>CP092873.1:19693042-19751089 GCA_030710605.1 Cordylochernes scorpioides | reverse complement strand
ATTCAAATATTTTCACCAAACAGAATAAGAAGAGTTATATATTATTAGCAAAAATGAAATAAATTGAATACTTGCATTTGCGGTCCTCTCGCAGAAACGGATGGAACAATTTGTTTTCCAATCTGTGCTGGTTGGCGACACAATGCGATCTGCAGAAAATATATGAACATTTAATTTACAGAATAAAGTTATACCATTAGATATTTACAGATATTAATCACTAAATACTTTAAATTATGAGAACATACATTGTATATAGACTATATAAGCATCCAATAAATTCAGAAAAGTTACTGGTCGTTTTCAAATATTTTTTTATTCTAATCATTAATTCATGAAGACGATCATGACGCCTTTAGAAAAATCACAATAAAATTATTCTTCTAAGGTTTAATATTAGCTTCATGTGAATTAATAGTAATGTAGATTAAAATCATATTTTATAAGAAACCATACCTTATAATGATTTTTGAATGGAACTAATCTGTGAGGATTTATATAAAGGATTCAAATAGCAAGAAGTTAAGTCTCATCAAACCACGTTGTCTGACGAAATATCTTTCCTATTTACATAAAGGTAGTTAAATACATCCGGTAATTTTGGCGACTTGAAATTACTGGATTAGCGACTTTCTGTGTGTATTGTTTTATGCTTATTTGTTGCTTCTCTCAAAATCTTAATACACACACACACCACAGAATATAAACCTTTATTTAGACAATACAACCCAAATTCTGCGCACACATATCCTATAGATATCCTTTTTATATTTACATAACTGTTTTTTCTCTGATGCAAAATATACATGTTTGCATATTTACGGAAATTTATTACTTAAAAAAAAATATAAAAAACAGCATATATTACTCTGTGAAAAATCTCGATTCAATGAATAGTGAAGAGAGCTCTCCGATGCCGTCACTACGCCCGCTGTACCATTGCTGGACTCTGGACTACTCTCAGCCAACTTCTTGTAATTCCTTGCCCCTGCCTCCTGTTTTAAATCAAATAGATTGGCAAACACTATCAAATTTATCTTATCAACCTACACGTAAGTTTTATCTCTATAAAAATATTGTTTAAAATTATACTGAACGTATTTAATATTCGGGGACAAGCATAGATAAACCCAATATAGAGTTTTAAGTTTTTAATATGAAATCAACATACCGATAGATCTGCCATTATAATTCCAGCAGTCTTTAGCATTGAAGAATCGTCAATTAATAATTGGTGCTGCGCATCATTTCTTCATTTCATACGTTCGTAGAACAAGATGTAGGCCTTCTTCGTGATGACTTTGTTAGAATTGGTGTTCTTCACTCTGTGGTCGTCCATGGTGAACCATTCGCCAGAGGTTGAATGTTTGCAGACCGATGTAAAATGGCCAGTATGTGGGGTTCCATAGTGGTTTACAATGGCGTACAGTTTGTAATTTGTGTCTGATCCAAATTGCGCCAGATCCAGGATAGGCGGGATGTCTACCATTCTATTGTTTTTTCCCCCTCCGAAATCCGAGAATCGAATCAATTGTGCAATTAGGATTTTGGGTCAGTTCAATACATTGACTGTTCTTATAGATCCTTTTTTGCTGCAATCAGGGCAGATGTAGGCCCTCATCAACCATTCACTCTTAATAACCTTTTTTTTTTTACCGGTTGAAGGGCGAAAGCTCGAAGGCTCGTGGTTAAAGGTAAGAAAATATAATATCTATAACCAATGGGTAATATGTATCATCAATAGTGCCCTCAACCTAATATAAATTAGCTTTCAATTTCCTACCAACATACTGATTGATACCTATACCTACATACCCATATGGTAGGTAAACTGGGAAATTCCTTTAATGATTTACACACACACACACACACACACACAGAGGTTATTGTATTTGTGCATTTATTAATTAAAAGGGTGTTTTTCTAACTTCAATATTTTTCATTATATATTATATGGTAATATTAAAAAAAAGAAAGACAAATTTATCCCAATTTGAAACATTGTGTGACAGTTCTTGGAATCAAATGTTTGATCATTTGCTTCAATAAGAGGAATTTGTTGGTAATTATTTCACACACTTCTACAAAGATAACTAGTAAGTTTTATATTTAAAATACATTTATGAAACTTTCTAATAGGTGGTCTCAACATACCAATTTAATCTCAGATAAAAATATTTCCTTCACAAAATTATTTTTTTAAAAATTGATACTGGAAAAATATCTTGGTAGAAATATAGATTTAATTGGTTTTTGTATGTGTGTAATTTTCTGATTATAAAGATGGTGGTTAAAATATCTCTAGTTGATATGTGAGTATAAATAGCTCATTATTAATTAGACAATTACATTGCCCCCCTATCAATGGATTTCTGGTACCAAGATGATCCTTCAAACTTGATGTTGCTCCCTGATTAGGAGGCTAGAGAACCCCAGCAGAGAAGAAGCACCACGGATCCTCTGCGCCAGGGGGCTGGCGAACCCCAGCAGGGGAGAAGCTCCACGGATCCTCTGCGTCAGGGGGCTGGCGAACCCCAGCAGGGAAGAAACTCCACGGAATCTTCTGGGACAGGGGGCTAGCGAAACCCAGCAGGGGAGAAACTCCACGGAATCTTCTTGAACGGGGGCTAGCGAACCCCAGCAGAGGAGAAACTCCACGGTAACCTCTGGATCAGGGGGCTAGCGAACCCCAACAGGGGAGAAACTCCACGAAATCCTCTGGATCAGGGAGCTAGCAAACCACAGTAGGGGACAAACTCCACGGAATCTTCTGGATCAGGGGGCTAGCGAAACCCAGCAGGGGAGAAACTCCACGATATCCTCTGGATCAGAGGGCTAGCGAACCCCAACAGGGAAGAAACTCCACTGATCCTCTGCGTCAGGGGGCTGGCGATCCCCAGCAGGGAAGAAGCACCACAAGCTCCTCTGGAACAGGGGGCTAGCGAAACCCAGCAGGGGAGAAACTCCACGGAATCTTCTTGAACGGGGGCTAGCGATCCCCAGCAGAGGAGAAACTCCACGGTAACCTCTGGATCAGGGGGCTAGCGAACCCCAACAGGGGAGAAACTCCACGAAATCCTCTGGATCAGGGAGCTAGCAAACCACAGTAGGGGACAAACTCCACGGAATCTTCTGGATCAGGGGGCTAGCGAAACCCAGCAGGGGAGAAACTCCACGGAATCTTCTGGGACAGGGAGCTAGCGAACCCCAGCAGGGAAGAAACTCCACGGAATCCTTTGGATCAGGGGGCTAGCGAAACCCAGCAGGGGAGAAACTCCACGGAATCTTCTGGGACAGGGGGCTAGCGAACCCCAGCAGGGGAGAAACTCCACGATATCCTCTGGACCAGGGGGCTAGCGAACCCCAGCAGGGAAGAAACTCCACGGAATCCTCTGGATCAGGGGGCTAGCGAACCCCAGCAGGGGAGAAATTCCACGGAATCTTCTGGGTCAGGGGGCAAGCGAATCCCAGCAGAAGAGAGACTCCACGGAATCCTCTGGGTCAGGGAGCTAGCAAACCACAGTAGGGGACAAACTCCACGGAATCTTCTGGTTCAGGGGGCTAGCGAAACCCAGCAGGGGAGAAACTCCACGGAATCTTCTGGGACAGGGGGCTAGCGAACCCCAGCAGGGGAGAAACTCCACGATATCCTCTGGACCAGGGGGCTAGCGAACCCCAGCAGGGAAGAAACTCCACGGAATCCTCTGGATCAGGGGGCAAGCGAACCCCAGCAGGGGAGAAATTCCACGGAATCTTCTGGGTCAGGGGGCAAGCGAATCCCAGCAGAGGAGAGACTCCACGGAATCCTCTGGGTCAGGAGGCTAGCGAACCCCAGCAGGGGAACAACTCCACGGAATCCTCTGGATCAGGGGGCTAGCGAACCCCAGCAGGGAAGAACCTACACGGACTCCTCTGGGTTAGGCAGCTAGCGAACCCTAGCAGGGAAGAACCTCCAAGGATTCTCTAAAACAGGGGCCTGGCGAACCCCAGCAGGGGAGAATCTCCACGGATTCTCTGCGTCAGGGGGCTAGCGAACCCCAGCAGGGATGTTCTACGGACTCCTCTGGGACAGGGGGCTAGCGTACCCCAGCAGAGAAGAAGTTTCATGGGCTGCTTTGTCGAAATGTTGAAAAAATAAAACAATTTTCTGGCCGAAGTCTCTCTTATAGATTCTATAAATACCTCAACCAAGAATACTTTTCTAATACCGGGTAGAGAGGCATAATAAGTCAATAATATTTTTAAATCAAACATTCAATATCACAGCTCTCTGTTGGTATACATTGGCGAAACCACTGGAAAGGTTTGCCACTGATGAGCCAAGCCCTCCCAATATATTTTTGATTATTGTAAGGACAAAGGGAAGATGTTTTATTCATAAAAGAAAATATTGCACTATAATGGTAGCATTTCGCATAAAGAGAATTGTAACGAGGGTTAGAAGATGAGATATATTTTTACAGAATCCAGCATTTTGAATGTAAATAAGGAAATGTTCAGATCACTTATAGGAATGGATTCACAGTGACTTTTATTGAAAACACACGAGATAACCAAGTGTTAACAAAATTGACTCTGCTTCCTTAGGTCGTATATAAATATATATATATATAGGACTGGCGACATCAAAGACGTTTCACTTTATTAAGTTTTGTCCATGAGTATGTATATATATATATATTTACATATTTACATATTTGCCTAGTTCAAAAGTTCTTTCTAATTTTTGGCAGTTTCGAGACGTTCTATTTACAACATACAAAATTGCTTTTTTGAGGTTACCACCTTGTATTCCCGGGATTACTTGTTTGTGCATGAAAACCAGCGCAAATTTTTTTTTTCTTATCTAGCATTTTGGTAATCAAACAGATGATGAGATAGCACACTTTTGATGTTTTGTTTATACAGCTGCATTTCGGGTCTTTTTTTTTTTTCTGAGAGATTTGAAATTATTTTCATGCACTAATAACAGAGGGTTATTCTGCAAGATCTTTCCAAAATGACATACATGGATGGGGCCCTAGTTTTTATTGACATGCAAATAGTGGCTTCTTAGATAGTAGCGGCATCCCTTTATTTTTGTGGCGGACCTGCGTGTAACATGGACCCTCCACTACCCTCTTATCTGGGCTCCAAATTGTTTTATATAATTTTTTAAATTTATGTTTATACTCTCCATCCTGTACTCTGTATGCATGGGTCATCATGAACGCACTGCTCTGCTGTTCATTTTGTGAAACCCTCGCTATATATATATATATATATATAGATATTTTTTGTCATTTAAATTTATAAAATGTCATTTATCAATTAAATTTATTTAATGTCATTTTATTAAATGCTTCGTCACTATCAAGCATCAGCCTAAAGTAGTTTCCAACTTATAGGAACATAAATCAAAGTCTCTAAAACAATATTATCGGACCTTGTTATTTCTCAATAGAAAACGCGTCGGACATTTTTGGTAAGCTTGTCACTTCTTGTTTGTGATGGCGAAGTTTATTCCTTTTAAATCAGAAGGAATCTGGTGCTATTACCTACAAGACGGATCTGGCCTAAATGCACAGTGTATAGCGTGCAAAAGGATTTTGAAATGCGTCGGTGGGTCAACAAAAGGGCTGCATGTACACCAGAAGGCGGTCCACGGAATCGAAACTTCGAAAAGTCAAAGACGAAGTTGATACACAGACCTCTGCAAAAAAGACCCCCAAGATATCAATTACGATCATTTTTCGTCTGTTTCCATCGATCGATCGACTTATGCTGTGCTAGCTAGAATGGTGGTGACAGCCCGGGTAGCTGGTGACTTCTGTACGTGACTCCAGGAACCTACTGGGTTAACTAAATAAATAAAATTTATCATAAAGATAGACGCTGCCTGGCCGGCATTCATATTTCTTGAAAATAAAAATACTTCGGCCAGTAAATCTTTTTATTACCTTGACGTTTCGACAAAATCCATATCACCTCGTCAGGAGCAAACAAAAATTAAAACATTTGGCAAGGCGTTTTTGAGAATAATTTTTAACGCCTTGCCAAATGTTCTAATTTTTGTTTGCTCCTGACGAGGACAAAAGATTTTTGTCGAAACGTCGAGACAATAAAAAGATTTAATGACCGAAGTATCTTTATTTTAAAGAAAATAAAATTTAATTTGATCTTGTTATTAATATGTCTTGGTATCATTCTTAAGTTTAGTCTTTCCTAGTTTTCTATGTGATAATATATATTTGAAAATAAAGCAATCCATATTTAGATCATTTGATTATAAAAAGTCATATATTGGATTGGATAAAAGAGTTGACAATATTTCGGTTGACAGAACACCAACCTTTATCAATGCATTACATTTTTGTATAAACCTTTTGTATAAGTTTATACAAAAATGTAATGCCTTGATATATGTTGGCGTTCAACCACCCAAAATATTGGCAAATAAATATTTTATTCTCTCTCAATCCAATATATGTTTTTTTATTATCTAACAATAGATATATGTGGTGTCAGGGGGGATCTCTATTTTTGAACTTGATGCTATTCTCATGATAATTATGATGGCTTTCCATAATTGACACAAGAACAGTTCAAATAGAGAATTATAAAGATAACTGAGACTACATACAATTATCAATCCTTGGCAGAGCTGACTGTTATAGGGCGCGTCCCCAGGTGGCGGATAGGGGAACTACCTTCAGATATGAAGCCCAGCTGTGAAACAAGCAGAATAACTCTGATGAATAAGCAGTCGCGGACCAACAGCAGCATTGTTAGAAGAGGAGTAGACCTCTTTAAAAATCCTGACTTCAACTGACCCAGTTGATAGACCTCAGCAAGGGTCCCACTCCAGGGATACGAAGGAGCTGCGTCTGTACTCATGTTAGAGTCGGCAGCAAAGGCATCTGCTTCCATGTTAGGAACGGCCTCAAACTACAGGCAAAGTCAGACTTTCACCAAAGTGTGCCTGGATCATGTTGCCATGATCAACGAAAGCTGCACCCCTACACCCCATTCCATGAGATCAGCTCGAGGAGCATGAACTCATGGAATTCGTGTAATCTTTACACAAGGGGATAAGAAACAATAACAACAATTCTCAAAATCCAAACTCAGTAAAACCTTCATCAGTTCATCAGTCATTTGTCAACAACATGGAGATGTACATCTCATACCCTCAATTGCTTGAAAATTTAAAATAATCACAAGAAAATAAGACCTAATCCAAATATGTGAAAGAATGTGTGTAGTGTGTGATGTGTAGCGTTCTCACGCAATTCTGGCCTTAACTACCCGTTTCATGATTTTTCAGGATGCCTTAATGACCAATTTTTTGGTCGTTGAGGTACAGCTTGCACCACGCTGATGAGAGCCAACAGCCCGAAACGCGTCCGTGGTTAGCTTTTCTTGATTAATCAAGAATGGGTATTTGGCCAATTCTGGAATAATTAAAATTCAAAGAGAATATTTGATATTTATTCCGATAGATGGCGCAAGCCATCAGCAACTTTCAGTTGCTCGATAAGAAGAAGCCTTTTTCTTAATAACTAATCCAAATAATTTAATAGTGTGTGACGCTTCGGCAACAACATTGTTACCATCATCAGGAAAGAGAGAGAGAGAGATAATATGGTTTTCAAAATTCGAAACTATTTTAAACACATAAGATTCTTTTTGAAATTAAACAATTTCTACTGCCCTTACTGCAATGAAAAAATTAATGGGAGGGCCTGGCTCATCAGTGGTGAACCCTTCCAGCGGTTTCGCCAGTTTAATGGGATACTAATGGGCTAACTAATTTTATGTTTTTTGAAAATTTTATTCACATGATTAGCGTATTTACTCGGAATTGGCATAAATATCCATTTCTTAGTTTTTTCTGAAAACTTTTATAAAAAATATTTTTGGTTTGTTGATGTACAGCCTATATCCCGCTGATGAGGGCCAACAGCCCGAAACACGTTTGTGGTTGGCTTTTCTAGATTTATCAAGAAATGGATTGGTTAAATGTTATAGAATAACTTAAACCGACGATTAGCTGATATTTTTACCACTAGATAGCGTTCGGTCATTTGAAAATGATCATGTGAATGATCAGAAAACGTCTCTTATACATATATCTTAAAAAATATATATAAACATTCTATTGTTTTTCTTGTGTTAAGCGTATTTACGTAAATTTGGCCTTGAATACCCATTTCTTGGTTTCTCAAGAAGCCTCTGGGACCAAAAATATTTTGGTCGCAGTGGTACAGCCTACTCCACGCTGAGAAGCGCCAACAGCGCGAAACACTTTCGTGGATGGCTTTTCTTTATTTATCAAGAAATTGGGTTGGCCAAATATCAGGGAACAGGCTGAATCAATGTTTAGTTGATTTCTGTTCCACTAGATGCCATCTAAAAAGCACATGTGTTCGTGGTCAGGATATGCTTCCATTATTTTTAATATAAACATTTATAAAAATTATTTATAAGTAATCTTCTACTGTTCTAAAAGCTTATGTCCATAGTTTAGTTGAATACCATTTCTAAGATTCCACCCTTCAGGGCAGTATATATAAGCAAAATAGACTATTACAGCATTAGAGCTCTAAAAGGCGGTCTGGTGGATTAAATGGCGAAACCGCTGGGAGGGTTCACCACTGAAATGCCAAGCCCTCCCAATATATTTTTCATCGCAGTAAGGACAATAGAAGTTTGGTTTATGTTTAAAAGAAACTTGAATGCGTAAATGTTTTCCTTTCCTATTTATAAAAGTCCGCAATTTCTATTATTTAACTCCACCCCGCTCCCTTCTGGACTTCCATTGAGGCCGCCACAACAAAGACTTTCTCACTTTAGCAACTGCAGTGATCTAGCGAGCAACTCAAGCGACTACCGAGCGACCGAAGCTATCTTTGAAAGCGAACTTATCTGAGAGTTCTTTGAAGGCGATCTTTTGTGATCCAAGCGATCTTTGAAACTAGAGCGATCCTTTTGTGATCCAAGCGATCTTTGAAACCAGAGCGATCCTTTTGTGATCCAAGCGATCTTTGAAACCAGAGCGATCCTTTTGTGATCCGAGCGATCTTTTGAGACCAGAGCGAGCACCATGGGGGGCTGCTGCGGCAAGAAGAAGAGGCGTGATAGGTAAGTGCACTCTATAGTTGAATATAGTTTAGGATTATAGAGAAGAAATAGTACTATGGTTCTAGCAAAGGAACAGCTTGAGTAAATGCCCAAGATTTGAAGGCTGAAGTTCACGGAAGAACTAATTCAAATGTATCAACATATCAAGCAGATATCACATGCAATATAATTTCGCTTTTCCAAATAATTTACTTCAATAATATCCATCAAATTAATTCATAGATCTTTCTCTAAAGAATCTTTGTAAATAGTGAAGAGATTTACTTTTGATATGATAGTTAATTCTGAAATATCATTACTTTCATGGCTAGATACAACTAGCTATAGATTTGTGTTTTAAAGAGATGTAATATTTATAAACACGTGTTGTTTATCCTGGCTGAAGAGAAACAAACGAGAGTCTCGTGGATTGATATCAGCAAAGTAAACATTTCTGAGGGAAGTTTGAGATTAAATTGAAATAATTAAACTGCTAAATAAGAGTTTCCTATTTCTACCCTGAATTAATACATTAGAGTTTATAATACAATATAATGCGGCTTATGATTGTAAAACGATATTTGAAATTTATCCCGCATGTGTTTCTTTTGAACGAAAAATTGATATTTATTTTTGAGGAGAACTAACTATTATTTCCAACCTCAGGGATGAAGTATGAAAAGATGAATTGTGAAGAATAATGATGAACGGAAAATAATTATTAATTTGTGTGTGTGTGCGAAGATAGGCGAACTGCCTCATAAAAATATTGGAAATTATAATAAACATTTGATCTAAAATAAGCGTTTATTCTTTCAAAGATATAAACGATAAATTTCTACGCACAATAAAAGTTTCTTTTAATAACTTTAACCTTATATTTATATACAACAACAAAAACAAAACTCTTTATTAAGACCTTTTGGTCTTATACAGATTTTCCCAGCAGAAATGTAGGGTACATCCTGGAATAACAGTAATAGTACCAGTAAACATTGAAATGTAAACATTTTACATTAAAAGTGACCTGTCTATAGCACCTCCTCTCTATAACACCCTATTTTGGTGAGTATCAAGAGGAGGAACCATAGACAGGTTTAACTGTACTATAATTTAACAATTCATGCAGCAATATTGCATTGTGTTTTGATGAAAAATATATTCACACAAAGTTGTATGTGAAAAATATATTTCTCGGTGAATCAAATAGTAACCAGAATTGAGCAATCTCAGAAGTATATGTTTATTATAAGTAAATATTGTTTCCAGTTATAACGCAGTATATATATATATAGGATGTATATGTAAATGTTTACATAGAGAGAGCTCAGAGTAGAGTAGAATAGAGATGTACAGGTTATATGGTGCACGCTACAGATACTTTTATTTCCTGATAATTACAATATTATATATAATAAGTGTTAATTAGATCCATAACTGAATTGTTATAGGAGAGAGAGAGATTTATATTGAAACTACTTTATTATAATGTCCATATAAGATTATATAAGGTTAAATACAGATAAATAAATAAATAAAGAGGCTAAAGTAGTTTTTAATTGTTATAGGAAGGAAGAATATATTGTTGTGGAACAGCGTGCACCTATACCCTCTATTAGCTCTCACCTGACTGTTCCCCCTGAATGTTTACATCACGGCGTTGTTTTGTCCCCCCATTCGTCCCTTATGTCCTGTTCCCTCCCGTTGTCCTTGTTCTCTCTGTCTACTAACCCCTCCCTGTCCCCTTGTCTCTCCCTTCCCCCTTGTGTCCCTGTCCGTTGTTGGTTGTCTCTCCCCTCGTTACTAACCCGTGTTCCGTGTCACCCCGTGTCTTCGTTCTCTTTGCCCCAGTCTTTCACATCAGATGATTGGTACGACTGCCCCCTAGCTAGCATGATTTCCCCTCCACACGGCACCACCCCCTCCTCTTCTTCCCCCCAGTAAACTCCCCCGGGAGTTGGGGAGGAGGAGAGAAGGCGGCGGGGCGGGGTTTTCGTTGGGTGTTAGTTGATAGAGGATATAGGTGTACGAGGTCTCCAGGACGATATGTTCATCCCGGGGGGAGAGGCCGCCATCGCCTCGGTGGACCGTGGGGACTGACGGAGGCCTGGGCAACCTCCAATGTCCGATTAGGCGAATTCTTCTGTTCTTGGAGGTAAGTGCAACTTTAAGGGCATGTTAAAGAACTGGACGAACTCCCCTGTTTAGCAGGACTGGATGACCTCCGCCGTTTTGGAGGACTGGGCGACCTCCGTTGTCGGGGAGGATTAGGCGAAATCCTCTGATCTTGGAGGTAAGTGCAACTTTAACGATATGTTGGAGGACTGGACTAACTTCTCTGTTTTGCAGGACTGGGCGACTTCCGCCATGTTTGAGGCCTGGGCGACCTCCACAGTCTTGGAGGAGTGGGCGACCTCCGCTGACTTGGAGACCTGGGCGACCTATCGTGGAAGAGTGGAAACTCTGATTTATTGAATTCCCGCCTTGAGGAATTGAGTGGCCTCTGTTCCTGTTTGAGGCTTAGGCGGCCTCTGTTCCTGTGGAGATATGTCATAACATGATCGCCAAAAGTTATCCTGACTTTCACAAAAAGCTTTAAATCTCCCATCTTATTATTCCAATGAAATGATCGCCTAAAGTTGCTCTGGCACCCATTAAATGCTATAAAGCCTCCACCTTATTACTCCAATGAAATGATCGCCCAAAGTTGCTCTGGCAGCCATTAAATTCTATGAAGCCCCCACCTTATTACTCCAATGAAATGATCGCCAAGA
Source organism: Cordylochernes scorpioides (assembly GCA_030710605.1). Lineage (NCBI taxonomy): Eukaryota > Metazoa > Arthropoda > Arachnida > Pseudoscorpiones > Chernetidae > Cordylochernes > Cordylochernes scorpioides. The sequence goes on along the minus strand of CP092873.1, from coordinate 19,739,213 downwards.
GTTCCCCGATTGCCATTAAATGTTTCAAGTCCCCATCTTATTACTCCAATTAAATAATCGCCCAAAGTTGCTCTAGCAGCCAATAAATGCCAAAATGCCCCCATTATTTTTGCTCCAATGAAATGATCGCCCACAGGTGCTCTGGCAGCCATTAAAAGCTATAAAGTCCCCACCTTATTGCTCCAATGAAATGATCGCCCAAAGTTGCTCTGGCAGCCATTAAAAGCTATAAAGTCCCCACCTTATTGCTCCAATGAAATGATCGCCCAAAGTTGCTCTGGGAGCCATTAAATGCTATAAAACCCCCACCTTATTACTCCAATGAAATGATCGCCCAAAGTTGCTCAGGCAGCTATTAAATGCTATAAAGCCCCCACCTTATTACTCCAATGAAATGATCGCCCAAAGTTGCTCAGGCAGCTATTAAATGCTATAAAGCCCCCACCTTATTACTCCAATGAAATGATCGCCCAAAGTTGCTCTGGCAGCCATTAAATTTTATAAAGCCCCCACCTTATTGCTCCAATGAAATGATCGCCCAAAGTTGCTCTGGCAGCTATTAATGCTATAAAGCCCCACCTTATTACTCCAATGAAATGATCGCCCAAAGTTGCTCTGGCAGCATTAAATGCTATAAAGCTCCAACCATATTGCTCCAATGAAATGAACGCCCAAAGTTGTTCCAATTGCCATTAAATGCTATAAAGCGCCCACCTTATTGCTCCAATGAAATGATCGCCCAAAGTTGCTCTTGCAACCATTAAATGCTATAAAGCTCCTACCTTATTGCTCCAATGAAATGATCGCCCAAAGTTGCTCTGGCAACTATTGAATGCTATAAAGCCCCCATCTTATTGCTCTAATGAAATGATCGCCCAAGGTTGCTCTGGCAGCCATTAAATGCTATAAAGCCCCCATCTTATTGCTCCAATGAAATGATCGCCCAAAGTTGCTCTGGCAGCCATTAAATGCTATAAAGTCCCCACCTTATTGCTCCAATGAAATGATCGTCCAAAGTTGTTCTTGTAGCCATTAAATGCTATAAAGCTCCCATCTTATTGCTCCACTGAAATGATCGCCCAAAGTTGCTCTGGCAGCCATTAAATGCTTTAAAGTCCCCATCCTATTACGCTAATGAAATGATCACCCAAAGTTGCTCTGGCAGCCATTAAATGCTATAAAGCCGCCACCTTATTACTCCAATGAAATGATCGCCCAAAGTTGCTCTGGCCGCCATTAAATTCTATAAAGCCCCCACCTTATTACTCCAATGAAATGATCGCCAAGAGTTCCCCGATTGCCATTAAATGTTTCAAGTCCCCATCTTATTACTCCAATTAAATAATCGCCCAAAGTTGCTCTAGCAGCCAATAAATGCCAAAATGCCCCCATTATTTTTGCTCCAATGAAATGATCGCCCACAGGTGCTCTGGCAGCCATTAAAAGCTATAAAGTCCCCACCTTATTGCTCCAATGAAATGATCGCCCAAAGTTGCTCTGGCAGCCATTAAAAGCTATAAAGTCCCCACCTTATTGCTCCAATGAAATGATCGCCCAAAGTTGCTCTGGGAGCCATTAAATGCTATAAAGCCCCCCACCTTATTACTCCAATGAAATGATCGCCCAAAGTTGCTCAGGCAGCTATTAAATGCTATAAAGCCCCCACCTTATTACTCCAATGAAATGATCGCCCAAAGTTGCTCTGGCAGCATTAAATGCTATAAAGCTCCCACCATATTGCTCCAATGAAATGAACGCCCAAAGTTGTTCCGATTGCCATTAAATGCTATAAAGCGCCCACCTTATTGCTCCAATGAAATGATCGCCCAAAGTTGCTCTTGCAACCATTAAATGCTATAAAGCCGCCACCTTATTACTCCAATGAAATGATCGCCCAAAGTTGCTCTGGCAGCATTAAATGCTATAAAGCTCCCACCATATTGCTCCAATGAAATGATCGCCCAAAGCTACTCCGATCGCCATTAAATGCTATAAAGCTCCCACCTTATTGCTCCAATGAAATGAACGCCCAAAGTTGTTCCAATTGCCATTAAATGCTATAAAGCCCCCACCTTATTGCTCCAATGAAATGATCGCCCAAGGTTGCTCTGGCAGCCATTAAATGCACTAAAGCTCCCACCTTATTACTCCAATGAAATAATCGCCCAAAGTTGCTCTGGCAACTATTAAATGCTATAAAGCCCCCATCTTATTGCTCCAATGAAATGATCGCCCAAGGTCGCTCTGGCAGCCATTAAATGCTATAAAGCCCCCATCTTATTGCTCCAATGAAATGATCGCCCAAAGTTGCTCTGGCAGCCATTAAATGCTATAAAGTCCCCACCTTATTGCTCCAATGAAATGATCGCCCAAAGTTGCTCTGGCAGCCATTAAATGCTAAAAAGTCCCCACCTTATTGCTCCAATGAAATGATCGTCCAAAGTTGTTCTGGCAGCCATTAAATGCTATAAAGCTCCCATCTTATTGCTCCACTGAAATGATCGCCCAAAGTTGCTCTGGCAGCCATTAAATGCTTTAAAGTCCCCATCCTATTACGCTAATGAAATGATCACCCAAAGTTTCTCTGGCAGCCATTAAATGCTATAAAGCCGCCACCTTATTACTCCAATGAAATGATCGCCCAAAGTTGCTCTGGCAGCCATTAAATTCTATAAAGCCCCCACCTTATTACTCCAATGAAATGATCGCCAAGAGTTCCCCGATTGCCATTAAATGTTTCAAGTCCCCATCTTATTACTCCAATTAAATAATCGCCCAAAGTTGCTCTAGCAGCCAATAAATGCCAAAATGCCCCCATTATTTTTGCTCCAATGAAATGATCGCCCACAGGTGCTCTGGCAGCCATTAAAAGCTATAAAGTCCCCACCTTATTGCTCCAATGAAATGATCGCCCAAAGTTGCTCTGGCAGCCATTAAAAGCTATAAAGTCCCCACCTTATTGCTCCAATGAAATGATCGCCCAAAGTTGCTCTGGCAGCCATTAAATGCTATAAAGTCCCCACCTTATTGCTCCAATGAAATGATCGTCCAAAGTTGTTCTGGCAGCCATTAAATGCTATAAAGCTCCCATCTTATTGCTCCACTGAAATGATCGCCCAAAGTTGCTCTGGCAGCCATTAAATGCTTTAAAGTCCCCATCCTATTACGCTAATGAAATGATCGCCCAAAGTTGCTCTGGCAACTATTAAATGCTATAAAGCCCCCATCTTATTGCTCCAATGAAATGATCGCCCAAGGTTGCTCTGGTAGCCATTAAATGCTATAAAGCCCCCATCTTATTGCTCCAATGAAATGATCGCCCAAAGTTGCTCTGGCAGCCATTAAATGCTATAAAGTCCCCACCTTATTGCTCCAATGAAATTATCGTCCAAAGTTGTTCTGGCAGCCATTAAATGCTATAAAGCTCCCATCTTATTGCTCCACTGAAATGATCGCCCAAAGTTGCTCTGGCAGCCATTAAATGCTTTAAAGTCCCCATCCTATTACGCTAATGAAATGATCACCCAAAGTTGCTCTGGCAGCCATTAAATGCTATAAAGCCGCCACCTTATTACTCCAATGAAATGTTGGTACATAGAATTAATGAAAACTTTGAATGTCTCAATAAAAATGGCGGAAGAAATCAATCTCTTTCCTTTAACAATGAACCTCTCACCTAATCCACCTTACCAGTAAAGAGTTATAAGGTTGTCCCAAAAGTTTGTAAACATATTATGATATATATTCTGCAAGTGCTTACGTACTTCGGGATAATCTTGTAATTCTGAAACTTGGCCCACCTACTGATTGGCCACCCTTGATATAGAAAACATCAGAGATTAAAATAATGTAAAATATCTGTAATAAAAAGAACTATGCATGATTGCAGCAAATGTCTGAAACATAAAGATGGCTAATTGATTTTGAGAATAAAAAACTGAGGTATTGCAGTACAATTCATAAATTTTATTTATTATTAAAGTTTTTGATTTCTATAATTTGATTTCGCCAATTTATTTTACCAGACCGCTTCTTAGAGCTCTAATTTTGTATTAGACGATTCTGTTTATATATGCTAATCTGAAGGGTGGAATCTCAGAAATGATATTCAAGCAAAATATTAGGACAATAGAATTGAATATAAATATTTGCATATAAATTGCTCGATGCAAATATTTTTATGTAATTATATTGTCCTTAAAGCTTATGTCCATAGTTTGGTTGTATATAATTTCTAAGATTAAACTCTCAGTGTAGCATATATAAGCAGAATGATCCAATACAGTGTTAGAGCTCTAAGAAGCGGTCTGGTAGTTTAAATTGGCGAAACCGCCTGGATGATTCATCACTGATGAGCCAGGCCCTCCCAATATTTTTTCTCATTGCAGTAAGAACAGTAGAAGTGTGTTTTACGTTGAAAAAAAAAACTTACATGCCTAAATGTTTTTCTTTCTTATATATAGATGACTCGCTATTACCCTGTAATTAATTTATGCCTAACTGGATTTGTTCTTATAGTTTACCGAAGAACATTACTCGATGCAAATATTTATATGTAATTCAACGTCCCTAAAAGCTTATGCCCATAGTTTGCTTTAAAACCATTTCTTAGATTCTAACCTTCAATGTAGCATATATAATCAGAATTGTCAATGCAATATTAGAGCTCTAAAAACCGTAAATTAAATTGGCAAAACCGCTGGGAGAGTTCACCACTAATGAGCCAAGCCCTCCCAATATTTTTTCATAGCAGCAAGGATAGTAGAAGTTTGTTTTATGTATAAACTAGCCGAATGACCCGGTTTTACCCGATTAAATGTTTTTATTCAAATACTATTCGTTACAATTATAAATTGGCACCGTGGATGTCACTCTTGTGAAACTTCCCGCTCCAAACTTTGTGTGTTTTTAAAATATAAAAATAAAAATGTAAATTTTCACAACGATATTTGAAAATTCTATTATTTTGATTTTCAAATACTATTTGTTACAATTATAAATTGGCGCCGTGAATGTCACTCTTGTCAAACGTCCCGCTCCAAACTTTACATGTACATTAGGTCAGCTGATATTACCTCCCATCTTCACCGCTAAAGGCGCTGCTCGAGAGCGAAAGGACAAATGTTCACCGCAAATTTGCAAATAACTCGACGAATATTCGGGATAGAGACCTGGAATTTTCACTATACGTTTTTCCAGATTCTACTCTATATATACTGTTAAAATTTCAGTCAGATTAGTTACGTATTGTGCACCTGTATAGCCGACAAACATACACACAAACATACATACATACATACATACATACATACATACACACATACATACACTGATTTTTATATACGTATATAGGGAAGAAACATTCGTGCCTAAATACTTTTATTTCCCTCATATATAGATAGCATGTTATTGTCTATAAAAATTATTTATTGAATATTTCTTCATTGGCAAAATATTCACTCGCGATGGTCAATAGATGGCATTGAGTTTTAGCGTTTGTTTTGACAGAAGAGATAACCTTTCTTGTTTATAAAATCTTATACTTGCTCCACTAATGTTACCCTAGATATGAAATATGCTCGATATTTCCATAAAATCAAGATATTGTCAGGTCAAAGGTGAAGATGAAATCCATGAAGAGAATTCCCATAAGAATGAAAATCATTTGTATTAGCACCGAATGGAATATAAATTATAGAATTACAATTTTCACAAAATGCTTCAATATGTGTGTGTTTTGTGCTTGTTATTAAAGTTTAAAACACATTTTAAATTTATATATTTTATTCTCAAAGAAGATCAAAATTACATAACCATCACAAATAATTATATATCTTAACTATATAACATTAAGCCATCTATTTACAGTTTGTTTGATCACCAGTCAAATATTTTTATTTTCACAGACTAAATTATGAAATTAATTTATAAATGAAATATTATGCAAAACAATTAAACAACGATATTCATCAGTGTGATATTATTCACATCAGTATATATCATTAGGTAAGGTTAGGTTAGGTTAGGTTATATAAAATTATATCAATTTTATATAATAAAAAAAGGAAATCCTTCCATCTCTCTCTAATTGAAATATATTTCTAGACTTAACAAGTATGACTATGTGGCGACCACACTTTGCTTCAGCGAGCGCGAACTGGGACAAAGCTTCACCAAACATACGGGCAGTAGTATGACGGCCTCGGCAACCGCGAGCGGCAACCTGACTACGCATGCGCGGGCGGCATCCGGGAATCTGGCCATGCGCGTCGTCAACAAAAAGGCTTGCTTTAGGCCGTTATTTCTTCTTCTTTTTTTTTTATGAATAAATTAATCTATTTAAAGCCAGAAATATATAAAGAGAAAAGAAGTAACGGCCGTTGGAAGCAAGCCTTGTTGTTGACGACGCGCGTGGCCAGAGTCTGGGATGCCGCCCGCGCATGCGTAGTCAGGTGTTCTCTCAGCTCGCGGTTGCCGAGGCCGTCACACTACTGCCCGTATATTTAGTGAAGCTTTGTCCCAGTTTGTGCTCGCTGAAGCAAAGTGTGGTCGCCACAACTATATATAGATATTACTATACTTGTATGAACACATAAATATATGAACTAGTAATTTTCAACAAGAACTACCTTAAATATTTTCACCAGATTTTATTTTTCAGAATTTTTTTATAATCGTCACTATACATTCTCAAACACAGAGACTTGAATCTCAGTGATAAAAACAATTCCTTTAATCTCGCAACAAAGCTCTAGTTTGGCATCATTAATGACAGAATGGTGTAAGTGTTGAAAAATTACACAGAGTAACAATGGCTATAGATGAGCTCGTGTTTGAAAAGGAACTTGTATGTATATAAGAATTATTGTTTTTGTTGTTTTCATGTAAAAACCTATAACCAAGATTTGTTTTGTATAATTGATATTAATAATAAATAATATGCAAAGTTAAATTGGTTACGGATTCATCCTTATTACTTTAATTACATAACAGCAAGAACCTGAAAATTATCCAACACATCGGAAGATAGTTCATCAGAGCAAAATAAGAGTAAGCATATTGTTACAAAGTATTTATTGTTTTATTAACAGAGTATCATTTTTATGTTTATATTTTGTTATTCTGTAAACTTCCCTCATTGCATATCTTTTGTTTATCATTTATAGTTTGTTCTTGCCTTAAATAAATTGCTGTCTCATCCTGAATGTTCTCTCTTTCTCATTGTTAACATCATATGACTATCCTATTCACGGCCTAAAAGTATTGTATTTCTCGTTTTTTCTCTCTTTCTCATTGTTAACATCATATGACTATCCTATTCACAGCCAGAATGTTGTATATAAATTTGAATAATTGTTACTACAGAGTGTGTGTAAGCTCACAGGTAAATAGGCGCTAACCGAAACAAAAAAAAAGTTCCTTTGTTTAATATTATTTTCCCTTTTATATTTTGTTCTCTCTCTTGTAAATCAATAAATATAATGTTTAATTAAAAAATATTGGAATCAGTTTCATTAATAATTCTAAGCAAAGTCAACAATTGGTAGCAGAGCGTGGTTATTTGATATAAAGCTCAAAAATCGAAAATATTTGATCTGAAGATTAAGCAAGAAGTTTATTCTAATCGGTAAACTAAAGCACTTCTTAGAAAATTAAATGTATTTATATAAATTAAGTTAAATTACATCTATATACTGCATGTTTAAAAGCTACCCTATATTTAAATAAATTTAAAATATAAATTTGTTTTTAAATTATATTGGTTTGTTTATATTAGCTCAAAAGGCGAAAATGGCTGAATATATTTTTTTATCCCAAACGAAAATTGAGCCATTAACAGGAACAAATGATCAAATATGGGCGTTGATAATCGGCGCAGTTCTAAGAGGAAGAAAATTATTTAAATGTGTAATTTCCGATCCAGAACCTGATATGGAAGACAAAAGTTCTTGGGAGATTTGGAGTGATAAAAATGATGAAGCTTTTGGGATAATTATAACAACATTGACTAATGAACAAGCTGGAATGTTCAAAGGTGAAACAAATGCTAAGAAATTTTGGGACTCACTGAAAAAAACATACACAGGCAATTTGGAAGATAAAATTATTGATATAGGCTTAGAATTAAAGAACATTAGAATAGAAGATAATGAAACTGTAGATGAATATATAACAAGGGCAAAAAATATTGCTGCTAGAAGTTCATCATTAGGGCATCAATTTACTTCAAGAGAACTTTCATTTAATATTTTCAGAGGCATACATCCAAGGTATGAAAATATTGATATTGTTTTACGATCTAAGAGAGAGGCAGCAGTAGAAGAGATTCAACAAACTCTAAGAGAAGAGCAGTCAAGAAGAAATATGAGATTAAATCAATCGGTTAAGAATGAGCATGAAAAAGTATACAGAATTAAAGATAGAAAAGTTCAATAATTTCAGCCAAAAAGATGTTTGGTTTGTAATAAAACAGGACATCTAGCTAATGATTGCTGGTTTCGAGAAAAACAGAAACAAGGTAATCAAAAGAAATGGACTCCTGATTATAGAAATCACAAATACAGTAGGGAACATTCAAATAACCTAGTGGATACTGTGAAAAGAGGAATTAATGAGCAAGCATTTGAAACATATGTAAAATAATTTGAAGATTCACCAGATAGAAGAAATGATAGGCAAATATGGTGTATAGATTCAGGATGCACTGCACATTTAACCCCAAAAATAAATTTGATGGAAAATGTGATAGATTATGAAAGTGAAATCAATCTAGCTGAGGATGGCAAAACTACCCAAGCCATAGCCAAAGGAGATATGAGACTTACTACATGCACAAGTGAAGGCCAAGAAAATATTCGCATCAAAGATATCTTACATGTACCAAGAGTTTAAGGAATAATTGCTTGTCAGTATACGAATTAGTCAACAAAGGAAATGCAGTTATTTTCAATAAGAATGGAGCAAAAATTTATAATGAAGGGATTGATTTAGTTGCTGAAGCATATATTAAAGATAGAATGTTTATGATGGAATCAAAATTAAGAAATATACCAATAGCAAAAAATGAAAATGTCATGGTTATAAATACACATTTATCAAATAAAAATAGCTATATAAGTTTATGGCATAAAATATTAACCATATAAATGAAGAATGCATGAAAAAAAATTATTCAAGGACATATTGTAAGAGGATTGGATCTAAAATTCGAAAGGTTACCAGAGTGCGAAGCATGCATAACGGGAAAACTGGTCCAGAAGCCATATAATATCACAGAAATTTATACAGTTAAGCCCCTGCAGTTGATTCACATGGATTTATGTGGACCAATGCCATGCCAATCTTTAGGAGGATCTAAGTTTTTTCTTGTTATAGTAGACGACTACAGTAGAAGAATCTTTGTATATTTCCTGAGATCAAAAGGTGAGACCTTTGAAAGTTTTGAAGAATTTAAAGCAAGAGCCGAAAACGAATTAAGTCTTAGAATAAAAGATGTAAGAACCGACAATAGAACTGAATTTTGTAACTCTAGATTTGAAGGACTTTTCAAGAGAAGTGGGATCCATCACCAACTTACCACCACATACTCACCACAAAGTAATGGAGTCGCAGAGAGAGTGAATAGGACTCTTATAGATACAGCAAGAACCTACTAATTGATTCAAAATTACCCATGAAGTTTTGGGTAGAGGCAATTGCTACAGCTACATACATTAAAAACACCCCCAGGTCTATCAAGCACCATACACCTATGCAGAGATGGAATGGCAGGAAACCATCGGTCAAACACATTCGAATATTTGGATGTTTGACACATTGGTTTGAGAGCAAACCAAGAACAAAGAAGTTTTCACCAAAGGGTAGAAAGGGAATATTTATTGGTTATTCCATTAAAAGAAAAGCTTACAGAATTTATGATATAATGACAAAGATAATTCATGAAGTCAGATCAGTAAAATTTAGTGAAGAGAGGAATTGATTATGCAAATGATATTCAGGAAGATACTAATTGTGATAATTTAACCTATAAAGGAAATTGTGAAGAAATAGTTGCTGAAAACTTTCATATCTTGAAAGAAGACAATCCTGTCACAGAGAGTAAAATGAAGTCTCAGGAGGATACTTCAGTAAAACTAGGTGGTGACTGTGAAAATGGCTCATAACAAACTGAACCGATAGAGGAAAGATGTGTTAAAGGAGGAAGAAAGAAAGGAGAAACAAAGATCATCTTAGAAGAGCGGCACAAAGCAAGACTTGAAGAACAAGAAATAAAATTGATCAAAGAAGGAGTTCGACGCTCGCAAAGAATAAAAGAAAGGAATGATGCAAACTTAAGTATGGAAATAGATCATTATATCCCGTAGAACTTTAAAGAAGCGATGGATAGTGGAGAAAAAAAATGAATGACACAAAGCAATGGAAGAAAAGCTCAGTGAGATAGAGAAGCATAAAGTATGGACACTAGTACCAAGGGAAAATGGCATGGAAGTCTTAAATAGTAAATGGGGCTACAGTACAAAGAAAACCTCAAATGACGGCATATATAAAAGAAAGGCTAGACTGGTTGCTGTTAGATGAAATCAAAGTATGGTGTAGATTATAAGGAAATTTAAACCTGTACTCAAAAAGGAAAGCTTGCGAACAATAGTAGCTCTTGTAACACAACAGAATTTAATCATAAAGACTTATGATGTGAAGACAGCTTATCTCTATGGTGAGTTAGAAGAGACAGTATACATGAGACAACCAGATGGTTTTATGCAAAAAAGAGAAGAAATCAAAGTGTGTAAATTGGAAAAAAGCCTGTATTGTCTATCACAATCAGGAAAATGTTGGAACAAAAAGATCAATGAAATTTCATACCAGTTGGGAATGATTAGAACCAAATGTAATCCATGTGTCAATGGATTTAGCCCTCCATGCTCTTCCCCACTCGGCCCATCCTGCCTCGGCCGGCTCCTCTTGTCCTGCCTGCGGGTCCGTCGACTGCTCCCTGGGCCACCGTTACTGGAGCTGCCAGTCCATCAGACCCCTCATCCGGGAGGCCTTCAACATCATCGGGCGGCCCCCTGACCTGCAGGCTTGGATCTTCGGGTCTGGCCTTGAGGACGAGGCCCTGACCATCCTCGCGTTGGCAAAGTTACAGATCTACGGCCACTTTGTTCAGGTTGGGCTCGGTGGAGTGGAAGACCCGCTCATCGCCTGGAGGAGAACACTCGCGCGCCGAGGATGCCTCCCCTCATCCTCTATTATATAACTTTTTGTACTTATTTTAATTTTCATATTTATTTTATATTATTTTACTATTATAACTCTCTTTGAGTGTAAATATTGACAAGATGTCAATAAAATTTGTTTTAATTGTCATGTGTCTAGAAACTCCAGAGAAGAGAAGAGTATGCAATACTGGGTCTATATGTAGATGATTTCATCATTGCTGCAACTAGTAAGAAAATCAATGATAACCTAGTCTCAGAAAAAGAAAAATGTGTTACTCTAACAGAAAAGAAAGATAGCGAACCATTTATTGGAATTGAAATAAAAATGGCAGAAGATGGATTTTATCTATCTCAGACTCATTATATTGATACAATTCTTCACAGATTTGGACTGGAAGAATGCAACAGTGTGCAGACACCTGGAGATCAAAATCAAAATTTGAATGAATATTTGGACTCTAAGCCAGTAGATAAAACTGTATACCAGGAAATGATTGGATCACTAATGTACCTTTCTACGGGTACTCGACCGGACATATCCTTCAACATCAGCAATTTATCTCAGTATAGTAATGATCCGAGAGAAATACACTTAACTGGAGTTAAAAGGATTTATAGATACCTGAACAAGAAATAAAATGTTGGCATATGATTCAAAAGACAACAATATTATAATAAGTACTGATGCGAGCTGGTGCACATCCCGAGACGCAAATTCCTATTCAGGCTATACAGTCAAACTTGGCAACAACTTAATAAACTGGAGAAGTAGAAGCAAAATTTAGTAGCCTTGTCTACATGTGAAACAGAATATTTTCAATATGTGAAGGCATTTCATAAGTATTATGGTTAAAAGGATTACTAGAAGAACTTTGTGAAAATATAACTTTCCCAATTACCTTGAAAAGTGACAGCCAGGCTGCAATAAACTGGATACAATCTGAGAAAATTACTTCATGAACAAAGCACCTAAACCGAAAGTATTATTTTGTGAAAGAGGAAATTCAAAATGGAATCAAGCTGGAATACACTAAAAGTTAAGACATGGAGGCGGATATACTAACGAAGAGTCTCTCTAAGGACAAACTACGGAAATGTGCAGATAGCCTTGGACTTGCTGATTAGGGCTTACACACAGGGGAGCGTATGTTGTATATATATTAATTAATTGTTACACAGAGTGTGTGTAAGCTCACAGGTAAATAGGCGCTAACCGGAACAGAAAAAAAAGTTCCTTTGTTTAATATTAGTTTCCCTTTTATATTTTGTTCTCTCTCTGTTAAATCAATAAATATAATGTTTAATTAATAATTCTCGAAATCAGTTTCATTAAATATTCTAAGCAAAGTCAACAATAATAGATTTATTTGCCAATGTTTCGGTTGGGCAATATATGCCTTTTTAGATGATATTTAATGATTTAAATATGGATTGCCCTATTTTCAAAACGATAAATATAAATACATTATTAAGGTTATATATAGAAAGAAAATATATGAAATATATACAAGTTTCTTGTTTTATTTTATATTATCAAAGCTTTCAGTTATCATAAACCCCTACAGGAGTGTATGACAAATTAAATCTTCAGCTAAAATATATATAATATATCCTATATTTATATGTATTAAATTGTTCAATACGATTATATACAATTTAAAAACGTGTGAATAATATAAAGATAATAGTTAAAGGTTAAGATTTATTTTGCCATATACTCCTGTAAAAGTGTTTGTGATACCCGAAAGCTTTGATAATGTAAAATATATAAGAAATCCATCGTCCGTTTTGTTTATTATTTATAGGTATTGCGGGTGATTTTAGTTTTTCGAATCCAGGATCAGTGCATCTTTAAATTTCTTGTCAAAGCGGTTTAAAAATTCACTGTTTTTTTCCCAATGATGGTTCTTCTTTTTTAAAGAAAAATGTGAAAAAGAAATATTTGATATTTCAATAAATCATCACCATCACCTTTTGTGACATCATTTTGTGAATTGGTCTTCTTTGGGGCAGGATCCTGGGACTTTATTGGCCGAAGTATCTTTAATGTCTTGTATAAAAGTGACTTACAATATTAAATGCATTATGTATATTCCTTTTTTCGAAAATTTTGAATCGGTGTAATTTGTAAGTGTAAATAAAGACAAATTTCATTTTTACTTTTTATTTCTTATATTTGTTACAGTTAAATATATTCGTGAAAATGCTCGTTTATTGAAATATAATGTTGGGATTGTAGGAGGCCTTTATATTTCATATATAATTTTAAGAATCTTCCAATAGAACCTGCTTATATATTGCTCATTATTACATTATTAGAATCTGGGAAATTCTTATTGAATAGAATTTATATTTGATCCTTTACCATATACACATTTTCAAACAAAAATATATTTTAATATATATTCTATCTTAATATATTCTTCTTAATTCACGTGAATAAGTAAACAAAAAATTCGTGAGTTTAATCAACTCAAGAAAATTCCATATATAAATTTGATTATATATATTTATGCTTTTATCACTTTTTTTTTATATTACTTAAAATGTCAGAAATATTTTCGTAATGAAAATTCACTTTTGCCTTTCATAGCCAACTCTAAATAAATATCGCCATGCCAATTTGAGAAGAGAGAAGATGAATATATATTATATAGAGAATCCGCGAAGTATTCAATTTTGCCTAATAAATTCAGATATTCTGCAAATAATTGGACACAAACCTTCCTCATTTGCTCATTTGCAAGATCATTCAAACATCTCTGGGATGGTTTCAACCATTTTTCAATCGATATATTCAAATATCAAAAAGGAATGATATACCTCTGAGAATTGGCATGGCGCCATTGCACTGGTTCAACTGTACCATCTGGTACCATCTCATTGATCCCCTGGTACTGTTCGAGCGAGAGGGGCCTTCCCCCTCCCCTGGCAGGCTCCCACCCACGCCTGCCAGAGTAGAACCCTGGATCACCAGAACTGAGGTACTCTACCTCAAACACCAGAATTTCCTGGTTCAGAAGAACAGGTTAATCTACTTGTTCTCTCATCCTTACAGTACCAGCAGTTATTGGACAATGGGATTAAAAATTCTCGATGAACATTAGTGTCATCTGCATTCCATCAATATTTGCTGCCATTCATTTTTGGTACAAGCATATGCCATTCTTCAAATGCAAATTCCATATCAGAATACGGCTTCAATATCTCGCCAGCAATGCATAGCATTTTGTACCATCTGGTACATCTCTAAACATCACGCTGGTAATGCTAGGACTGGTGAGTTCCATGGAACTCTGGAATGAGGTCAAACACCTCAAACCCTAGATCAGATTTTCTTGATTCTAAATAACCAAGAAAATCTGGGTTGTTCTCCCTACCCAAACAGTACCAGAGATTGATTGGGCAAAGGATCAAATATTATATAATGCTAATATTACTTTAAATGCTTTTTTAAACCAATAATTGCGCATATATATAAAACGCCTTTTTGAATTTAGGAACGTAAAAAAGAAAAGGTTATAAATGTTTAAATAAAAAAAAGAAAGAAAAATAAAAAGTAAAAAAAAAAAATCAAAGAAGATCTTGTAGGGACCAGCCGTAGTCAAAGCCTGGACAACAAAACAACAAAGATTAATCATATAACACAAGACACAAAATATATTATATGAACTAATATATGTTGTTGATCTATAATACTTCGAGAATATTATTACAATATTTCTCTCTGAAATTATTTTTCATACATAGTGTGATTAATAAATTTCCAGGAATGCTAAATATTTTAATAAATACAAAAGTATAATAAAGTTTTGTTTAAAATTTCTCAAAATAATCACCATCACTATCTATACACTTGTTCCATCTTTTTTTCCAGATATCTAAACACCTGAAATTCTCATCTTTCAGGCTTTTCAAAATATTCTTCGCATTCACCTTTATTTCAAGTATTGGGTCAAATCGACGTCCTTTTAGGACTTTTTGATTATAGGGTAAAGGAGAACGTCGTTGGGAGCAAGTTCAGGAGAATGGGATGGCTAGGGTAGTAAAGCAATTCCGTGTTTAGCCAAATAGAGTTGTACAGTGACGGCCGTATGTGGCCGTGCGTTGTCATGATACAAGAGCTAATTTTTCTGATACCATTTTTCGGGTCGTTTCTGACGCACAGCCTCCCTTAAACGTCGCAATACATCAAGATAGTAATGTTGATTAATGGTCTGACCCTCGGGCACGAATTCATAGTGTACCAATCTCTTTACACCAAAGAAAGTTATATAGAGACACTCAAGCTTCGATTTGATCATCCTTGCTTTTTTGAATCTTGGTTCTCCAGGCTCTAGTCACTGGCTTGATTGCCTCTTAGTCTAGGAATCATATCCGCACACCCATGTTTTATCTCCCGTGATAACAATTTCGAGCCAATGGGGATCAGATTTAAACATTTCGAACATGTTTTTGTACGTTTCTTTGCGATGCTCTTTCTGCTCATTAGTTAAGAGATGTGGGACTAATTTAGCCGGGGATCGTTTAAGATGCAGATCATTCTTTATGATGGATTAGATTGTTCCAAAAGATATATCCAAGTCTTCTGATAGCTCTCTGATAGTTATTCTTGGGGTTTATTTGATCGATGACTTGATTTTGAGGGCATTTTCGGGGTTTCTTATCGATAAAGGTCTGCCAGTGTGTAGATCATCCTTGACGCTTATTCGACCAGCTTTAAATCGTGCAAACCATTCAAATGTCCTCGATTGTGATAGGGAATCTTCTTTAAAAGCCTGCTTCAACGTTTGAAATGATTTGGAAGCTTTTTTCCCCAATTTAAAGCAAAACTCTATGCAGACTCGCTGTTTTTCAATTCAGTCCATACTGAAGTTAGAAAATGTTCTGATATACTCGAGCTTATAAATTCGAAAAAACGTGAGAGCGTGCATCTGTGAGATGAATTCTTTTTCTTCGTGTTGATAAATGTTTTATCTATGAGCTTTTATAAACTTATTTCATTATTTTGAATATTTTACGTGATCCAGTCTCATTCCTGGAAATTATTGATCACACGTTGTATAATGATCCTTATATATGATCATATATATATGTTATGAATATTTTGTGTTGTTGTTAGATAAGGCTTGATAAGACAAAGGATCGATAAGATAAAGGGTTGAGGTGCAGTCGTGATAAAAAAGATAAATATTTACCGTCAAGTAGCTTTTATTTTCAATTACTTGAGGAAAGATTACACATTTGTTAGTTTTTCACATTATATAGAATTTATAAGTTAATCCTATATTAGTGATTTAAAATGATTGATTGGTTAACTACGCATATTTACAACAAAATTATACAACGAAACTAAACAACTAAACTAAAAGTCTTTCTAAAAACGATGATAACAAAAATAAAAATTATCAATGAATAAAATGAAATATATATTTTTAAAATATAGAAATATTTAGAGTTTTTAGATTATATAATATTTTTAGATTATATATTTCCCCCCTGTGAAAAGATTCTAAAAAAAATAAAATTTTAAAATAAAATTGGTAATTAAAAATAATTAATTAAACGAAATCAATAAATCTATAGAAATAATTAAAAATGAAACAATAAAAATCAATACGCACATTTTTTCAAAATAAACAAAAGAAAGTTTGTTTACAAAAATTTATATAATTATGAAATTATAATAAAAGTTTATATAAGAAGTATTATAATGGTCAAGTCAAATGAAATATGGATATGAAGCAAAAAAGGTATTTAAAATTGATTAAAAATGACATTATGCTAGTTACACTTCAAAATATCAAAAGCAGTAGAAAATGTTATTTTTACATGGTTGAATAATGAAACGCTAATAGATGTATGAAGTGACATTAAGTTATTTGTGAAGGCTTAAGAATTGGTGCTGAAATTTGTTCTTCATTGTCCATGTCCAAAATATGGCCTTCCTGTAAAAAACATGGTTTATCATCAATATCTATTAACTTTGTGTTAGAATTTTGGTTTACTATAAAGTCATTTTCTATGTTAGTACTATAGTGAAGTAAAAAATCTGTTTCTGGGTAAAATAATTTAAGCTTATTTGAGTGTATAATTTCTGTTTGTTTTCTTTGGGGTATATTAGGCTTATCTATTTCATATGTGACTGGAGAAAGTTGTTTTAAAATTGTAAATGGGCCTATATATCTTTGTGTTAATTTACCAGTGTTTGGATAAATAAAGGTTTTTACTAATACCTGATCTCCTTCTTTAAAAATGGGTTCTGGGTGTTTAATGTCATAAAGTTGTTTGCTGTGTTCATGGGATTTTATGGTTCTTTCAATGGCTAATTTTCTTGCCTTTTCAATTGGTGTATGTGTTACTGTGTCATGTTCTATATACTGTGGTTGTATTCCATAGTATAAGAATTTAGGTGTAAAGCCTGTTGTGGTATGTACTGTTTCATTATAGCTTTCAGTAATTTTACGAATATATTTTGTCCAAGGAATCTTTAAATTAGCATTATATTCACATCTTAACCTATTAATGATAGTGGAATTTAGTCTTTCTACTTTTGCATTTGTTTCTGGATGATGGGAACTGGTGAGTAGATGCTTAACATTATTTCTATCTAAAAGTGTTTAAATTTTCTGCTAAGAAAAGCTGCATTTCTGTCAGTTATTAATATTTCTGGTTTATTAATTTGGAATAAATTTCTCAAACAAGTTATATAAGAATCAGTTGATACAGATTTTGTTGGAAAAGCCCAAAGGAATCTACTGTGATGATCTACTATCATATGGATACTGTGTCTAGTTGTCCCATAATTATGTAACCCGCCCAATGTATCTAAAGAAAAAATGTGATTTGGGTGTGTAGCTATTGGCATCTGTTGTAGTGGTCCATAAACAATTCTGTTATCCCTAGACTTGTTAAACTGGCAAGTTTCACAATGTTTGGTGTAATTAGCAATATCTCTAGTCATATGTGACCAATAATAGTGTGGAGAAATTATTTTAGTCATTTGAGTTGTTCCAATATGCCCATGCTTTGTGTGTACTTTGCTTAATAATTTGTGTCTTAGTGTTTGTGGTACATAAGCTCTTTTAAAACCTCTTCTATTAATTATGTAGAGGCCATTTTGTATTTTAATTTTAGCACTACTAATTTGTTCTGTGGATTGGTGTTCTTTTAACTCATTATATGTTAGGTAAAATGAGACAGGTGCTCTTGACAGCATGTCTGCTTCTATATTATTTAATCCTTTAATATGTTTTATGTCAAAGCTATATTGAGATAAGATTAAGGACCATCTAAATAATCTACCTTGTGGGTTTTTTACATTTTTGATCCATTTTAAAGGTAAGTGATCTGTGTGTAAGGTAAAATGTATGTTGTGTAGATATGTGTGAAACCTTTGTACTGAATTAATGATAGCTAATGTTTCAATTTCTGAGGCAGTATAATTCTGTTCATATGGGTGAAGTTTTCTTGAAAAATAACCTATGGGGTGTAAAATGCCTTGTTCATCTGGTTGTTTAAGAACTCCTGCTACTCCTAGACTTGACGTGTCTGTGAATAAATGACATGGTTTTGATGGGTCATAAATATATAGTACAGGTTGTGATATGAGTGAATTTTTAAGTGTTTGGAAGGCTTGTTCATGTTTCACACTCCATAGCCAAGGAGCATTTTTTAACAAAAGTTCATTCAAAGGTGCCCTAATTTGCGCATAATGGGGAATAAATTTATTATAAATATTTATGGTGCCTAAAAATCTCTGTAAGGTTTTAATATTATATGGTCTATTTAATTTTAAAATTGCTTCAATATTTGTGTTATTTGGTGTATATTTTCCTGAGTTAATAGTGTATCCTAAGAATTGTATTTCTTTTTGTAAAAATTTTCATTTATTGAGATTCAGCTTTATATCCTCTTGTTCGAATATACCTAATATGTCATCTAAATGCTTAATGTGTTCTTCATAAGTTTTAGAGTGTATAATAATATCATCAAAATAATTTAAGGCATAGTGTATATTATGCTTAGTGAAAACTGACTTCATAATCCTTTCAAATTGTGAAGGTGCATTTTTTAGACCATATGGAAGTCTGTTCCATTCATAACATCCTAATTGTGTTACAAAGGAAGTTTTATGTCTATCTTTTTCATCTATGGGTATATGCCAGTATGCATTTTTAACATCTAGAATAGTATATATTTTTGACTGTGATAACCTATCTATAATTTGTTCTATAAGTGGAATTGGTGTATGTTCTGGAACTGTTTTTTGATTAAGTTTCCTATAATCTATACAGAGTCTTGTGGGGTGATTTGGGTTATCAGATTTTTTATTCACTAATAATGCAAGAGAACTATAGGGGCTAGATGAGGGCCTAATAATATCATATTTTAATAATTCAGTTATTTGTTTTTGTATTTCAGCATTATTGTAAAAAGATGTCCTATATGGCTTTTGTGCTATGGGAATATTATCTAAAAGAGATATGCAAATTGGGTTAGTCTTTATTTGTCCTATATCAAAATTGTGTTTAGAGAAAACATTCTTATATTTATGCAATATATCTGAAATTGTTTGATTTGAGAAATTTGGATTAATATCTACTTTGCTAAAGTCTAAATATGAATTATAATTTGTTATAGAGTCCGGTTGTCGCATACTGTGAAATGGGTTAGAATCAGTAATGGGATTTGAATTAGGATCTATAAGTTTAACATTTGTAGTTGGTATATCAAAAGAGTTGAAATTACACAATGGGTTAATATTTAAAAGAGATGAATTTTTAACATAGTATGGGTCTGGAATACATAGGGTAGTGGCATATGACTTCTGATTATCAGTTTTTGGATTAAAAGAATACAAGAATTTATAATTTTGGAAAAGAAGGTTTTTTGAAAAATCTATTTGCAACTTAAATATATAAAATGTTGTTAAACCTAAAATAAGATATTCTATTGGACTATCACAAACAAACATTTCTTGATACTTTGTAATTTTACCTAAGCTAAGCCTAACTAATATTTTGTATAATGGGTAAGTAAATCCTTCTACCTGGCCTATTCTTTCTTTTGGGGAATTATCTAAAATTTTATAATAAATATGGTTTAAGTATTTTAAAGGTATAATGGAAATAGATGATGCAGTGTCAAGTACACAGGGTAAGGATATTTGGTTAATAAATACAGAGAAAAGTAATAATGTTCTACCTGGGTTGATGCGCTTCGGATGAGTATTATTCTTTAGCGGGCAGTCTCTATGGAAATGAATCTGGTTGGGTAGCTGGTGAGATGCACATATCTTGCAGGGGTAGGGTGGTAAATTGATTGTTCTACTGGATGCTTCCTGGTGATGAGCTGTGGTTGATCTTGGAGATGACCTTGGAGGTGGCTGGGATTGTAGACTTGGAGGAGAGTTGGGGTTAAGCCTTGACCTTGCTGGGTAATATGATCTAGTTTGAAAATTCTGCCTATTATCATTACTTGTGGATGGTTGCTGATTATCTGAGTTATATTTACATTGTGGTTCCTGTTTTTCTTGATTGGTAGAGTATTTTAATTGAGTGGTTATTTTAATCCAATCTGAGGTTTCCTTAACTCTTGCTGCAATTAAATATTTCTTTAGGTAATTTGGCAACCCATCTGTAAGAGCTTCTAATAATAGAGGTGTATCTAAATTAAGTTTTTTTGCTAATGAGGATTTTTCTTTAAAATAAATATCAAGATCATCTTTATTATTATATTTTAAATTTAAGAATTTACTAAATAGATTAGAATCTTTAACTGTAAAATATGAAAGTACTTTTTGTTCTAGTTCCCCCCAATTATCTATATCTTGTAATTGTTCTATATAAAAATTAAAAGCTTCTCCATCAAGATAATTTGAAAAATTCTTTAGCTTATAGTCTTCATCAAAATGGTTTTGTTGGCATTTTTTGTTAAAGAATTTGAGCCAAGATATTATGTCTAAATTTTGACCATTAAATTTCGGTATTTCTATAGTACTTGGATTAGGCGTCATGGCGTGTTCTACATTCCTTTGTTTGCGAGACATTTTGTAAAAATAGTTTTATGAAATTTGAATAATTAATAGAGCAATTAGGTTGAAAATTCAGGTAATCCTGTCGACTTATTGTTATGAATATTTTGTGTTGTTGTTAGATAAGGCTTGATAAGACAAAGGATCGATAAGATAAAGGGTTGAGGTGCAGTCGTGATAAAAAAGATAAATATTTACCGTCAAGTAGCTTTTATTTTCAATTACTTGAGGAAAGATTACACATTTGTTAGTTTTTCACATTATATAGAATTTATAAGTTAATCCTATATTAGTGATTTAAAATGATTGATTGGTTAACTACGCATATTTACAACAAAATTATACAACGAAACTAAACAACTAAACTAAAAGTCTTTCTAAAAACGATGATAACAAAAATAAAAATTATCAATGAATAAAATGAAATATATATTTTTAAAATATAGAAATATTTAGAGTTTTTAGATTATATAATATTTTTAGATTATATAATATATATATATATATTATATAATCTAAAAATATTATATAATCTAAAAATATTATATAATCTAAAAACCTCAAATATTTCTATATTTTAAAAAATATATACTTTATTTTATTCATTGATAATTTTATTTTTTGTTATCATCGTTTTTAGAAAGACTTTTAGTTTAGTTGTTTAGTTTTAGTTGTATAATTTTGTTTTAAATATGCGTAGTTAACCAATCAATCCTTTTAAATCACTAATATAGGATTAAATTATAAATTCTATATAATGTGAAAACTAACAAATGTGTAATCTTTCCTCAAGTAATTGAAAATAAAAGCTACTTGACGTTAAATATTTATCTTTTTTTATCACGACTGCACCTCAACCCTTTATCTTATCGATCCTTTGTCTTATCAACCCTTTATCAACAACAACAAATTTATTCATAACATATATATATATATATATGATATATTTTGTATATAGTAAACCATGATTCAATTCCATATTGAACACACAATTGTTTTTAATGTACTAGTTTTTGTTTATTCTTTTATTTTTTTCTGAATTGTTTCACAAATTGCCAAATACATTTTTTAAACATGTAAATTCCATGTCAAAAAAGAAAAGTTGAATGATATGTAAATTTACTAAAGTTTTTTTTTTAAGAAATATTTGCAAATATGTAAATTTTGAAAAGTTGATCCACGTCTCGGCGCAGTGTTGTCCAGTGTGTGTGGCCTCGCGCTGATTACTTATAATAAAGAAGAAGGAAAAATGCCTAACGACTGCTTAATTGTCATTTTCAGATATTGAAACTTTGGAAAAATTTAAAATACGACATATATATATATAAATTCTCTATTAAGAAACACCTACATAAGAGGTTATTGATATATAACACATGAAGTCAAATATTTTCACCAAATAAAGAAGGAAGAGATATATATTATTGGCAAAAATGAAATTGAATACCTGCATTTGCGGTCCTCTCGCAGTAACAGATAGAACAATTTGCTTTCCAATCTGCGTTGGTTGGCGACACAATGCGATCTGAAAAAAAGATGGACAATTAAATATACAGAATCAAGATATGCCATAGTTTTTAACAGATAAAAATCACTATATACTTTGAATTATGATAGCATATATTGTATCTAGACTAATTATTCAATAAATTTAGAAAAGTGACTTACTGGTCGTTTTCAAAGATGTTTTGATTCTAATCATGAGGTCATAAAGACGATCATGATGCTTTTTAAAAAATCACAATAAAATTATTCTTCTAAGGTTTAATATTAGCTTCATGTGAATTAATAGTAATACAGATTTAAATCATATTATATAAAAAACTTTACTTCATAACGGTTTTTGAATTGAACTAATCTGTGAGGATATATAAAGATATAGGATTAAAATAGCAAGAAGTTGCGCCTTATCTAACTACGTTGTCTGAAGCAATATCTTTTCTATTTACATAAAGGTAGTTAAATACACCTGGTAATTCTTGTGACTTGAGATTACTGGATTAGCGACTTTCTGTGTGTGTTGTTTTATACTTATTTGTTGCCTCAAAATCATAAGACACCACAGAATATAAGCCATTATTTAGACAACGTAAATTCTGCGCACACATATCCTATAAAAATCCTTTTTATATTTACATAACCTTTTTTATAATGCAATATATATATGTCATAATATTTGGAAATATGTAAAATAAAATGCCTGTGTGGAAGTACAAGGAAAGAGGGAAGATAGCGAGGTTAACAAACAACCCCTTCGGTAAACAAGTATCACGACTTCATTATCTCCCCTAGGGGACTTATCTTACTTAAAAGCGGCTTATATGCGGCTAGACGGGATGATCAAAGTCAGTTCTCACCGAGGTGGCCTCGACGCCAGTTGTTCTAGGGGTTGTTCTGGGACCTTCTATCTTTCCTCCCCGATCTATTTCCTCACGGGTTTTTGCCTCTGGATCCTGTCTCCTGTGTGTCCTTACCACCCATCGCTCAACAACCACGACTGCTTCTAGCCAACATGCCACACTGCATTCATCCAACAGCATAAACTACTACTACATTACCACATCGAAAGTCGACAGGATAAGACCTATCCGGGAAACAAATCCCTCATATACCAGAGATGAAGAAAACAAGAAGCAATACCACGATGATCGAACAAACCCACAACTAAGTTCCACAAGAACCAACGACCGACTCTACTGTAGCCGCTTCCCTTCGAACTCTCACACTCTCAACCCACGACCAACTTTTAAACCGTGAGTCTGAAGAAACAATCACCTACGACGGAGATGAACCTGCCGCACACTTCTTCTCACAACTTGAGTCTCAGCCGAACTTCCACAACTTAGAGCCAGCACGCCAAGCTCGAAAGGCTCTATCATCACTCAGAGGCGAACCTCGCAAAATTGCACAAGACTTAGCTCTACTAAATAAGACTTATGAAGAGGTCAAGGAGTCACTCTGCGCCGTCTATCCCCGACGCCCTAGCTTCACTCTTCAAGAGTTCTATGAACTTAAATGCACATCGATGGCCGAGATCGAGACCTACTACAAGAACAAGGTCCGAATAGGATTGGCGATCAACCTCCCTAAGAGTGCCATCGTGCAAGCACTATCCAACGGTGTGCCACGTAACTATGGCAACCTTTTAAAGATGGCACAACCCTCGGGACCAGAAGAATGGTTATGCTTAGCCCAACAGCTGACCTACGAAGGGAATAACACCAGCACTAAAGCTGCCCAACAACGATCACCGCGCCAGAGCAGAGCACCTTCCACCACCGTGGACAAGACCCCACCATATCCTTGCCGTTACTGTGGCCAGAATCATTGCAACAAACAATGTCGTAAACAACCATTCGCCGCCGACAATACTCTCCTTCACCAGGTACAGACTCCTGAACAGAGGTCTTCTCTCCGGGATGCGCAAATCCATCCCATCAAGCAAGCTATCACAAAACCAATAGCCACGTCCCAAATTTATCACGTCGCACCTTCCCAAGTCCCAATTGAACAGACTTCCCAAGTACAAATTGTACAGACTTCCCAAGTCCCAATTGCACAGACTTCCCAAGTCCCAATTGAACAGACTTTCCAAGTCCCAAATGAAAAGACTTCCCAAGTACAAATTGCACAGACTTCCCAAGTACAAATTGCACAGACTTCCCAAGTCCCAATTGAACAGACTTCCCAAGTACAAATTGCACAGACTTCCCAAGTTCGAATTGAACAGACTTCCCAAGTCTCAATTGCACATACTCCCCAAGATCCCACTACCCCTGATCCACATGAGCTGATTGTGGAAGATGAGATGTCCAAGAACCCTCAACATGACAACCGCCAACTGTTAGAGGACACAGCCCTTAGTGACTCTAGCACGCCGGACAAGCGAGACAGCCCCAGTCTCAGTGAGGAGAAGTGCTACGAGAGCTTTGGTGACTGCGAGCATTCCGACTGTAGTAGAGTAATGGAAAACCCCACTGGAATAATTTCTTCCAACAACGCCGTCCCCTGCCAGTCTACGCCACCACGAGCGGATCAAGCCGCCTACGTCCCGCGGACTCGTCTACACGCCATGTACGGCAACCACATTCCCCATCGGGACTTTCCAACATGAACCAAGTCTTCAACACAACCCAGCTTCGAAGTCCAACAGAAGCCCATCAACAGTGAGTGTTTAACTTTATTGTGATTTCATCCGTTTACATTTTTGCTTGTTATATATATCACATCCATGTTAGCCCACTTTTAGCACAGTTCATGCTCTAAATAACTTATCTCATATCAATTTTAAAACCATAATATGCTACCAGCTTTCAAGCTTACAATGCCTTATTTTATTCTCAATAACATGTTCTCTCGAAAATTTTTCTTATCTTACACCATCGCTCTTGAAAAAAAAAAAACTCTTGTTTTTAATTTTTCGTATATCAACTTATGTTTTTTATGAACCAATGACCAAATTTTCGCTGAACCTCCCAGTCTTTCTGCAGTGTATCTATTCCTACATTGAAACTTAGGTTCTGAAAGTCAAGGCTTTTTTTAACCATTCGACCTCAGAGGTCTTATTTTTTGTCAATTGACCGCAAAGGTCCACCTTTTTTTCTCACTCGACCCCGAAGGTCTTTTTCACGTACGTGCATGTCCATTATTTGTTAAATTTATTAATTTTAGTGTCATCAAGAGAACCGCACATAAGTTGTCTGCCTAATCAATCTCCTTCATTCTAAAGTATCTCTGTAAAATGTCTCAATACGTTTTGTTGACGAATGCTGCAGAGATGACTATTTACTCCAGCCTCTTTCTAATGGCTTCCTTTGTTCATTTCAGAATGTTGAACCACTTACTTTACAGCTCTCTTACTTTCCACCTTTCCATTCTCTTCACCTCCTCATTCACGTATCCATATTGTACATAGCTATGATTGTCCATACCTACACTCTGTACCATATTAACCTACACATAAAATTAATTTGTACATAGCCAAATTATTTCCCACCCTCAAAGAATTTCCTGCACAAATTCTTCTTTGAAAGGGGGGACATCTGTCATAATATTTGGAAATATGTAAAATAAAATGGCCTGTGTGGGAGTACAAGGAAAGAGGGAAGATAGCGAGGTTAACAAACAACCCCTTCGGTAAACAAGTATCACGACTTCATTATCTCCCCTAGGGGACTTATCTTACTTAAAAGCGGCTTATATGCGGCTAGACGGGATGATCAAAGTCAGTTCTCACCGAGGTGGCCTCGACGCCAGTTGTTCTAGGGGTTGTTCTGGGACCTTCTATCTTTCTTCCCCGATCTATTTCCTCACGGGTTTTTGCCTCTGGATCCTGTCTCCTGTGTGTCCTTACCACCCATCGCTCAACAACCACGACTGCTTCTAGCCAACATGCCACACTGCATTCATCCAACAGCATAAACTACTACTACATTACCACATATATTTGCATATTTACGGAATATTGTTTTTTCTTAAAAAAAAAGAACAAACCAGCATATATTACTCTGTGAAAACTCTCGATTCAATGATTAGTGAATATAATGCCGTCACTACGCCAGCTGTACCATTGCTGGACTCTGGACTACTCTCAGCCAACATCTTGTAAATCCTTGCCCCTGACTACTGTTTTAAATCAAATAGATTGATCAACACTATCAAATTCATCTTAATAAACTACATGTAAGTTTTATCTCTATATACGGGGACACACATAGATAAGGGCAATATAGAGTTTTAAATTTTAATATAAAATCAACATACCGATAGATCTGCCATTATAATTTCGACAATCTTTAGCATTGAAGAATCGTCAATTAAAAATTAGTGCTGCATCATTTCTTCATTTCATTTGTTCGTAGAACAAGATGTAGGCGTTCTTGGTGATGACTTTGTTAGAATTGGTGTTCTTCACTCTGTGGTCGTCCATGGTGAACCATTCGCCAGAGGTTGGATGTTTGCAGACCGATGTAAAATGGCCAGTATGTGGGGTACTGTAGTGGTTGACAATGGCGTACAGTTTGTACTTTTTGTCTGATCCAAATTGCGCTAGATCCAGGATAGGCGGGATGTCTACCATTGTATTGATTTTGCCTCCTCCGAAATCGGGGAACCGAATCAACTGGGCAATTAGGATGTTGGGCCAGTTCAATACGTTGACTGTTCTTACAGATCCTTTTTTGCTGCAATCAGGACAGATGTAGTCATTGATGACTTCTTTTACGAAGAGTTGGCCAAAACAGTCCAGCAAAGAAATGCCTTTCTTTTCGGGGATTGGTAGAGAAAGATGCCAGAAAGCCTCAAAATTCTTCGAGATTCTAGTGCAGAATTGACAGTGGGTGGCATAAACTGTTTGTCCAGCAAAGATATATACTATTGGGCTATCTTCGTTTGCACGATAATTTTGCCAGAAATTTTTGCCCTCATCAATGGAATCCGCAATAGGGTCCGTTTCAGGTGCCCGGTGGAGATCGTTATGGAGGCGTTCAAGGAGGAATTGTAAAAATTCCATTGAGTCTTGTTCTGAGTAGTCTCCAAACTTTTCCTCGAACATTCCAACTTGTTTGTGGAACTCAATGGGCCTGAAAGAGCTTTCTTCTTTCCAAAGGGCGTTTAGAAGATTTCCAAACCTTTTAATTATTTGGCCGCCACTGATACTGTCTGGATTGATGTTTTCAGTTTTGAAATTCCAGAGGCAATTCTCCAGAACAGCTGTGGTATGGGCCAATGATTGAACTATTGCATTGCTGTAGCAGGTGTTTCCAAGGTTGTACAACCCTACAGCATGGGTCTTCAAACTTGGTGCCCCTGTAACATATGCTCAGTATATAAGGATATAATTATTTTGATTGGTGGAGATAATAATATGTTTATTTAATAAACCTTATCTCAGATTTAGAATATTTGCAGTACTTATCTTTCGAAATATAAAATTATTAATTTATTGAACTCTATTTTGAGTAATTTGATATTATTAATCTGAGGTTCTTGCAACTTGGACTCAATGTTATGAGGTATTTATGAGCGGTACATCTGTAATTCATTAATCTCACAATTTATCTTCGCTCATTGATTAATATTTGATTGTATTCAAATAAATTTCAGATTTTATAACCCTTCCTGATAGGAAAATGATTTGAAACTCTTAAGATTAAGGTTTGAAATCAAACATTTTATAGAAGATTGTGATGTTTAAAGTGGGAGCAGCTTGAGCTATGCGATTGGAATGAATCACGTGCTGACAAACAGTTGGGTTTAAAAACACGGCTATTTCTGTAGACTTCAATAAATATGAGTTCATGCTTATTTAGGTTTGTCTTTTTTACTTCTCAATCAGAGGATACACGGCCGTTCTGAGGGTCACAGCGCCTTGGACGAGATTTCCTACGTCGCCCATATCCTATTTTTCCTAAGCATTGTCAGCACATTTTATTTCTCATTTTAATTATTTTACCTAAATATATAATAATATATATTAGAAAAATTATGATACAATATTTTTAATTGACAAAACATCGTTTTTATTTCTGAACTTAATGCTTTTCACTCAGATTTTTAATTTATTTTGGTCGTGAATTTGAGGGTGGGATAAGGGCTTCGAAAGAAATCTTATCTAAAGAACAAAAAAGTCTTGACCCGGCCTCTTTTGAAATCTCTCTCAAATAAAATATATGATCTTACTATCCAGAATTTGGGGTTCCACGTTGGCTGATGGTGGAGAAGTTTCTTTCGGCCCGGATCTGGAATAAACAAGTTAGTGTCATCCTGAAATAATACCTTGAGTTGAATCTTACCCATTTTCGCTGGGCGTCTGGGAGCAGCAATCTGAAGGTGGGCTCACCTCTTCCTGTGAACGATATACTCATATTCAAACTTCATTCAACATCTGATAATCTGGTTTCATATTTTTATAAGCGAATCTAACCAGCCGAGAGAGAGTTTGACTACCGAACATTTGTTAAATGAATATTTTCAGGACAAACCTCCACTCCCTGCTGAATTTATTCTTGTCAAGATATATATTTTATATATAAATATCATGTGTATACAGAATAAATTCCGAACAACTGTTTACTATAAGCCATTTTTCAACCCTGACTATATCCGTTTTTTTTCTCCTACTCTCCTCTCAGCCATAAAATCAATACAGTAAAGACCCTTACTAAACGTGTCCATAGCCACTGCTCAATTCAAATCTTTAAAACAGAAGGGACCCAGAATATCTCAAGGAATCTGAAAACTTGCCAATATACTTTATCATTTATTTTAAGAAATTTCCATAGCCCCTCTAAAATACAAAATCCCCCCGTTTACAAATCTATATGCAGCATTCCCTACTCACCAGTATCTATATCGGCATTAAAACCTTCTTCTGCAACTCACTCAGTTTAAGTTCACTACTAAGAAACCCTATAACAAAAAACAATAGCCTCAATTATCCTTCCAATATTAAGAATGCCATATATTCCATAGAATGCAACAAATGCAATACCAAATACGAAGGAGCAAGCAGTAGGAATTTAAGTATAAGAATATCAGAACATCAACGAAATATCGAAAACCAGGGCAATAGATCTCTAGTATATCATCATGAAAAAGAAACAGGTCGTTCCTTCGCACTATCAGAACCAAGAACCCATTACTCCAACATCCCCAATAAACAACAGAGACTCATCATAGAATCCAAAATATCAAGAAAACACAATAGTATAAACAGAATAATTGACATTCTGGAAATTTATAATATACTATTCCCTGAGCTCACCCCAAATCATCGAAATATAGAAATCGCCTCTGAATAGCAGCGGTGGGAACCAGATAGACATCTCCTAATAATGATAACTACAGCCTAACTATGTATTCCTTGCTTCCTTAGTTGCTTTCTAGAGGCCTATATTCATTTATTTGTTTGTCCTCTAATAGATATATATATTATAATATTTTATTACCATTTGTATAATAGTTTATACAATATATTTTTTATATCTATAGAAATTTATAAAATTATGTAAATGCAATGAAAAAATAATGGGAGGGCCTGGCTCATCAGTGGTGACCCAAGCCCTCCCATTAATTTTTCATTGTAGTAAGCTCAGTAGATAAAATTGTTTAATTTGTGAAAGAATCATACCCGTCTATAATAGTTCCGAATTCTAAAAACAGATGGCGCGCTACTATATCATAACAAACAGTTGTGTTTGATAGTTTCTTATATATAGAGGGCGCGCTACTATATCATAACAAACAGTTGTGTTTGATAGTTTCTTATATATAGAGGGCGCGCTACTATATCATAACAAACAGTTGTGTTTGATAGTGTTATCTCTTATATATAGAGGGCGCGCTACTATATCATAACAAACAGTTGTGTTTGATAGTTTCTTATATATAGAGGGCGCGCTACTATATCATAACAAACAGTTGTGTTTGATAGTTTCTTATATATAGAGGGCGCGCTACTATATCATAACAAACAGTTGTGTTTGATAGTGTTATCTCTTATATATAGAGGGCGCGCTACTATATCATAACAAACAGTTGTGTTTGATAGTTTCTTATATATAGAGGGCGCGCTACTATATCATAACAAACAGTTGTGTTTGATAGTTTCTTATATATAGAGGGCGCGCTACTATATCATAACAAACAGTTGTGTTTGATAGTTTCTTATATATAGAGGGCGCGCTACTATATCATAACAAACAATTGTGTTTGATAGTTTCTTATATATAGAGGGCGCGCTACTATATCATAACAAACAGTTGTGTTTGATAGTGTTATCTCTTATATATAGAGGGCGCGCTACTATATCATAACAAACAATTGTGTTTGATAGTTTCTTATATATAGAGGGCGTTGTTACCTTATAATTATTTTATTTCTTATATATAGAGGGCGTTGTTACCTTATAATTATTTTATTTCTTATATATAGAGGGCGCTGTTACCTTATAATTATTTTATCTCTTATATATAGAGGGCGTTGTTACCTTATAATTATTTTATCTCTTATATATAGAGGGCGTTGTTACCTTATAATTATTTTATTTTATATATAGAAGGCGTTGTTACCTTATAATTATTTTATCTCTTATATATAGAGGGCGTTGTTACCTTATAATTATTTTATCTCTTATATATAGAGGGCGTTGTTACCTTATAATTATTTTATCTCTTATATATAGAGGGCGTTGTTACCTTATAATTATTCTATCTCTTATATATAGAGGGCGTTGTTACCTTATAATTATTTTATATCTTATATATAGAGGGCGTTGTTACCTTATAATTATTTTATTTCTTATATATAGAGGGCGTTGTTACCTTATAATTATTTTATTTCTTATATATAGAGGGCGTTGTTACCTTATAATTATTTTATTTCTTATATATAGAGGGCGTTGTTACCTTATAATTATTTTATTTCTTATATATAGAGGGCGTTGTTACCTTATAATTATTTTATTTCTTGTTTTTATTGCTCGCGTGGAAAAACAGTGCTCGATGCCAATATTTATATGGGATTATATTGTTACAAAGGCAAATCCTAATAGTTTCTATAAAGCACTATAATATAAATTCCATCCTACATTGTCACATATATAAGTATAATCGTATTAGAGCTCAATAAGCGATCTGGTGGATCAAATAAGCAAAACAACTGTGAGTGTTCACCACTGATGAGCGGGGCCTTCCAACTATTTATTATTATATATTAATTTAATTCTACTTGTCCCAAAAGCTTATGTCCATAGTTTGCCTTAATACCATTTCTAAGATTCCATCCTTCAGTGTAGCATATAAAAGAAGAATGATCCAATACAGTATTAAAGCTCTAAAGAAGCGGTCTGATAGATTATATTGGCGAAACCGCTGAGAGGGTTCACCACAGATGAGCAAAGCACACCCAATATTTTTCCATCGCGGTAAGGTCAGTAGAAGTAAGATTTATTTGTGAATTCGCGTCTTAATATTTTCATTTGTTATAACTATTGATTTATATCTCAGAATAGACAGTACAAAGTTTGTTAAAATTGTAGAAGAAAATTCGTATTTAAAGGGAAATAAAATATGTGGATAGCGCGTTACCTTACAATTAAATATCTTACATGTGGATTTAAAATCTTGTTACTTCATCTTTGCTCAGTCAATGTGCTTCTCTCGAACACGTGATGAAGAATAGGTTTGTTTGAAATTCAGACATTTTTTACTATAATATCACTTTCCAAAACATAAAAGTCTCTTTCTTTTCCTGTCGCTACTATCGATTGAATGGTTTAGTGAGGTCATCGGACTGGTTCATCCCTGATGTTCTTTGGCCCGGGAAGATGATCAAACTTTGACATTTAGAGGAAGTAAAAGTCGTATTTCTTTGATATTTATAAGTTTAAGGTTATTCCTAGGTTCTCTAACTTAAGACTCGTTCCGAATCCGTTGCCCCAGGACCGATGTACACAGCGCGAATTCGAGAATCTTCTCCTATAATAAGAAAGAAAGATATATTACATATGTATAAAAGCCATCACCATTGAACCTACAGTGAACAGATTGTCTTTAATCTGTCATTACATAGACACACGAGTGATCATTTGAATTCTTAATAGCTTTCGTTTTCCTAATCCCACTATGCCATGGCCATTATAGATAATTTTCGGCCCTGTCATCGGTTTTCTGGTGATGGTTTCAGTTTCACATAATTATATCTAGGTGTACCAATATTCTATTCTGATTGAGTCATTTGGTAACTTCAATGTGAGATTTGTCTTGATTCTATCATCTAGTAGTTTTCCATCATAAGGCGCGACGCGCGCGTACCCCGAGGGTAAACACACACAGCATCATATAACATCTTTATATACATTTCCAATAGAGAAACATCAGAGTAATTAGAGTTATGGTGCGATAAAACAGAGTAAATAGTGTTTTTAAATGTTGATTAAGAATCGATATTTCCAAGTTTAATATTTAAGATCAGTCAACTATACAAAATAAAGAGAGAGAGGGATATTTATGTTTAAATAGATTTTTATTACACACATATATAATCTTTTAAAATAAAGGTCGCCTTTTCCATCAAAATAGGCGCCATCTTTTAGCCGTCTTTGCCAAAAATCCGAGTCCACTAGCTGGTAGAAACTGTCAAGAAATGGGGCCTTGATTTTGACGTTTATTCTGAAAATAGAAAGCCCATTTTATTTTAAAGATCATCATATACCCCCATCGTGATTTCTATCTATATAAAAATTATATGTTCAAGTAGAAATTGAGAATAAATATTATATAATAAGATAAAGACAATACACAGATTTTAATGTAAATATGATATTTAATATAACAAATATATATTCACACATATATTTGAATATATACAAGCGAAGGTGGCCTCTCCCGTCAAATTAAATGTTTAAACTAGGCACCATTTATTGACCGTCGCCGCAAACTAGCGGCCTCGGGTCGGTGACAAAGCCACAACACCAACTTTGCCAGCTGAAGCCCCTCTTTGGCAGATTGTGAATATTTCATTGTGGATCTCATGGAATAAAGTCCAACCTTGGCTGAAGAGAGCCTTAATCCCAAAACCAATGAACTTCAGCTGGATGCTTCTGAGTGTGATAAACCTGGTGTTGTGGTTTTGTCACCGACGTTGTTGGAGGCAACGGTCAATAGATGGAGTCTGGACGTTTAATTTGACAGGAGTCAATTCCATATATATTTATATTTCGATACATTTTTAAATAGAGTCGACTCTCCATAATTTGAAACTTTTTAATTTGAATCTCTCGATAACTTGAAATGTTTTCCCGGTCCCTTGAAAAACACTCGATAAGTTGAATAAAATCAATATTAATTGGTCCCCTCGGTAATTCGAAGTTGAAGAAATACCATCATACCACAAATGAATGTGAATAACTGAATTTGTGAATAACTGTACAAATGTCCAAAATAATAAATCACAAATTTTGATCACACTCTTGTTTACTTGATTTTATTGATATGTAAGATTCTATCTGAAAATTAATATGAGGTAAGTTACCTATTTAATCGTGTATCAAAATTGTATGTATATCCCGAAACTGCCAAAACTTGATTTTTCCCTCCCTCCCTCTTGGTTGTTTAAACTCCTGTTATTTTAAATTCATGATAAATTGAAAATGTTCTCCCTTGAGCTTCAAATTATCGAGAGTCGACTGTATTTATATATTATAAATGTCCGCCAATGCGAGAAGAACTGTGTCATTAATAGAAATCAAGTGTCCCTTCCCTCAGATTGGACAGATCAATGATGCGGCAGGTATTGCCCATTTCAACCTCAAATATGAAACGTGTAGATAGATGCTTTCGCCCCGACACTTATATTCACTTCTCGGTATTAGATGTCGAGCCTGAAAAGTCAGACCTTCAAATACTAGGATACGTCGCAAGAGCCAAAACAACCTGGTGCAGGGATTGGGCCGCTTCTGCGGATTAGAGAAATAATACTTGATCCAAAGGAAGCGAAAATGCACACCTTAAGGAAGAATAGTTTGGATGAGGTGTGCCACCAAAGCCAGACAAAGGGCAATATCTCCGTTGTGCTCTGAGAAGCCGTTACGAGACAGGTCGACCTAGGAACTGGTGAGGGAGTACATCCACCTCGTCAGCGGTTCTCCATTGGGATGTGCCTACAGATGGAGAGTCAATATAGAAGTCACCGACAGTCGCCTATGCCTACGCTCGGAATACAGCTGATCTAGTGGCCCCAAAACCTCTTCAATAAAAGAGGTCTCAAATTCTCAGGGTGGAGTCCCCGGTATTTCATCTCAAAGACACTGCACTCAGCCTTTCAAAGGCTTAGCAGTCTCATCCTACTAGACATTAGCCAGAAGGCGCTACTCATGGCTTCAAACCAACCGAGAGTAGCCATTGGTTGTCCCGCGCAGTGAATCTTGAAGACCTTCAGGCTGCCGAGCCGAGGTTGGTGCAATGTCAAGCAGACCGACGTCAACTTCGTTGGACAGGCCGAGTCAGGATAACTCCACAAAGCCACGATATACAGCTCGTTTCCTAGCGTTCCTGTTAGGGATAGTGTATCCCAGGGCAATTAATCACTTAGACGTTCAAGCAATATACAGAGAAGAATCTATACGGTGCTTCCAGGAACAGAGCCGGCGGCTGCAGATCTTATCGGAGTTGAAAGACGCCCCTGAGGACATGCGGAACTCTTCGAATTCCTTGGTGATTATTTCATTTGCAGAAGACAACAAGTCTTTCATGGCCCTGGATACTTTCGAAGGATCGTAGCAAGGTTGCAAATGTAATTCTGAAGAAGGAAGTGCTAAGGCCTCAAACTTCCTCACCCAGTTGTGAAAAAGGAACACACTGGTTTTGGAGATTTTCAACCCAGATGGAGGCGTCTGATTCTCCATAGAGGAAAGCAACCCACATGAAGAAGAAAACTAGAATTCTCAGTTTCTTAAACTTGGCCATTAGGTAGCTCTAATTCAGGTTTCGAATGCAGACTTCATATTGTTACGACGCTTCTCAGCCGTCGATGTTTGCGTACAAGGTTTCTGAGAAAATAATGTGGATTCTTTAGGATACAGCTTAGTGCGGTATATTTATTACAAGAGCATAAAAGAGTAGATAAGTAACTATACAGTAGAAGATTAACTTGCCTTCAATGTCCGCCACTAGAGGGATCCTTCTCCGCTACCGTCTTCCCGGTCAGTCCATACGGCCACACGTTTGGAGCCCACTTCTCAGACAGACTTCTCTCCCCAGACTGCCATGTCTTCTCGGCACACACAAATCCTCGGCAGGCCGGCCAGCTTCCTTCCACTGCGGCACCAGCTGGGCTCGGCTGATCCCTTCCCGGCGGCGGCGTCAGCTGGACTGCCCCGACTGTCTGCCACCCCCTCCCCTGGCATTTGTCAATCAACACTTCAGAGGAGAAGGGGCCCTTCTTCTCTTGGCGTTCCCACTTCTTCCCTGCTACTTCTCTGCTGCATCGTTTCACTGCCCCCTTCTCAATCCTTTTCGTCCCGAAAAGGCTGATTTCACCAGAGGCGCTGATCGGCGGCCCTTTGATCTCCCTGACGTCTCTGGCCACATGAGGGTTGTCCGCCTCCCGGAAGCGTAGCGGCAGGGTTAACACCAACCCTTGTTTGCAGAACCACATCTCAGCTCGGGCTTTCTTTCCACTCTCAACCAGTGCCGACGCCATTGATTGGTCTCGCTGTCTAGCACAGGGCGGTGGTTCTCCACAAGATGGCGGCCATATTTCACTGTCTACGATGCTTCCATCTGATATTTTGAATTCTCCTTGTGAACACTCTGTAGCCGCTATGTACAAAGGGTTGTGATCGTTTGTATTGCGCTTTCGCCGCTTCCTTCCACGACGGGGCTGTAGATCGCCGTTCTTTACAGTGGATTCGTCCACCTGATCGACGCTGTCCATGTCGTGGCCTCCCTTTTCTTCTTTAGGTTTCACATTCTCTTGCTCTAGAGGCTCTCTTTTTCCTAACCCTTCAAACCTGGGCTCCTCAGTGCCGACCACGCACAGGGCTGTGAATTTCTTAAGCCTTCTGTAGGTGTCGGATCCCGTGGCAGTCTCAAGGTAGGTAGAACTTTTCCTAGGCGATGGCTGCTTGATCTGCACCTTGTCGGGCGAAGGAACGAAGATGAATGGTACACATTCTTGGCACATCTCTTCAGCTTGCATTGCAGACGACGGCGCTGACACATTGCGCGCGACTTCCGCGTCACAGACATTGTCGTCGGACTTCCACAGAGCGTCCAATGCTCTATCCCGTTCAGTCGGGTTGCCGGCTCCAACTTCAGGGTGCTTCGACCATCTAGCCTTGTCGCACTTCCACGGAGCATCCAGCTCCGTCCCGTCCAGTTGGATCGCCGCTGTAGTCCCTGACAGTCTGACACTGTCGCTGAAGTCAGCCACGCTGTCGCACTGCAGCTCGCCAAGATCGTTGCTGTTCTCATGGAGTATTTCAGAAATAATCCCAGGGGTTGAATTTTCGTTCTGTATATCACCTTGAGGGCATTCTCCTTCCGTCCGCTTGATTTTATACAAAACACTCGTGCCACAGCCGTTGTCGAAGGCGATCAGCTCACCCTCCTCCGCTACACAACCAGTCTGGATCATTTCCTGCTGTCGACACTCTTCGGACTTCTGGATCACGGGAGAATCTTCTAGCGTAGATTCTGACAGCTCACTTACAACGTCTCCTGACGTGATGATCTTTGTTGTGATGGTCTTGTCAGGATCTTCATCACCTGGGATCGTCTTTTGTCCCCTCAGACATTGAATACGTGGGCTATTGGTTGCTGTGATTGTTTTTGAAAAGCCTTCAGGATTTTCTGGCGGTAGTACATTGAACTTAACTTCGCAAGACATGGGTGTGGCAGAACGTTTGACATTCCGAATATGCTCCAGTCGGCTCAATCGAGTATCCAAGTTTTCTCCGAGCTCATCTACTTTCTGGCTTATTAGTCTGAGCAATTTTGTGAATTTTTCAATTTCGAGGTCGGTTAGTTTTTCCATTTTCCTTTTTAAATTAGCGCAAAATAAAATTTTCAATTAAAATTAACTAAGCTGTATCCCACTTCTGACACCAAATGTTACGACGCTTCTCAGCCGTCGATGTTTGCGTACAAGGTTTCTGAGAAAACAATGTGGATTCTTTAGGATACAGCTTAGTGCGGTATATTTATTACAAGAGCTTAAAAGAGTAGATAAGTAACTATACAGTAGAAGATTAACTTGCCTTCAATGTCCGCCACTAGAGGGATCCTTCTCCGCTACCGTCTTCCCGGTCAGTCCATACGGCCACACGTTCGGAGCCCACTTCTCAGACAGACTTCTCTCCCCAGACTGCCATGTCTTCTCGGCACACACAAATCCTCGGCAGGCCGGCCAGCTTCCTTCCACTGCGGCACCAGCTGGGCTCGGCTGATCCCTTCCCGGCGGCGGCGTCAGCTGGACTGCCCCGACTGTCTGCCACCCCCTCCCCTGGCATTTGTCAAACAACACTTCAGAGGAGAAGGGGCCCTTCTTCTCTTGGCGTTCCCACTTCTTCCCTGCTACTTCTCTGCTGCATCGTTTCAATATACAGCGAGATGACAGCCAGCGGCGTTTTGTCACTCGTCGCTCAAGTGACTATGCCAAAACCTCGCTCAATGTTCCAGGTTGAAAACCGTCCTGACACGTGTGGAATTCTATATATATATATATATATATATATATATATATATATATATATATCTTCGTTTTAAAGATTATTAAATATTTTGAATTCTGGATTTCTGCGAGTTCTTGTTAAGGCCACGTCCAAATATCCTGGTTTGGATTTGTGATGGACATTGTAGGATGAAAATTCACACTCTGTTGTGAGATCGATTGTGAATACGGGTCCAATATCTATGGATGAGTCATACCACAGGCATGAACAATCGGACAGAATGAGAATGGATGTGCAAGGTGAAGCAAGTCCAGTCAAATAGCCTATTGGTGTCTAGCCGTGAGAAGCAGTAGGCCTATAAAACTGTTATCATAAAGCCATATCTTCAGAGGTTTCCCATCAATCAATGAATAGAATGTTCGCAGAAAATCACAGTAGCTCCAGAATAATATGGGCAGTGCGGGATGTGAGTGATAGAGTTGTCCACTACATCACGATTGTTTTAGTCATGTCAGTAGTGAGAATATGTTCCTTGAAGTTCTCCTCAACTAAACGTATGCAGAAGGTTGTCAGAGCAGCAGTGTAAGCTTGGACGTTACGCGTAGACATTTGTTGGATGTGTGCAGGGGCTAGCCACATTGCACTCTGGTCAGCCATGTGTGAACATTATTTCCACACGGATATCATCTTAATCAGTCAATTTTCTAGTTTTTCTTGAGATTTTGTCTCACTGGGAGGTTGAGTCTGAATATAATAGAATAGTGAAGACTATTCTCTTGGCCACTCTGGCTCATCTAGCAAGATAAGAGTCAGCAGATAAATGGCGACCATCAAGCGATGACTTCTAAAGAGATTCATGAGGATGTTGTTTTAAGACAGAGCTTCTTTGTATTGAAGTAACGATGGTCATTCTATTCATATTTCAAGAAATGTCAAATGATTAGTCTCTGTGCGGTTCCAACATCCGTCGCACTAGAAGCCCCATCTCTTGAAGAAATGACATCAAATCCTGAAGAACGCCTCAGCTCCTCGAATATATTAGCGTTTTACATAGGTCAATCCTCGCGAATGTGTAGATCGATATCGTTGGCGTTTACCAAGATATCATTCCTGTCGAGCAATAGATCAAGATGAAGCGGTAGTGTACCCATGCAGATCGTGAAGAAGAATGGACTTCAAGCTGGACTTAAAGTATAGAATTGGCTTAAATCGTAGAGCAGGTAGAAGGCAGAAGTAATTCTAGTGACGTTGTTTCTTGCTATTGCTTCTGTATCAGCTTAGAGTAGGAGCACCCATCCCACGGCGGCAGGTGGAAACCCAACGAAGAGCAGGATGGACAATAAGAAAATATGCTAAAATGTATCAAATTGAGGATATAAGTTAGAATCATGAAATCGGGTTTTTTCTCATCAGGCTGGGGGACTTCGCCAGATAGCAATGTGTTGTATTTGAAAGAATTAACCCTGGAATTCTGGA
Organism: Cordylochernes scorpioides; assembly: GCA_030710605.1. Classification (NCBI taxonomy): domain Eukaryota; kingdom Metazoa; phylum Arthropoda; class Arachnida; order Pseudoscorpiones; family Chernetidae; genus Cordylochernes; species Cordylochernes scorpioides. The sequence continues at coordinate 19,699,309 of CP092873.1, read as the reverse complement.
ACGATGTTCCGGGGATGAAGGTGCAGTCGCTTGAGACCCATATAGTTGGTCATCGGTAGAGAGGTTAAAGTTCTGTGAAACCTGGACTATAATGTGGGTAATGGTCCAGTTATTTTTCGTTACACCGCATGTATGGATACCGGGTGCCGCAATCCAATGGCTTTTTGAAGAGTAAATAGAAAACATTCACAGCTGTCATAAAAGCCGTGAATCATGTCAAATGACAACTTATCCAATCCAGTCGGTTTCTTTTTGGTAGATGCAGCCAATGGAGGTAGATATATGATCCTTGCCGAACTCCTAGAGTGGATTATTTTGATTTAATGTAGTTCTTGAAGTCACGCTGCGTAGGAAACCTTCTGATGTCTTACGAAGAGCACGAAAAGCGGGTTATCGTTCCTACAAGTTTGCGGAAGCCATGTCTCTAGCCCCTTGTCTCTCGATGATTCGACCTGCGCCCTTTCAGATAGTTATAGGCACTATTCCACGTCGATGGAAGTGAAACGCACGTTCGATAGATGGCAGAGATGGATAGTTAGCTTTGTTTGAGAGTATTCAAGAAATTTGTTCAAAGAAACAATTTCCCTTTTATGACATAATCCATTGCAAAGGGAACAGATTGTTGAGGCTAGATTTGCTTTGATTGAACCCCTTTCTTTTATTCCTTCTGCGACACGTCCTCGATGTTGCACAAGACTTCATCAAGAAAGTAATTCTACCCTCCCTCGAGGTCTACACCTCAGATTGCGAAACTCTAGGTAGTCTTCTTGTCAGAGAGAAAGAGAGAGCAAACATAAACTGTTGTCTAAGGACATGAATAACAGGTCGAAAGTTACAGGTGAAGCGGGATTTCTTAGCGCCCAATTCGGGAACAATGACTGATTTATATCCCATGCAGAAATTTCAGCTGCCAGGATCTTGAATGTTTGTCTGCTGGATGAAATTTATGTCGATCTGATATTGCGCCTCAAAAGGTAGCATAGCTCGGGGTTCCGATTACGAGCAAGCAAACCCGCTCGCGTTAAGGCAGGCAAGGCGAAAATCCATGCGAGCGTTTAGTATTTTTCTGATATTCACTATAATATTATCAACAGAGACTTGCAACTTCCATGTCAATCATTTTGAAGTTGAACAAGTGATTTTTATGTTTCGTTTATTGGCCAATTTCTATAAAAGCTTTTTTAAGTTTGAGGGGTAGAAAATGGCTTTCGTGATAACCCATTATTGATGCTAAGCAGTTCGATCTATTTGAAAAGAATGCTTGGGAGCTGTGTTACAGATCTTGACGCTTTCTAATTTCAGCTTGTTGTCTGTCAATGATGTTTTAACAGTAGATTTGACCATCAGAAATACCAGCGGGATCGAAATATGAGTATTTCAAGTTTAAAGCCAGACAGAACAGCAAAAATTTGCTGAACCAATCTCTGGCGCTGGGGTGTTTGATATAGCCACGTGAGCCACCTGTGAAGTTTATAGGTATAGAGAGTCCAGAGTCACGATGTTGGTTCCGCAAATTTTCTTGTTAAATAGCTGAAAAAAGTATGCTGCTCTAATGATCAAGGGGCAGTTCACTCTTTCATCGATCATCCAATAGCATTTGGAACATCTGAAGCTGAAGTCGGGATACATCTGTGCTAAGAAACCTTTGTTAAGCACAGCGATCATATTTGAAAGATGAGTGATGTTTAATCCATCCATTAGAATGCAATCCAACCAGATCTATTCTCCTGACTTGTTCACGGAGCGAGAGATGGAAAGCACCTAGTAGAATGATTTCAGAACTTGCATGATAATAATAACCTCGCTGATATAGGGTAACCCGCAATCAGTAGTTTTTGAACATTTTCTTGTAGGGTAGACCTTTGAGAAGAGTTTTTTAATGACGTGAACTTCAGCCATTTAGGTCGAACTAGACGCTCAGTATCTATCCAGAGATTTTCCTATTTGTGCAAACATTTCTCCAATTTGTGTCAGAGGTCCGATGTAGTTCATTAGAATTTCTTCCTGGAAATATCCATTTGGGTGTAAGTTTTATTAGAAGATTTCTCCTGTGATTTTCTCGAGTATTTTTCATGAGTCTTTAATTCAGTCAATAGGGTTCTTCTTGACGTGGCTTGGCCGTGTTCTGGGCTATGTTGGTCTGGAGAGATATGCCAGGTAGAGCCGCAGATGTTTTCCTTTGAAGAAGGCGAGATATTCTTGTTCCTTTTTATATCATATATTGAGAACAATATTTCTCCATTATATCTCAGCCCAGTTTCAGCGATTCTTTCTGGTAATTCAGATATAAGGTTGTAGCCCGCTTCAGAGATTAAAGATTCATCCACGCGTGAATGCCAATGAGTTGGCTTCGCTGAAGAGTTCCCGCACTTTTTATCTAGCCCTGTAAAAAATAGAGATAATGAGAAAAATATTTATTTTTATCATAGGTTATAATTGATTGTAGAGAGAGTTAAAATTTGAAAGCTATGAATAGGAAGAGCTTAAATAAAAAGATAATATTCGAGAGTTAGGTTACTAAGGATTCATACATTATTGTTTCAAGTTATATATAAAAGGAATAAATAATAATAATAATAAATAACCAGAAAGAAGATTAACATCTTCAGACCATGTAGTCTGATGTAACATTTCGAATATCTATAGATATATCATAAAAAATTGTTAACTCAAATCTTGCGAACTCAGAGTTTAATGCATTAGGCAAATGCATCAGGTCGGCAAACTTTTGCGTCGGAAGAGTCAAAAATTACAATTTACAAAATATCTTAGTTTTTAAAGAGCCACAATTCTTTTTGCCAAAAATAAATAGTACTTGTATAAATAATATTCACGTATGGAACTATGGAGCCGCAATTTCACATCCAAAGAGCCGCATGTGTCTCACAAGCCGCAGTTTACCGACCCCTACATTAGGCTCATTATCTGAGCAGCTTATTGAGATATCAGGATTCATTTCAGTGTCAAGGATTCTCTGACGCTGTAACTACATCACTCTGAGCTTTGATGGACTCTCAGTTCACTCTCTCCTTACTTCTTGTAGATTCTTTCTTCTGTCTCCTATATAAACCCTTTTACTACTTTCCAATCTACTTAGATTTGCATTAATACATATATATGATATGACTCTGAATAATACAATATATTTCTAACAAAAGAGTAACTCCTCCTTTTATATTGTAGTGATAACAAATTACCACATAAAAAGTTAAAACAAATAAAAAAATATTTCGTTGAATTATTTCACAATATTACATAATTATTGAATGTATTAAATAAATGGTTACTAGAACAAAATTCGATTATAAATTCATTGAGTCAGATGAATAGACATGAATAAATTCGTAGTCATAAATATATATTCATATCATTTACTAATCTAAATCAAGAAATGAAAATACATTAGAAGATCGCCATATAATGGGAGGGGGGGGTGCAATTGCAATTATTTATTGTAAAATACATGCAATAAAATTGCATTATGTTTATTATCTTAGAAAAACACTTAACGATGGTGATAAACAGAATGAGTCACAACGCCAGTTTTTGGTAAATTTAGTCAAAAGTCAATCTATATACCAGGAATTTGGGCTATTAACCTTATCACTACAGTAATTGAAATTATTTACTGTAAAATACATACAATATAATTGCATTATGTTTATTATCTTAGAAAAACACTTAACGATGGTAATAAACAGAATGAGCCACAACGCCAATTTCGATAAATTTAGTCAAGAGTCAATCTATATACCAGGGTTTGGGATATCAACCTTATCAGTACAGGGGACGAGTTCCAATTTATAACATCTTAAGAAAGAAGTTATGAAATTGGTTGAATTTTCTAAAAAAATGTTAACATTTGTGAAGATACAGGAGCATTGCAGTCTAGAATATAATATAAAGTTGTCGGAGGATGATATACATGCAACAATAGAACAACATTTCCCTTTAAATATTCATAAAACTTGCATTATGTTGTTGTTGTTGTCGTGTCCAATGAAGAGCATCAGATGTCCCTATGTATCTCTATCAAAGCAGTCGCGATTTCCTATATCTTGGGTGTGTAAAGCTGCTGCTCTGGGTCCATGTCAATTTTCTGCATGGCTGCGGCCATTGCTGGAATTGAGAATATGTGGGTGGGTGTTAGTTCCACACCAGGACAGTTGTTGCATGTCTTGTAGGTTCTTGTTGCATTATGTTCATGACCTTAATATAAACTTGTAGGTGATGATAATGAATAACCCACAATATACCAGTTTTTAGAAACATCAACTAAGGCCAACCTGTATACCATGTTTTAATGCTATGGCTCTAATCAGTATATGGGCGGATTTGATTTTGTCACATTAATTTCAATGCAAAATAACTTTATTAGGTGCCCTACTAAGATCAATCTAGATAAAAAATGACGCTAATAGTGATTAACTAGTTATTTATCCTTAAAATTATTTTCGAATTTTCGTTCAAAAGAAAAACATGCGGGATAATTTTCAAATGTCGTTCTACAATCATAGGCCGCATTATATTGTTTTATAAGTTATTAACAAGGTTCATCATTATATACAGAATAATATTTATGTAAATTCGGCCTATATATACACCATCTACTGAATGTTTCCTTCAGTATTGTAAAATGGATGACAAGAGTAAAGTTAGAGGAAGATGAGTGGGGGATGGCCATGTGTTGTCAGGGGGGGCATGGTCAAAAACAGCATTTATCATCACAGTTAATATGAAATTTTATATGAAAGAAACTCTTTGTGCAAAAATATTTTTGTTATTTTTAAACAATTTTCACAATTTTATCATAAACAGTTAATATCAATGTAAAATAACTTTTTGGGTGTCTGCATTATGAGCAATTAAGTTAATAAATGAACAATAAATAGTTGTAACAAGGTTCAGCATTATATATACTAATATATGTAACCTCTATTATGTAAAATAGGCTTATATATATATACCATCTACTTAATGCTATATTCAGTATTATGGGAGAAAAATCTGGCTAGATTAAGATTTTGAAATTACTTGTTTTTTCCCCCACACACACATTATTTTTTATTGTTTTAATTGGGTGTATAAAGAAATTGCTTTGATCCGAGCCTTTTTTGTATTTTCATTAGTTAAATGCTCTTTAAAATGTTTGGTTTGGTGGTTTACGCTCGTATATATAATTACAATTTAAAAAATTGAAAAGCTCATCATCAGGCCAATTGTTTCACAGATGCCTACAATATATATAGAGGGGTGTAGAAGGAATTTACATATTGAAAAGTTTTTTTCAAGTAGAATTTCTGAAATACTTTAAATATATATCCCCAAACTGATTTATTTATAACTGGAATAAAATATATAAAATTTGCAATGGAAACCTATTGAAACATGGTTCCTTTAACCCTTTGAGGGAAACCTTTGTAAAGTTAATGATTTAGATAAAACAAATCACCAAAAATAAATTAATAGGTGTTAAAATTTAACCCCAACTATAAATGCAGCCAATACAACGCAATACATTATAGCTTTCTATTTCTCTATAATATATACGATTAAAAGATATATTAAAGTAATCTAGTTTGTAATTCACGGGGCTCTGGCAGATTTGTAAGTGCAAAAGCCGAACTATTTTTCACATGTGTAGACATGTGGTGCACTTACGATAAAAGCAGTCGCCAACATCTACCCACCATGATTACCATGGCCTGTACCACGTGTACTAAGGATAATTTTTAAAAAGGTTTTGAATCACATTCTCTAGTTCTCAGTTTTCCAGTTATAACTAGTCTCTATGCATATTTAATATATGCGTAGAACTACTTGAAGACAAATTTTCAACGACTATATATATTCAGAATGACAAATCTATCAGATATGGGGGTAATATATGTAGTTACCTTCTTTGTTGAAGGAGCAGCTGTATCGGCAGCTTCGTCTGCAACAAGGAAAAATGCAATTTTATAAGATATTATTCAGAATGTAAAATGTACATTTTCTCTCTATATTAGTTCCATTTACAGGAAATTGCCTTTGACTTCATTTATTTATTTCAATTTAAAGCGCTATGTTCCCCTATGGACATTTGCCCTGTCATACATGTATGGCTTTACATTTGTATATACATATTTACAATAATTTTAGGTCGTGAATAGAAGAGTCAAATGATATTAACAAGGGGATATAGAACCAAAACGAGAAAAAAGAACTGTGAACAAAAGATAAAAATGTCTGACAGTATGCCGTCTATTTTCTAAAACCATTACTCAG
>CP092873.1:19645659-19686265 GCA_030710605.1 Cordylochernes scorpioides | reverse complement strand
TTTAGACTGGCGACCCCGCCCTGAAGGGCCCACATTAATAGATGTAAGTAAAATAATCCAATTTCACAATCACCGATTCTATCCTTTTGAATATTTGAAATATATTATGTTTATTATCATCATTTAAAATAAAAAAGAACAATAAAATTATAATCATAATACATTAAATACCAACTAGTTATGTAATGTTGACAAGTGTCTGTGAACAGGCGAATGGAAGCTTTGTATTGTGAATCAAAATGTAAAAAATAGGGTTATATTTACCACCATTTAAATCTTTGAAAATTGCTATGTGATACCCTTGTCTGTTGAAAGTAAGTAACACTAGAAGTACTATTTATTTGTTTGATAAACGGAGATGTGAATTCATTTACTCAAATAAAGTTTTAAAATCTAAAGAGGAATAGGGAGACCTCTGACAGCAGGATTCTACGGTTCTCAACCACAGAACAGCTTGGTGTTTGGATTCCTTATTTCGTTATTGGTTGACCACTCACTTAATCCCACTTCAGTTTTATTGAACATTTCACTTTTATATCTTTTTCCACGACTTACTTCTAGCTCATATCTATTTACCACTCCTCTAAATTTTTTTCTGTTACACAGTTTTGACTTCATTCTTTCACCGTTTTTCTTGATTTTTGTCCTTACTTTACTTTTCTAGCTTTTTCCATGACTTCCTACTAGCTTATATCTTATTACCATTCCTCATAACTTTTGTTCTGTTACACCTTTTTAGATTTACTCCTCTGCCACCTTTCTTGATTTTTGTACTTTCACTACTATTCTAGCTTTTTTCATTACTTCTTTCTAGCTTATATATTTTATCACTCCTCTATATTTTGTTCTGGTACACAGTTTTGACTTCATTCCTTCACCGTTTTTCTTGATTTTTGTCCTTATCCTACTTTTTCTAGCTTTTTCCATGACTTACTTCTAGCTTATATCTTTCCACCATTCCTCTAACTTTTTTTCTGTTACACATTTTTGCCTTTACCTTTCCACCGTTTTTCTCACTCTTTACTCGATATTTCTAACTTTTCCCCTTCTATCAATATTGTCAACAAATTCCACACTCCTGCTTCAACAAAGTAACTATTCACGCATTTCTTTCTCGCATTCCTCATCACACCCACTTTCCTAACTGTTTTGATCCGTTTGTTTGTACACAACAATCCCTTGTATCAATATCAGGGTGGAAATATCAAGCCACCAGGTATAGGTTTCTTTTTAAATTAATCAGTCGCTTCTCATGAGGGAGGCATTGATTCATTTAAAAGATTGATTACTTGATAACTAATAATTTTCTCTTCTTGGTGTTCAAGTTTTGATATATGGCTATTTCGACTCTATTTACTATTCTGATGGAATCTGCGTTTTCATATACAGTAGAACCTCTCTTTAATGGACAACCCGCTAGCGGACACTTCTACGCAAAGAACAGCTTTAATATGTAAAATTATCATTTTCACAATTTAGCAACTCTCCAGTAAGAGGACACCTCTTTCTAAAGGACACTTTGGTTCTGCAATTAGGTGTCCTTTACAGAGAGGTTCTACTGTACCTATATTTCATACTTTAAAAAGAAAACTATACCTGGAAGCATGATATTTCCACCTTAAATCAGTCTATATGAAATATCAGGAAGTGATATATAGTGAATTCTTGTAATTCTGTGCAGGATGACGACCAATGCCCGGTCCCACCTCCCACCACACCTCTCCATCGGCCCAAACAGGCCAAAAGAAAGTAAGTTTCCATCCACAACATCCACAGAGCTAGATGACATTAAATGATATTCCCAGACCCAACTCCGGCCTGGACAGGAAGAGCCCTGTCACCAAGAGACTCCTGAAGGTCAAGCACCTTCTTAAAGATTTGAAAAAGAAGCTGCAGTACGTCGAGTACTACGGTAATTATATTATTCCACTTGGATATAAAATCACATCAAGTAATTCTGAATACTATCTATGGAACATCTCTGAAGATTCAATGTGAAAATATTTAGAAATTTAAGGAAATTACCTGATAAACTTTTATAAAAATGTCTTAAAACCTTATTCAATAAGTTTATTCATTACAAAAACACCGCCAGCTTTCGATCTCTCTCTCTTCAACAGGCGAATTTATAACTGAGAGTGAGCACGGGGAGGGACACGAGATATATACATATTTATATAGAGTTAAATTTTTTTTTTATTTATCTTTCCATTATCTCTAATACACGTGGTACAGACTAAGATAATCATGGTGGTTAGTAGTTAGCGATAGCTTGTACTGTAAGTGTTTCAAATATTTACTCATGTAAAATTAGTTCAACCTATGTACTCACAAGGGTACTAGAGCCCCGTTTACACTTAAAGGTGTACATGGACTTTGCAAAAATAGAGCACCTTTGGAATAATATTTTATGTGCCTAATGGGGCTTCGATCCTGAGTAATGGTTTTCGAAAATAGACGGCTCGTACATATCGCCAGACATTTCTTTCTTTTATACACAGTTATTTTTTATCTTTTTTTTCTCTCTTTCTTCTTGTTAATATCAGATGACTGATAACGGCCTAAAACTATTGCAAAAATTGATGTATAGACATGTGAAGGCATACATGTATGACAGGGCAAATGTCCCTAGGGGGACATAGCGCTATAAATTGAAATAAATAAATGGAGTCAAAGGCAATTTTCCTGTAAATGGTACTAATATAGAGAGAAAATATTCATTTCACATTTTGAAGATTATCTTATAAAATAACATTTTCCTTGTTGCAGACGAGGCTGCCTGTGCAGCTGCTCTTTCGACAAAGATGGTAACTACATAACGTTACCCCCATATCTGATAGCTTATTCATTAAAAATGATATTTAAACTATTCTGAATATATATTAGCATTGAAAATTTGTCTTCGAGTAGTCCTACGCATATATAAAATATGCATAGAGACTAGTTGTAACTGGAAAGCTGAGAACTAAAGAATGTAAATCACAAACCTTTTTTTTTAAATTATCTCTAGTAAACGTAGAACAGGCCACGATAATCATGATGGGTAGAAGTAGGCGACTACTTTTATTGTGAGTGCACCACATGTCTACACATGTGAAAAGCAGTTCGACTTATGCAATTAAAAATCTTCCAGAGCCCCGTGAATCACAAACTAGATTACTTTAATATACCTTTTGATTATATATCTTATAGAGAAATAGAAAGCTATAATGTATTGTGTTGTATTGGCTGCATTTATAGTTGTGGTTAAATTAGAACACCTATTAATTTATTTTTGTGATTTGTTTTCTCTAACTGATTAATTTTTATAAATATTTCCCTTAAAGAGTTAAAGGAATCATGTTTCAATAGGTTTCCATAGCATATTTCATAAATTTTATTCCAGTTATAAGTGATCAGTTCAAGGATGTATTTTAAAGTTTTTATGAAATTTTAGTTAAACATTTCAATATGTAAATATGTAAATTACTTCTACACCTCTATATATATATATATATTGTAGGCATGTGTGAAAAATTTGGCCTGATGATGAGCTTTTCAAATTTTTTAAAATTGAAATTTTGTAAACGAGCGTAATCCACCAAACCAAACATTTATAAAGAGCCTGTAACTAATGAAAATACAAAAAAGGCTAAGACCCCCCCCCAAAGCAATTTCTTTATACACTCAATAAAACAATTTTTTAAAAAACAAGAAGAACAAGTTTTTTCGAAATATTATTCTAGCCATATTTTTCTCCCATAATACAGAAAAAAAAAACAATAACTAGATGGTATATATAAGCCGAAATTTCATAATAGAGATTACATATATTAGTATATCTAATGCTTAACCTAGTTAACAACTATTTATTGTCCATTTATTAACTTGATTGCTCATAATGTAGACACCCAAAAAAGTTATTTTACATTGAAATCCACTGTTCATTATAAAATTGTGAAAATATTTTAAAAATCCATAAATATTTTCGCAAAAAGAGTTTATTTTTATATAATATTTTTTATATAAATTAACTGTGATGAAAAATGCTGTTTCTGGCGCCCACATGTTGTCAACACATGGCCATCCCCCACTCATCTTCCTCTAACTTTAATCTTGTCATCCATGTTACAGTACTGAAGGAAACATTCAGTAGATGGTGTATACGAGTATATAGGCCAAATTTACATAAATATTATTTTGTATATAAAGCTGAACCCAGTTAATATAACTATTTATTGTCTATTCATTAACTAGAATGCCATTGTGGGGGCACCTAATAAAGATGCTTTACATTGAAATTAACTGTGATGAAATCAAAGTCGACCATGTATTGATGAGAGCCATATCATTAAAACATAGTATACAGGTTGGCCTTAGTTGATTTTTCTAAAAACTTGTATATTGTGGGTTATTCACCTACAAGTATTTATTAAGGTCATAAACATAATGCAAACAAGAACCTACAGGACTTGAAACAACTGTCCTGGTGTGGAACTAACACCTACCCACATATCCTCACGCCCTCCAATACCAGCAGCTTTACACAACCAAGATAGTGGACAGTGCGACTGCTGTGATAGAGATACGGGGAGACATCTGAGGCTCTTCATTGGACAGGACAACAACAACAACAACATAATGCAATTTTTATGAATATTTAAAATGAAATGTTGTTCTATTGTTACATGTATATCATCCTCCCGAAACTTTATAATGTATTCTAGCCTGCAATCCTTCTGTATCTTCACAAATTTTAACATTTTTTTTAATTCAACCAATTTCATAACTTCTTTTTAAGACGCTATAAAATGGAACTCGTCCTCTGTATTGATAAGGTTTATATCCCAAACCCTGGTATATAGGTTTACTTTTGACTAAATTTACCAAAACTGGCTTATTCTTTTTTTGCATGAATTTTACAGTAAATAATTTCAAATCCCCCTTACTATATGGCGCTCTTTTATTGTATTTTCATTGCTTGGCTCAAAATAGTAAATGATATGAATATATGTTTATCCCCTATATATATAAACTACGAATTTTACTCGTGTCCATTCATTTGACTTCATAAATATTCAATCGAATTTTGTTTCAGTAACAATTTATTTAATACATTCAATAATTATGAATTGTTTTATAAAATGGATCAATAAATTCCTTTTCAGTGGTTGACTGTTTATGTGGTAATTTGTCATTGTTACGATATAAAGTGAAAAGTGACTTTGTTGGTACAAATATATTGTATCATTTTATGTCATATGTATGTATTGAAGTGAATCTCAGTCGAGGTGGAAAGTAGTAAAAGGATTTACATTAGAGACAAGAACAAGAATCTGTAAGACGTAAAGAAAGCTTCAGGATTTTCCGTGTCATCCTTGCGCAGGGGCCATGCTAATCTTCTCTGTATCGTTTCAATTTTGGCATATGTACCTCCGAACAAGCGTGTACAACGTGTAAGATTTTACATCTTTGTTGATTTTACATCTCAGAGAGTGAACTGAAGGTTAAGCAGAGCTCAGAGTGATGTAGTTACGGCGTCATAGAAATCTGGCCACTAAGATAAAATCCTGCTTTCTTAATAAGCTGCTCAGATAATGGACCAAATGCATTAACCTCTGAGATGTATGATATATATTATATAATCTAAAAATTTAAATATTTTATATTTTAAAAATATATTTTTTTATTATTGACAATTCAACTGTTTTTGACAATCGTTTTTAGAATGACATTCAACATGCGTAGTTAACTAACCTATTTTTTTTTAAATTTAATAATATAGAATTAATTTCATAAATTCTATATAATTGTGAAAATAATTAACGGGTAAATATTCTTCGAGTAATTAAAAATAAAAACTACTTGAGATAGTAAATAATTATTTCACTTTTATCACGACTGCACCTTCAATCCTTTATCTAACAACAAACAAATTATTCATAACATATATCTCTAAGAATTTAAAATGTTACATCAGACTAGACGTGGTCTGAAGATGTTAATCTTCTTTCTTTATATCCATTATTATTATTATTCATTCTTGAAATATAATATGAAACAATAATGTATGAATCCTTAGTAACCTAACTTTTGAATATTATATTTTTATTTTAGCTCTTTACTATTCAAAGCTTTCAAATTTTAATTTTAACTCTCTCTAAAATCAAATATAATTTCTATGATAGAAATCAACATTTTTCTCATTATCTCTTTTTTTACAGGCCTAGATATAAGTGCGGGAACTCTTCAGTGAAGCCAACTCATTGGCATTCATGCGTGGACGAATCTTCAATCTCTAAAGCGGGTTACAACCTGACATCTGAATTACCAGAAAATATCGTCAAAACTGGGCTGAGATATAATGGAGGAATAAATTTCCTAAAATAAGATATAAAAAGGAACAAGAAGATCTCGACTTCCCCAAAGAAAACATCTGCGCCTCTACCTGGCACATCTCACCAGACCAACATAGCCCAGAACATGGCCGAGCAGTGTCAAAAAGAACACTATCAACTAAATTAAAGACTCATGAAAAGTACTCGAGAAATCACAGGAGAAATCTTCTACTGAAACTTCCACCCAAATTGATCTTTCCAGGAAGAATTTCCAGTGAACTACATCTGAGCTCTGATACAAATTGGAGAAAGGCTCTATTTGCACAGATAGAAAATTCTTTGAATAGATACTGGTCGGTCTAGCTCGACCTCAGATGGCTGAAATTCACGTCATTAAGGAGCTTTTCTCAAAGGTCTACTCTACCAGAAAAAAAAAACCTACTAATTGCGGGTTACCCTATATCAGCAAGGTTATTATTATCATGCAAGTTCTGAAATCCTTCTACTAGGTGCTTTCCATCTCTCGCTCCGTGAACAAGTCTGGAGAATACACCTGGTTGGGTTGCATTCTGATGAATGGAGTAAAGATCACTAATCAGCTTCTGATGTTCTAAATGCTATTGGATGATCGATAAAATAGTGAACTGCCCCTTGATCATTAGAGCGGCATACTTTCTCCAGCCATAAAGCAAGGAAATCTTTGGGACAAACATCGTGATTCTGGACTCTCTATAGCTATAAACTTCACAGCTGGCTCACTTGGATATATCAAACACCCCAGCACCAGAGATTGGTTCATCAAAGGTTTCGCTATTACCTTTGGATTTAAACCTGAAATACTCATGTTTCCCCCCCTCTGGTATTTCTGATGGCCAAATGTTGTGTCAAAACATGATTAACAATAAGCTGATATCAGAAAGCGTCCAGATCTCTTGCACAGCTCCCAAGCACTCTCTTCAAATAGATCGAACTGCTTGGTATCAATAATGGGGCTATCACGAAAGTCATATTCTCCCTCCCAAACTTAAAAAAAAGCTCTTATAGAAATTGGCCAATAACCGAAACTTAAAAATCACTTGCTCAACTTCAAAATGGTTGATATGGAAGTTGCAATTCTCCGTTGATAATATTATAGTGAATATCAGAAAAATATTAAATACTCGCATGGATTTTCGCCTTGCCTGCCTTAACGCGGGCGGCTTTGCTTGCTCGTGATCGGAATCCCGAGCTATGCTACTTCTTGAGGCGCAATATAAGATCGACATAAATTTCATCCAGGAGACAAGCATTCAAAATCCTGGCGGCTGAATCTTCTGCATGGGAGATACAGCAGTCATTTTTCCCGAATTGGGTGCTAAGAAATCCAGCTTCACCTGTAACTTTCGACCTATTATTCAAGTCCTTAGACAACAGTTTCTGTATGCTGACAAGAAGACTATCTAGAGTTTCGCAATCTGAGGTGTAGAACTCGAGGGAGGGTAGAATTACTTCCTTGATGAAGTCTTGTGCAACATGGAGGACGTGTCTGCAGAAGGAATAAAAGAAAGGGGTATAATCAAAGCAAATCTAGCCACAACAATTAGTTCCCATGGCAAAGGATTATGTCCTAAAAGCGAAATTGTTTCTTCAAACAAATTTCTTGAATACTCTCGATCAAAGCGAACTGTCCATCTCTGCCAGCTATCGAACGTGCGTTTCACTTCCATCGAAGTGGAATAGTGCCTATAACTATCCAAAAGAGCGCGTGTCGAATCATCGAGAGACAAGGGGCTAGAGACATGGCTTCCGCAAACTTGTAGAAATGATTACCCGCTTTTCGTGCTCTTAGTAAGACATCAGAAGGCTTCCTACGCAGCGTGACTTCAAGAATCACATTAAATCAAAATAACACTCTAGGAGTTCGACAAGGATCGAATATCTGCCTCCATTGGCCGCATCTGCCAAAAAGAAACCGACTGGATTGGATGAGTTGTCATTTGACATGATTCACGGCTTTTAAGACCGCTGTGAATGTTTTCTATTCACTTTTCAAAAAGCCATTTGATTGCGGCACCTGGTATCCATTCATGCGGTGTAGCGAAGAAAAACTGGTCCATTACCCACATTATGGTCCGGGTCTCAAGTCACTGCACTTTCATCCCCGGAACATCGTTCCGGAATTCCAAGGTTAATTCTTTCAAATACGAACATATTGCTATCTGGCGAAGTCGCCCAGCCTGATGAGAAAAAAACCGATGTCATAATTCTAACTTATATCCTCAAATTGATACACTTCAGCAAATTTTCTTATTGTCCATCCTGCTCTTCGTTGGCTTGCCACCGGCCCTCGTGGAGTGGGTGCTCCTACTCTAAGCTGATACAGAAGCAATAGCAAGAAACAACGTCCCTAAGATTACTTCTGCCTTCTACCTGCTCTACGATTTAAGCCAATTCTATACTTTAAGTCCAGCTTGAAGTCCATGCTTCTTCATCATCTGCATGGGGACACTACCGCTTCATCTTGATATATTTCTCGACGGGAATCATATCTTGGTAAACGCCAACGATATCGATGTACACATTCGTGACGATTGAAAGATGTAAAACGCTAATATATTCTAGGAGCTCAGGCGTTCCTCAGGAATAATTATCAATTCCTTCAAGAGATGGGGCTTCTAGTGCGACGGATGTAAGAACCGCACAGAGACTCATCATTTGACATTTCTTCAAATATTAATATAAATACCATAGTTACTCCAATACAAAGAAGCTCTATACAAGATAAACATCCTCATGAATCGATTTAGAAAGTCATCGCTTGATGGTCGCCATTTGTCCGCGGGCTCTTATCTCGCTAGATGAACCAGAGTAGCCAACATTAAATTCTTCATTATTCTTTTATATTCAAACTCAACTTCTCGGTGATGCAATATATCAAGAAAAAGTGAATATTTGACTGAATCGGCCGATCTCCATGTGGCTATTATGTTCACACATGGCTGACCAGAGTGCAATGGGGCTAGCCCCTGCACTCATCCAACACATTTCTAAGCGTAACATCCAGGCTGAAACTTCTGCTCTGACAACCTTCTGCATACGCTTGGTTGAGAAGAATTTCACGGAACATAATCGCACTACTAACATGACTAAAACAATCGTGATGTAGTGGACAACTCTATCACTCACATCCCGCACTGCCCATATTATTCTGGAGCTACTGTGATTTTCCGAGATCATATCACCCATTGATTGATGGGAAACCACTATAGATATGCCTTTGTGATAAGTTTTATAGGCCTACTGATTCTCACGGCTAGACGCCAATAGTCTATTTGACTGGACTTGCTTCACCTTGCACATCCAGTTTAATTCTGTCCGATCGGTCGTGCCATTGGTATGATTCATCCATAGATATTGGACCCGTATTCACAACCGATCTCACCACAGAGTGTGAATTTCCATCCCACAATGTCCATCAGAAATCCAAACCAGGATATTTGGACGAGGCCTTAACAAAAAGATCTTTCAGAAATCCAGGATTCAAAATATTTAATAACCTTCGAAATGAAGAAATATATACATATATAGAATTCCACACGTGTCCCGACGGTTTTCAACCTAGAACATTGCGCGAAGTTTTGGCATAGTCACTTGAGCGACCAGTGACAAAACGCTGCTGGCTGTCATCTCGCCATACCTGAAGTCTGCATTCGACAACCTGAACAAGAGTTACCTGATGGCCAAGTTGTAGAAGCTGAGCCTTATAGCTTTCTTCTCCGTGTGGGGGTTGATCTTCCTCTATGGAGAACCAGATGCTTTTATTCAAGTTGAAAATCTCCAAAACCAGGGCGTTCATTTTTTACAACTGGGTGAGCAAGTTTGAGGCCTTAGCGCCTCCTTCTTTAGAATTGCAGTTACATCCTTTCAACGACCTTTCGAAAGTATCCAGAGCCATCAAAGCCGTGGTTGCTTTTACGAATTCAATAATCACCAAGGAATTCAAAGAGTTCCGCATGGCCTCAGGGGCGTCTTTCAAATCCGATAAGATCTTCAGCCGCTTGCTTGATTCCTGGAAGCACCGTTTACATTCTGCTCTCTATAATACTTGAACGTCCAAGTCACTGATTGTCCTGGGATACACAATCACTGCCTGGAACGCTAGAAGACGAGCTGAATATCGTGACTTTCCGGAGTTATCCAGAATCGGCCTGTCCAACGAAGTCGGCGTCGGGCTGATGAACATTACGCCATCTTCAGCTCGGCAGCCTTAAGGTCTTCAAGATTCACTGCGCGGGACAATCAATGGCTACTCTCGGTTGGTTCGACGCCATGAGTAGCGCATTCTGACTTACGTCTAGTAGGATGAGGCTGTAAGCCTTTGAAAGGCCGAGTGCAGCGTCCTTGAGATGAACTACCGGGGACTCCATGCTGAGAATTTGAGACCTTTTTGCGTCTCAGAGATTATTGAAGAGGTTTTAGGGGCACTAGATCTGCTTAATTCCGAGCGTTGGCTTAGACGACTGTCGGTGACATTTATATTGGCTCTCCATTTGTAGGCACATCCCGTTGGAGAACCGCTGACTGGGTGGATATGCTCCCTGACCAATTTCACCTGTCTCGTAACTGCTTCTCTGGGAACAACGCATATATTGTCCTTCGTCTGGCATTTGATAGCACACTTCATCCTAACCATTCTTCCTCGAGTTGTGCATTCGACTACCTTTGGATCAAGTAATATTTCTCTAATCCGCAGAAGCAGCCCGATTCTTGCTTCAAAGGTTGTTTTTGTCTCTTGCGACGTGTTCCAGTATTTGAAGGCCTAACTTTTCAGGCTTGATATCTATTCCCGAGACAATGGAAACAAGTGTGGCGAAATCATCTATCTACACGTTTCATATTTGAGGTTGAAATGGGCGATACCTCCCGCATCATTGACCTGCCCAATCTGAGGGAAGGAAAAATTTCTTTCTATGGGTGACGCAACTCTTCTCGCTGTGGTGAAATTTATAATAAGGGATGAAATTTTTCAAGGAGGAAATTGATCTAGAAAAGCAAAGGTCATCTCTCCCGTCAAATCAAACGTCCAAACCTGACTCCATCTATTGACCGTCGCCTCCAACAACGTCGGTGACAAAACCACAACACCAGCTTTGACAAACTGAGAAGCATCCAGCTGGAGCCCATTGGGTTTGGGATAAAGGCTCTCTTCAGCCCAGGTCGGACTTTATTCCAAGAGATCCACAAGGAGAGACTTAATGAAATATTCACAATCTGTCAAAGAGGTGTTTAGCTGGCTAAGTTTGACAAAGCTCATGTGGCTTTGTCACCGATCCGAGGCCGCTAGTTTGAGGCGACGGTCAATAGATGGTGTCTAGTTTAAACATTTAATTTGACGGGAGAGGCGACCTTTGCTTGTATATATTCAAATATATGTGTGAATATAATTATTTGTTATATTAATTATCATAGTTACTTCAAAATCTGTGTATTGTCTTTATCTTATTATATAATATTTATTTTTAATTTCTACTTGACCATAAAATTTTATATAGATAGAAATCACGACGGGGCTAGAAAATAATCTATTTAATAAAAATCGGCTTTCTCCCGTCAGAATGAAGGTCAAAACCTAGGCGCAATATTTTGACAGTTTCTGCCAGATATGGACACAGGTCGGTGACACAACATCAGCTTTTTGGCAAATACGGTTAACAGATGGCGCCTATTTTGACGGAAAAGGCGACCTTTATTTTATAAGATTCTATATGAGGTAATAAAAATCTATTTAAACATCAATATTTCTCTCTTTCTTCATTTTGTATAGTTAACTGAACTGAAATATAGAACTTGAAAATATCGATTTTTAATCAACATTTAAAATCACTATTTACTCTGTTTTATCTCACCGCAAATATAATTATTTTGAAGTTGCTCTATTGGAAATTAATATAAGGATACATTGGTGTGTGTTTACATTCGGGGTACGCGCGCGTCGTGCCTTATGATGGAAAACTACTAGATGGATAGAATCAAGACAATTCCTCACATTGAAGTTACCAAATGACTCCATTTGAATAGAATATTGGTATTACATGATATAATTATGTGAAACTGAAACCATCACCAGAAAACCGAAGCAGGGCCGAACATTATTTATATCGGTCAGGACACAGTGAGATTAGGGGAACGACATCTATTAAGAATTCTAATGATCTCTCGTGTGTCTATGTATTGACAGATTAAAGACAAGCTGTTTACTGTAGTTTCAATGATGATGGCCTTAATACATATGTAATGTATTTTTATCCCAAGAGAAGATTCTTGAATTTGTGCTGTGTACATCAGTCCTGGACCAACGGATTCGAGGAGTCTTTAGTTAGAGAAAACCTAGACATAACCTCTAACTTACAATTATCATAGAAAGACGACTTTTACTTCCTCTAAATGTCAAAGTTTGATCATCTACCCGGGCCAAAGAACAGCAGTGGTGAACCAGTCCGAAGACCTCATTAAACCATTCAATCGATAGTAGCGACGGGAAAAGAAAGATACTTTTATGTTTTAGAAAGGGTCTCACTGGATTAATTTTAAACAGACGTACATCTATTCACGTGTTCGATAGAGGCACATTGACTGAGCAAAGATGAAGTAACAAGAATTTCATCCACATGTAAGATACTTAATTGTAAGGTAACGCGCTATCCACATATTTTATTTCCCTTTAAATACGAATGTTTCTTTTACAATTCTAACAAACTTTCTACTGTCTATACTGAGATATAAATCAATAGTTATAACAAATGAAAACATTGAGACGGGAATGTTTCTTTTACAAAATTCTAACAAACTTTCTACTATCATAAATATAGAGGTTGCCTGGCCGGCATTCGTAGTTCTTTAAAATTTGAAATGCCGCGTGAGAACGCACTTGCAGCCTCAGAATAATTTTAACGCTTTGCCAAATGTTTTTAATTCTGTTCGCTCCTGACGAGGACAAAATATTTTTGTCAAAACGTCGAGATAATAAAAAAGATTTACTGGCCGATGTATCTTTAATTTTAAAGAAATTTTCTACTGCCTATACTGAGATATAAATAGTTATAACAAATGAAAACATTGAGACGCGAATTCACAAATTAATCACACTTCTACTGTCCTTACTGCGATGGAAAAATATTGAGAAGGCTTTGTTCATCAGTGGTGAACCCTCCCAGCGGTTTCACCAATTTAATCTACCAGACCGCTTCTTTAGAGCTCTAATACTGTATTGGATCATTCAGCTTTTATATGCAACACGGAAGGGTGGAATCTTAGAAATGGTATTTGGGCAAACTATGAACATAATATTTTAGGACAGTAGATATACATAAATATATAATAATGAATAGTTGGAAGTCCTCGCTCATCAGTGGTGAACACTATCAGTAGTTTTGTCTATTTGATCCACCAGACCGCATTTTGAGCTCTAATACGATTATACTTATATATGCGACAATGAATGATGGAATCTAAATTATAGTGCTTTATAGAAACTATTGGGATGAGCCTTTGGAACAATCCAATATAAATATTGGCATCGAGCAATGCCTCGCAAGCAATAAACACAAGAAATAAAATAATTATAAGGTAACAACGCCCTCTATATATAAGAAATAAAATAATTATAAGGTAACAACGCCCTCTATATATGAGAAATAAAATAATTATAAGGTAACAACGCCCTCTATATATGAGAAATAAAATAATTATAAGGTAACAACGCCCTCTATATATGAGAAATAAAATAATTATAAGGTAACAACGCCCTCTATATATAAGAAATAAAATAATTATAAGGTAACAACGCCCTCTATATATAAGAAATAAAATAATTATAAGGTAACAACGCCCTCTATATATGAGAAATAAAATAATTATAAGGTAACAACGCCCTCTATATATGAGAAATAAAATAATTATAAGGTAACAACGCCCTCTATATATAAGAAATAAAATAATTATAAGGTAACAACGCCCTCTATATATAAGAAATAAAATAATTATAAGGTAACAACGCCCTCTATATATAAGAAATAAAATAATTATAAGGTAACAACGCCCTCTATATATAAGAAATAAAATAATTATAAGGTAACAACGCCCTCTATATATAAGAAACTACCAAACACAATGTTTGTTATGATACAGTCGCGCGCCATCTGTTATGTGAATTCTAAACTATTATAGACAGGTATGTTTCTTTCACAAATTAAACTATTTTCTCTACTGCGCTTACTGCAATTAAAAATTAATGGGAGGGCTTGGTTCACCACTGATGAGCCAGGCCCTCCCATTAATTTTTCATTCCATTTACATAATTTTATAAATTTCTATAGATATAAAATATATTTTATATAAATTATTATACAAATGGTGATAAAAAATCTAAAAATATATATATATATTAAGAGAACAAACAAATAAATAAATATAGGCCAATAGAAAATAACTAAGGAAGCAAGGAATACATAGTTAAGCTGTAGTTATCATTATTAGGATATGTCTATTACACCGCTGCTATTCAGAGGCGATTTCTGTATTTGGATGATTTGGGTGAGCTCAGGGATTAGTATATTATAAATTTCCAGAATGTCAATTCTTCTGTTAATACTATTGTGCTTTCTTGATATTATGTATTCTATGATGAGTCTCTGTTGTTTATTGGGGATGTTGGAATAATGGGTTCTTGGTTCGGATAGTGCGAAGGAATGACCTGTTTCTCTTACATGATGATATACTAGAGATCGATTCTCCTAGTTTTCTATATTTCGTTGATGTTCTGATGTTCATATATTTAAATTTCTACTGGTTTCATCTACGTATTTGGTTTTGCATTTGTTGAATTCTATGGAGTATATGGCATTCTTAATATTGGAAGGATAATTAAGACTATTGCTTTTTGTTATAGGGTTTCTTAGTAGCGAACTTAAACTGGGTGAGTTGCAGAAGAAGGTTTTAATGCCGAATATTTTCAGATGACGAGCTATTGATATGGATACTGTTGAGTAGGAAATGCTGCATATAGATTTGTAAACTGTGGGATTTTGTATTTCAGAAGGGCTTTGGAAATGTCTTAAATGATAAAGGATATTGGCAAGTTTTTAGATTTCCTAAGATATTCTGAGTCTCTTCTGTTTTGAAGGTTTGAAGTTAGCAGTGGCTATGGACACGTTTAGTAAGGGTCTTTACTATATTGATTTTATGGCTGAGAGGAGAGTAGGAGAAAAAACGGATATAGTCAGGGTTGAAGGAAGGCTTATAGTGAACAGTTGTTTGGATTTTATTCTGTATACGCATGATTTTTATATATAAAATATATATCTGGAAAAGAATAAATTCAGTAAAATGTGGAGGTTTGTCCTGAAAATATTCATTTAACATATGTTCAGTAGTCAAACTCTCACTGTGCTGGTTAAATTCACTATAAAAATATGAAACCAGATTATCAGATGTTGAATGAAGTTTAAAATGAGTATATCGTTCACAGGAAGAGGTGAACCTACCTTCCGATTGCTGCTCCCAAACGCCCAGCGAAAACGGGTAAGATACACCTTAAGATATTATTTCAGGATGGCACTAACTTGTTTATTCTAGATCCGGGCCGATAGAAGCTCCTCCACAATCAGACAATGTGGAATCCGCAAGTCTGGAAGGTAATATCATTTTTTATTCATTTGAGAGAGATTTCTTTCGAAGCCCTTATCCCACTCTCAAATCCACAGCCAAAATGAGCGAAGATAAATTGAATGATAATAATTTACAGATGTGCCGCTCATAAATACCTCATAACATTGGGTTCAAGTTGCAAGAACCTCAAATGAATAAAATCAAAATTCTGAAATTATAGTTCAATCAGATAATAATTTTATATATTTCGAAAGAGAAGTACTGAAAATATTCAAAATATGAGATAAAGTTTATTCAATATACATATTATTACTTGCCTATCCAAATGATCATATCCTTATATACTGAGTATATGTTACAGGGGCACCAAGTTTGAGACCCCATGCTGTAGGCCTATACAATCTTGGAAATACCTGCTACAGTAACGCAATAGTCCAATCCTTGGCACATACCACAGCTGTATTGGAGAATTGCCTCTGGAATTTCAAACCAGAAAACGTAAATCCAGACAGTATCAGTGGCGGCCAAATAATTAAGAGGTTTGCCAATCTTCTAGACGCTCTCTGGAAAGAAGAACGCTCTTTCAGGCCGATTGAATTCCACAAACAAGTTGGAATGTTCGAGGAAAAGTTCGGAGACTACTCAGAACAAGATTCGATGGAATTTTTACAATTCCTCCTTGAACACCTCCATAACGATCTCCACCGGACTCCTGAAACAGACCCTAATGCCGATACCATTGATGAGGGCGAAAAATTCTGGCAAAATTATCGTGCAAACGAACATAGCCCAATAGTCCATATGTTTGCTGGACAAACAGTCTATGCCACCCACTGTCAATTCTGCCCAAGAATCTCGAAGAATTTTGAGGCTTTCTGGCATCTTTCTCTACCAATCCCCGAAAAGAAAAGCATTTCTTTGCTGGACTGTTTTGGCCAACTCTTCGTAAAAGAAGTCATCAATGACTACATCTGCCCTGATTGTAGCAAAAAAGGATCTGTAAGAACAGTCAACGTAATTAACTGGCCCAACATCCTAATTGCCCAATTAATTCGATTCCCTGATTTCAGCGGGGGCAAAAACAATAGAATGGTTGACATTCCGCCTATTCTGGATCTGGCGCAATTTGAATCAGAAACAAAGTACAAACTGTACGCCATTGTCAACCACTACGGAACCCCACATACTGGCCATTTTACATCGGTCTGCAAACATCCAACCTCTGGCGAATGGTTCACCATGGACGACCACAGAGTGAAGAACACCAATTCGAACAAAGTCATCACCAAGAACGCCTACATCTTGTTCTACGAACGAATGAAATGAAGGAATGATGCACAACACCAATTTTAATTGACGATTGTCCAATGCTAAAGACTGCCGAAATTATAATGGCAGATCTATCGGTATGTTGATTTTATATTAAAATATTTAAAACTATATTGCGCTTATCTATGTGTGTCTTCGTATATTAAATACATCCAGTATAATTTTTGAAAAATATTTTTATAGATAAAAAGACGTGCAGGCTTAGAAAATAAATTTAATAGTGTTGATTAATCTATTTGATTAAAACAGGAGTCAGGGGCAAGAACTTACAAGAAGTTGGCTGAGAGTATACCAGAGTCCAGCAATGGTACAGCTGGCGTAGTGACGGCGTCGGAGAGTTCTATTCACTAATCATTGAATTGAGAGTTCTCACAGGGTAATATATGCTGATTTGTTCTTTTTTGTTTAAGATATAAAATATTACGCAAATATGCAAATATATATATTTTGCATTAGAAAAAACGGTTATGTAAATAAAAAAAGGATATCTTCGGGATATGTGTGCGCAGAATTTGGGTTGTATTGTCTAAATAAAGGCTTATATTCTGTATTGTATTAAGATTTTGAGGCAAAATAAAAGTATAAAACAATACGCACAGAAAATCGCTAATCCAGTAATCTCTGAGTCGCAAGAATTACCAGGTGTATTCAATATTTATTTAAATAGGATTAGTTCACAGATTAGTTCTATTCAAAAACCGTTATGAGGTAAGGTTTCTTATATAATATGATTTAAATCTATATTACTATTGATTCACATGAAGATAAAATTAAACCTTAGAAGAATAATTTTATTGTGATTTTTCTAAAGGCGTCATGTTCGTCTTTATGAATTCATGATTAGAATCAAAACATCTTTGAAAACGACCAGCAAGTCACTTTGCGAAATTTATCTATTGAATGCTTAGTCTAGATACAATGTATGCTCTCTTAATTTGAAGTATATAGTGATTTAAATATGATAAAAACTATGGTTTACCTTTATTCTGTAAATTAAATTTTTTACATTTTTTTTGCAGATCGCATTGCATCGCCAACAAACGCAGATTGGAAAAGAAATTTTTTCATCTGTTTCTGCGAGAGGACCGCAAATGCAAGTATTCAATTTATTTCATTTTTGCGAATAATATATAACTCTTCTTTCTTTATTTGGTGAAAATATTTAACTTCCAGTATTAAATACCTATAACCTCTTATGTGTGTGTTTCTTTATAGAGAATTTATATATGATCATATATAAGGATCATTATATGAAGAATAATTTTAGAGATACATATTGTACTATTTTTGGTTTTAAACACTATAATAATATTCTCATGGTATTATAGATCAACAATATATATTACTTTGTATAATATATTTTGTGCCTTGTGTTATATGATTAATCTTTGTTGTTTTGTTGTCCAGGCTTTGACTATGGCTGGTCCCTCCAAGATCTTCTTTAATTTTTTTTTTACTTTTTATTTTTCTTTTTTTTATTTATTTATAAACATATATAACCTTTTCTTTTTTTAAGTTCTCAAAATTCGAAAAGGCGTTTTATTTTTATGCGCAATTATTGGTTAAAAAGTAATATTGGCAATATAAAATATATTTGATCCTTTGCCCAATCAATTCCTGGTACTGTTTGGGCAGGGAGAACATCCCAGATTTTTTTGGGTTTTTGAACCAAGAAAATCTGATCTAGTGTTTGAGGTTGTTGACCTCATTTCAGAGTTCCAGGGAGCTAATCAGTTCTAGCATTACCAGCGTGATGTTCAGAGATGTACCAGATGGTACGGAATGCCATGCATTGCTGGCGAGATTTTGAAGCCGTATTCTGATATGAAATGGAATTTGCATCTGAAGAATGGCATATCCTTGTATCAAAACCAAGCAGTGAATGATTGGCAGAAAATATTGATGAAATGCAGATGATACCAATGTGCATCGAGAATTTTTAATCCCATTGTCCAATAACAGCTGGTACTGTTAGGATGGGAGAACTCTTCTGAACCAGTAAATTCTGGTGTTTGAGGTAGAGTACCTCAGTTCTGGTGATCCAGGGTTCTACTCTGGCAGGCGTGGGTGGGAGCCTGCCAGGGGAGGGGGAGGCCCCTCTCGCTCGAGCAGTACCAGGGGATCAATGAGATGGTACCAGATGGTACAGTTGAACTTTACCACTGCTGTGGCGCTATGCCACTTCTCAAGGAAATATCAATTATTTTAGATATTTGAATATTTCAATTGAAAAATGGATAGTGGTTGAAACCATTCCAGATGGTTGAATGACCTTGCAAATGAGCAAATGAGGAAAGGTTTGTGTCCAATTATTTGCAGAATATCTCAATTGATTCGGCAAAATTGAATACTTCGCGGATTCTCTATATAATAAATATTTATCTTCTCTCTTCTCAAATTGGCATGACGATATTTGTTCAGAGTTGGCTAAGAAAGACAAAAAATGAATTTCCATTGAGAAAATATTTATAACATTTTCTTTAATATAAAAAGTGATAAAGGCAAAATATATATAATCAAATTTATATATGGAATTTTTTTGAATTGATAGAGCGCACGAAATTCTTGTTTATTCATTCACGTGAATTTAGAAGCAGATATGGTAAAGGATCAAATATAAATTATATTTAATAAAAATTCCCAGATTCTAATGATGTAATCCCGAGCAATATATAATAGTATCTATTTGAATATTCTTAAAATTATATATGAAATATAAAGGTCTTCTACAACCCCATAAAAATTTCAATGAGCGAGCATTTTCATTTATATATATAATTGATTGTAACAAACATTAGAAATAAAAAGTAAAATGAAATTTGTCTTTATTTACACTTACAAATTACACCGATTTAAATTTTTCAAATAAAGGAATATACAACATAATGCATTTAATATTGTAAGCCACTTTTATACAAGACATTGAATAAATATAACTAAGAAAAAATATTAAAATAAAAACATAAGCCTCCAGGGAAAAGTTTCTTTTAAAAATATTTTTTATTTAAAAAATCTCGAGCTTTCGGGCAAGTACGCCCTTCTACGGGAGAAAATGGAGGCTTATGTTTTTATTTTGATATTAATTCAAGGGATTATTTGATCGAATTAAGAAAAAATACTTAAAATTAAAGATACTTAAAAAATATTTATTGGTCGAAATATCTTCAATTTGAAGAACTATGAATGCCGGCCAAACAACCTCTATCTTAAAATAAGAGAATTCGAATTTGGGACTTGACA
This sequence comes from Cordylochernes scorpioides, assembly GCA_030710605.1. Classification (NCBI taxonomy): domain Eukaryota; kingdom Metazoa; phylum Arthropoda; class Arachnida; order Pseudoscorpiones; family Chernetidae; genus Cordylochernes; species Cordylochernes scorpioides. The sequence continues at coordinate 19,665,734 of CP092873.1, read as the reverse complement.
CTTTATTGAGAATTATATTTGAAAATGTTTATGTATGTTTTTAATTAGAGAGATAATGTCAATATTAATCTTCAAGTTAAAACATTTTCTATTCTAAAAAGGAAATTTTTGTGTGAGTGGATTTGTGTGAGAGGATTTAAACCTTCTACACCACATCTTATAGAGTTTAAAATTACTATATTCTGAAACTCAATACCAAAACCTTATAGTTTGAATTCGATTTATGAAACAAAATTATGGTACAGTAGAACCTCCCTGTAAAGGACACCTAATTGCAGAGCCAAAGTGTCCTTAAAGGAGAGGTGTCTTCTTATCGGAGAGTTGTTAAATTGTAAAAAAGGTAATTTTGCAAATGAAAACTGTCCTTTGTTGAGAGGTGTCCGCTGAAGAGAGGTTCTACAATATTTTTAACAACGGTATATAAAAGTTTACTAATAATATTTAAAGGCTTTTTATAATTTTTTAAATTGATATTTTAAATATAAACTCGTTACATTTAAAATACAAAGGTTAATCAAACTTTATTTCCAAAATAAGGCAATATATATTAATTCGAATGAATCAATGTACCTTATGCTTAACAGGCTTAATTGAATACATTATAAACTGCGTGACATTGAAAATGGAACACCAAGAAAGAGTGGCCAGAAAGTGATGAAACTTGGCAAACAGAGAGAGGCACGATCGAACAATAAGTGATATTTATTTCAAAATGATAATCATAATACAGAGCAATAATGGCGTCGGCACAGTAGCAAGTTGGACCACCGGGGACGGCGATTCACCCAGCAACACGTCTAGGTAGAGTGTCAATCAGACTACGGATGGTGTCCTGAAGAATGGCTCTCCGTTCTCTTTCAACCATTTGCCACAGTCTTCTGAACGCGGATGTTTTAAGGCATTCAAACGGCGTCCAATAATGTCTCAGTCGTGCTCGATTGGTGAGAGGTCAGGAAAGTAAGGTGGCCAAGAAGGCATATTTACATCTTGAAGAGCTTGTTGGCTAATGCGAGTAGTGTGCGGTCGGGCGTTATCCTGCTGATAAAGAGCATTGGGTACCTCCTGAAGTAAGGAGAGTCACCGGTCTAAGCATTTACCAGTTACCTCCCGGGATCCTGCTCCAAGGAAGACCAATTTGATCCCTTCTAGGGTAATGGCGATGATTTTTTTTTATTGAGATATCAAATATTTCTTTTCACATTCTTCTTTAAAAAAGAATAACCATCATTGGAAAAAAATACAGTGAGTTTTTAAACCGCTTTGACAAGAAATTTAATGATACACTGAACCTGAATTCGAAAAACTAAAATCATCCGAAATACATTATAAATAATAAACAAAACGGAGGATGGATTTCTTTTATATTTTATATTATCAAAGCTTTCGGGTATCACAAACACTTTTACAGGAGTATATAGCAAAATAAATCTTAACCTTTAACTATTATCTTTATATTATTCACATGTTTTTAAATTGTATATAATTGTATTGAACAATTTAATACATATTAATATAGGATATATTTTATATATTTTAGTTAAAGATTTATTCTCTCATATACCCCTGTAGGGATTTAGGATACCTGAAAGTTTGAGATAATATAAAATAAAATAAGAAACTTGTATATTAGTAAATTAAATTTAATTGCCATCTATCGTTAAAATTCATCTAACGATAGATGGCAATTAATTTAATTTACTAATATATATTTGTTATGAAAAACATATTTTGTGGCAGAGCTTTGCTCGATGCAATACCTTGAAATTATATGTATGTTCCTCTACAGACCTATAAGCTTATGTCCATAGTTCACTAAACACCCCTAAGCTGCCTTCCATAGAAAATACAGGGTATATTCCAAACCAATCCAATACAATAGTAGAGCGGTCTAGAGATTAATTTGGCGAAACCGCTGAGAGGGTTCACTACTGATGAACCAAGAGCCCTCTCATTCAATAATTCATATCATTGCAGTGAGGTCTGTAAAGATAATATTTGATGATATTTAAAATAAGCGCATTGCCAGTAAATTTATATGTGTAAAACTTGTATATATTTCATATATTTTCTCTCTCTATATATAACCATAATAATATATATATACATCGTTTTGAAAATAGGGCAATCCATATTTAAATCATTAAATATTTTCTAAAAAGGCATATATTGGCTACCGAAACATTGGCAAATAAATCTTTTATTGTTGACTTTGCTTAGAATATTTAATGAAACTGATTCCAATAATTATTAATTTAACATTATATTTATTGATTTACAAGAGAGAGAACAAAATATAAAAAAGGGAAACTAATATTTAACAAAGGAACTTATTTTGTTTCGGTTAGCGCCTATTTACCTGTGAGCTTACACACACTCTGTGGTAACAATTAATTAATATATATATATACAGCACACGCTCCCCTGTGTGTAAGCCCTAACCAGCATGTCCAAAGCTATCTGCACATTTCCGTAGTTTGTCCTTAGAGAGACTCTTCGTTAGTATATCCGCCTCCATGTCTACACTTTTAGTGTATTCCCGCTTGATTCCATTTTGTATTTCCTCTTTCACAAAATAATACTTTCAGTTTATGTGCTTTGTTCATGAAGTAATTTTCCCAGATTGCATCCAGTTTATTGCAGCCTTGGCTGTCACTTTTCAAGGTATTTGGGAAAGTTAAATTTTCACAAAGTTCTTCTAGTAATCCCTTTAACCATAATACTTTTGAAATTTATTTATTTATTATCATTTACAAAGCACCTGATATCCGTCTTGGATATTTGCCTGCATACACAAGTTTGGGAGCTTATTTACAGTAATTATTAATATGATTTTAGTTATTATAATAGAATTTATTAACATATTTGTCAGTTAGTTAACGATTTAATTACCCTATAATGAATATTAGTGAACATCACAGATAAGAACAGAAATTTAGAGCTATTTACAGCATATATCTATATATCAGTTATTACAGCCCAGGATATCTATTACTAAAAAACATTCTACAAAATCTATTAAAATTTATATACATATATCTATTATTAACTATTTGATTTAGACAGTTTATATTTATTTGATTTTTGACTCTCAAGTCCTCTACAAGTCGACAGTCCGTTGAAATAAGTTCTGATTCACATGTAGACAAGGCTACTAAATTTTGCTTCTACTTCTCCAGCTTATTAAGTTGTTGCCAAGTTTGACTGTATAGCCTGAATAGGATTTTGCGTCTCGGGTTGTGCACCAGCTCGCATCAGTACTTATTGTAATATTGTTGTCTTTTGACTTATATGCCAACATTTTATTTCTTGTTCCCTTCAGATATCTATAAATCCTTTTAACTCCAGTTAAGTGTATTTCTCTTGGATCATTACTATACTGTGATAAATTGCTGATGTTGAGGGATATGTCCAGTCGAGTACCCGTAGAAAGGTACATAAGTGATCCAATAATTTCCTGGTATACAGTTTTATCTACTCGCTTAGAGTCCAAATATTCATCCAAATTTTGATTTTGATCTTCAGGTGTCTGCACACTGTTGCATTCTTCCAGTCCAAATCTAGGAAGAATTGTATCAATATAATATGTCTGAGATAGATAAAATACATCTAAAAACTCAATGCAATATCAAATTCTGCTATTGTGTACCCAAACATATAAAACAACCAGTTGAAACTGTGTTCACACCTTAGCCAATATTCCATTGATTACTGATTATAGGTTATGAGTTGAATAATTTATAAACAGAAGATAAACAATTTTATGATTTGTATATTCCAGGTATACTCAAAGGTTTCATTATATTAAGGATTAATTTACTGAAAGAGAATACTAATCATACATTTCAAAGTTTCTTTCCTTATGATATTCTGAAATATTTTCGACAGAACTATTATAATTCACAATTTATCACAGATCATGGAAATTTCAGGTTTTTCCTTAAGAAAATTCAGGCTGTGCAATATTCGACATGTTTCTGTGGATTGGGGGAACAAACTTCAATACATCTCTTGCTAGAGTGCCCTGTCTTTCAAGATTGCAGAGTCAACAACGGTTTAATAGCTCTAGGCCCTAGTGATTTAATTTCAAGTAAGGACACATATATATAATTTAATTTCCTTTGTAAATATATTTTGGATTTCATTAAGAAAAATGGTCTTTGATGTAACGATCTCAAGGAAATATTGGACATATCTTGTGGTTGTAAACAATATATAGGTGTAAGCGTGTATATGTGTGTATATATGTATATAATTTTAAATTTAATGATGTAACTGTAAATAAAATTCAAAGAATATCTCTATATATAAATTATATTTATGAATCATTCTAAGTCGCTTTCTGTGTATCTATCCATGTTGAATATTTTCTCTGTTATATTTGTATGTACATTTAGCGCAAGTGTCCCTAGGGGTATATACGTTTTGAATTGAAATAAATAAATAAATCTTCTGTCATTTTTATTTCAATTCCAATAGATTATTCTCTATCTTTCTTTCCTGTTAGAGTAATATATATTTCTATTTCTGAGACTAGGTTATCATTGATTTTCTTACTAGTCGCAGCAATGATGAGATCATCCACATATAGACCCAGTATTGCATACTCTTCTCCTCTCTGGAGTTTATAGACACATGGATTACATTTGGTTCTAATCATTCCCAACTGATATAAAATTTCATTGATCTTTTTGTTCCAACATTTTCCTGATTGTGGTAGACAATACAGGCTTTTTTCCAATTTACCCACTTTGTTTTCTTCTCCTTTTTGCATAAAAACATCTGGTTGTCTCATGTATACTGTCTCTTCTAACTCACCATAGGGATAAGCTGTCTTCACATCATAAGTCTTTATGATTAAATTCTGTTGTGTTGCAAGAGCTAATAATGTTCACAAGCTTTTCTTTTTGAGTACAGGTGAAAAAGATTCCTTATAATCTACACCATATATTTTATTGCATCCAACAGCAACCAGTCCTGCCTTTCTTTTATATATGCCGTCATTTGAGGTTTTCTTTGTACTATAGACCCATTTACTATTGATGACTTTCATGCCATTTTCCCTTGGTACTAGTGCCCATACTTTATGTTTCTCTATCCACTGAGCTCTTCTTCCATTGCTTTGTGCCATTCATTTCTTTCTCCACTATCCATTGCTTCTTTAAAGTTCTCCGGGATATAATGATCTATTTTCATAATTAAGTTTGCATCATTCCTATCTTTTATTCTTTGTGAGCGTCGAACTCCTTCTTTGATCAATTTTATTTCTTGTTCTTCAAGTCTTGCTTTGTGCCGTTCTTCTAATATGCTCTTTGTTTCTCCTTTCTTTCTTCCTCCTTTTACGCATCTTTCCTGTATCGGTTCAGTTTGTTATGAGTCATTTTCACAGTCACCACCTAGTTTTACTGAAATATCCTCCTGAGACTTCATTTTACTCTCAGTGACAGGATTGTCTTCTTTCAAAATATGAAAGTTTTCAGCAACTATTTCTTCACAATTTTCTTTATAGGTCAAATTATCACAATTAGTATCTTCCTGAATATCATTTGTATAATCAGTTCCTCTCTTCACTAAATTTCACTGATCTGACTTCATGAATTCTCTTTGTCATTATATCATATATTCTGTAAGCTTTTCTTTTAATGGAATAACCAATAAATATTCCCTTTCTACCCTTTGGTGAAAACTTGTTTCTTCTTGGTTTGCTCTCAAGCCAAGTGTCAAACATCCAAATATTCGAATGTGTTTGACCGATGGTTTCCTGCCATTCCATCTCTGCATAGGTGTATGGTGCTTGATAAACCTGTGGGGTATACAATTCTTAATGTATGTAGCTGTAGCAATTGCCTCTGCCCAAACCTTCATGGGTAATTTTGAATCAATTAGTAAGGTTCTTGCTGTATCTATAAGAGTCCTATTCACTCTCTCCGCGACTCCATTACTTTGTGGTGAGTATGTGGTGGTAAGTTGGTGATGGATCCCACTTCTCTTGAAAAGTCCTTCAAATCTAGAGTTACAAAATTCAGTTCCATTGTCGGTTCTTACATCTTTTATTCTAAGACTTAATTCGTTTTCGGCTCTTGCTTTAAATTCTTCAAATCTTTCAAAGGTCTCATCTTTTGATCTCAGGAAATATACAAAGATTCTTATACTGTAGTCATCTATTATAACAAGAAAATACTTAGATCCTCCTAAAGATTGACATGGCATTGGTCCACATAAATCCATATGAATCAACTGCAGGGGCTTAACTGTATAATTTTCCGTAATATTATATGGCTTCTGGACCAGTTTTCCCATTATGCATGCTTCGCACTCTGGTAACCTTTCGAATTTTAGATCCAATCCTCTTACAATATGCCCTTGAATCATTTTTTCATGTATTCTTCATTTATATGGTTTAATCTTTTATGCCATAAAATTATATTGCTATTTTTATTTGATAAATGTGTATTTATAACCGTGACATTTTCATTTTTTGCTATTGGTACATTTCTTAGTTTTGTTTCCATCATAAACATTCTATCTTTAATATATGCTTCAGCAACTAAATTCAATTCCTTCATTATAATTTTTTGCTCCATTCTTATTGAAAATAACTGAATTTCCTTTGTTGACTAATTCGTATACTGACAATAAATTGTTCCTTAAATTTGGTACATGTAATATATCTTTGATGCGAATATTTTCTTGGCCTTCACTTGTGCATGTAGTAAGTCTCATATCTCCTTTGGCTGTGGCTTGGGTAGTTTTGCCCTTCTCAGCTAGATTGATATCACTTACATAATCTATCACATTTTCCATCAAAGTTATGTTTGGGGTTAAATGTGCAGTGCATCCTGTATCTATACATCATATTTGCCTATCATGTCTCTTATCTGGTGAATCTTCGAATTCTTTTACATATTGTTTGAGTCAAAAGGCGATCCATAAATTAAGAATATATAAAAGGGCGTACCTGGATCTGTAAAGAAAAAAAAAAGATAAATTGCAATAGATTGATAAAGAGGGAGCAATCTCTCGAAATATTTTAAGAAAAAAATTGTTTTTTTTTTCTTTACAGATCCAGGTACGCCCTTTCATATAATCTTTTACATATGTTTCAAATGCTGGCTCATTAATTCCTCTTTTCAGAGTATCCACTAGGTTATTTGAATGTTCCCTACTGTATTTGTGATTTCTATAATCAGGAGTCCATTTCTTTTGATATCCGTGTTTCTGTTTTTCTCGAAACCAGCAATCATTAGCTAGATGTCCCTTTTTATTACAAACAAAACATCTTTTTGGCTGAAATTATTGAACTTTTCTATCTTTAATTATGTATACTTGTTCATGCTCATTCTTACCCGATTGATTTAATCTCATATTTCTTCTTGACTCCTCTTCTCTTAGAGTTTGTGAAATCTTCTACTGCTGCCTTAGATCGTAAAACAATAGCACTATTTTCATACCTTGGATGTATGCCTCTAACAATATGAAATGAAAGTTCTCTTGAGGTAAATTGATGCCCTAATGATGAACTTCTAGCAGCAATGTTTTTTGCCCTTGCTATATATTCATCTACAGTTTCATTTTTTTTTAATCTTCTATTCTAATGTTCTTTAATTCTAAGCCTATATCAATAATTTTTTCTTCCAAATTGCCTGTGTATGTTTTTTTCAGTGAGTCCCATACTTTCTTTGCATTTGATTCACCTATGAACATTCCAGCTTGTTCATTAGTCAATGTTGTGATGAATTTCCCAAAAGCTTCATCATTTTTATCACAAATCAACCAAGAACTTTTGTCTTCCATATCAGGTTCTGGATCGGAAATTACACATTTTAATAATTTTCTTCCTCTTAGAACTGCGCCGATTATCAACGCCCATATTTGATAATTTGTTCCTGTTAATGGCTCAATTTTCGTTTGGGATAAAAATTATATTCAGCCTTTTTCGCCCTTTGAGCTAATATAAACAAACCAATATAATTTAAAAACAAATATATATTTTAAATTTATTTAAATATAGGGTAGCTTTTAAACATGCAATATATATATATATAATTTAACTTTATCTATATAAATACCTTTAATCGTCTTAGAAGTGCTTCAGTTTACCGATCAGAATAAACTTCTTGCTTAATCTTCAGATTAAATATTTTCGCTTTTTGAGCTTTATATCGAATAACCACGTTCTGCTACCAATTGTTGACTTTGCTTAGAATTATTAATGAAACTGATTCCAATAATTATTAATTAAACATTATATTTATTGATTTACAAGGGAGAGAACAAAATATAAAAGCGAAACTAATAATAAACAAAGGAACTTTTCGTTTTGTTTCGGTTAGCGCCTATTTACCTGTGAGCTTACACACACTCTCTGTGGTAACAATTATTTAAAATATATACAACATTCAGGCTGTAAATAGGATAGTCATATGATGCTAACAATGAGAAAGAGAGAAAATTTAGGATGAGACAGCAATTTATTTAAGGCAAGAACAAACTATGCATGAAAAACAAAAGATAAGCAATTAGGGAAGATTACAGAGTAACAAAATATAAAAATATATATACTCTGTTAATAAAATAAAAAATACTTTGCTACAATATGCTTACTCTTATTTTGCTCTGATGATCTCCCGATGTGTTGGATAATTGTCAGGTTCTTACTGTTATGTAATTAAAGTAAGTAAGAAGGACGTAACCAATTTAACTTTACATATTATTTATTAGATAATAAAGGCATATATTGGATTTTATAAAATATTTATTTTGCCAATATTTCGGCTGGCTGAACGCCAACCTTTATCGAGGCATTACATTTTTGTATACACAAACTCAGCGCCGCATAGTGTTATAATATCACAGTTGAAATCAATTAAAATACAGAGTAGGTGGGAGAAATTTGTGCATGAAAAAAAAATATTATAAAAAATGCAATCAAAAATGTAAAATATCTTAAAATATAAAAGGAAAAAGTTCTATCTTATATTTTAAAAATTGTAAAAAGTATTTAAAAATAATTCATTAATAACTCATAAAGAGATAAATGTAAAAATATATGTATCTATTAAAACATTTGAAAATAAATTTAAAATGATTTAAATAATAAACTGTAAGAACCCCTTATAAAACGTTTTTTAAAATGTGGGTATTTAAAAAATTCATTTCAAAATTTAGGAGATCGATTTATAAATAAGTAAAAAATATTTTATAAAAATGCATTAAAATGGAAGTTAAAACAATTTAGGATGAATATATGAGAAAATAAATTAAAAAATGGAAACTAAAAAGTTTAAAATATTGCATGTAAAAAGTTATATATTTAATGTATCAATACTTTTGCGTTTTGAAGCGATAAATGTAAAAATAATTAAACAAGTGGTATGTATTAATTACAGGTAATTACTAATGTGTGAAAATATAATTAAGAAATCGCGGGTATTACAACAAAATATAAAGTGCTATAAAAAGCAAAAAATAAATAAAAAAGCAAATTATGAAATTTAAAAAACGGCACCTCTCCTTTTAAAATAGTACATAATAAGTCAATTAAAAAATAAAAAATTAACTAATTGAAATTAAAATAATTAGACAAAAAAAATAAGAAGATCTAAATGGTGTGTAGATGTCTGGTAAATCAATTTTCCTATTTATGCTTTCTTTGTCTTCTACAGAGGCCCAGCTTTCTAAGAACAATCGGCAGTGTTTTTCTTTAATGTTCTGGTATAAAATGGCTGTATTTTCGAAATCCGGAGTGTGGTTGTTTTTTAGTGCATGATCAACAAGGAGAGATAGTGGGTTGTAATTCCTTAGTCCTGATTTGTGTTGATTTATACGATCTTTGAGTGGTTTGCTGGTTTCCCCTATATAATTAGCTTGGCAATTGTTACAAGGTATTTTGTAAATTACGTTGATTTTGTTTTCCATTTTGTTAATTTGCTTATTGTCTGGATGGCGTAGGGCCTTTTTTAACTTTAAAGATGATTGATAGGTGGTTGTGATGTTGTATCTCTTTAGGACTCTGGCGATGCGTTCAGAGCCTTAGCTGTAGGGGAGGGAGCAGAAAAGCTTTTTTGATTGAACAGGGGTGTTATTTAAAAGTGGAGATTTTGGTTTATAAAAATGTTTTTCGATAAATTTGCTTGGGTAATTGTTGTTTTTTAATTCACTGAATATTCTATTTCTCTCCACTATATCATTAATTTTTGACGAGCAATGTGTATCTAATCTTTTGGAGAGAGATTTAACCACAGCGATTTTATGATGAACTGGGCCAAAAGAATTGAAATTTAAATAATTACCTGTGTGGGTTGATTTTCTAAAAATACTAGTTTCTATTTGGTTAAATTTTCTTTTGATCAGTAAATCTAAAAATGCCAGAGAATTATTATTTTCAATTTCATGTGTAAATTTTAAAAATGGTCTTAAATTATTTTAAAAATTTGAAATTACTACAAAATCTGATTCGGTAATGCAAAAAAAATATCATCTATGTACTTTTTCCAAAAAATAATTTTGAGTTGCTTTGATTCTGTGACAACTTGATCAATTTGGTCCATGAAAATGTTTGCTAAAGCCGATGAGATAGGGTTTCCCATCGGTAAGCCTTTGATTTGTCTGTAGAATTTATTTTGGTGGCTAAAATAATTGTGTTCCAAACAAAGTTTAATTAAATCAATCAAAGCATCTGTGGAGAAAGGGAAATCTAGATTTTGATGGGTTTCTGTAATTTATTATTAATAGCAATTATACAAAACAAATCTTGGTATATATGTCTACATGAAAACAACAAAAACAATAAATATTATATACATACAAGTTCCTTTTCAAACACGAGCTCATCTATAACCATTGTTACTCTGTCTATTATTCCAACACTTACACCATTCTGTCATTAATGATGCCAAACTAAAGCTTTGTTGCGAGATTAAAGGAATAGTTTGTTACCACTGAGATTCAAGTCTATGTGTGTTTGAGAATGTATAGTGACGATTATAAGAAATTCTGAAAATAAAATCTGGTGGAAATATCTAAGATAGTTCTTGTTGAAAATTACTAGTTCATATATTTATTGTGTTCATACAAGTATAGTCATATCTATATATAGTTGTGGCGACCACACTTTTCTTCAGCGAGCGCGAACTGGGACAAAGCTTCACTAAACATACAGGCAGTAGGGTGACGGCCTCGGCAACAGCGAGTTGAGAGAACACCTGACTACGCATGCGCGGGCGGCATCCTGGACTCTGGCCACGCGCGTCGTCAACAACAAGGCTTGCTTCCAACGGCCGTTACTTCTTTTCTCTTTATATATTTCTGTCTTTAAATAAATTAATTTATTCATAAAAAAAATAAGTAACGGCCGTTGAAAGCAAGCCTTTTTGTTGATGACGCGCATGACCAGAGTTCCGGATGCCGCCCGCGCATGCGTAGTCAGGTGTTCTCCCAGCTCGCGGTTGCCGAGGTCGTCAGCCTACTGCCCGCATGTTTAGTGGAGCTTTGTCCCAGTTCGCGCTCGCTGAAGCAAAGTGTGGTCGCCACATAGTGATATTTGTATAGTCTAGAAATATATTTCAATTAGAGAGAGATAGAAGGATTTCCTTTTTTTATTATTTAATATTGATAACATTAACACTTAGACCTCACTGTATATATATGTGATTGAATCCTTACCTAATGATTTATACTGATGTGAATAATAACACACTGATGTATATACAAGGTGGGATCAATAAATAAGGTGAATTATAATTTATTTTAAAAATAAGAACGATATTGAAAATTAGGACTTGATTTATTCAAAATAATCACCTTGGCTTTCTATACATCGTCTCCATCGTTCTGTCAACTTATAAATACCCTCTTTATAGGCACTCCTAGGAATCGTGTGAAAAAAATCTTGCACCACTTTCTGTACATCTTCATCCGAGTCAAATCGCTTTCCCTTTAACTCCTTCTTTAGTAGTCCAAAAAGGAAATAGTCAGAGGGGGCTAGGTCTGGACTATATGCAGGATGTTCTAAAACTTCAAAACCTAATTTAGTGATTGTAGATACAGTTTTACATGATGTATGCGGTCTTTGAAACCCGAATACGGTTAAGGTTTTGGTCCAAATAAAGGAAATGTGTAATTCGTTCATTTTTGAACTCGTTAACCCATTTATAAATGTTTTTTGAGACAAATAAGACTCACCATAGATATATTTTCATTCTTTGGCATATTTGAGATGTTTGAATACCTTCTGCATTCAAGAAACGAATAACTGCACGTTGTTTAAGCGTGGTGCAATTCTTCAAGGGAGCTTCCATTTTAGCTTATTTAATAGCTCGCGCCGCGCGTGGGAAAAAGAACAGAACACCTTAAATAGTCTCTCGATGTGATATTTTAATATTCTGTGGGTTAAATTATTTTTGATTTTTTAATTTTTAAGAAATAAGATAATTCACCTTATTTATTGATCCACCCTTGTAGTTGTTTAATTGTTTTGCTTAATATTTCATTTATAAATTAACCTCATAATTTAATCTGTGAAAATAAAAAATATTGGACTGGTGACCAAATAAACTGTAAATAGATGGCTTAATGTTATATAGTTATGATATTGTAACAAAGTATTCATTAATTATATTATTTTTATTAACAGAGTGGTTATTTTTATGATTATATTTTGCTACTCTGTAAAAATTCCCTCGTGGCTTATCTTTTGTTTACCATTCATAGTTTGTCCTTGCCTGAAATAAATTGTTGTCTCCTCCTGGGTTTGCCTTTCCTAATTTTCCACGTGGCATTTTGGTGGAGATGCTGGGTAAGTTAGGGAAGTCAAACTGAAGACCGCCGAGAATACCTTGAAGCCATGGGTGCTGAGATCTACATTTTCGGAGACTGACTCCAGGATTCCACCGCCGTGCTTAAGCCAAGACTTCCCTCGAAGATGACGATGTCCCTATAGACGATACGACGACAAAGCAGATAAAGCAGCTTTTCACGACGCAAAAAAAAGGACGCAAAGGTACTAGGGACAAAGTTCCAAGACTTCGATGGAATCCTTGGCAGAAACACGTCAGATCCATGTCAGTAACTACAATAATTGCTAGCTGTGGGTCACAGCTCCCATAGGGAGGAAGCTATGTAACAAAGTATTCATTAATTTTATTACTTTTATTAACAGAGTGGTTATTTTTTTATGATTTTATATTGCTACTCTGTAAATTTCCCTCGTGGTTTATATTTTGTTTACAATTCATAGTTTGTCCTTGCCTGAAATAAATTATTGTCTCCACCTGAAGTTTTTGTTTTCCCTAATTTTCCACGTGGCAATATATAATTAATTGTGATGGTTATGTAATTTTGATCTTCATTGAATAAAATATATAAATTGTAAATGTGTTTTAAACTTTAATAACAAGCACAAAACACACACATATTAAGAAATTTGTGAAAATTGTAATTCTATAATTTATATACCATTTGGAGCTAATACAAATGATTTTCATTCTTATGGGAATTCTCTTCAGGGATCTCATCTTCACCTTTGACCTGACAATATCTTGATTTTATGGGAATATCGAGCATAGTTCATAGCTAGGGTAACATTAGTGGAGCAAGTAAAAGATTTTATAAACAAGAAAGGTTATCTCTTCTGTCAAAACAAACGCTAAAACTCAATGCCATCTATTGACCATCGCAGGTAAATGTCTTTCTAATGAAGAAATATTCAACAAATATTTATAGGAAATAACACGCTATCTATATATAAGGAAAGTAAATGTATTTAGGCACGATGTTTCTTCCCTATATAAATAAAAGTCAGTGTATGTATGTATGTATGTTTTTCGGCTATACACGTCCACAATACGTAACTAATCTGACTGAAATTTAACAGTATATAGAGTAGAGTCTGGAAAAATTTATTGTGAAAATTTCAGGTTTATATCCCGAATATTCGTCGAGTTATTTGCAAATTTGCGTTGAACATTTGTCCTTTCGCTCTCGAGCAGCACCTTTATCGGTGAAGATGGGAGGTAATATCAGCTGACCTAATGTACATGTAAAATTTGGAGCGGGACGTTTCACAGGAGTGACATTAACGGCGCCAATTTATAATTGTAACAAATAGTATTTGAAAATCAAAATAACAGAATTTTCAAATATCGTTGTGAAAATTTACATTTTTATTTTTATATTTTAAAAACACACAAAGTTTGGAGCGGGAAGTTTCACAAGAGTGACATTCACGGCGCCAATTTATAATTGTAACTAATAGTATTTGAATAAAAACATTCAATCGGGTAAAAGCGGGTCATTCGGCTAGTTTATACATAAAACAAATTTCTACTGTCCTTGCTGCTATGAAAAAATATTGGGAGGGCTTGGCTCATTAGTGGTGAAATCTCCCAGCGGTTTTGCCAATTTAATTTACGCTTTTTAGAGCTCTAATATTACATTTACACACACACACACACAAGCCTTTTTATTGGGGCATCCAGCCCTATACATGATTCCCCTCTACAGGATTTAGCAAAGGAAGATATTTCGAAAGTAAAAACCAGAATACAGGAAGTAATAAGGAAAAAGAAAAGCGAGAAGAAAGAAAAAAAAATAAATATAACCATATATACAAAAAATAAACATACAGAGCAAAAGGAACCATACATGATTAAAAATTTAAATTAAAGTATCAATGTTTAAAATATGTCAAGGTTAGGATATCATTGAGAGGGCTAGTGTTGAATCAGCCGCATTCAATCTTCGTTTTCTTCCTCCAAGCAAACCACGACATTCGGCGCTTCCATTGTTCTCCAACGGACATTGACTGCGGCCTTGTAGAATTTATATAAACCGAGGGAGAGACCCTGATCAACCATCAGTGTGTTCATCCAGCTGCAAATTTGTTGGCAGTCAGGTTGAGACCAGGGTAAGTCACCCAAAATTTCTTTCCTCTGTTTCTCTAAGCAAGAGCATCCAAATATTATATGCATAATTTCGTCTTGGATTCTGTTTTTACACAGATCGCAAGTTAGAGTCAAATCAATTTTCCAGCGATTTGAACGATTTTCTGGGAAGATCGTCCAAAGGAGTCTCAGTTGTGCAAAAAATCTTTTAATTGCTAGAGGAATAGTTGTGAATAAATATCGTTCTGCTGTTATTGAATTTTTTAGGTATTTGAAGTTACTGTAATGTGAAGTATTTAGGATTTTCGCCATGTCGTTTTGGATGCTTTGTTCGGTTGCTATTCGAATAATACCAGGGATTTCAGTCATTATTGCAGCGTAATCCGGACAACCCTTCAGGAACGAAAAACCGTTTGAGTCTAAAATGGTTGACAGGTTTTCGACAAAGGTTAAACCAGCCCTTTTATTGCTGTGTAATGTCCAGAGGTGTGACAAACATGCCCGGGGCAACCTACTCTCTTCCATTTTCATAATCCTCACCCAAAATCTCAGGACCTGTTTAATAATGATAACTTCCTGTGATACTCGTCCACACTCCATTCTTAGCATAAAGCCCGGAGTATACTTTGGTAAATTTAGGTAGCGTCTTAAGAAAATATTCTGAACCTGATCAACTACCTTTACTTGGTTGAGTGCCCAGCAGGGTGCGGCGTATAGCATGTGAGGTAAGACCGTCGAATCAAGTAATCTCATTGCCGCATTTAGAGAGCTCATCTTGGATTTTGTCAGAACCTGCCACACAGCGCCAATTGCTGCCAGGGCTTTGCCCTTGTAGTGTGACGCTACCTTGTTTAGTGAATTTGCACTTGTAAGCGGATATCCCAAGTATAGATATTTCGTAGTAACAGACAGTTGCCTCTCACCCCAGAACCATTTGTCATTTTGTGCTAATCGACCGCCGTTTCTGAAAACTACAATTTTTGACTTATTTTCATTCAGGGTTAATAAATTTGTTTCAAAATGTTTTCTTAGCATATTTATTTTTATTTGAAGGTTATTTTTGGATTCTCCAATCAAGACAATATCATCTGCGTATAGTAGAATATGAACATATCCATAATTTGGGAGATATATTCCTGGTAAATCTGAATTATTGTAGAGACCGATTAAATCATTTATAAAAAGTATAAATAAATAAGGTGACATCGGCTCCCCTTGTAAAACTCCTGAACGCACCTTTATTGGCGCAGTGAATGAATTATTCCATCGCACTACCGCTGTCATATTTGTGTAATAATCTTTAATTAAGTTAACAAAACGGTGGTTGAGACCTGCATCTACCAGTTTTCTCCATAATAATGAGTGGGGCACTGTGTCGAAGGCTTTTTTTAAATCCACGAAGAACATGTAGCATTTTCTTCTCTTTCGGCTTAGAGTCATTTGAATCAGGGATAATAGAGTGAATATATGGTCTTGACAAGAGTGGGCAGCCCTGAATCCCGCCTGGTTCTCAGGAACTATATTTCTCCTTTCGATCCAACTGCCTAGACGAGATTTGAGTATTGATGTAAATAATTTTGCTATATTGCTTAAGAGCGCAATGCCTCGATAATTAGAGGGGTCGTCTGGATCACCATTCTTAAAAATTGGTTGAATAACTGATTTCAACCATGTTGTCGGAAATTCAGACGTTCTCAAAATTCTATTAAATATATCCTTTAAGGAAATTAGATAATCTTTTGGGAGGGCCTTTATTGCTTCATTCATTATGTCATCAAAACCAGTCGCCTTGCCATGCCTTATTCGAGAAATTTCTTTGCTTATTTCATTAAGAGTTATGCATTTAGTTAGCTCATTATCTGTATTTAGGAAAGTCATAGTAACGGGTTCGTAATCTGGTATTGATTCTGTATCCAGGAGTTTATTGTAAAATTGCTGCCAGTCTGATATTGAGATATTGCCCTGTGTATAGTTTCTTTTTCTGAAGCGAGCTATTGTTTTCCAGAATTCACTTGAATCGTATGTATTATTTAATTTTTCTTGTATTTCACAAAAATATTTTTTCTTTTTATTGTTCAAAATCGATGTATATTTGTTCCTTGTTTTAACATATTCCAAACGATCTAGATCCCTATTAGATTTAATATATTTGGTCAGAGTTGCTTTCATAATCTTTTTCGCTATGTAACACTCATGATCAAACCAAGGCTTCGACAGTAAGTTATTCGCTTTTGTTTCAATTTGCATTCCATTTTGTACCATTGCGCTTTTAATCTGATTAACCATGTTGTTCATTATATTCTCAATCGAGTTATTCCAAAATCCATAAGCTCCTCCTAAGTCCTCTACAAATAGCGTTGCTCTTTCGGGAAACCAAATATATTTTTTTATAACCCGTGAAGTCGGGTTCGTCACTTGTTTCGGTCCGCAACTCATATCCATTTTTATAATTAGAGGTAAGTGATCTGAGTGTGGTAATCCCTCGATGTATAGGTCATGTACGTAACCTAACAGCCCATGGGAGACAATACAGTAATCTACCACCGAGGATCCCCGTGCTGATATATATGTGTAGTTACCACTTCTGTCACCCCTTGTTCTGCCGTTCAAAATTGTAAGAGTATTATTATCCAATCTATCTATGAATTGTTCTGAATGCGTAGATATTACAGGATCTTTAGAAGTGCGTCTAGTAGTTAAGTAGCAAGGAAGATGTAATGTATTATGAAGAATTCCCATTGCACCCGTTCGTGTATTCAAGTCACCAGCCAGTAAAACTTCATATCCTTCAATTATTTTCCCTTCTATTTGGTCGAGTAAATTTTTGCAGTTGGTCAAATAGTGCTCGTTTGGTGGCAAATAAGCAAAGATCATACACACTCGCATTTCACCGTCCAACCTCAGACAGATCATAATCCATTGTTTTTCAATTTCAGTCCTTTCAATCTTGTCTTTTATAGCTTCTCGAATCCCAACAATAATTCCCCCCGATGATCTACCCTTCTTGTGGTCTCTCTGAGCAAGTGATTCATACAGATGAAATCCTGTTGGTTTAATCTTCAGATGTTGATCCTTCCATGTTTCTGTGAGTGCAAAAATGCTGCACTTTTCTAAATGATATTACATTTACAATTCTGATTATATATGCTACACTGAAGGTTAGAATCTAAGAAATGGTATTTAAGCAAACTATGGGCATATGCTTTTAGGGAAGTAGAATTACATATAAATATTTGCATCGATCCATGCTCTTCGGCAAACAATAAGAACAAATTCAGTGAGGCATAAATTAATTACAGGGTAATAACGAGCCATATATATATATTAGAAAAAAAAAACATTTAACTACGCAATATATTTTAAACTTAAAACACACTTCTACTGTTCTTACTGCAATGAGAAAAAAAAAGAAATATTGGGAGAGCTTGGCTAATTAGTGGTGAACCATCGAAGCGGTTTCACCAAATTAATCTACCAGACCACTAATTAGAGCTCTAATACTGTATTGGATCATTCTGCTTATATATGTTACACTGAAGGGTGCAATCTCAGAAATGGTATTCAATCAAACAATGGACATAAGCTTTTATGACAGTATAATTTCATATAAATATTTGCACCGAGCAATTTAATTTTGTCCATATTTTTCTTGAATATCATTTCTGATATTCCACCCTTCAGTGTAGCATATATAAGCAGAATCGTCCATTACAGTATTAGAGCTCTAAGAGGCGGTCTGGTAAAATAAATTGGCGAAATCAAATTATAGAAATCAATAACTTTAATAATAAATAAAATTTATGAATTGTACTGCAATACCTCAGTTCTTTATTCTTCATTCTCAAAGTCAATTAGCCATCTCTATGTTTCATATATTTGCTGCAATCATGCAAAGTTCTTTGATTTACAGATATTTTACACTATTTTAATCTCTGATGTTTTCTATGTCAAGGGTGGCCAATCAGTAGGTGGGCCAAGTTTCAGAATTACAAGATTGTTGCGAAGTTAGTAAACACTTGCAAAATATAAATAATAATATGTTTACAAACTTTTGGGACAACCTTATAATACTTTACTGATAAGGTGGATAAAGTGAGAGGTTTATTGTTAAAGGAAAAAGATTGATTTCTTCCGCCATTTTATTGCAATATTCAAAGTTTTCATAGAATCTATGTACCAACTTTTCATTAGCAATGAGGTTGGGGCTTTATAGCATTTAATGGCTGCCAGAGCAACTTTGGGCGATCATTTCATTGGAGCAATAAGGTGGGGGCTTTATAGCAATTAATGGCTATTAGAGCAACTTTGGGCGATCATTTCATTGGTGCAATAAGGTGGGGGCTTAATAGCATTTAATGGCTGCCAGAGCAACTTTAGACGATCCTTTCAATGGAGCAATAAGGTGGGAGCTTTATAGCATTTAATGGCTGCCAGAGCAACTTTGGGCGATCACTTCATTGGAGTAATAAGGTGGGATTTTTATAGCATTTATTGGCTTCCAGAACAACTTTGGGCATTCATTTCATTGGAGCAATAAGGTGGGGGCTTAATAGCATTTAATGGCTGCCAGAGCAACTTTAGACGATCCTTTCAATGGAGCAATAAGGTGGGATTTTTATAGCATTTATTGGCTTCCAGAACAACTTTGGGCATTCATTTCATTGGAGCATTAAGGTGGGGGCTTTATAGCATTTAATGGCTTTCAGAGCAACTCTGGGCGATCATTTCATTGGAGCAATAAGGTGGGGGCTTTATAGCTTTTAATGGCTGCCAGAGCAACTTTGGGCGATCATTTGATTGGAGTAATAAGGTGGGGGCTTTATAGCATTTAATGGCTTCCAGAGCAACTTTGGGCGATCATTTCATTGGAGTAATAAGGTGGGGGCTTTATAGCATTTAGTGGCTGCCAGAGCAACTAGGGGTGATCATTTCATTGGAGCAATAAGGTGGGGGGCTTTATAGCATTTAATGGCTGCCAGAGCAACTTTGGGCGATCATTTCATTGGAGCAATAAGGTGGGGGCTTAATAGCATTTAATGGCTGCCAGAGCAACTTTAGACGATCCTTTCAATGGAGCAATAAGGTGGGAGCTTTATAGAATTTAATGGCTGCCAAAGCAACTATAGACGATCCTTTCAATGGAGCAATAAGGTGGGAGCTTTATAGCATTTAATGGCTGCCAGAGCAACTTTGGGC
>CP092873.1:19585846-19645559 GCA_030710605.1 Cordylochernes scorpioides | reverse complement strand
ATTCACGGCCTAAAAGTATTGTATTTCTCGTTTTTTCTCTCTTTATTATTGTTAACATCATATGACTTTTCTATTCACGGCCTAAAAGCATTGTATTTCTCGTTTTTTCTCTCTTTCTCATTGTTACCATCATATTACTATCCTATTCACGGCCTAAAAGTATTCTATTTCTCGCTTTTTCTCTCTTTCTCATTGTTAACATCATATGACTATCCTATTCACGGCCTAAAAGTATTGTATTTCTCGTTTTCCTCTCTCTTTCTCATTGTTAACATCATATGACTATCCTACTCACAGCCTGATTGTTGTATATATTTTAAATAATTGTTACCACAGAGTGTGTGTGAGCTCACAGGTAAATAGGCGCTAACCGAAACAAAAAAAAAGTTCCTTTGTTTAATATTAGTTTCCCTTTTATATTTTGTTCTCTCTCTTGTAAATCAATAAATATAATGTTTAATTAATTATTATTGGAATCAGTTTCATTAATAATTCTAAGCTAAGTCAATAATTGGTAGCAGAGCTCAAAAAGCGAAAATATTTGATCTGAAGATTAAGCAAGAAGTTTATTCTGATCGGTAAACTGAAGCACTTCTTAGAAAATAAAGGTAATTATATAAATTAAGTTAATTTATATCTACATATTGCATGTTTAAAAGCTACTCTATATTTAAATAAATTTAAAATATAAATTTGTTTATATTAGCTCAAAAGGCGAAAATGGCTGAATATAATTTTTTATCCCAAACGAAAATTGAGCCATTAACAGGAACAAATGATCAAATATGGGCGTTGATAATCGGCGAAGTTCTAAGAGGAAGAAAATTATTTAAATGTGTAATTTCTGATCCAGAACCTGATATGGAAGACAAAAGTTCTTGGGAGATTTGGAGTGATAAAAATGATGAAGCTTTTGGGATAATTATAACAACATTGTCTAATGAACAAGCTGGAATGTTCATAGGTGAAACAAACGCTAAGAAATTTTGGGACTCACTGAATAAAACATACACAGGCAATTTGGAAGATAAAATTATTGATATAGGCTTAGAAATAAAGAACATTAGAATATAAGATAAAAAATGAAAATGTAGATGAATATATAACAAGGGCAAAAAAAATATTGCTGCTAAAAGTTCATCATTAGGGCATCAATTTACTTCAAGAGAACTTTCATTTAATATTTTCAGAGGCATACATCCAAGGTATGAAAA
Source organism: Cordylochernes scorpioides (assembly GCA_030710605.1). Classification (NCBI taxonomy): domain Eukaryota; kingdom Metazoa; phylum Arthropoda; class Arachnida; order Pseudoscorpiones; family Chernetidae; genus Cordylochernes; species Cordylochernes scorpioides. The sequence goes on along the minus strand of CP092873.1, from coordinate 19,644,345 downwards.
TATTGATATTGTTTTACGATTTAAGAGAGAGGCAGCAGTAGAAGAGATTCAACAAACTCTAAGATAAGAGGAGTCAAGAAGAAATATGAGATTAAATCAATCGGTTAAGAATAAGCATGAAAAGTATACAGAATTAAAGATAGAAAAGTTCAATAATTTCAGCCAAAAAGATGTTTTGTTTGTAATAAAAAGGGACATCTAGCTAATGATTGCTGGCTTCGAGAAAAACAGAAACAAGGTAATCAAAAGAAATGGACTCCTGATTATAGAAATCACAAATACAGTAGAGAACATTCAAATAATCTATTGGATACTGTGAAAAGAGGAATTAATGAGCAAGCATTTGAAACATATGTAAAAGAATTTGAAGATTCACCAGATAGGAGAAATGATAGGCATATATGGTGTATAGATTCAGGATGCACTGCACATTTAACCCCAAAAATAAATTTAATGGAAAATGTGATAGATTATGAAAGTGAAATCAACCTAGCTGAGAATAGCAAAACTCTCTCTCTACCCAAGCAATAGCCAAAGGAGATATGAGACTTCCTACATGCATAAGTGAAGGCCAAGAAAATATTCGCATCAAAGATATCTTACATGTACCAAGTTTAAGGAATAATTTCTTGTCAGTATACGAATTAGTCAACAAAGGAAAGGCAGTTATTTTCAATAAGAATGGAGCAAAAATTCATAATGAAGGGAATTATTTAGTTGCTGAAGCATATATTAAAGATAGAATGTTTATGATGGAAACAAAACTAAGAAATGTACCAATAGCAAAAAATTAAAATGTCATGGTTATAAATACACATTTATCAAATAAAAATAGCGATATAAGTTTATGGCATAAAATATTAAACCATCTAAATGAAGAATACATGAAAAAAAAAACGATTCAAGGACATATTGTAAGAGGATTAGATCTAAAATTCGAAAGGTTACCAGAGTGCGGAGCATGCATAATGGGAAAACTGGTCCAGAAGCCATATAATATTACGGAAAATTATACAGTTAAGCCCCTGCAGTTGATTCATATGGATTTATGTGGACCAATGCCATGTCAATCTTTAGGAGGATCTAAGTATTTTCTTGTTATAGTAGACGACTACAGTAGAATAATTTTGTATATTTCCTGAGATCAAAAGATGAGACCTTTGAAAGATTTGAAGAATTTAAAGCAAGAGCGAAAACGAAATAAGTCTTAGAATAAAAGATGTAAGAACCGACAATAGAACTGAATTTTGTAACTCTAGATTTGAAGGACTTTTCAAGAGAAGTGGGATCCATCAACAACTTACCACCACATACTCACCACAAAGTAATGGAGTCGCAGAGAGAGTGAATAGGACTCTTATAGATACAGCAAGAACCTTACTAATTGATTCAAAATTACCCATGAAGTTTTGGGTAGAGGCAATTGCTACAGCTACATACATTAAAAATTGTACACCCCACAGGTCTATCAAGCACCATACACCTATGCAGAGATGGAATGGCAGGAAACCATCGGTCAAACACATTCGAATATTTGGATGTTTGACACATTGGCTTGAGAGCAAACCAAGAAGAAAGAAGTTTTCACCAAAGGGTAGAAAGGGAATATTTATTGGTTATTCCATTTAAAGAAAAGCTTACAGAATATATGATATAATGACAAAGATAATTCATGAAGTCAGATCAGTAAAATTTAGTGAAGAGAGGAATTGATTATGCAAATGATATTCAGGAAGATACTAATTTGTGATAATTTAACCTATAAAGGAAATTGTGAAGAAATAGTTGCTGAAAACTTTCATATCTTGAAAGAAGACAATCCTGTCACAGAGAGTAAAATGAAGTCTCAGGAGGATACTTCAGTAAAACTAGGTGGTGACTGTGAAAATGACTCATAACAAACTGAACCGATACAGGAAAGATGCGTAAAAGGAGGAGAAAAGAAAGGAGAAACAAAGAGCATCTTAGAAGAACGGCACAAAGCAAGACTTGAAGAACAAGAAAGAAAATTGATCAAAGAAGGAGTTCGACGTCGGAAAGAATAAAAGATAGGAATGATACAAACTTAAGTATGGAGAGAGAAATAGATCATTATATCCCGGAGAACTTTAAAGAAGCAATGGATAGTGGAGAAAGAAATGAATGGCACAAAGCAATGGAAGAAGAGCTCAGTGAGATAGAGAAACATAAAGTATGGACACTAGTACCAAGGGAAATGGCATGAAAGTCATCAATAGTAAACGGGGGCTACAGTACAAAGAAAACCTCAAATGACGGCATATATAAAAGAAAGGCTAGACTGGTTGCTGTTAGATGCAATCAAAGATATGGTGTAGAGATTATAAGGAAAATTTAAACCTGTATTCAAAAAGGAAAGCTTGCGAACAATAGTAGCTCTTGTAACACAACAGGATTTAATCATAAAGACTTATGATGTGAAGACAGCTTATCTCTATGGTGAGTTAGAAGAGACAGTATACATGAGACAACCAGATGGTTTTATGCAAAAAGGAGAAGAAAACAAAGTGTGTAAATTGGAAAAAAGCCTGTATTGTCTACCACAATCAGGAAAATGTTGGAACAAAAAGATCAATGAAATTTTATACCAGTTGGGAATGATTATAACCAAATGTAATCCATGTGTCTATGGATTTGGCCTTCCATGCTCTTCCCCACCCAGCCCATCCTGCCTCGGCCGGCTCCTCTTGTCCTGCCTGCGGGTCCGTCGACTGCTCCCTGGGCCACCGTTACTGGAGCTGCCAGTCCATCAGACCCCTCGTCCAGGAGGCCTTCAACATCATCGGGCGGCCCCCTGACCTGCAGGCTTGGATCTTCGGGTCCGGCCTTGAGGACGAGGCCCCTGACCATCCTCGCGTTGGCAAAGTTACGGATCTACCGCCACTTTGTTCAGGTTGGGCTCGGTGGAGTGGAGGACCCGCTCATCGCCTGGAGGAGAACACTCGCGCGCCGAGGATGCCTCCCCTCATCCTCTATTATATAACTTTTTGTACATATTTTAATTTTATATTTATTATTATATTATTTTACTATTATAACTCTCTTTGAGTGTAAATATTGACCAGATGTCAATAAAATTTGTTTTAATTGTCATGTGTCTAGAAACTCCAGAGAGGAGAAGAGTATGCAATACTGGGTCTGTATGTAGATGATCTCATCATTGCTGCAACTAGTAAGAAAATCAATGATAACCTAGTCTCAGAAATAGAAAAATATGTTACTCTAACAGAAAAGAAAGATAGCGAACCATTTATTGGAATTGAAATAAAAATGGCAGAAGATGGATTTTATCTATCTCAGACTCATTATATTGATAGAATTCTTCACATATTTGGACTGGAAGAATTCAACAGTGTGCAGACACCTGGAGATCAAAATCAAAATTTGGATGAATATTTGGACTCTAAGCCAGTAGATAAAACTGTATACCAGGAAATGATTGAATCACTTATGTACCTTTCTACGGGTACTCGACCGGACATATCCTTCAACGTCAGCAATTTATCTCAGTATAGTAATGATCCGAGAGAAATACACTCTTAACTGGAGTTAAAAGGATTTATAGATACCTGAAAAAGAAATAAAATGTTGGCATATGAGTCAAAAGACAACAATATTACAATAAGTACTGATGCGAGCTGGTGCACAACCCGAGACGCAAAATCCTATTCAGGCTATACAGTCAAACTTGGCAACAACTTAATAAACTGGAGAAGTAGAAGCAAAATTTAGTAGCCTTGTCTTCATGTGAATCAGAACTTATTTCAATATGCGAAGGCATTTCAGAAGTATTATGGTTAAAAGGATTACTAGAAGAACTTTGTTAAAATATAACTTTCCCAATTACCTTGAAAAGTGACAGCCACTCTGCAATAAACTGGATGCAATCTGAGAAAATTACTTCATGAACAAAGCACATAAACCGAAAGTATTATTTTGTGAAAGAGGAAATTCAGAATGGAATCAAGCTGGAATACACTAAAAGTGAAGACATGGAGGCGGATATACTAACGAAGAGTCTCCCTAAGGACAAACTACGGAAAAGTGCAGATAGCTTTGGACTTGCTGGTCAGAGCTTACACACAGGGGAGCGTGTGTTGTACATATATCAATTAATTGTTCCACAGAGTGTGTGTAAGCTCACAGGTAAATAGGCGCTAACCGAAGCAGAAAAAAGTTCCTTTGTTTAATATTAGTTTCCCTTTTATATTTTGTTCTCTATCTTGTAAATCAATAAATATAATTTTTAATTAATAATTATTGGAATCAGTTTCATTAAATATTCTAAGCAAAGTCAACAATAAAACATTTATTTGCCAATGTTTCGGTTGGGCAATATATGCCTTTTTAGATAATATTTAATGATTTAAATATGCATTGCCCTATTTTCAAAACGATAAATATATATTATTAAGGTTATATATAGAGAGGAAATATATGAAATATATACAAGTTTCTTATTTTATTTTATATTATCTCAAGCTTTCAGTTATCATAAACCCCTACAGGAGAGTATGACAAATTAAATCTTCAGCTAAAATATATATAATATATCCTATATTTATATGTATTAAATTGTTCAATACGATTATATACAATTTAAAAACGTGTGAATAATATAAAGATAATAGTTAAAGGTTAAGATTTATTTTGTCATATTCACCTGTAAAAAGTTTGTGATACCATAAAACTTTGATAATGTAAAATATAAAAGAAATCCATCGTCGGTAGCCGTTTTGTTTATTATTTATAGGTATTGCGGGTGATTTTAGTTTTTCGAATTCAGGATCAGTGTATCTTTAAATTTCTTGTCAAAGCGGTTTGAAAATTCTCTGTTTTTTGTTCAATGATGTTTTTTTAAAGAAGCATGTGAAAAAGACATATTTGATATCTTAATAAATCATCACTATCGTCTTTGGTGACAAAAGTGATCAAATTGGTCTTCTTTGGAGCAGGATCCTGGGAGGTAACTGGTAAATGCTGCGACCGGTGACACTCCTATACCTTCAAGAGGCACCCAATACCCTTTATCAGCAGGATAACGCCCGACCGCACACGGCTCGCATTAGCCAACAAAAAAGCTCTTTAAGATGTAAATATGCCTTACTGGTAACCGTACTCTCCTGACCTCTCACCAATCGAGCACGACTGAGACATTTTTGCACGCCGTTTACCCTCCTTGCCTCAGCCGCGTTCAGAAGACGAACTGTGGCAAATGGTTGAAGGAGAATGGAGAGCCATCCCTCAGGACGCCATCCGTAGTCTGATTGACTCTTTACATAGACGTGTTGCTGCGTGTGTCCGCGGTGATCCTACTTGCTACTGTGCCGACGCCATTATTGCTCTGTATTAGGACTATCATTTTGAAATGAAAATCACTTATTTTTCATTCCTGCCTCTCTCTGTTTGCCAAGTTTAATCACTTTCTGGCAACTCTTTCTTGGGTTTCCATTTTAAATGTCACGCAGTGTATAATGTGAACTCAATAAAGCCTGTTTAAACATAGAGTACATTGATACTCTCGAATTAAATAAATATTGCTTTTTTTCTCTAAATAAAGTTAAAATAACATTTGTATTTTAAATGTAACGAGTTTTATATTTAAAATATCAAATTGAAAAATTAGAAAAAGCCTTTAAATATTATTATTAAATTTTTAAATACCATTGTTAAAAATATATTAAAACCTCTATTTAGCTAACACCTCTCAACAAAGGACAGTTTTCATTTGCAAAATTACCTCTTTTACAATTTAACAACTCTCCGATAAGAAGGCACCTCTCCTTTAAGGACACTTTGGCTCTGCAATTAGGTGGCCTACACAGGGAGGTTCTACTGTACCATAATTTTGGTACATAAATCGAAATCGAACTATAAGGTTTTGGTATTGAGTTTCAGAATATAGTAATTTTAAACTTTATAAGATTTGGTCTAGAAGGTTTAAAACACCACTATACAGTGTACTCCGCTTATAACAAAGTCGGTTATAGCGAAATTCCGCATATAGCGAATGAAATTGTCTGCACGAAAGAAAAGAAGGGCTTAAACCATTAAAAGAACTCTGGATATTGCGAAGTCGGATATAAAGAATTTTCGCTTATAACGAAGTGATTTGCATGTATAAATTTTTATTTTATCCGTTTATAACGAAGTTTTCTCATTTACCATTATAATTGACTAATATATTATGCATAATATATATCAAATTACAACGTGTGAATGACACAAATTTAATGATACACAACAAATAAGTTAATAATATACAATTTTAAAATATGCAAATATATTATAAATATTTTTTTTTACATTATTTAAACAAAATTAAAGTTTTAAAAATACCGTTAGAGATGGATTTCGATTCTTATGCTGACGCTGACAATGACGTCGTTACAAATGCCATGTTATCCGATGTAGAAATTGTCGAGAGCATTCTTCAAGCAAAAGAAGAAGAAGAAACGGACCAAGTTGATGAAGAAGTAGACCCAATTGTCCACATTCCGCATCCAAAAGAGGTCTTGGAGAGCATTCAAACTCTGCGATTGTTTCTTCAATGTCAGGATAAGTCCAAGTCTCTTCATAGGCATCTGTCAGACTTGGACAACATCGAAAAGAGTGTTCAGCACTTGTTACTGACTTCTAAATGTCAAAAGAAAATCACAAACTACTTCTCCAAAAACACCTGATGAGGTTGTTATTGATCTTTGTGTTGCTCTTTTGAGTTGAATAGTAAATAAAATTATTGGGACAAAACATTTTTTTTCCAACTGGGGATATAACAAACTTCGGATATAACAAAGTGATTGTCATGGATAATGCGACTTCGTTATAAGCGGAGTACACTGTATTCACTCACACAAAAATTGTCCTTTTTAGAATAGAAAATGTTTTAGCTTGAAGATTAATATTGACATTATCTCTTTAATAAAAAAAGACATAAACATTTCAAATATAATTCTCAATATAGTGTTAAGTCCCAAATTAGAATTTTCTTATTTTAAGATAGAGGTTGCTTGGCCGGCATTCATAGTTCTTCAAATTGAAGATACTTCGGCCAATAAATCTTTTTTAAGTATCTTTAATTTTAAGTATTTTTCCTTAGTTATATTTATTCAATGTCTTGTATAAAGGTGGCTTACAATATTAAATACACTATGTATATTCCTTTATTCGAAAAATTTGAATCGGTGTAATTTGTAAGTGTAAATAAAGACAAATTTCATTTTTACCTTTTATTTCTCATGTTTGTTACAATTAAATATATTCATTAAAATGCTCGCTCATTGAAATTTTTATGGAGTTGTAGAAGGCCTTTATATTTCAAATATAATTTTAAGAATATTCAAATAGATACTATTATATATTTCTCGTGATTACATCATTAGAATCTGGGAATTTTTATTGAATTGAATTTATATTTGATCCTTTACCATATCTGCTTCTAAATTCACGTGAATGAATAAACAAGAATTTCGTGCGCTTAATCAATTCAAGAAAATTCCATATATAAATTTGATTATATATATTTTGCCTTTATCACTTTTTTTATATTAAAGAAAATGTTAGAAATATTTTCTCAATGAAAATTCATTTTTTGTCTTTCTTAGCCAACTCTGAATAAATATCGTCATGCCAATTTGAGAAGAGGAAAGATGAATATTTATTATATAGAGAATCCGCGAAGTATTCAATTTTGCCTAATCAATTGAGATATTCTGCAAATAATTGGACACAAACCTTTCCTCATTTGCTCATTTGCAAGATCATTCAACCATCTGGAGTGGTTTCAACCACTATCCATTTTTCAATTGAAATATTCAAATATCTAAAAGAATTGATATTTCCTGAGAAGTGGCATAGCGCCACAGCAGTGGTAAAGTTCAACTGTACCATCTGGTACCATCTCATTGATTCCCTGGTACTGTTCGAGCGAGAGGGGCCTCCCCCCTCCCCTGGCAGGCTCCCACCCACGCCTGCCAGAGTAGAACCCTGGATCACCAGAACTGAGGTTCTCTACCTCAAACACCAGAATTTACTGGTTCAGAAGAGTTCTCCCATCCTAACAGTACCAGCTGTTATTGGACAATGGGATTAAAAATTATCGATGCACATTGGTATCATCTGCATTTCATCAATATTTTCTGCCAATCATTCACTGCTTGGTTTTGATACAAGGATATGCCATTCTTCAGATACAAATTCCATTTCATATCAGAATACGGCTTCAATATCTCGCCAGCAATGCATGGCATTCCGTACCATCTGGTACACCTCTGAACATCACGCTGGTAATGCTAGAACTGGTGAGCTCCCTGGAACTCTGAAATGAAGTCAACAACCTCAAATACTAGATCAGATTTTCTTGGTTCAAAAAACCAAAAAAATCTGGGATGTTCTCCCTGCCAAAACAGTACCAGGAATTGATTGGGCAAAGGATCAAATATATTTTATATTGCCAATAATACTTTTTAACCAATAATTGCGCATAAAAATAAAACGCCTTTTCGAATTTTGAGAACTTAAAAAAAGAAAAGGTTATATATATTTATAAATAAAAAAAAAGAAAAATAAAAAGTAAAAAAAATAATAATAAAGAAGATCGTGGAGGGACCAGCCATAGTCAAAGCCTGGACAACAAAACAACAAAGATTAATCATATAACACAAGGCACAAAATATATTATACAAAGTAATATATATTGTTGATCTATAATACCATGAGAATATTATTATAGTGTTTAAAACCAAAAATAGTACAATATGTCTCACTAAAATTATTCTTCATATAATGATCCTTATATATAATCATATATAAATTCTCTATTAAGAAATACACACATAAGAGGTTATAGGTATTTAATACTGGAAGTTAAATATTTTCACCAATAAAGAAAGAAGAGATATATATTTTTCGCAAAAATGAAATAAATTGAATACTTGCATTTGCGGTCCTCTCGCAGAAACAGATGGAACAATTTCTTTTCCAATCTGCGTTTGTTGGCGATGCAATGCGATCTGCAAAAAAATGTAAAAATTTTAATTTACAGAATAAAGGTATACCATAGTTTTATCATATTTAAATCACTATATACTTTAAATTATGAGAACATACATTGTATCTAGACTAAGCATTCAATAGATAAATTTCGAAAAGTGACCTGCTGGTCGTTTTCAAAGAAGTATTGATTCTAATCATGAATTCATAAAGACGATCAAGATGCTTTTAGAAAAATCACAATAAAATTATTATTCTAAGGTTTAATATTAGCTTCATGTGAATTAATAGTAATATAGATTTAAATCATATTATATAAGAAACCTTACCTCATAACGGTTTTTGAATGGAACTAATCTGTGAGGATATATAAAGGATTCAAATAGCAAAAAGTAAGTCTTATCAAAACACGTTTTCTGACGCAATATCGTTCCTATTTAAATAAATATTAAATACACCTGGTAATTCTTGCGACTCAGAGATTACTGGATTAGCGACTTTCTGTGTGTATTGTTTTATACTTTTATTTTGCCTCAAAATCTTAATACACTACAGAATATAAGCCTTTATTTAGACAATACAACCCAAATTCTGCGCACACATATCCCAAAGATATCCTTTTTTATTTACATAACCGTTTTTTCTAATGCAAAATATATATATTTGCATATCTGCGTAATATTTTATATCTTAAACAAAAAAGAACAAATCAGCATATATTACCCTGTGAGAACTCTCAATTCAATGATTAGTGAATAGAACTCTCCGACGCCGTCACTACGCCAGCTGTACCATTGCTGGACTCTGGTATACTCTCAGCCAACTTCTTGTAAGTTCTTGCCCCTGACTCCTGTTTTAATCAAATAGATTAATCAACACTATTAAATTTATTTTATCAGCCTGCACGTCTTTTTATCTATAAAAATATTTTTCAAAAATTATACTGGATGTATTTAATATACGAAGACACACATAGATAAGCGCAATATAGTTTTAAATATTTTAATATAAAATCAACATACCGATAGATCTGCCTTTATAATTTCGGCAATCTTTAGCATTGAAGAATCGTCAGTTAAAATTGGTGTTGTGCATCATTCCTTCATTTCATTCGTTCGTAGAACAAGATGTAGGCGTTCTTGGTGATGACTTTGTTCGAATTGGTGTTCTTCACTCTGTGGTCGTCCATGGTGAACCATTCGCCAGAGGTTGGATGTTTGCAGACCGATGTAAAATGGCCAGTATGTGGGGTTCCGTAGTGGTTGACAATGGCGTACAGTTTGTACTTTGTTTCTGATTCAAATTGTGCCAGATCCAGAATAGGCGGAATGTCAACCATTCTATTGTTTTTGCCCCCGCCGAAATAAGGGAATCGAATTAATTGGGCAATTAGGATGTTGGGCCAGTTAATTACGTTGACTGTTCTTACAGATCCTTTTTTGCTACAATCAGGGCAGATGTAGTCATTGATGACTTCTTTTACGAAGAGTTGGCCAAAACAGTCCAGCAAATAAATGCTTTTCTTTTCGGGGATTGGTAGAGAAAGATGCCAGAAAGCCTCAAAATTCTTCGAGATTCTTGGGCAGAATTGACAGTGGGTGGCATAGACTGTTTGTCCAGCAAACATATGGACCATTGGGCTATGTTCGTTTGCACGATAATTTTGCCAGAATTTTTCGCCCTCATCAATGGTATCGGCATTAGGGTCTGTTTCAGGAGTCCGGTGGAGATCGTTATGGAGGTGTTCAAGGAGGAATTGTAAAAATTCCATCGAATCTTGTTCTGAGTAGTCTCCGAACTTTTCCTCGAACATTCCAACTTGTTTGTGGAATTCAATCGGCCTGAAAGAGCGTTCTTCTTTCCAGAGAGCGTCTAGAAGATTGGCAAACCTCTTAATTATTTGTCCGCCACTGATACTGTCTGGATTTACGTTTTCTGGTTTGAAATTCCAGAGGCAATTCTCCAATACAGCTGTGGTATGTGCCAAGGATTGAACTATTGCGTTGCTGTAGCAGGTATTTCCAAGATTGTATAGGCCTACAGCATGGGGTCTCAAACTTGGTGCCCCTGTAACATATACTCAGTATATAAGGATATGATCATTTTGATAGGCAAGTAATAATATGTATATTGAATAAACTTTATCTCATATTTTGAATATTTTCAGTACTTCTCTTTCGAAATATATAAAATTATTATCTGATTGAACTATAATTTCAGAAATTTGATTTTATTCATTTGAGGTTCTTGCAACTTGAACCCAATGTTATGAGGTATTTATGAGCGGCACATCTGTAAATTATTATCATTCAATTTATCTTCGCTCATTTTGGCTGTGGATTTGAGAGTGGGATAAGGGCTTCGAAAGAAATCTCTCTCAAATAAATAAAAAATGATATTACCTTCCAGACTTGCGGATTCCACATTGTCTGATTGTGGAGGAGCTTCTATCGGCCCGGATCTAGAATAAACAAGTTAGTGCCATCCTGAAATAATATCTTAAGGTGTATCTTACCCGTTTTCGCTGGGCGTTTGGGAGCAGCAATCGGAAGGTGGGTTCACCTCTTCCTGTGAACGATATACTCATTTTAAACTTCATTCAACATCTGATAATCTGGTTTCATATTTTTATAGTGAATTTAACCAGCACAGTGAGAGTTTGACTACTAAACATTTGTTAAATGAATATTTTCAGGACAAACCTCCACATTTTACTGAATTTATTCTTTTCCAGATATATATTTTATATATAAAAATCATGCGTATACAGAATAAAATCCAAACAACTGTTCACTATAAGCCTTCCTTCAACCCTGACTATATCCGTTTTTTCTCCTACTCTCCTCTCAGCCATAAAATCAATATAGTAAAGACCCTTACTAAACGTGTCCATAGCCACTGCTAACTTCAAACCTTCAAAACAGAAGAGACTCAGAATATCTAAGGAAATCTAAAAACTTGCCAATATCCTTTATCATTTAAGACATTTCCAAAGCCCTTCTGAAATACAAAATCCCACAGTTTACAAATCTATATGCAGCATTTCCTACTCAACAGTATCCATATCAATAGCTCGTCATCTGAAAATATTCGGCATTAAAACCTTCTTCTGCAACTCACCCAGTTTAAGTTCGCTACTAAGAAACCCTATAACAAAAAGCAATAGTCTTAATTATCCTTCCAATATTAAGAATGCCATATACTCCTTAGAATTCAACAAATGCAAAACCAAATACGTAGATGAAACCAGTAGAAATTTAAATATATGAACATCAGAACATCAACGAAATATAGAAAACTAGGAGAATCGATCTCTAGTATATCATCATGTAAGAGAAACAGGTCATTCCTTCGCACTATCCGAACCAAGAACCCATTACTCCAACATCCCCAATAAACAACAGAGACTCATCATAGAATACATAATATCAAGAAAACACAATAGTATTAACAGAAGAATTGACATTCTGGAAATTTATAATATACTAATCCCTGAGCTCACCCAAATCATCCAAATACAGAAATCGCCTCTGAATAGCAGCGGTGTAATAGACATATCCTAATAATGATAACTACAGCCTAACTATGTATTCCTTGCTTCCTTAGTTATTTTCTATTGGCCTATATTTATTTATTTGTTTGTTCTCTTAATATATATATATTTTTAGATTTTTTATCACCATTTGTATAATAGTTTATATAAAATATATTTTTTATCTATAGAAATTTATAAAATTATGTAAATGGAATGAAAAATTAATGGGAGGGCCTGGCTCATCAGTGGTGAACCAAGCCCTCCCATTAATTTTTAATTGCAGTAAGCGCAGTAGAGAAAATAGTTTAATTTGTGAAAGAAACATACCTGTCTATAATAGTTTAGAATTCACATAACAGATGGCGCGCGACTGTATCATAACAAACATTGTGTTTGATAGTTTCTTATATATAGAGGGCGTTGTTACCTTATAATTATTTTATTTCTTATATATAGAGGGCGTTGTTACCTTATAATTATTTTATTTCTTATATATAGAGGGCGTTGTTACCTTATAATTATTTTATTTCTTATATATAGAGGGCGTTGTTACCTTATAATTATTTTATTTCTTATATATAGAGGGCGTTGTTACCTTATAATTATTTTATCTCTTATATATAGAGGGCGTTGTTACCTTATAATTATTTTATTTATTATATATAGAGGGCGTTGTTACCTTATAATTATTTTATTTCTTATATATAGAGGGCGTTGTTACCTTATAATTATTTTATTTCTTATATATAGAGGGCGTTGTTACCTTATAATTATTTTATCTCTTATATATAGAGGGCGTTGTTACCTTATAATTATTTTATTTCTTATATATAGAGGGCGTTGTTACCTTATAATTATTTTATTTCTTATATATAGAGGGCGTTGTTACCTTATAATTATTTTATTTCTTATATATAGAGGGCGTTGTTACCTTATAATTATTTTATTTCTTATATATAGAGGGCGTTGTTACCTTATAATTATTTTATTTCTTATATATAGAGGGCGTTGTTACCTTATAATTATTTTATCTCTTATATATAGAGGGCGTTGTTACCTTATAATTATTTTATTTCTTATATATAGAGGGCGTTGTTACCTTATAATTATTTTATTTCTTATATATAGAGGGCGTTGTTACCTTATAATTATTTTATTTCTTATATATAGAGGGCGTTGTTACCTTATAATTATTTTATCTCTTATATATAGAGGGCGTTGTTACCTTATAATTATTTTATTTCTTATATATAGAGGGCGTTGTTACCTTATAATTATTTTATTTCTTATATATAGAGGGCGTTGTTACCTTATAATTATTTTATTTCTTATATATAGAGGGCGTTGTTACCTTATAATTATTTTATTTCTTATATATAGAGGGCGTTGTTACCTTATAATTATTTTATTTCTTATATATAGAGGGCGTTGTTACCTTATAATTATTTTATTTCTTATATATAGAGGGCGTTGTTACCTTATAATTATTTTATTTCTTATATATAGAGGGCGTTGTTACCTTATAATTATTTTATTTCTTATATATAGAGGGCGTTGTTACCTTATAATTATTTTATTTCTTATATATAGAGGGCGTTGTTACCTTATAATTATTTTATTTCTTATATATAGAGGGCGTTGTTACCTTATAATTATTTTATTTCTTATATATAGAGGGCGTTGTTACCTTATAATTATTTTATTTCTTATATATAGAGGGCGTTGTTACCTTATAATTATTTTATTTCTTATATATAGAGGGCGTTGTTACCTTATAATTATTTATTTCTTATATATAGAGGGCGTTGTTACCTTATAATTATTTTATTTCTTATATATAGAGGGCGTTGTTACCTTATAATTATTTTATTTCTTATATATAGAGGGCGTTGTTACCTTATAATTATTTTATTTATTATATATAGATGGCCTTTTTACCTTATAATTATTTTATTTCTTATATATAGAGGGCGTTGTTACCTTATAATTATTTTATTTCTTGTGTTTATTGCTTGCGAGGCATTGCTCGATGCCAATATTTATATTGGATTGTTCCAAAGGCTCATCCCAATAGTTTCTATAAAGCACTATAATTTAGATTCCATCATTCATTGTCGCATATATAAGTATAATCGTATTAGAGCTCAAAATGCGGTCTGGTGGATCAAATAGACAAAACTACTGATAGTGTTCACCACTGATGAGCGAGGACTTCCAACTATTCATTATTATATATTTATATAATTCTACTGTCCTAAAATATTATGTTCATAGATTGCCCAAATACCATTTCTAATATTCTACCCTTCCGTGTTGCATATAAAAGAAGAATGATCCAATACAGTATTAGAGCTCTAAAGAAGAGGTCTGGTAGATTAAATTGGTGAAACCGCTGAGAGGGTTCACCACTGATGAACAAAGTCTTCTCAATATTTTTCCATCGCAGTAAGGACAGTAGAAGTGTGATTAATTTGTGAATTCGCGTCTCAATGTTTTCATTTGTTATAACTATTTATATCTCGGTATAGACAGTAGAAAGTTTGTTAGAATTGTAAAAGAAACATTCGTATTTAGGGGAAATAAAATATGTGGATAGCGTGTTACCTTACAATTAAATATCTTACATGTGGATGTAAAATACTTGTTACTTCATCTTTGCTCAGTCAATGTGCCTCTCTAGAACATGTGAAGAAGTGTAAGTCTGTTTGAAATTCAGACAATTCTTACTATAATATCACTTTCCAAAACATAAAAGTCTCTTTCTTTTCCTGTCGCTACTACCGATTGAATGGTTTAGTAAGGTCCGAGGACTGGCTCATCCCTGCAGTTCATTCCTGAAGGTGATCAAACTTTGACATTTAGAGGAACACTAAGAGACGCCTTTCTTTGATAGTTGTAATGTGAGGCGAGTCCTAGGTTCTCTCTAACTAAAGACTCGTCATGAATCCGTTGGTCCAGGACTGATGTACACAGCACAAATTCAAGAATCTTCTCTTGTGATAAGAAGGGAAGATATATTACATATGTATAAATGCCACCACCATTGAACCTACAATAAACGGCTTGTCTTGAAACTGTCATTCCATAGATACACGAGGGCTCGTTAGAAAGATTAATAGCTGTCGTTTTTATATCCCCACTATGCTATGGTCATTTGGATCATTTTCGGCTCTGCTTTAGTTTTCTGGGGAAGGTTTCATTTCCACATTATTATTCCCAGGAAGACCAAATTTCTATTCACATTGAGACATTTAGTTACTTCAATGTGGATTTGTCTTGCCTCTACCCATATAATAGTTTTCATCGGACTCCTTTATGAGAGTTACAGTGCGATAACAGAGAGAGCGCTCTTAAAAATTTCTATATAATATTTTTATATTTTCGAGCTCAATATTTTATATCATTGAACTATACACACAAAAAAATAAAGAGGTTTAGATTTGAACAGGTCGTTATTATGCACATTTAGAATTCCATAAAAAATAAATTTCTCATTTCCGTCAAAATAAACGCCAAATATTAGGCGTCATCTATTGTCCGTTTCAACAAAATAGCTGGTGCTGTGGATTTGTCACCGACCTGAATTCCCTAACTGGGGAAAACGGTCAATCGATGGCACCTATTTTTTGGTATCTATTTAGACAGAAGAGACGATGTTTTATTTATTTTTTTATAATCATCCTTCTGGTGTGATTTCTATCTTTATATAATTTTATAAGAAAAAAAGAGAATGTTTGAGTAGAAATTAAAAATATATAATATTAAATATATATTTAATACTATAATAATATATATAAATATATTACATATATATTGAAGTTTATAATGAAAAAAATGTTTTAAAATGATAAATATTTTTATGTGAACATATTTAACATATACACATGTCTACCACTGATGAAAGGACTCCGTCATCAAAGGAAAGCCAAGATTCTTTCCCTTAGAGTAGGCAGGTCAATGAAGTGGTAGGTATTGCCCACCTTAACCTAAAACATCTGCTACCACAGTTATCTTCATTGTCTCGGGATTATATGTCGACGCTAAATATCAGACATGCGAATTCTGGAGTACGTCGAAAGAGGCGAATACAACTCGGAGCAGAGATCGGGCAGCTCGGCAACTCTAGTATCTGGGGATAAGAGATATATTGCTTGATTCAAATAGGCGCATGTGACAGGGTTCGAGGCAGGATGGTTTAGATGAGGGATGTCAGTCAGCCGAAGGGCAATGTCCGCGTCGTGCCCTGAGAGATAGTTGCTAGACAGGTCGACCCATTAGATGGTAGAGGAGTATATCCATCTCATCAGCGTTTCTTCAACGGGATGTGTATATCTGTACTAAGCTATTTCCAAGCGCTACCCTGCTGTCGATTAGGGTAATTAGCGTTCTTTTGACCCGCAGGATGATTGTCTACGCTTTGTGCGCCATCCAATGGCTGATGATTGCGTTTTCCTTCAGTGGATGCTGATAATAGGACCTTAGATGCCACTGGATCAGGAGGGCAGTACAGATTAAACGCAGCATGGCAGGAGAGCCATTGAAGAAGTCACGGCAGTCATCTAAACCAGAGTTTGGTATATAGAAGATCTAGTTGCCCTAAAACCCTATTGATATTTCCAGACGCAGAGAACCTTCATGCTCTCAGAGTAGAGATCCCAGTAGTTCCTATTGTATCAACATATTTATTATTTTATAACAGATTATCAATTTTTAGATGTACAGTAGAACCCCCTTTAGCGGAAACCTCTCCACACAAATGACAGTTTTCATTTGTAAAAGGTACCATTTTTACAAATTAGCAACTCTCAGGTAAGAGAACACCTCTCACTAAAGAACACTTTGGCTCTGCAATTAGGTGTCCTTTACAGGGGGTTTCTACTGCATAATTTTTGATACTCTGTTAAAATATACCTCAATACATCTTTGGTATTTCATATTTATATTGTGCCTTCTCCTTAAATAAATTGCCCTGTCATCCTGTAGTTTGTCATTCCTAATTTTCTACGCGACAATAATCAAGGACGCTGGACTTGTGCTCCCAAAGACTTAGCAATCTCATCGTACTACCCGAGGGCTAGATATCAGAAGCTTGCGGAGCCACTCCTGACTGAGAACCAACAGAGAGTAGCCATTGACGTTTCCGCGCGGTAATGATTGAACACTTTCAGTCAGCCCAGCTGAAGCTGGCGCAATGTTCATCAGACCGACGCCACATTTGGCCGACATGCCGAGTCAAGATGTCTCCGGTGAGCCATAATTCTCGGCCTTTTCCATAGAATTCCTAGCAGTGATTGTGCAGGCCAAGACAATGAGTGACTTGGACGTGCAAGAACTACCCATAGCAGAATCATCCGATGCTCCAGAAACTAAACCAACGCCACAGATTTTATCAGAGGTGTCAGACACCCCTGCGGCCATGTTTTCAAGCGTCTTGATATTATATTTGAATGCTTCTCCTGGTGATGATTTCAATCCCATAAGCGACTGCATTTTTGTGACTTGTATCCTTTCGAAGCAGCGGGCAAGGTTGAAACTCCAAAGCAGTAAAAGGAGGCATAAATCCGAAGGCTTTCCTCACTCAGTTGATAAAAAGTAATGCCCTGATATGAGAATTTTCAACCCGGATGGAAGCATCTTCTTTCTTCATAGAGGACAGAAACCCACCCGAAGAAGGTGAATAGATGGCTCAGCTTCTCAGACATCAACATCAGATATCTTCTGTTCAGGCTTAAAGTAAAACGAAATGTCAGTCAGTGACGTTTGGTCTCAAAACTCGCGCGATGTTCCAAGTTAAAGACCGTCATGATCGGGTTACATTTGAAACTTGTTGAGTTTATTCACTTCATTCTATTTTTTTAAATGTGATTATTAAATATTTAGATTTATGTCTTTCACAGAGGCACTGATCCCAATGTCTTTCTTTGTTCAGACCTCGTTCAAATATCCAGGTTTGCAATTCCGATGGCCATTATATGGTAGAGAAGCACGCTCTGATGTAAACCAGGTTACGAACACAGGTTCTATACTTTAGGCTGAGATACAAAACGAGCACACGGTATCGCTCGGCCAAGATGAACCTGGATGCGCAAGGCCAGTCGCATGGCACTCTTGTCCGTCATGAGTGAACATTATTGCGACAGGGAGATCGGCCGCGCCATGATGCTAATATGAAGCCATGAATTCGATAGATCCGCTACAATAGATATCGTCAATTTTGCATACTGTCTTGAGATGATAGTATCACTGGGCAGATAGGACTGAATATCGTAGAATAATAAAGCTTCACCCCTCTGACTTAATTCACCAAGAATCCGTGGAAAATCAAGACCGTTTAACGATGACTTTCTCAAGAAATTTTTCAAATGTTACTCTTAGGCGTGTGTTATTGGGTTGGAGTAACGATGGTCTTATCTTCCTATTTCAAGACATGCCCTATAAGGAGTCGGTGCGTTTCCTCCATCCGCCGTACTAGAAGACCCATTTCTTAAAGAAATTATCTATTATTGCAGAGGTACGCCTGAGTTCCTCGAAGAATTAGGCGTTTTTCATCTGAAAATCTTCGCGAATGAGTAGAGCGATATTATTTGCATATGCCAAGATGTCATTTTGGTCGAGCAGTCAAAACAGTAGTTAACCAACGCAGACGATGAGAAACGCTGAATTTGAAGCATTGTCTTGGCTTAACTTGTTGAGCAGGTGTGACATAGAAGTAATCCTGCGCCGATGATTCATGCTGTTGCTGCTGTCCCACCCCACGACAAGTGGCAAGTCAACGAAGAGCAGGAATGACACTAGGAAACCTTTCTAGAGCGTGTCTTCAAGTACAGAATATAATTAAGTTAGAATGATGGACATCGGGTTTCTTCTCTGCAAGCTGGGCGACTTGTCAGTGAAGCAATATGTTCATATTTAAAAGGATTAACTCTGGCATTCCGGAATGATGTTCCAGAGATGAAGGATCAGTTACTTAAGACCCATACAGTTGGTCGTCGGTATCACAGTCCTGTGAGACTTGAATAATAATGCAGGTATGGATCAGTCCATATTTCGCTAAACCGCATTGATGGATGCATGGCGCCGTAATTCTGGGACTTCTTGAAGAGTTAAAGGAAAGCATTCTTAACAATCTTCAAAGACGTTAATCAGTTCAAATGGCAACTCATCCAATCATTTCGTTTTCGTTTTTGGTAGACGGTCAATGGAAATAGATATCTTATCCTTGCCAATATCCTATAATGGATCACTTTGATATAATTCGAAGCTTGAATGCACGCAGCATTGGAAGCTACTGGTGTCTTTTGAAGAGCACTAAACAATCGTTCCTTCAAGTGAAACCATGTCTCTAACCCCTTGTCCTCGATTATTCGATTCTTGTAGATAGTGTTCTGCATGATTCACATCATTGAGCACATTCGAAACCTGGCAGAGATGGATAGTCCGCATAAATCAAAAAAGATTATTCTCGAAATTTTATAAACAATTTTTCTCTTATTATATAGCCGTTTGCCAAGAGATTTGATTGTTGAGGCTAGAATTGCTCTGTTCATATTTCTTTCTTCTTATTTCTCTTGCTGACATGTTCTCGATGGGTGTCGCACAAGACTTCATCTTGAAAGTAATTCACCTCTCCCTCGAAGTTCAAACCTCAGATTGCAAAACTCTGGATAGCCTTCTTGTCAGCAAATATAAGCAGTTGCCTGAGTAATTGGATAACAGGCCCAAAGGTGAAGCTGGATTTCTTATCGCCAAATTCGAAAACAGCAACTGATATATCTCCCATACAGAAGTTTTGCTGTCAAGAATCTTGATTTTTGTCTTCTAAATGAAATTTTTGTCGATCTCGGGTTTCCGATCACGTGCAGCAAGGCAACCCGCGTTAAGGCAGGCAAAGCGGAAATCCATGCAAGCACTTGGTATTTGATCTGATATTGATGAAAATCTTTTAAAGCATACTTGAAACCTCCATCTCAATCATTTTGAAGTTGAGCAAATGATTTTAAAGTTTCGTTTATTGGCCAATTTCTATAAGAGCTTTTTTTTTCAAGTTTGGGAGGGAGAATATGATTTTCGTGATAGTCCCATTATTGATCCCAAGCAGTTCGATTTTTTTGAAGAGAATACTTGGGAGCTGTGCAAGAGATCTGAACGCCTTCTGATATCAGATTATTGTTAATCATGTTTTGACAGAACATTTGGTCATCAGAAATACCAGTGGGAGCGAAAACATGAATATTTCAGGCTTTTAGCCAAACAGCTTGGCTAAATCGCGACGAAACAATCTCTGGGGCTAAGGTGTTTGATATATCCAAGTGAGCCAGCTGTAAAGTTTATAGACATAGAGATTCCAGAGTCACGATGCTGGTTCCGTAGATTTTCTTGCTAAATAGCTGGAGAAAGTATACCGCTCTAATGATCAAGGGGCAGTTCCCTCTTTTTTCGATCATCCAATAACATTCAAAGCATCTGAAGCTGAAGTCGGGATGCATCTTTGCTAAGAAACCTTTGTTGAGCACAGCGATCATATTTGAGAGATTAGTGATCTTTACTCCATTCATGATAATGCAATCCAACCAAATGTATTCTCCAGACTTGTTCACGGAGCGGGAAATGGAATCTTTATAGTAGAAAGGTTTCAGAACTTGCATGGCAATAATAATCTTGCTGATATAGGGTAACCTGCAATTAGTAGTATTCTGAGCATTTTCTTGTAGGGTAGTCCTTTGAAGAGGGCTCATGACGTGAACTACAGCCATCTTAGGTCGAGCTAGACCGACCAGTATCTATTCAAAGATTTTCCTATCTGTGCTAATAGAGCCTTTCTCTAATTTGTTTTTGAGCTCAGATGTAGGTCATTAGAATTTCTTCCTGGAAAGATTCATTTGTATTGAATTTTCAATAGAAGATTTCTCCTGTGATTTCTCAAGTATTTTTCATGAGTCTTTGATTCAGTCGATAGTGTTCTTCTTGACGTGGCTTGGCCGTGTTCTGGGCTATGTTGGTTTGGAGAGATGTGCCAGGTAGAGGCGCAGATGTTTTCCTTTGGAGAAGTCGAGATCTTATTGTTCCTTTCATATCTTATATTCAGAACAATATTCTTCTATAATATCAGACTAGTTTTTGACGATATTTTCTGGTAATTCAGATGTCAGATTGTAACCCGCTTCAGAGATTGAAGATTCGTCCACGCGTGAATGCCAATGAGCTGTCCTCGCTGAAGAGTCCCGTACTTTTTATCTAGCCCTGTAAAAAAAGAGATAATAAGAAAAATATTGATTTTTATGATAGAAATTATATTTGATTGTAGAGAGAGTTAAAAATAAAAATTTGAAAGTTATGAATAGTATTGAGCTTAAATAAAAATATAATATTCGAAAGTTAGGTTACTAAGGATTCATACAATATTGTTTCAAGTTATATTTCAAGAATTAATTATAATAATAATGAATATATAGAAAGAATATTACTATCTTTAGACCACGTATAGCCTAATGTAACATTTTGAATTCTTAGAGATATTTATGTTATGAATAATTTGTTTGTTGTTAGATAAAGGGTTTTCAAGATAAAGGATTGAAGGTGCAGTCGTGATAAAAAAAAAAGATAATTATTTACTAGAGAGTAGTTTTTTATTTTTAATTACTTGAAGAACAATTACACTTTAATTATTTTCACAATTTCATAGAATTTATGAAATTAATTCCATATTAGTAAATTTAAAAAAAGGTAAGTTAACTACGCATATTTACAACAAAACTAAAATCATTCTAAAAACGATGGTTAAAAATAAGTGATATTAACAATAAATAAAAATAATATATATCTATATATTTCAAATATAAAATATTTGAGGTTTTAGATTATATAATATACATATCATACAAAATTTCCAACGGAATTCTTGAGATCTCAGAGGTTAATGCATTAAGCCCATTATCTTATTAAGAAAGCAGGATTTTATCTTTGTGACCTGATTTCTATGACGCCGTAACTACATCACTCTGAGCTCTGCATGACCTTCAATTCACCTTTTGAGATGTAAAATCAACAAAGATGTGAAATCTTGCACGCTGTACACGCTTGTTCGGCGGTACATATACTAAAATTGAAACGATACAGAGAAGATTAGCATGGCTCCTGCGCAAGGATGACACGAAAAATCGTGAAGCTTTCTTTACGTCTTACAGAAATTTACTCCTTTCTCTTATATAAACCTTTTACCACTTTCCACCTCGACTGAAATTCGCTCCAATACATACATAATGATATAGAATGATGCAATATATCTGTACCAATAGAGTCACTTCTCCTTTTATATTGTAGTAATAACAGGTTACTTCATAAACAGTTAACCACTAAAAAATAATTTTATTGATAATTTACAAAACATTACATAATTACTGAATGTTATGATGTACTAGAGCGCCATCTGTTATCAAATTATAAAACTATTTTAGTGGCGTATTATTCTTTTTAATATAAAACAATTTCTACTGTCCTTACTGCGATGAAAAAATTAAAGGGAGGGCCTGGCTCATCAGTGATATTAACAATAAATAAAAATAATATATATCTATATATTTCAAATATAAAATATTTGAGGTTTTAGATTATATAATATACATATCATACAAAATTTAATTTTTTATAATTTAATAATTACTGAATGTATTAAATAAATGGTTACTAAAACAAAATTAGATTAAAAATGCATGAAGTCAAATGGATGAACATCAATAGGTTTGCAGGTTTTTATATATAAAGTGGATATTGTTCAGATTATTTACTGTTTACAGCCAATAAATGAAAATATATGAAAAGATAATCCCATATTGAGAGAGGGGGCAATTGCAATTATTTACTGTAAAACAAATGCAGTAAAATTGCATTATGTTTATTATCTTATAAAACACTTGGTGGTTGTGTTTTGTCCATGTAGCAGATTAGATCAGTCAATGCACCCTGATCACAATACCAACCAACTGAGGTGCCTTGTCTGTATGGATGTCTTCTTCTGGATTGATGTCTGTCATATAGAGGGCTGTAAGGATGGCCGAGCAACTGTATACATGGTCCGGAGTGAGTTGGGTGTTGTGACAGTTATTGCAGTTCCTGTAGGATCTAGTCATGTCTGGGTTTATCTTCATTCCTTCAAAATGTCCTGTTTTGAATTTTGAAATTGCTGTTTTTAATTATCTGTTATTGTTGAGGTTGTATATAGGATGGGTTAATTTGGTAGGAAAACACTCAACGATGGTGATAAAAAGATTGAGCCACAACGCCAGTTTTCGGTAAATTTAGTCAAAGGTCAATCTACTAGTATATACCAGGGATTTGGGATATCAACCTTAGAACTACACAGGGGTGAGTTCGATTTTATAACGTTTTTGGAAAGAAGTTATGGAATTGGTTGAATTTTCCAAAAATATGTTTACATTTGTGAAGATACAGGAGGATTGCAGGCTAGAATACAATATAAAGTTCCGGGAGAAAGGTATTAATGTAACAATAGAACAACATTTCTCTTTAAATATGCATAAAAATTGCATTATGTTGTTGTTTTTGTTTCCAATGAAGAGCCTCAGATGTCCCCATGTATCTCTATCAAAGCAGTCTCAATGTCCTCTATCTTGGGTGTGTAAAGCTGCTGCTCTGGGTCCATGTCAAATTTCTACAAGGCTGCGGCTATTGCAGGGCGTGAGGATATATGGGTAGGGTTTAGTTCCACACCAGGACAGTTGTTTCATGTCCTGTAGGTTCTTGTTGCATTATGTTTATGATCTTAATAGAAACTTGTAGGTGAGGATAATGAAAAAACCCACAATATACCAGTTTTTAGAAAATTCAACTAAGGCTAACCTGTATACTATGTTTTCATGCTATGGCTCTCATCAGTACATGGTCGACTTTGATTTCTTCATAGATAATTTCAATGTCAAGCATCTTTATTAGGTGCCCTCACAATGGCATTAATAAGTAAAAGAGAAATATTACAAAAATATATTAATAGGTGTTCAAATTAAGCCACCACTAGAGATGTAGCCAATACAACACAACACATTATTTGCAATAAACAAGGCGATAAGGAAGATGGGTGTCATGTCTTATATTCTGTATAATAAAGACACCCATCTTCCTTATCGCCTTGTTTATTGCAAATTTTACTAGGAAGAGTTCCTTACAATCCTACAACACATTATAGCTTTCTATTTCTCTATAAGGTATACAACTAAAAGGTATATTAAAGTAATCTAGCTTGTGATTCACGGGGCTCTGGCAGATTTGTAATTGCAAAAGTCAAACTGATTTTCACATTTGTAGACATGTGGTACACTTACAGTAAAAGCAGTCGCCAACTTCTACCCACCATGATTATCATGGCCTGTACTACGTGTACTAGAATTAATATAATATGTTTGTGATTTACATTCTTTAATTCATAGATTTCCAGTTATGACTAGTATCTATGCATATTTAATATATGCGTAGGACTATTTTAGGATAAATTTACAATGATCATATATCCAGAATAGAGTCAATATCATTTTAAATGAAGAAGTTATCAGATATGGGGTAACGTTATGTAGTTACCTTCTTTGTAGAAGGAGCAGCTGTATCGGCAGCCTCGTCTGCAACAAGGAAAAATGTTATTTTATAAGATATTATTCAGAATGTAAAATGAATATTTTCTCTCTATATTAGCGTCATTTACAGGAAAATTGACTTTGACTCATTTATTTATATCAATTTAAAGCTATGTCCCCCTAGAGACACTTGCGCTCTCATACATGTATGCCTTTACATTTGTCTATACATATATTTTTGCAATAATTTTAGGCCGTGAATAGAATAGTCATGTGATATTAACAAGGAGAAAGAGAGAGAGAGAGAGAAAAAAAACGAGAAAAATAACTGTGTACAAAAGAAAGAAATGTCTGGCAATATGTACAAGCCGTCTATTTTCGAAATCCATTACTCAGGATTGAAGCCACATTGGATACATAAAAATTGCTCCAAAGGCGTTCTATTTTTGCAAAAGTCCATGTACACCTTTGAGTGCAAACGAAACTCCGGCACACTTGTAAGTGTAAAGGTTTTTTGAAATGATTTCCACATGAGAGAGAGAGAGAGAGAGAGAGAGAGAGAGATTGAATATATGATGCACTTACAGTACAAGCTGTTGCTAACTACTAACCACTATGATTATCGTGGACTGTACCACGTGTATTAGAGATAATGGAAAGATAAATTAAAAGGAACATTAGCCCTATATAAATTTGTAAATATCTCGTTCCACTCCCCCTTCTCACTCTTAGATGTAACTTCGTCTGTTGAAGAGCGAAAACTCGAAAGCGTGCGGTGTTTTTGTAATAAAGAAACTTATTGTATATGTGAAAAAATTTACAAATGTGATATTGTACTGGGATAAGGTGCATAAATTATGAAAAAGGCATCTCCTTAACGTGCAACTGAAAGTTTCTGATGGCTTGCGCCATTTATCGGAATGATTTAAAATCAACGAGAATAGTTGATATTTATTCTGATAGATGAGATGCAAGACATTAGCAACTTTCAGTTGCACGATAAGAATGCCTTTTTCATAATTTATTGCATAAGGTCTTTTATATTTTTATAAAAGTAAATCGCAATATTTTCTTAAAATTCAAAATATCTTTACATTGAATCTTTATAGATGTTCCATAGATAGTATTTAGAATCACTTGTTGTGATTTTATATCCAAGTGGAATAACATAATTACCGTAGTACTCGACGTACTGCAGCTTCTTCTTCAAATCTTTAAGAAGGTGTTTGACCTTCAGGAGTCGTTTTGTGACAGGACTCTTCTTGTCAAAGCCGGAGTTGGGTCTGGAAATATCATTTATTGTCATCTAGCTCTGTGGATGTTGTGGATGGAAACTTACCTTCTTTTGGCCTGTTTGGGCCGATGTAGCGGCGTGGTGGGAGGTGGGACCGGGCATTGGTCGTCATCCTGCAGGGAATTACAAGAGTTCACTATATATCAATTCCTAATTTTTCATATAGACTAAAATAAGGTAAAAATATCGTCTCCAGGTATAGTTTTATTTTTAAAAGTATGAAATATAGGTACAGTAGAACCTCCCTGTAAAGAACACCTATTTGCAGAACAAGAGTGTCCTTTAGGAAGAAGTGTCCTCTTACTGGAGAGTTGCTAAATAGTAAAAATGGTATTTTTTCGATAAAAACTGTCCTTTGTGGAGAGATGTCCGCTAGCGGGTTTGTCCGTTAAAGAGAGGTTCTACTGCATATGGAAACCCAGATCCCATCAGAATAGTAAATGGAGTCGAAATAGCCATATATCAAAACTTAACCACCAAGGAAAGAATATCATTAGTCATCAAGTAATCAATCTTTTAAATGGAATAGGCCTCCCTCATGCAACCCTCATAAGAAGCAAATGATTAATTTAGTAAGAAACCTATACCTGGTGGCTTGATATTTCCACCTTGTAATTGATACAAGGATTTGTTGTTGTTTTTGTCGTATCCAATGAAGAGCCTCAGATGTCTCAATGCATCTCTATCATAGCAATCGCAATGTTCACTATCTTGGGTGTGTAAAGCTGCTGCTCTGGGTCCATGTCAATTTTCTGCAAGATTGCTGCCATTACTGGGCATGTGAATATGTGGGTAACAAACGGATTAAAACAGTAAGGAAAGTGGGTGTGATGAGGAATGCGAGAAAAAATATATGAATAGTTTCTTTGCGATGTTGAAACGGAAGAGTGAAAGTTGTTGGCAATAATGATGGAATGGGGAAAGTTAGAAAAAATAGTTGAAAGACAAAAATCAAGAAAAACGGTGGAGGAGTAAAGCCAAAAAAGTGTGAAAGAACAAAGGTTAGATGACTGGTAAAAATATATAAGCTAGAAGGAAACCATGGAAAAACCTAGAAAAAGTAGAGGAAGGACAAAAATCAAGAAAAGCGGTGGAGGAGAAAATCTAAAAATGTGTAACAGAACAAAAGTTAGAGGAGTGGTAAAAAGATATAAGCTAGAAGTAAGTCATGGAAAAAAGATAGAAATGTGAAATGTTCAATAAAAACTGAGGTAGGAGTGAGTAGTCAACCAATAACGAAATAAGGAATCCAAACATCAAGCTGTCCTGTGGTTGGAGAACCGTGGACATTGGAATCCTTCTGTCAGAGGTCTACCTATTCTTCTTTAGATTATAAAACTTAATTTGAGTGAATATATTCACATATCCGTTTATTAAACAAATAAATTATTTCGAGTGTTACTTACTCTAGACAGACAAGGATATCACATATCATTTTTTATAGATTTAGATGGTGGTAAATATAACCCTATTTTTTACATTTTGATTCAGAATACAAAGCCTCCATCCGCCTGTTCACAGACACTTGGCAACATTACATAACTAGTTGGTATTTAATGTATTAAGGTTAATGTATTTATTGTTTTTAGTTATTCAATGATGACAATAAACATAAATATACAGTTAAACTTGTCCACAGCGCCCCCTCTAAATAGCGCCTTCTTCTCTATAGCGCTTGATTTTAAACATTAGAATATAAAAATTTTACATAAAAAGTGACACATGTCTATAGCACCCTATTTTGGCGAGTCCCAAGAGGGGGCGTTATAGACAGGTTTAACTGTATATCAAATATTAAATAAGATAGAATCAGTAATTGTAAAATTGGGAAATTTACTTACATCATTTGATGTGCGCCCTTCAGGTTTGGGTCGCCAGTCTAAAACAAAATATATCACAGTTGATTCCTATGTATTAAAGCATTGGATTTTACAATAAGGATTGAAAACACTCTCTCAACTGTTTCTCCATCAAATTTTCTCATTGTAGATATTATATAAAATATAAGTTTCATAATTTGTCCTTTTTACATAAAAATACGTGAATAATGATTAATGGGAAAATTCGAAACTATTATAGACGCGTATGATTCTTTTAAAATTAAATAATTTTCACTACTGCCCTTACTAGAATGAAATATTAATGGGAGGGCCTGGTTCATCAGTTGTGAACCTTCCCAGCGGTTTCGCCAGTTTAAACTACCATGGGAATTACCATAACAGATAACGCGCTAATGCATCTTAATGATTAATATATCTTAAATGAACAGATGATAGATTGTTATACCTTTTATGATATGTTCCATCTATTCGCTGCTTGTGTATCATCAAATGTATTGCTAAGAATGTTGATGGAATAATTCCGCAATACCTTTCACTTTCGTAGTCTTGTAATTATATCAGAAAGGATTGAGTTTCCATACTTAGATGTTTTATATATTGCTGCGAAGTATTTATTATTTTACAAGCATTTATTTTATTACAATAGTATTAACAGAATATGTTGTATATATATTAATTAATTTTTACCACAGAGTATGTGTAAGCTCACAGGTAAATAGGCGCTAACCGGGAAAAAAAAGTTCCTTTGTTCAATACTAGTTTCCCTTTTAAATTTTGTTCTCTCTCTTGTAAATCAATAAATATATTGTTTAATTAATGATTATTGAAATCAGTTTCATTAAAAATATTCTAAGCAAAGTCAACAATTGGTAGCAGAGCGTGGTGGTTTGATATAAAGCTCAAAATCGAAAATATTTAATCTGAAGATTAAGCAAGAAGTTTATTCTGATCGGTAAACTGAAGCACTTCTGAGAAGAAGGTATTTATATAGATTAAGTTATATCTATATATTGCATGTTTGAAGCTACCCAATATTCAAATAAATTTTAAAAAATATATTAGTTTTTTAAATATATTGGTTTGTTTATATCAGTTCAAAAGGCGAAAATGGCTGAATATAATTTTTTATCCCAAACAAAAATTGAACCATTAACAGGAACTAATTATCAAATATGGGCGTTGAAAATCGGCGCAGTTCTGAGGGGAAGAAAATTATTTAAATGTGTAATTTCCGATCCAGAACCTGATATGGAAGACAAGGGTTCTTGGGAGATTTGGAGTGATTAAAATGATGAAGCTTTTGTAATAATCATCACTACGTTGACAAATGAACAAGCTTAAATGTTCATAGGAGAAACAAATGCGAAGAAAGTATGGGACTCACTAAGAAAAACATACTGAGGCAATTTGTAAGATAAAATTATTGATATAGGCTTAGAATTAAAGAACATTAGAATGAAATATAATGAAACTGTAGATGAATAAATAACGAGGGCAAAAATTTTGCTGCTAGAAGGTTTATCATTAAGACATCAATTTCCCTCAGAAAAACCTTTATTTCATATTGTCAGAGGCATACATCCAAGGTATGAAAATATTGCTATTGTCTTACGATCTAAGAGAGAGGCATCAATTGAAGAGATTCCACAAACTCTAAGAGAAGAGGAGTCGAGAAGAAATATGAGAATAAATCAATCAGATGAGAATGCGAATGAACAAGTATACAGAATTAGATATAGAAAAGTTCAATAATTTCAGCCAAAAAGATGTTTTGTTTGTAATAAAAAGGGACATCTAGCTAATGATTGCTGGTTTCGAGAAAAACAGAAACAAGGATATCAAAAGTAATGGACTCCTGATTATTGAAATCACAAATACAGTAGGGAACATTCAAATAACCTAGTAGATACTGTGAAAAGAGGAATTAATGAGCAAGCATTTGAAACATATGTAAAATAATTTGAAGATTCACCTGATAGGAGAAATGATAGGAAAATATGGTGTATAGATTCAGGATGCACTGCACATTTAATCCCAAACATAACTTTAATGGAAAATGTGATATATTATGAAAGTGAAATCAATCTAGCTGAGAAGGGCAAAACTACCCAAGCCATAGCCAAAGGAGATATGAGACTTACTACATGCACAAGTGAAGGCCAAGAAAATATTCGCATCAAAGATAGCTTACATGTACCAAATTTAAGGAATAATATCTTGTCAGTATACGAATTAGTCAAAAGGGAAATTCAGTTATTTTCAATAAGGATGGAGCAAAATTTATAATGAAGGGAATTATTTAGTTGCTGAGGCATATATTAAAGATAGAATGTTTATGATGGAAACAAAACTAAGAAATGTACCAATAGCAAAAAAGAAAATGTCATGGTTATAAATACACATCTATTAAATAAAAATAACAATATAAGTTTATGGAATAAAATATTAAACCATATAAATGAAGAATACATGAAGATAAATGATTCAAGGAAATATTGTAAGAGGATTGGAGCTAAAATTCGAAAGGTTACCAGAGTGCGAAGCATGCATAATGGGAAAACTGGTTCAGAAGCATATATTATTACGGAAAATTATAGTCAAGCCCTGCAGTTGATTCATATGGATTTATGTGGACAAATGCCATGTCAATCTTTAGGAGAATCTAAGTATTTTCATTTTATAGTAGATGATTACAGAAGAAGAATCTTTGTATATTTCCTGAGATCAAAAGATGAGACCTTTGAAATATTTGAAGAATTTAAAGCAAGAGACGAAAACGAATTAAGTCTTAGAATAAAAAATGTAAGAACCGACAATGGAACATAATTTTGTAACTCTAGATTTAAAGAGCTTTTCAAGAGAAGTGGGATTCATCACCAACTTACCATCACATACTCACCACAAAGTAATGGAGTCGCAGGAGAGAGTGAATAGGACTCTTATAGATACAGCGAGAACCTTACTAATTGACTCAAAATTACCCATGAAATTTTGGGTGAAGGCAATTGCTACAGCTGTATATATTAAGAATTGTACCCCCACAGGTCTTTCAAGCACCATACACCTATGCAGATATGGAATAGGAGGAAACCATCGGGCAAACACATTCGAATATTTGTATGTTTGACACATTGGCTTGAGAGAAAACCAAGAAGAAACAAGTTTTCACCAAATGGTAGAAAGGGAATATTTATTGGTTATTCCATTAAAAGAAAACCTTACAGAATATATGATATAATGACAAAGAGAATTCATGAAGTCAGATCAGTAAAATTTAGTGAAGATAAGAGAGGAATTGATTATGCAAATGATATTCAGGAAGATACTAATTGTGATCATTTGACCTATAAAGGAAATTGTGAAGAAATAGTTTCTGAAACTTTCTTATCTTGAAGAGTAAACAATCTTGTCACAGAGAGTAAAATGAAGCCTCGGGAGGATACTTCAGTAAAACCAGGTGGTGACTGTGAAAATAACTCAACACAAACTGAACCGATAGAGGAAAGATGCGTAAAAGGAGGGAGAAAGAAAGGAGAAACAAAGAGCATCTTAGAAGAACGGCACAAAGCAAGACTTAAAGAACAAGAAAGAAAATTGATCAAAGAAGGAGTTCGACGCTCACAAAGAATAAAGGATAGGAATAATTCAAACTTATTCATGGAAATAGATCATTATATCCCTGAGAACTTTAAAGAAGCAATGGATAGTGGAGAAAGAAATGAATGGCACAAAGTAATTGAAGAAGAGCTTAGTGAGATAAAGAAACATAAAGTATGGACACTAGTACCAAGGGAAAATGGCATGAAAGTCATCAATAGTAAATGGGTCACAGTACGAAGAAATAATCAAATGACGGCATCTATAAAATAAAGACCAGACTGGTTCCTGTTGTATGTAATCAAAGATATGGTGTGGACTATAAGGAATTTTTTCACCTGTACTCAAAAACGAAAGCTTTCGAAAAATAGTAGCTCTTGAAACGCAGCAGAATTCAATCATAAAGACTTATGAAGTGAAGACAGCTTATCTCTATGGTGAGTTAAAAGAGACAGTATACATGAGACAACCAGATGGTATTAAGCAAAAAGGAGAAGAAAACAAAGTGTGTAAATTGGAAAAAAGCCTGAATGGTGTACCACAATGAGGAAAATGTTGGAACAAAAATATAAATGAAATTTTATACCAGTTGGGAATGATTAGGACCAAATGTGATCCATGTTTCTATAAACTCCAGCGAGGAGAAGAGTATGCAATACTGGGTCAAATATGTAGATGATCTCATCATTGCTGGAACCAGTAAGGAAATTAATGACAACCTAGTCACTGAAATAGAAAAATATGTTACTCTAACAGAAAAGAAAGATAGCGAACAATTTATTGGAATTGAAATAAAAAGGGCAGAAGATGAATTTTATCTATCTCATACCCATTATATTGATACAATTCTTCACAGATTTGGACTGGAAGAATGCAACAGTGTGTAGACACCTGGAGATCAAAATAAAAATGTGGTTGAATATTTGGACTCTAAACCAGAAGATAAAACTGTATACCAGGAAATGATTGGATCACTTATGTACCTTTCTACTGGTACTCGACCGGACATATCCTTCAACGTCAGCAATTTATCACAGTATAGTAATGATCCAAGAGAAATACACTCAACTGTAGTTAAAAGGATTTATAGATATCTGAAGGGAACAAGAAATAACATGTTGGCATATAAGTCAAAAGACAACAATATCACAATAAGTACTGATGCGAGCTGGTGCACAACCCGAGACGCAAAATCCTATTCAGGCTATACAGTCAAACTTGAAAACAAATTAATAAATTGGAGAAGTAGAAAGCAAAATTTAGTAGCCATGTTTATATGTGAATCAGAACTTATTTCAATATGTAAAGGCATTTCAGAAGTATTATGGTTAATGGGTTTACTAGAAGAACTTTGTGAAAAAATGTAATTTTCCCAATTACCTTGAAGAGTGACAGCCAGGCTGCAATAAACTGGATACAATCTGAAAAAATTACTTCACAAACAAAGCACATAAAACGAAAGTATTATTTTGTGAAAGAAGAAATACAAAATGGAATCAAACTGGAATACACTAAAAGTGAAGACATGGAGGCGGATATACTAACGAAACGTCTACCTAAGGACAACCTACGGAAATGTGCAGATAGCCTTGGACTTGCTGATTAGGGCTTACACACAGGGGAGCGCGTGTTGTATATATATCAATTAATTGTCACCACAGAGTGTGTATAAGCTCACAGGTAAATAGGCGCTAACCGAAAGAAAAAAAGTTTGTTTTAATATTAGTTTCTCTTTTATATTTTGTTCTCTCTCATGTAAATCAATAAATATAATGTTTAATTAATAATTTTGGAAACAGTTTCATTAAAATTTCTAAGCAATATCAACAGAATATCATTTTTTATGTTTATATTTTACTAGTCTGTAAACTTCCCTCATTCTTTATCTTTTGTTTATCATTCATAGTTTGTTCTTGCCTTAAATTAATTGCTGTTTCATCCTGAAGTTTGTCTTCCCTAATTTTCCACGTGGCAATATCATCACTTGTGTGCACGTATTGTGGTAGAAATTATAGAATACTAGACGAATGACCCGGCTTCGCCCGGGAATTCCCCGAGTGCAATTTACTTCATACTGAAAGAATATTACTAATAAATAGTATTAGAGCCATAGAATAGCAACACCGAAGTAATACATTATCACAGGCAAAACGTATGTGTGATGTAAAAAAAAATTAATAATAGTATTATGTCATATTCAAAGAAAAGTAACAAAACAAAGGCCATCACAACAATAACTAAACATAAGAACCCATTGTCCACACATAGCATCATTAAGTTTGTAAATATCAAAACTACATTGTTCACTAACCATAACTTGGTAACTAAAACAAATTTCTCTCTCAACATTTCAGCAGAAAAAAAATAAGGCTAAAAAAACTAATGGCAAAACATGTCAAACAGGTCAATCTTTAAAATGCTCAACTATTTTTTCCCTAGTCTAATATCTGCGTAGACAAAAAGAAAGCAGCATAATAGAACTACCACAAACAAAATATACAGAAATGACAAGCGAATAAAACAGTAAAATAATTGGAAGGGTGAGGAGACAGGCTCTCTAATATAATTCCCAATCTCTCTCAGTAAGAAAAAAAAATGCTTATAAAAATGCAAGCCAAAATACAGTCATGTTAATAAATGTCAATATATGTTCAATAAAAAATAAAAGGGAACATGGAAATTAAGCATATATGACAACAACAGACTACATTTTAAACTATCAATGAAACATATGATTTTTTAAAAAGAATAACAAAACAAAGGCCATTACAACAATGACAAAACA
The DNA here is from genome assembly GCA_030710605.1 of Cordylochernes scorpioides. Lineage (NCBI taxonomy): Eukaryota > Metazoa > Arthropoda > Arachnida > Pseudoscorpiones > Chernetidae > Cordylochernes > Cordylochernes scorpioides. The sequence continues at coordinate 19,609,703 of CP092873.1, read as the reverse complement.
AAAGTCCATTGTTTACATACAGCAATAAAAGTTTGTAAATATTGTCAAATCTGCATTGTTTACTAACCGTAACTTTGTAAAATGTAGTGCCCTATAAACACATGTCAGCAAAAAATAATAATACTCAAAAAAAAAAAACTAATGCCAAAATAGCCATGTTAATATTTTAGGCTGATAAAAACCAAAGGGTATATGGATTATAGACAAACACATGTTTTGGCTGTTAAATGAGACAGTAATTCATATTAAATTTTCCACTACATATGATTTTATTTGTAAAAATATTTTTAAAAATAGAGGCTAGAACAAAAATTAATAAAAATACGAAATCCATTGTGTACATAGTAACGATAGGTTTGTAAAGTTTTTTAAAATTGCATTTTTGTGTGCACTTACCGTAACTTAGTAATACGAATTTCTATCTCAATACTTAATACTAAATACTTTTGTAAAAAAAAAGTAACACTCTTTTATAAAGAGATATTTCAAAAAAAAAAAAAAAGTTGGGCAAGCGATTTGGAAAATATGCAGAACGCTCATTGGTCGGTTAATTCGCCTGGTGTTGTCACTTCGCCTCGAATTTACTGCTGCGCAAAAAAAAAAGTTCTGGAGATTCTTTACACTTTATTAAAACAATATCGAACTTTCGAGTATTTCTGCCTTCCTGCAGGAGTACATAAAAACGAATAAACGCCGTTAAGATGCTAATAATATGTTCATCTAAATATTAGCAGATATTTTGCATATTGCTTGATATTAGAATATTTTATTAAGTTAGTTTGTATTTTTTGCATATTGACTATTGTTTGTTTAATTTTAAGAATTATATAATATTGACTGTAACTTTTATTTATTATACTAGCGGATGTACCCGGCTTCGCCCGGGGTTTTACCCGAGTAAAGGTTTGTCTAACGAACATTTGTTAAAACAATTCTCTATAAACTTATTTAAAAAAAATAGATATATTTTGATAATTTGAAACTCGTAAATTTGAATCTCTCGATAAAGTGAACATTTTTTCCCGGTCCCTGTGTGCTGTGTCATCCTGAATTTTGTTTTTCCTAATTTTCTACATTACAAAATCATCGTTTTATCTAGTGAACATTTTTTCCCGGTCCCTTGAAAAATACTCGATAAGTTGAATAAAATCAATATTAATTGGTTCTCTCGGTAATTGTAAGTTAAAGGAATAGTATCTTCGCCTTGGAATTGTATCATTATTCTTATTCATAAATTGCCGTGTCATTCTGAGATAATCTTACTTTTGATAAATGATCTTTAAGATAATAAACTTAGTGATAATAAAACTTATAGATAAAAAAACTTGTTATCATCGTCGCAATGGTGGCGCTGCTTGCGAGTTAAATCTACAAATCTGCAAATAACTCTAAGGATATTCAAGATATTCAAGAAATTATTTTTCAAAAACCTTCCCGGGGATATACCTAATAATATCCAAAAATTTCACGGCGATTAGATGTATGGTTTTTGAATCTATAGAGTACACACAGACAGACAGACAGACATTCAATTTTATATATATATAGATATAAAAAAGAACAAAGGCCAGAACAAAAATTAATAAAAAATACGAAAGACATTGTTTACATACAGTAACGCTAATTTTGTAAAGTTTTTTTTTAATTGCATTGTGTGCACTTACTGTAACTTAGTAATATAAATTTCTCTCTCAATACCTTTGTAAAAAAGGTGACACTCGTATAAAAATATATTTTAAAAAAAGTACGCGAGCAACTTGAAAAGAAATGCAGAACGCTCATTGGTCGCTTAATTGGCCTCGTGTTGTTACTTCGCCTCGTAAAAAAAAGTTCTTCAAATGAAAAAAAAAATAGCCAAAAATACTAATTAAAATGTAGCCGAAATTTTTCCTCAGGTTTATAAAAAGCGACATGCAAAATTTGGTACCAATTGGTTCAGTAGTTTTTAAGTTTATCGCGAAACAGACATTGACTTTTATATATAGAGAGAAAAATTAAAAACATATAGGGAAAACACGCCATTTCTGCACCTGAATTTGTACTATAATAGTGTGATTGCTCTTTAATAATGTCGTGTCGCTCTAGGCGAAGGAACCACTCTAGTACTTGAGCAAATATCATTCATTTGACAAGCTAAAACTACAGTAGATATCTAAAGTAACATGACTACTCGACTCCTAACACTGGACTGGACTCCTCTACTTTATCCATACGTCCTATTTATAGCACACATGGTTAAAACTATGTAAAATGTGCTATACAACAAAGTACAGATATGCAAAAAGTAAATATGCAAAAAGACACAACAAATTAAAAAATAAACGATTCCCACTATTGTATAAGTTTGACTTTTTACACGAGATATCAAGACAAATTTCCACAACAAAGCAACCTTTCAAATGAATTTTCTGTATCAGAAACATTCTGTACAATATCTTCTATTCAACAAATTGTTGTTATGGGAATCTCTTTCACACAAATGCTTTGACAATTAAACCATTTGTATACCGCAGTATTTCTTTCTTTTCGTTCAAGTTTCTTCTTTCTTCTAAAGCCATTTTTGGGTTGCAATTATATAATGACCAGTAATGTATATTTTAGGGTTAACCACGGGGATCGGTGGAAGGGTGGTCTAAACCGTTGGTTTTCGACTGATACGAACCGGGTTCGAATCCCACATTGGGCACTTTTTTCTGATTAAAGAAAATGCTCCAATGACCCCCGATTCTTGCAAAAGTCCAACCCCACCAGCGAGTGCAAAAACCCTGTTGGACACCAGCGCCGCTGCTCAAGTATAACACCTGACCGGAAGGATGACGTCGGCACCCCCCCCCTCCAACTGACAGTAAAGTTTAGCCTAACGACGCTGTTGTTTGTTTACCTTCTACGGAGGATGTAACCTCTTTGTTTCCTCTCTTTCCCTTTTTAATCTTTATATAACCTATGCTTTAATAAATCAGTTAGTGCAAGGCTCTTGTCCTAAGTGTAACCAAGTACCTTGTCTACACCCCTACAAGAAAAGATTATGAGACTGATTGGAGCTGCCTGTAGCATTGAACGGTAAGCCTATTTTTTGTTCTCTCTCCCCCCCTTCAGTGGACGCCAACTTATAATGGAAGCTAACGAAAGTTTAACGAAAATTACCAAGCTAAATGGATTAAACTATTCCTCATGGAGCTTCCAAATTAAGCTTATTCTGATGGACAATGACTTATGGTCAATTGTTGACCCAGGCGAAGTCAAACCCGAGGGAGGGGATGTTGGTCTAATCAACAAATTTAATACGAGGCAGAATAAGGCTTTAGCAAAGATATGTCTCTTTATTGGTGAGGAGCAGCAGAACCATATCAGACATCTAAATTCCCCCAAAGAAGTTTGGGATGAATTACAAAGACTTTATGCACCCAGGGATAGCAAACACAGAATTCTCCAACTGCGTCGAAAGTTGTACTCCCAGAAATTCTGTCAACATGCGAACATGAATGCCTATTTGGGAAGCATAAATCTAATAGTGAGTGAACTCACAGGTGTAGGGGATAAAATTGAAGACGGTGATCTAAGCATGCTAATTCTTTGTGGAATGCCCGAGGACTGGGATAATGTTATATCAACGATGTGTAACTTACCAGAGTAAGAGTTCACCAGTGCCAACATCAGACGTAAGTTGTTAGCTGAGGCAGAGCGCCGGTATGCTACAACAAATGAAGGGATGGGTGCACTGTCAGTCAGGAACTCTAACAAGAAACAATTCCCTCATGAACATCAAGGTTCTAAAACTGTTAGAAAATGTTTCGGATGTGGGAAAACAGGGCATATTGCACGGGACTGTTTCAAACTGAAAAAGAATAACGGTAAACAACAGGAAAAGGGAGCGATACATCAACATCACGAAGCAAAGAACTTGAATGTGATGTATAATGCAGCAGTTGTATCAGAAGAGGATACGTGGGTAATTGACTCAGGTGCCACGCATCATATGACTCCGAACAGAAGGTATTTTTCCACGTTGAATGACGAGAATGTAGGACAAGTGACCACCATTGATGGTACATCACAATCAAACATAGGAAGAGGTAATGCTCAAGTAGATCTGATCAACAATTCTGGACAACTTAGAAGCATAGTTGCTCAGAATGCAATGTTCGTACCTGGGATCAGACATGGTGTACTCTCTGTTCTACAAATTGTGGAAAATGGTCATGAGGTTAGCTTCGACAAGAAGGGATGTCATATCTACGACAATGATCATAACTTGATGATCAGAGCAGAGAAGAGAGGAAGGCTCTATCTCGTCAGGACTGCTCCGTCCAGATTTCCAGAATCAGGAGAATGTTCAAATTCCATTGCTCAAACCAACAATTTTCGTAAATTCCCACTAAATTTATGGCATCAGAGACTCATGCATATCAACTTTGACACCATAGTAGACATGATGAAAAGAGAAGTTGTCATTGGTTTGAACTGTCAGGCTGGAAAACCTGATAAGTGCTCTGATTGTATGATTGGAAAATCGACAAAAAGACCTTTCCTGAATTTGAGATCTACCAAGGAAACTCAGACACTAGCCCTTGTTCACTGTGATCTAATGGGACCGTTCAACATTGAGAGCTGGGGTGGATCAAGATTTGTCTTGACCATCATTGATGACGCATCAAGATATACAAGGGTATATTTCCTCAAAAGGAAGGGCGATACTCTAGAAAAATTCAAGGAATGGATGAAAGAAGCTGAAAATCAGACGGGATTTTCTCTCAAGAGGATCCGTACAGATAACGGACTAGAGTTCTGTTCATCTCCTTGGAATATTTTCACGAAGGCCCATGGTATAGTACATGAACGCACCATGGTCTACACACCTGAACAGAATGGTGTCGCCGAACGCATGAATAGGACTTTGCTGAACTTAGTGAGGAGTACTGTGAACAGTTGCAATCTGCCAACCGCCTCTTGGGCAGAGCTCACCAACACAGCAGCATACTTGAGAAATCGTGTTACAAACAGACACAATGAAGAGAAAACGCCTTTTGAATTGTGGTTTGGAAAAAGACCTGCTCTGCAACTTCTGAGAGCAATCGGCTGCGAAACCTTTGTTCATGTTCCAAAACAAAGAAGGAATTCGAAGCTTCAGCCAAGAGCCACTAAAGGAATTCTCGTGGGTTATTCTCTACAGGGACGAGGTTGGAGAATCTGGATTCCTGAAAAACGCCAAGTGGTGGAATCTAGAAATTGTGTATTCAAAGAAGAAATCCTCTATAAACAGCCCAAAAGAGAAAGGGATACTCTACCATCTGTCCATTTCTCCTCGAAAGAGGCCTCCTTTCAAGAAGAAAGTAATGCAGATCAACCAGTAGACCGAGAAACTGAAGAACTGATTGGAACTACAGGTGGAATAGATCAGCTATCTGAGACTCTCCCAGAGAACCTGAGAAGCCATCCAATGACACTCCGAAGTCATGGAAAGACGGCAGAATCTCCGGAAGAGGATAATAGTGGTGGAAAGATAAATGCCACAAGTGCAGAGGACAATAACCCCACTTATGAAGAAGCCATGAACAGCCCTGAGGTAGTTCATTGGATAGAAGCCATTGAAGAAGAAAGGGAATCGCTCGAAAGACATGATGTATCTCAACTGCAGGAATTGCCGAAAGGTATCAAACCTTTGAAATGTAGATGGGTACTAAATAAGAAAATCAATGCAGTGGATGGTACCACTAGATACAAAGCACGTCTAGTCGCCAAAGGCTTCACTCAACGTAGAGGAATTGACTACAACGAAGTCTATACTCCTTGTTAAAACTAACAAAAAATTGTAAAAAATAATAAGTCTGCTCAAGAAATCAAATTATGGAGGTAGCGATAGGCAGGTGGTGAACCGGAAGAAATGAACAAACGACTCTAATCATGAATATGATGTTTATTCACATATGACGATTGACCTCGACTAGAGGTTACCTTTACCCCGTTGGGAAACAGCTTTCGAGTCTTCTTTATTCTTTAAGGCCTTATCTTGTGCCTTTTACTTGAACTTTAGGCCTTTCAACTTGAACTTTAGGCCTTTTAACTTGAACTCTAGGCCTTTGAACTTGAACTCGAGCTCCTCGATTCTCTTCCGATCTGCAAACTCTCCTACTTCCTCTGCTACTCGGCAGGCTCTGCCTTTCTCTGCTACTCGGCAGGCCAATATTTCCTCTGCTACTCGGCAGGCCAATACTTCCTCTGCTACTCGGCAGGCCAATACTTCCTCTGCTCCTCGGCAGGCCAATACTTCCTCTGCTACTCGGCAGGCTAATACTTCCTCTGCTCCTCGGCAGGCCAATTCTTCCTCTGCACCTCGGCAGGCTCTACCTTTCAGACTGATTAACCTCTCCGCGCGCCTTCTTTTTATAGGGTCCCAAACACGTGACCAAACCACAAAAATCAAACTTAAACAAATGAATCTCTTCATCAAAAGAAAGATATGCAAAAAACCCATGCAAAAGACTTATGCAAAAAACTATGCAAAAACTAGTTTCAACATTCTCCCACCTAATCTTGACAAGTATTATTGTCAAAATTAATCCCATACAATGGCCACATTATCCAGAGATATATCCCTTAGATCTCTCAATCTCTCCACCATATCTGTTTCTATAAACCTCGGGAACTATCCCCGGCCACCTGTTACTTGGGAGATATCCACTCGGGAGACAGCTCGGGAGACAGTTCTTCTCTGTAGACACCTTTGTCCTTTTCTTCCGGATTTTGAGGTACGGGGCACTTAACCAAAATTCCAACTACCACCATTTCCCGCCCCAAAAAACATCAGTTGTCCATTTTTTTCTTCCAAAGAAATCTGAGGTAGTCCCAATCATTTTCCTTAATGGCCATCACCCGGAAATATCTTCTCATGTCGGCCAAAATTCCGAACTTATTCTCCCGATATTTTATCCCTATTTCCGGGATTCTCCTCAGTAGAATGGGTCTCCTCTTCAAATACCGTCTTAAGGCGAGTCCGCCGTGTCCTCGACAGGAAGCGTCGCCAAATACTGGCCGTACAGGCGTAGCCCTGGATTCATTCTTAAACAAAAGGCGACGGGGCAAATAGCATCCTTTTACTTCCGGTGGATTTTCATTAACTCTATCGACGAGCCCTTCCTTCAACCAATCCTTTGGATCAATAATTTTTTCTTCCATCTTTGATTCAGTACCTTGTTCTATATCTATCTTTTATTCTCCCCCCTTTGAATCAGTACCCTGTTCTGCATCTAACTTTTCTTTTTCCACCTTTGGATCAGTACCCTGTTCTGCATCCAGCTTTTCTCCCACCGTTGAATCAGCACCTTGTTCTACATCTATATTTTTCGCTTCATTTCCATCATGATCTTTTCCCTTGTTGTATTTATCGTCCTTATTCTCTGCATAATCAGATTTATTTATGGTTTTCAAATCTTGGGATTCTGTTTCCTTATAATTATCCTTTATCTTAAATTCCGCATCTCTCGTTGGTCCTGCTTCCACCAATTTCCTCGATGCTAAAACTCTGACAACTCCTTCCTCATTTTCCTCATTATCATCAATCGATTCAGTTTCATCATCTGAAATCTCCACTTGATCAGCACCTTCAGCTACTGCTCTAGAATTGTTCACCGATTCATAACCTTTAATTGGAGTTTTAGAATCCTTTACTCTATTACCCTTGGTTTCAGCTTCCAAATCCCCTATTCTATCGCCTTTGGACTCAGCTTCAGAATCTTCCTTATTAAAGTCCATTTCTAATATATATTCGTCACTTGAGACTTTGTCTCCCTTTATATTTATTCTTTAAAGTCAACTCCATTTCTACCACCAGTAGAAAGAACATCTTTCCCCTGCTCACGCATTACGCGAATTCTAGCCTTTAAATAAAATCTTTCCATTATGTAAATTTCACACTCCTCAAATTCCTTATCTATCTCATCATCGGTAATAGCCTCTTGGGCCAATAAAATTCCCTGGCATTGCTCATTTAATGCCACCAACTCCAAATGGAGAGATTCCAACCTATCAAATTTTGCATATATCCTCTTTTTATCAATGGAAGAATCCTTTAATTCTGCATTTAAACCATTGACCTGCTCAGTAAATTTTTCTCTGGCAGCTTTTCTTATCTCACTCAATTCCTCCATTTCACCACCAAGCCTATCGCGTCCGGCTCACCAAATGTTAAAACTAACAAAAAATTGTAAAAAATTATAAGTCTGCTCAAGAAATCAAATTATGGAGGTAGCGATAGGCAGGTGGTGAACCGGAAGAAATGAACAAACGACTCTAATCATGAATATGATGTTTATTCACATATGACGATTGACCTCGACTAGAGGTTACCTTTACCCCGTTGGGAAACAGCTTTCGAGTCTTCTTTATTTTTTAAGGCCTTATCTTGTGCCTTTTACTTGAACTTTAGGCCTTTTAACTTGAACTCTAGGCCTTTGAACTTTAGGCCTTTTAACTTGAACTCTAGGCCTTTGAACTTGAACTCGAGCTCCTCGATTCTCTTCCGATCTGCAGACCCTCCTACTTCCTCTGAAACTCGGCAGGCTCTGCCTTTCTCTGCTACTCTGCAGGCCAATATTTCCTCTGCTACTCGGGAGGCCAATACTTCCTCTGCTACTCGGCAGGCTAATACTTCCTCTGCTCCTCGGCAGGCCAATACTTCCTCTGCTACTCGGCAGGCTAATACTTCCTCTGCACCTCGGCAGGCTCTACCTTTCAGACTGATTAACCTCTCCGCGCGCCTTCTTTTTATAGGGTCCCAAACACGTGACCAAACCACAAAACTCGAACTTAAACAAATGAATCTCTTCATCAAAAGAAAGATATGCAAAAAACCCATGCAAAAGACTTATGCAAAAAAACTATGCAAAAACTAGTTTCAACACTCCTGTTTCCAGTTTTGAAACTATAAGGCTATTAACGGCGATAGCAACAGAAAAGGACTGGTTCATTGACCAATTCGACGTGAAGAGTGCTTATCTTCATGGGACACTCAATGAGACTATTTACATGGAACAACCTGAATGCTTCAAGAAACCAGGAGAAGAAAACTTGTTCTGCAAGCTTAAGAAATCAATCTATGGATTAAAACAGAGCAGAAGATGCTGGAATAAATTCTTAAACAAGCAACTTCACGAAATAGGATTCCAACGTAACCCAATTGATCCGAGCATCTACGAAGTTGAACTTGAAGAAGGAAGGATCATTCTCTCAATCTATGTGGATGACATATTTGCCATTTCAGAGAATCAAGCAGCGAGAAACAAATGCAGAGAACTCTTAAATTCCAGTTTTGAAGTGAAGTATCTAGGACCAATTTCTCATATGCTTGGAGTATCCTTCAAGAAGTCAGAAGATGGAAGTATGACTCTTTCTCAAAGTAACTACATAGAAGAACTGCTTCAACATTTCAGACTACAGGATGCAAAAGGTGTCTCGAATCCAATGGAAACCAATCTTGACCTGCGTGTAAGGAAAAATGGAAATTCCAATGAGCGGTTTCCATACCGTGAACTGATCGGAGGACTGTCATACCTTTCTCAGAGAACCAGGCCCGACATTGCCTACGCAGTCGATATCCTATCCAGATACTGTGATAACTACACAAGAGAACACTGGGAAACGCGTGCTGCGTTATCTGAAGATCACCAAGGACTTTGGCATAACTTACAGATCCACTGGCAAACCTTTGATTGCTTTTTCGGATGCAAGTTGGGCCTCAGACATTGTAGACCGAAAAGGAGTATCAGGACATCTCATCATTTTAGCTGGAGCACCAATAATTTGGAGAAGCACCAAACAAACAGTTACCGCTTTGAGTACTATGGAATCGGAATACATTGCACTGTCATCAGCTGTGAAGGACATCACATGGGTACGGAATCTGATGGAACAGCTGAAAATGTCAAGTTTGATTTGTGGAGAAACAAAATTATTCAGCGACAACCAAGCTGCAATTTCCCATGCGGAAAATTACATCGACAAATCGAAAACTAGACATTTTGCCGTAAAGTACCATTTTGTTCGAGAAAAGTTCTCAGAAGAAGCAATCGAACTTTTCAACACTCCGAGTGCTGAGAACCCTGCTGACTTCCTTTCCAAGCCTCTTGCTAGAAGCCAGCATGAAAGTACTGCAGAGCGCTGATGGACTATCGGAATAAACGTCCAGCTGAAGTTATTCCGGGAGGGGATATGTTGGACACCAGCGCCGCTGCTCAAGTATAACACGTGACCGGAAGGATGACGTCGGCACCCCCCCCCTCCAACTGACAGTAAAGTTTAGCCTAACGACGCTGCTGTTTGTTTTCCTTCTACGGAGGATGTAACCTCTTTGTTTCCTCTCTTTCCCTTTTTAATCTTTATATAACCTATGCTTTAATTAATTAGTTAGTGCAAGGCTCTTGTCCTAAGTGTAACCAAGTACCTTGTCTACACCCCTACAAGAAACCCAAACGGGGCTTTGGCACAGTTGTAAGTGCAAATTCGAATTGCTTTTCACATGTGTAGCAATGTGGTACACTTACAGTAAAAACAGTCGCCAACTTCTATCCACCATGATTATCATTTCATATACCACGTGTACTAGGGATAAGAAAAAAAGGGCTACCCCAATACAACTATAAAAATGAAAGATTTCGAGTTTTATAAGAAGTAAAATCATTAAGCACGAATAGGTTTCAAAAACCAAACTTTTTACTGTCCTTAAAGTAATGAAATATATTGAGAAAGCTTTCTTCTTTAGAGAGGAACTCTTCCAGCTATTTCTCCAATTTTATAAACCAATCTGCTTTTAAGCTCTGAATCCTGTATTGGACGATTTTGCATATATATGAGACACAAAAATAGAATATTAATACAATATCTAAGATTATATTCTGTGTCTCACATACACTAAATACAATAGTTAATCTATAGTCATAGGCTTCTAGAACAGTACAAATATTATATATACATTTTTATATAATTAGAAAGCCATATATTGGATCAAAATATCATTTATTTTACAAATATATCAGTTGGCTGAACGCCAACCTTTATCCAGATATTATAACATTAATGCGTCACAACAAACTCGGCGTCACATAACGTCAATAGGATTTTATTGACGTTATATGGCACTGAGTTTGTTGCTAAATACATTATTATGTCATAATACCTTGAAAAATATATAGATATTACAAATATATTTTATAATTTATCAAAAGAGTATACAGTTAGACCTGTCAATAGCGCCCCCCTCTTGGGACTCGCCAAAATAAAGTGTTATTGAGAGGGGGTGCTATAGACAGGTCACTTTCAATGTAAATCGCATCGTACAACGTATTTAAATTCGGGCGCTATAGAGAGGGAGGCGCTATTTAGAAGGGGTGCTATACACAGGTTTAATTGTGTATATAGAAATTTATAAATTTCAAGGTACAAATAGAAGCGCAATATCTTAGATATAAAATAAACAGAGCTTAGTTTCAATTCAATATTTGTCGTTTTTTATATGAATATATTGTTGCATCATGGCTAATGAACCTATTTTATTTTAATTTGTAATATTATTTTTCATATTTATTAAATTCAAATTTATATTTTATATTTATTTGTTTTATTAAACAGAATAAATGTATTATAAGCAGAATATATGTTTTATTGAATCATCATTTGTATTTATGTACACTGTGTGACTTCACTGCTCTCTTTGATGTGAGAAATAAATAGAGGATTCTCGAGGCTACTTAAAGTAGAGTTATCTCATTATTCGCTTATATAAGTTTGTAGGATGGTTGAAACAAGCTTTGGCAAGATACAAGACCCAGCACAGGAGAGGATCAAGGTTGAAGAGTCTGCCAAGCCGCAACCTGGTGCAACAATTGGTCGAGATGCAAGTTCCGACCCAGTTGTCCTGAACCCCAACATCGACATCCCTAAGTATGATGGAACGGAAGACCCTCGCCCATGGATTTAATCTCTTGAAGAAATTGGCTTCCTGTACCATTGGGCAGACTACATTATCTCCCGTTATGCTGCCATGTATATGATTGGTAGCGCCAAAACCTGGCTGAACCTACACAAGATAAGTTTCACCAGCTGGGAAAATTTCAAAAGCCGCCTAATTGAGGATTTTGCCTCAGACGCCAACAAAGAAGAAATGAAGATGAGACTAAACAGGATGCAACAGTGGAATTAACCTGCAATCAGGTTTGCAGAGGATATCCTTGTACTGTGCAACAAGGTCGACCCCCAAATGGAAGAAGAGACTAAAATAGACTGGGTTATTGGAGGGTTGAAGAAATAATACTCTTTTGCCCTCCACCTAAACCCTCTTAGAAATACCAACGAACTTCTAGAAATTTGTAAAGGCTGGATTTATTCGAAAATAATTACCAAGAATGTGTAGAAAAATCAAAAGCTCTATATAATGGACCACGCTCTCCTCGTTCCCATCATCAAGAGCAATGGAAGAATGCTACGTCGTTCAGAAGACCATACCAGAACACCTCCAAGCCCCAGGCCCCTGCTCCGAGGTACTACCAGAACACCTCCAAGCCCCTGGCCCCCACTCCGATGTACTACCAGAACAATCCTCTGCCCCATGTATCTGCCCCTAGACGATCTCACACTCCCAATCCTGAGCCAAAACCGGTCTACCCAAGGAAAACATACAATAATAGTCCAGATTCAAACAGGAATAGGACAGGATACGGGAGACCAATATGTTTCAAGTGTAACAAGCCAGGACACGTAACGCGGTATTGCGGAGTCATATTTGTAAGAATTGTGGAAAAGGACCCCATAGTTACACAAGACAAGGTCGAAGAAGAAATCCGAATGGATAATGGAACTGAGAAGTCGAGACCTCTGCTCTACGCTGACGTAAGTAATAACATGTACTCAAGTATCCCTACAAGGAATAGATATGCCGCATTGGAAGAATTAAACTAAGCATCGCGCCTGAGTCCGTTAATCAAAGCAAGTCGACCATAAATGGAATTAAAAAGTTGGACCCCAGATATAAAATGAACATTGACGTTGATAGAATCGGTATCTGCGAAGCTTTGATTGATACCATCTTTCAGTGGTCGACCTTAGTACAGCTCTTAATACAGGTCTTGAAATAATAAATCCTGATAAAATGTGTTTCGGACCCGATGACAAAGAATAAGATATCGTAGGAAATATTGTTTTAAATATAAAATTTGATGACAAAAAAATTACACATCAATTTGTGATAATGAGAACACATTGCGAATATTTATACTTGGACGAGATTTTCTTAAGAAAATGAACGCAAAAATTGATTGTCAGCGTGAAATAATCAAATATGACTTGACAGGAAATCGTGACGTAATCAAATATCAACAGAAGAAAATAAAAAGTGCAAAGGATGCCATTATACCAGAACTTTCTATTAAATTGATTAAGGCATTTGTAGAAGCAGAGGATGGCTAATACATCATCGAGGAGAACCATAAAATGTTTCAAACAAATGGACTTCGACTAGCGAGAAGCTTAATAAATGTTGCGAATAAGGAAACATATATCTGGATAACAAACCCTTACCCTCGACCATTAAAAATAATTTACCTCAATTTCAGATAAACGAAAATTTATCATATAAGGAAAAGGAGCAATTGAAACGAGTTTTGGAAAGGTACGCGGATTTGTTTTTGTCGGGATTAGGAAGATTCAACTTAGCGAAACATCGGATTGATACAGAAGGCGCGAAACAGATCAAACACAAGCCGTATAGGGTGAGCGCGAATGAGCGAGAAATCATTAAAGAGCAAATTGATGAAATGCTCAGAGACGGCATAATCAGACCATCCTCGAGTCCATGGTCCTTCCCCGTAATATTGGTCAAGAAGCGAGATGGTAAGTACAGATTCTGCGTTGACTACAGAAAATTGAATGATGTAACAGTGAAAGATGATTACTCAATTCCCAGAATTGATTAAGTATTGGACACACTTCAAGGATCCAAATACTTTTCAGCAATTGACCTTAAATCAGGATATTGGCAAGTAGAGGTTGAGGAGAAATATAAAGAAAAGACAGCCATCACTACAGCACATGGCTTATATGAGTTCAACGTAATGCCCTTTGGACTATGCAATGCCCCTGCCACATTTGAGAGGAACAGAGAAAATATGCTTGGTAATCTTAGATGGCAAATTTGCTTATGTTATCTAGATGACGTAATCATATATAGCTTGGATTTTTCAACACATCTCAAAATAATAGAAGCTGTTCTAAGATGTTTTCGCGAGGCTAATTTAAAATTGAACAACAAAAAGTGCCAATTTGCTTTCGAAGAACTGGAGATCTTGGCCATAATCAACATGGTATAAAACCAGCGGAGCATAATATCAAGGCTATTAGAGATTTTCTTCGATCCAAAAATATAAAAAAGTTCTATCATTTTTAGGAATGTGTTCATATTATAGAAAATTTATAATTAAACAGTATTATATGTATATAAGCAGATATTAGAACTTTAAAAGCGATCTATCAGATCAAATTGACAAAACCACTGAGCCTTTCTCTCTTCCAATTTCTCAAAAAAGAAGCAAACTTCTGTATTTATTTAAATTAAAATTTGAGTGGAAACAGTAGAAATTTGTTATTCCATATGAAAATAAATATTCATGATTAATGCCTTTTATTTCATATATATACATGTGGCGGTATTGTTTTATATTTTAAGGTTTTCTTAAATTTAATTATATATATTTATACAAAAATATAAATTCAAACAAGAACATAACTTATATGTTTTGTTCAAATATTTTAAAACATATAACGTTTAATATATTGGAATTGCTAATATCCTATATAAATTCAAACAAGAACATAACTTATATGTTTTGTTCAAATATTTTAAAACATATAACGTTTAATATATTGGAATTGCTAATATCCTATATATTGCCAATTTAAATGAATCTAAACTTTGAATAAAATAATATTAAGTCTAAAAGAAGTAATTAAATCATGTCATCAATTGAAATAGGCAAAATATATATTTTAACGATCATTTTATATTGTTTTGAATTTTTATTTTTATATGAAGATAACGAGAAGAATCAATTTTGAAGAATTTATATCCCATGTGTAATCATGAAATCAACATAGATATATTCTGGGTTGAAACGATCGTTCCATTGAAAATCAAAGCAATATTTTGTCAGATGATAAACGTATCACAAAAATAAACGTTATTTTCAATAAACATTTTCTTTTTGAAAGCACTTCTTGAATCATACAAGTGCCTTTAGGAATATTATTATTTTTTTTAAATAATCAGATAATCAAATCAAAAGGTTAAAGCAAATATTAGTTTATCCTCTTCCATGATATTTTTTAATTGATAAAAGGAAATTATATTTAAAAAAATACATTCTCTTTCTTCAAAATAGTTTGAATATTTTTTTATTTTCATTTTCTTATTTTACGCAACAAGTAATAATCACTAATAGATCGAACAATTCTCAGAGTATATATAAATATAAGAAATTTCTTGGTAAAAATCTTGATAAAATTTCAAAAGAAATTAAGTATATTTTTATACATTTCAACATAATAAAAAATATGCCACAGAAAATGAATATCTGCAAATATAATTGATAGGTTGATTTCAAAATATATTTTAAATTATATATATTAATCTTTTTAATTTTAATAGTGGTGTGTGTTAATGAGGATATATATTTCTTATATTGCTAGAAAAAAAGCAGAACTCTGGATCAAGATAACTGTCATGCATTACAAGCTTTCCATTACAAGTTTCCCGAATTGGACACTTTATTTAAAGAAATATATATTATTTCAATGGAATCCATGAAGGCATCACAAAATAAATGCAAATAACCAAACCGGACAATGGCATACTTCTAAATCAAAAGTACAACTGATTTCTACACATGTAGACATGTGATGCCTTTACAGTAAAAGCGGTTGCTAACTACTCACCATGATCATCATCGCCTTCACAATATATATTTGTGATATGTTAAAAAGCGGTAATAAAGAATAACCTTTGGATAAATCTATCCTTAAGAGAGCACGTACATAAAAGTGAAGCTACAAGAATCATCCTTATATTTACTACTGTTGTCTCTTATTCTTTTCCATTCTGTGCTACATCTTCTAAGGAAGTATCGCTTGATATTAAATTCTGAATATAGAGCAATCCATAATATATATGTAAAACGACATTTGAAATACTATCCCGCATGTGTTTCTTTTCAACGCGCGCGCGAAAAATCAAATTTTATTTCAAGGAGAAATAACGATTATTTCTAACATTTTGGATGAGGTATGAAAGGGTGATTTGTGAAGAGTAATGATAAACGGAAAAATAAAAGTTTCCAGGGATGTTCCCATGTTAGAAATAATCGTTATTTCTCCTTGAAATAAAATTTGATTTTTAGAGTTGAAAAGAAATACATGATGGATATTATTTTAAATGTCGTTTTACAATCATAAGCCGCATTATATTATATTGTATTACATATAATATATATATTTTAAATAGGGCTGATTTTGGATTTTAATAAGATTTTTTATTAATCCAATATTTCGATGGATCTTTAATTAATTCGAAATCTCTTAATTAATAATATTTATTTATATATATTACACTGTTTTTATTTTCTTTTGATTATATTTACTTTGTTTAAAATATATATAATAGATGGTTTATCTCCCAACAAGACGTCCGTGGCTCACCGCGACCTGCTGTGTGCTTCATAACAAAAAAAAAAAAAAACTTGTAAAAGATGGACGATTGGTCCATCAAATATTGGATTAATAAATATTCTTATTGAAATCCAAAATAAGCCCTATTTTTTAAAGAGATAAATATTTACAAAATATTGATAGAATATAAAATGCCTTTATCCAGTTTCTGGTCGATTATAAATATAGAAATTATATGAACAAAGAATTAATATTTTGTTCTTACTTGGTTATTTCATAGTGATTTACAATTTATATTAATTTATATAGACATATATATCTTTAATTAAAATGGCATATATTGGATCAAAATATAATTTATTTTAACCAATATTTGTGTTGGCTGAACGCCAAACTTTTTCAAGGTATTATAACATATTAAGGTGTGTCAACAACAAACCAAGCGCCTCAGCCAACAGAAATATTGGTAAAATAAATTATATTTGGCAAGCTGTACCTTAACGACCAAAAATTTGGTCATTAAGGCATCCTGAAAAATCATGAAATGGGTAGTTAAGGCCAGAATTGCGTGAGGACCGCGACGCAATCACCACGCTGATGAGGGCCAACAGCCCGAAACGCGTCCGTGGTTAGCTTTTCTTGATTAATCAATAATGGGTATTTGGCCAATTCTGGAATAATTAAAAATCAACGAGAATAGTTGATATTTATTCCGATAGATGGCGCAAGTCATCAGCAAATTTCAGTTGCACAATAAGGAGATGCCTTTTTCTGAATTTATGCACCTTATCCCAGTACAATATCACATTTGTACTATTTTTTCATATATATATATATGAAAACATAATAGAAAAAAATAAATAAAAAGGCCAGTTGTTGATATTAAAAATAAAAAGGCATTCCTTACCAGGAGCACATGTGCTTTACAGAAGGCAGAGCGCCATCTGGTGGAACAGAAATCAACTAAACATTGATTTAGCCTGTTCTCTGATATCTGCCAACCCGATTTCTTGATAAATCAAGAAAAGCCTTCCACGAACGCGTTTCGCGCTGTTGGCGCTCGTCAGCGTGAAGTAGGCTGTACCACTGCGAACAACAAGATTTTTGGTCACAGTGGCTTCTTGAGAAACCAAGATATAGGTATTTAAGGTCAAACTTGCGTAAATACGCTTAACATGTGAAAAATAATATAAAAAAATAAACAAAAAGGTCAGGTGTTGATCATAAATATAAATATAATATATTTGCCAACCCAATTTCTTGATAAATCAAGAAAGCCATCCACGAACGCGTTTCGCGTTGGCTCTCGTTAGCGTAGAGTAGGCTGTACCCATGTATTGATAAATATATATCAATTAATGATCAAATATTCATTGAGACGACTTTATATTTGAATTAAGAGGGTGGTTTTATTTTTATACAAAATATTTTTTTGGATAATGTTTACTAAATTGTATTATTATTTATATTACAGCTCTAAATTATGGGAATTATTTCACTTGAATACATTGGTTAACCTTACTATTGAAATTGTAGCGTCATTAATTCAGCTTCTGAATATTCAATATCTTAGGAATTCTTAAAATTGAAAATACTTCGGTCAGTAAACATTTTTATTATCTCGACGTTTCGACAAAAATCTTTTGTCCTCGTGAGGAGAAAATAAAAAATAAAACATTTGCCAAAGCGTTTAAAAATAGTTCTTACATTTTTTAAAGCTTTATCGAATATTTAAATTTTATTTTATCTTGACGAGGACAGCATATTTTTTTACGAAACGTAGATGTTGGAGAGAGGCCACAACAGCAAACGGCAACAAGTCTTTTAACACGTACGAAACGTAGAGATAATAAAAAAGATTTACTGGACGAAGTATCTTTAATTTTAAGAATTCCTATGAATGACGGCCAATCAGCTTCTATCTTTACGATAATAGGAATTGTATAGGTAAATTTGTAGAACGACATTTGAAACTATCCCGCATCGAAATTTATTTTTAAGGAGAAAAACGATTATTTCTAATCTTAGGGATGAAGTATGAAAGGTTGAATTGTGACGAGTAATGATAAACGGAAAAATAAAAGTACCCAGGGATGGGGATATGTCCAGGGTAGCCTAGTGGACATGGCATCTACCCGGTAAGCGGAACACTGTGGGTTCGTTTCCGATCACTGGACACTTTTATTTTTCATAAGTAAATTTATTGACTGTAGAATCATATTCTTTTATAATATGATTATTTATATTTTTACGTCTTTGTCAACAAAATTGTTTCTAGAATGAATTATTTTGTGTTAGAGGGATAATAAAATATATAATTTAAAATTTTATATCACCTTTGGAATGGTTATTTCCCATTTCTATAATAAATATATTTAGCTCATGAAATGAGTACTTTGTTTTTAGAAAAATATAAATATAACAATGTTCCAAACAACAAAAAGATATTTAAAAAATTATAAATCATCTATCAACCTCTTTGATGAGTTCGTTTGATATCGTTTATATACTAATGTCTTTTCAACGACGATTAAAATCGAGTCTAATACTTATAAAGATAGCAAATGTGATTTTGAAAACTCTGTTTTTGTACAAAATAAATTTATTTCATTTTTGTATATTATTGAAATAATAACAAATATAATAATTCAAGAAGTATAAACCATTAATTTATCAATATTACCGTGAAATTTCTGAACGTAGAATATTTCCATGAGTAATAATCTACTCTGAAGGATTATATAAGTATAAGGTTATCCCAAACGTTTGTAAACACCTGCAACAAATTTTTAAAAAATCTAATTTTCGCAAGCATTTACGAAATTTTGGGACAACACCTGCAACAAAATTCCAAATATATATTGATATAATATATATCAATAAAATATATATATGTGATGGTTGCGTACGTGTTGGTGTGGCTTGTAGAAAATCCACTGAAAAAAATATAATTATTTTTATAAAATAAATTAATTTAATTAAAGCTCAAATATATAGAGAGGAAAGAATTAAAGGCCGCTGGAAGCAAGCCTTGTTGTTCGAACGACGCGCGTGCTAACAGTCCGGGATGCCACCGCGCATGCGTAGTGAAGTATTCTTCCAGCTCGCGCTTGCCGAGGCGTAGTGAGGCCGCCACACTACTGACTGTATGTGTAGTGAAGCTTTGTCCGCGCTCGCTGAAGCAAAGTGTAGTCGCCACATATATATATATATCCTAATTCAATCTTTTGCAAGTGTTTACGAACTTTTGGAACAACCTTGTATTATAAAAAAAAAAGAACAGAATAGTGGAGTGAAATAATATCTTGCAGTTTCTTCGCCTCACGATTTTTTTTTCTTTGGTAAAATTTGTACGGTGGTATATGCCAATGAAATCAATTATCTATTGAAAATAATATATATTAATTCCAAAGTAGTTTGCGACATCTCTCTCTCTTTTTTGTACGCAAGTGTGTAACAGGGTGATGCCGGGTATTGGCTATAGAAGTCTACAAGTTAAGGGTTATGAGGCAGGGTGATGCCGGTATTGACCAGAGGACGTCTACAAGTGCAAGGTCCTGAGACAGGGTGATGCCGAATATTTACCAGAGGACGTCTACAAGTGCAGGATCAAGAGGCAGGGTGATGCCGGGTATTGACTAAAGGACGTCTACAAGTGCATGGTTATGAGGCAGGGTGATGCCGAATATTGACAAGAGGGCGTCTACAAGTACAGGGTCCTGAGGAAGGGTGATGCCGAATATTTACCAGAGGACGTCTACAAGTGCAGGATCAAGAGGCAGGGTGATGCCGAATATTGACCAGAGGGCGTCTACAAGTACAGGGTCCTGAGGAAGGGTGATGCCGAATATTTACCAGAGGACGTCTACAAGTGCAGGATCAAGAGGCAGGGTGGTGCCGGGTATTGACTAAAGAACGTATACAAGTGCAGGGTTATGAGGCAGGGTGAATATTGACTAGAAAACGTCTACAAGTGCAGGGTCCTGAGGAAAGGTGATGCCGAATATTTACCAGAGAACGTCTACGAGTGCAGGATCAAGAGGCATGGTGGTGCCGGGTATTGACTAGAGGACGTCTACAAATGAAGGATCAAGAGGCAGGGTGATGCCGGGTATTGACCAGAGGACGTCTACAAGTGCAGGATCAAGAGGCAGGGTTATGCCGGGTATCGACCAGAGGACGTTACAAGTGCAGGATCAAGAGGCAGGGTGATGCCTGGTATTGACTAGAGAAAGTCTATAAGTGCAGGATAAAGAGGCAGGGTGATGCTGGGTATTGGCCAGAGAACGTCTACAAGTGCAGGATCAAGAGGCAGGGTGTTGCCGGGTATTGACTAGAGGACGCCTACAAGTGCAGGAACAAGAGGCAGGGTGAACCTGGGTATTGGCCAGAGAACGTCTATAAGGAAAGGATCAAGACGCAGGGTGATGCTGGGTATTGACTAGAGGACGTCTATAAGGAAAGGATCAAGAGGCAGGGTGATGCCGAGTATTGGCCAGAGAACGTCTATAAGGAAAGGATCAAGAGGCAGGGTGATGCCGGGTATTGGCCAGAGAACGTCTATAAGGAAAGGATCAAGAGGCAGGTGATGCCGGGTATTGACCAGAAGACGTCTACAAGTGCAGGATCAAGAGGCAGGGTGATGCCGGGTATTGACTAGAGGACGTCTATAAGGAAAGGACAAAGAGGCAAGGTGATGCCTTGTATTGACTAGAGAACGTCTATAAGTGCAGGATAAAGAGGCAGGGTGATGCTGGGTATCGGCCAGAAAACGTCTACAATTGCAGAATCAAGAGGCAGGGTGAACCTGGGTATTGGCCAGAGAACGTCTATAAGGAAAGGATCAAGAGGCAGGGTGATGCCGGGTATTGAAAAGAAGACGTCTAAAATTAAAGGGTCAAGAGGCAGGGTGATACCGGGTATTAACTAGAGAATGTCTACAAGTAAAGGATCAGGAATAATGGTCTTTATCATAGTCTGTACCATGTATCCTTGGAATAAGTGAGAAAAGCAAGCACGCTCACGAAATAAAGGTTTTCAACGAATTCAGTTCAATAAATCCATTCAAAGAGTGAGAAATCGGGAATCTTGCAAAACATCCTGCTACCGATAAGACAATTTCCTGAGTACTGAGTCAGTTAACTTTCCCATTGCCCTTACACCTTTACTGTACACTATATCACAAATATCTATATTCCATTAGTGTATACAGAGCCTGTGTCTCAATAAAAGAAAATGAACTTTCATATTGTTACATCATGTTAAATACGCCCCTCTATTTATTCAAAATAATATCTATACTATCTTATTGTTTTAAAAACAGAGCAATCCATAAATAAATCTTTAATCAAAAGGCATATTTTGGATCAAAATATTCATTTATTTTACCAATATTTCAGTTGGCTGAACTCCAACGTTTATCAATGTATTAAAACATATTAATGTGTGTTAATACCGTGATAAAGGTTGGCGTTCAGCAACTGATATATTGGTAAAATAAATGATATTTTATTCAATATGTGCCTTTTTAATTAAATACCATCTTATATTTATTTCAAACAGATTATATACTATAGTATCATTCTTTTGTAACTATGGAACATTGTTACCATTGTTTATATCTTGGTTATTTATTTGGGAGAGTGGAGTCACGGATGCGGCGAAGGACTAAAGATCATCAACTAAGTGGAAGTCAACAAATAGAACAAAGCAACTCTAAAGGTTAATTAATTTATCATTTACTTTTTCTTATATACCATTTTTTCTTATTCTTAGTACACATGGCCATGATAATCATGGTAGGTAGAAAAAGGCGACTGCTTTTACTGTAAGTGCACCACATGTCTAGACATGTGTAAAGCAGCTTATATACTTTGATTATGGAAACCTGCTCTGGAAACATGTACGACACAAAGAAGGAGGGAATCAAGGTGGATGATTCTACAAAGTTGCAACACCATGTAACACAAAATGAACTTAGCCTGCCAAATATAAAGCGAGTTAAATGATGATCATAAACTGTCCAATATGAATTAATAACCTATCATTATGGTCCCTCAGTATTGAGGGGGTTAGTATTTCTTCTCAATATAGATACTGTCTCTCTTTACCTTGAGAGACGACCTAGTGTCCAGCTACTTGACCAGCTCGGTAACTCCAATGAAGAGGCTCTAAGGATGACTATCAATTGTCCAAAACTTATCCAAAACTATTTTTTCTTTATTGAACAGCACGGTCAATTTATACATTCAAAGAAATTTACATACTAATTTATACATTCAAATAAATTTACATATATATTTTTTCTTTGTTTTTAAATAACAAAAATATTTACATAAATAAATTTGACTACTCTAGTGGTCGTAACACACAGTATGAAACCGGGGGTCGGTGGAAGTATGGTCTAAAATTAATGGTGTCCATACACATGATTAAAGTAGAATCTGAAAAATTGCCTTTAAAATCTACTTTCAAAAAATTTAGAATCAAATCCATAACATTCCAGAATCGCTTATTATCCTTTATTATTAAGTGAACAAAAAAAAAAATCAAGGTGAGATTTCAGAAGAGCCTCATTAATCTATGTCACATATATCTTTAAATGGCGCATATTTTGTTTAAATGCCGCATATTTGTTTAAAGTTTTGAGAAATTAAGTAAATATGGTAGAGAATATATAAAAGGAAGTCTTTTTTTTTTTGGCCAGAGAGTCGTGCAATAAATGAGATTTTTTAATTGTTTCTTAGCGTGATGCACAATCTAAAGTTATGAAAAAGATGTATGATACTTATCTATAGATTCAGAATAGTCTTTCGAAATAGCTTAGTTAGTTTTGTGTAAAATATAATTGCTAATCCCATAATCGCAAGTTAGTAAAATTTATTTTAAGTGGCATAAAAATGTTTTATCATGAAATATATGATGTTTGAAAATATTTTATTTATCAAATACCCGAATTTCTCTAATCACACAAAAACAGTAATTCTCCAACGATAAAAAAAAGAACGTCTCGTAAGGCGCGTTTAATTCCTCAATACATTTCTGAATTCATGATAAAATTGGAAAAAGTTTATAAAATTACAAAATATTTCTCACAATGAGTTTATTTTATAGAGCGAGTCAAATGATGATCATAAACTCTTCAATGTGAATTAAA
>CP092873.1:19552521-19585746 GCA_030710605.1 Cordylochernes scorpioides | reverse complement strand
TACTAACCCCCCTCAATACTGAGGGACCATAATGATAGGCTATTAAATCATATTGGACAGTTAATGATCATCATTTAACTCGCTTTATAATTGGCAGACAAGGTTAATTATGTGTTACATGGTGCTGCAACTTTGTAGAATCATCCACCTTGATTCCCTCCTTCTTTGTGTCGTACATGTTTCCAGAGCGGGTTTCCATAATCAAGGTATATAAGCTGCTTTACACATATCTAGACATGTGGTGCACTTACAGTAAAATCAGTCGCCTTTTTCTACCTACCATGATTATCATGGCCATGTGTACTAGGAATAAGAAAAAATGGTATATAAGAAAAGTAAATGATAAATTAATTAACCTTTAGAGTTGCTTTGTTTATTTGTTGACTTCCACTTAGTTGATGATCTTTAGTCTTCGCCGCATCCGTGGCTCCACTCTCCCAAATAAATAACCAAGATATAAGCAATAAGAGCAATTTTACATATTTATAAAAAGAACAATACTATAGTACATAATATGTTTGAAATAAATATAAGATAGTATTTAATTAAAAAGGCACACACATATTGGATCAAAATATCATTTATTTTTCCAATATTTCAGTTGGCTGAACGTCAACCTTTATCACGGTATTAAAACATATTAATATGTTTTAATACATTGATAAAAGTTGGAGTTCAGCCAACTGAAATATTAGTAAAATAAATGATATTTTGATCCAAAATATGCCTTTTTGATTAAATATTTATTTATGGATTGCTCTGTTTTTAAAACAATAAGATAGTATAGATATTATTTTGAATAAATAGAGGGGCGTATTTAACATGATGTAACAATATGAAAGTTCATTTTCTTTTATTGAGACACACACAGGCTCTGAATACACTAATGGAATATAGATATTTGTGATATAGTGTACAGTAAAGGTGTAAGGGCAATGGGGAAGTTAACTGACTCAGTACTCAGGAAATTGTCTTATCGGTAGCAGGATGTTTTTGCAACATTCCCGATTTCTCACTCTCTTTGAATGGATTTATTGAACTGAATTCGTTGAAAACTTTTATTTCGTGAGCGTGCTTGCTTTTCTCACTTATTCCAAGGATACATGGTACAGACTATGATAAAGACCATTATTCTTGATCCTTTACTTGTAGACATTCTCTAGTCAATACCCGGTATCACCCTGCCTCTTGACCCTTTAATTTTAGACGTCTTCTTTTCAATACCCGGCATCACCCTGCCTCTTGATCCTTTCCTTATAGACGTTCTCTGGCCAATACCAGGTTCACCCTGCCTCTTGATTCTGCAATTGTCGACGTTTTCTGGCCGATACCCAGCATCACCCTGCCTCTTTATCCTGCACTTATAGACGTTCTATAGTCAATACAAGGCATCACCTTGCCTCTTTGTCCTTTCCTTATAGACGTCCTCTAGTCAATACCCGGCATCACCCTGCCTCTTGATCCTTTCCTTATAGACGTTCTCTGGCCAATACCCGGCATCACCCTGCCTCTTGATCCTGCACTTGTGGACGTCTTCTGGTCAATACCCACCATCACCCTGCCTCTTGATCCTGAACTTGTAAACGTCTTCTGGTCAATACCCGGCATCACCCTGCCTCTTGATCCTTTCCTTATAGACGTTCACTGGCCAAAACCCGGCATCACCCTGCCTCTTGATCCTTTCCTTATAGACGTTCTCTGGTCAATACCCGGCATCACCCTGCCTCTTGATCCTGCACTTATAGACGTCCTCTGGTCAATACCCGGCATCACCCTGCCTCTTGATCCTTTCCTTATAGACGTCCTCTAGTCAATACCCTGCATCACCCTGCCTCTTGATCCTTTCCTTATAGACGTTCTCTGGCCAATACCCGGAATCACCCTGCTTCTTGATCCTGCACTTGTAGACGTCTTCTGGTCAATATTCGGTATCACCCTGCCTCTTTATCCTGTACTTATAGACGTTCTCTAATCAATACCCGGCATCACCCTGCCTCTTGATCTTTTCCTTATAGACGTCCTCTGGTCAATACTCGGCATCACCCTGCCTCTTGATCCTTTCCTTATAGACGTTCTCTGGCCAATACCCGGCATCACCCTGCCTCTTGATCCTTTCCTTATAGACGTCCTCTAGTCAATACTCAGCATCACCCTGCGTCTTGATCCTTTCCTTATAGACGTTCTCTGGCCAATACCCGGAATCACCCTGCCTCTTGATCCTGCACTTGTAGACGTCTTCTGGTCAATATTCGGTATCACCCTGCCTCTTTATCCTGTACTTATAGACGTTCTCTAATCAATACCCGGCATCACCCTGCCTCTTGATCTTTTCCTTATAGACGTCCTCTGGTCAATACTCGGCATCACCCTGCCTCTTGATCCTTTCCTTATAGACGTTCTCTGGCCAATACCCGGCATCACCCTGCCTCTTGATCCTTTCCTTATAGACGTCCTCTAGTCAATACTCAGCATCACCCTGCGTCTTGATCCTTTCCTTATAGACGTTCTCTGGCCAATACCCGGCATCACCCTGCCTCTTGTTCCTGCAGTTGTAGACGTCCTCTGGTCAATACCCGGCATCACCCTGCCTCTTGATCCTGCACTTGTAGACGTTCTCTGGTCAATACCCGACATCTGCCTCCTGATCCTGCACTTGTAGACGTTCTCTGGCCAATACCCAGCATCACCCTGCCTCTTTATCCTGCACTTATAGACTTTCTCTAGTCAATACCAGGCATTACCCTGCCTCTTTATCCTGCACTTGTAGACGTTCTCTGGTCAATACTCGGCATCACCCTGTCTCTCAATCCTGCACTTGTAGACGTCTTCTAGGCGATACCCGACTTTCACTCTGCCTCTTGATCCTGCACTTGTAACGTCCTCTGGTCGATACCCGCATCACCCTGCCTCTTGATCCTGCACTTGTAGAATTCCTCTGGTCAATACCCGGCATCACCCTGCCTCTTGATCCTTCATTTGTAGACGTCCTTTAGTCAATATCCGGCACCACCCTGCCTCTTGATCCTGCACTCGTAGACGTTCTCTGGTAAATATTCGGCATCACCTTTCCTCAGGACCGTGCACTTGTAGACGTTTTCTAGTCAATATTCGGCATCACCCTGTCTTATAACCCTGCACTTGTATACGTCCTTTAGTCAATACCCGGCACCACCCTGCCTCTTGATCCTGCACTTGTAGACGTTCTCTGGTAAATATTCGGCATTACCCTTCCTCAGGACCCTGCACTTGTAGACGCCCTCTGGTCAATATTCGGCATCACCCTGCCTCTTGATCCTGCACTTATAGACTTTATCTAGTCAATACCCGGCATCACCCTGCCTCTTGATCCTGCACTTATAGACGTCCTCTGGTCAATACCCGGCATCACCCTGCCTCTTGATCCTTTCCTTATAGACGTCCTCTAGTCAATACCCAGCATCACCCTGCCTCTTGATCCTTTCCTTATAGACGTTCCCTGGCCAATACCCGGCATCACCCTGCCTCTTGATCCTGCACTTGTAGACGTCCTCGGTCAATATTCGGCATCACCCTGCCTCTTGATCCTGCACTTATAGACTTTATCTAGTCAATACCCGGCATCACCCTGCCTCTTGATCCTGCACTTATAGACGTCCTCTGGTCAATACCCGGCATCACCCTGCCTCTTGATCCTTTCCTTATAGACGTCCTCTAGTCAATACCCAGCATCACCCTGCCTCTTGATCCTTTCCTTATAGACGTTCCCTGGCCAATACCCGGCATCACCCTGCCTCTTGATCCTGCACTTGTAGACGTCCTCGGTCAATATTCGGTATCACCCTGCCTCTTTATCCTGTACTTATAGACGTTCTCTAATCAATACCCGGCATCACCCTGCCTATTGATCTTTTCCTTATAGACGTCCTCTGGTCAATACCCAGCATCACCCTGCCTCTTGATCCTTTCCTTATAGACGTTCTCTGGCCAATACCCGGCATCACCCCTGCCTCTTGATCCTGCACTTGTAGACGTCCTCTGGTCAATATTCGGTATCACCCTGCCTCTTTATCCTGTACTTATAGACGTTCTCTAATCAATACCCGGCATCACCCTGCCTATTGATCTTTTCCTTATAGACGTCCTCTGGTCAATACCCGGCATCACCCTGCCTCTTGTTCCTGCACTTGTAGACGTCCTCTGGTTAATACCCGGCATCACCCTGCCTCTTGATCCTGCACTTGTAGACGTTCTCTGGTCAATACCCGACATCTGCCTCCTGATCCTGCACTTGTAGACGTTCTCTGGCCAATACCCAGCATCACCCTGCCTCTTTATCCTGCACTTATAGACTTTTTCTAGTCAATTCCAGGCATTACCCTGCCTCTTTATCCTGCACTTGTAGACGTTCTCTGGTTAATACTCGGCATCACCCTGTCTATTAATCCTGCACTTGTAGACGTCTTCTAGGCGATACCCGACATCACTCTGCCTCTTGATCCTGCACTTGTAACGTCCTCTGGTCGATACCCGGCATCACCCTGCCTCTTGATCCTTCATTTGTAGACGTCCTCTAGTCAATATCTGGCACCACCCTGCCTCTTGATCCTGCACTCGTAGACGTTCTCTGGTAAATATTCGGCATCACCTTTCCTCAGGACCCTGCACTTGTAGACGTTTTCTAGTCAATATTCGGCATCACCCTGCTTTATAACCCTGCACTTGTGTACGTCCTTTAGTCAATACTCGGCACCACCCTGCCTCTTGATCCTGCACTTGTAGACGTCCTCTGGTAAATATTCGGCATCACCCTTCCTCAGGACCCTGCACTTGTAGACGCCCTCTGGTCAATATTCGGCATCACCCTGCCTCATAACCATGCACTTGTAGACGTCCTTTAGTCAATACCCGGCATCACCCTGCCTATTGATCTTTTCCTTATAGACGTCCTCTGGTCAATACCCGGCATCACCCTGCCTCTTGATCCTTTCCTTATAGACGTTCTCTGGCCAATACCCGGCATCACCCTGCCTCTTGATCCTGCACTTGTAGACGTCCTCTGGTCAATATTCGGTATCACCCTGCCTCTTTATCCTGTACTTATAGACGTTCTCTAATCAATACCCGGCATCACCCTGCCTATTGATCTTTTCCTTATAGACGTCCTCTGGTCAATACCCGGCATCACCCTGCCTCTTGTTCCTGCACTTGTAGACGTCCTCTGGTCAATACCCGGCATCACCCTGCCTCTTGATCCTGCACTTGTAGACGTTCTCTGGTCAATACCCGACATCTGCCTCCTGATCCTGCACTTGTAGACGTTCTCTGGCCAATACCCAGCATCACCCTGCCTCTTTATTCTGCACTTATAGACTTTCTCTAGTCAATACCAGGCATTACCCTGCCTCTTTATCCTGCACTTGTAGACGTTCTCTGGTTAATACTCGGCATCACCCTGTCTATTAATCCTGCACTTGTAGACGTCTTCCCAGGCGATACCCGACATCACTCTGCCTCTTGATCCTGCACTTGTAACGTCCTCTGGTCGATACCCGGCATCACCCTGCCTCTTGATCCTTCATTTGTAGACGTCCTCTAGTCAATATCCGGCACCACCCTGCCTCTTGATCCTGCACTCGTAGACGTTCTCTGGTAAATATTCGGCATCACCTTTCCTCAGGACCCTGCACTTGTAGACGTTTTCTAGTCAATATTCGGCATCACCCTGCCTCATAATCCTGCACTTGTGTACGTCCTTTAGTCAATACTCGGCACCACCCTGCCTCTTGATCCTGCACTTGTAGACGTCCTCTGGTAAATATTCGGCATCACCCTTCCTCAGGACCCTGCACTTGTAGACGCCCTCTGGTCAATATTCGGCATCACCCTGCCTCATAAACATGCACTTGTAGACGTCCTTTAGTCAATACCCGGCATCACCCTGCCTCTTGATCCTTTCCTTATAGACGTTCTCTGGCCAATACCCGGCATCACCCTGCCTCTTGATCCTTTCCTCATAGACGTCCTCTAGTCAATACCCAGCATCACCCTGCGTCTTGATCCTTTCCTTATAGACGTTCTCTGGCCAATACCCGGCATCACCCTGCCTCTTGTTCCTGCACTTGTAGACGTCCTCTGGGTAATACCCGGCATCACCCTGCCTCTTGATCCTGCACTTGTAGACGTTCTCTGGTCAATACCCGACATCTGCCTCTTGATCCTGCACTTATAGACTTTCTCTAGTCAATACCAGGCATCACCCTGCCTCTTTATCCTGCACTTGTAGACGTTCTCTGGTCAATACTCGCCATCACCCTGTCTCTTAATCCTGCACTTGTAAACGTCTTCTAGGCGATACCCGACATCACTCTGCCTCTTGATCCTGCACTTGTAACGTCCTCTGGTCGATACCCGGCATCACCCTGCCTCTTGATCCTGCACTTGTAGACGTCCTTTGGTCAATACCCGGCATCACCCTGCCTCTTGATCCTTCATTTGTAGACGTCCTCTAGTCAATATCCGGCACCACCCTGCCTCTTGATCCTGCACTCGTAGACGTTCTCTGGTAAATATTTGGCATCACCTTTCCTCAGGACCCTGCACTTGTAGACGTTTTCTAGTCAATATTCGGCATCACCCTGCCTTATAACCCTGCACTTGTGTACGTCCTTTAGTCAATACTCGGCACCACCCTGCCTCTTGATCCTGCACTTGTAGACGTCCTCTGGTAAATATTCGGCATCACCCTTCCTCAGGACCCTGCACTTGTAGACGCCCTCTGGTCAATATTCGGCATCACCCTGCCTCATAACCATGCACTTGTAGACGTCCTTTAGTCAATACCCGGCATCACCCTGCCTCTTGATCCTGTACTTGTAGATGTCCTCTGGTAAATATTCGGCATCACCCTGTCTCAGGACCCTACACTTGTAGACGTCCTCTAGTCAATACCCAGCATCACCCTGCCTCTTGATCCTTTCCTTATAGACGTTCTCTGGCCAATACCCGGCATCACCCTGCCTCTTGATCCTGCACTTATTGACGTTATCTAATCAATACCCGTCATCACCCTGCCTCTTGATCCTTTCCTTATAGACGTCCTCTAGTCAATACCCAGCATCACCTTGCCTCTTGATCCTTTCCTTATAGACGTTCTCTGGCCAATACCCGGCATCACCCTGCCTCTTGATCCTTTCCTTATAGACGTCCTCTAGTTAATACCCAGCATCACCTTGCCTCTTTATCCTGTACTTATAGACTTTCTCTAATCAATACCCGGCATCACCCTGCCTCTTGATCTTTTCCTTATAGACGTCCTCTGGTCAATACCCGGCATCACCCTGCCTCTTGATCCTTTCCTTATAGACGTTCTCTGGCCAATACCCGGCATCACCCTGCCTCTTGATCCTTTCCTCATAGACGTCCTCTAGTCAATACCCAGCATCACCCTGCGTCTTGATCCTTTCCTTATAGACGTTCTCTGGCCAATACCCGGCATCACCCTGCCTCTTGTTCCTGCACTTGTAGACGTCCTCTGGGTAATACCCGGCATCACCCTGCCTCTTGATCCTGCACTTGTAGACGTTCTCTGGTCAATACCCGATATCTGCCTCTTGATCCTGCACTTGTAGACGTCCTCTGGTCAATACCCGGCATCACCCTGCCTCTTGATCCTTTCCTTATAGACGTTCTCTGGCCAATACCCGGCATCACCCTGCCTCTTGATCCTTTCCTCATAGACGTCCTCTAGTCAATACCCAGCATCACCCTGCGTCTTGATCCTTTCCTTATAGACGTTCTCTGGCCAATACCCGGCATCACCCTGCCTCTTGTTCCTGCACTTGTAGACGTCCTCTGGGTAATACCCGGCATCACCCTGCCTCTTGATCCTGCACTTGTAGACGTTCTCTGGTCAATACCCGATATCTGCCTCTTGATCCTGCACTTGTAGACGTTCTCTGGTCAATACCCGATATCTGCCTCTTGATCCTGCACTTATAGACTTTCTCTAGTCAATACCAGGCATCACCCTGCCTCTTTATCCTGCACTTGTAGACGTTCTCTGGTCAATACTCGGCATCACCCATTCTCTTAATCCTGCACTTGTAGACGTCTTCTAGGCGATACCCGACATCACTCTGCCTCTTGATCCTGCACTTGTAACGTCCTCTGGTCGATACCCGGCATCACCCTGCCTCTTGATCCTGCACTTGTAGACGTCCTTTGGTCAATACCCGGCATCATCCTGCCTCTTGATCCTTCATTTGTAGACGTCCTCTAGTCAATACCCGGCACCACCCTGCCTCTTGATCCTGCACTCGTAGACGTTCTCTGGTAAATATTCAGCATCACCTTTCCTCAGGACCCTGCACTTGTAGACGTTTCCTAGTCAATATTCGGCATCACCCTGCCTCATAATCCTGCACTCGTATACGTCCTTTAGTCAATACCCGGCACCACCCTGCCTCTTGATCCTGCACTTGTAGACGTCCTCTGGTAAATATTCGGCATCACCCTTCCCCAGGACCCTGCACTTGTAGACGCCCTCTGGTCAATATTCGGCATCACCCTGCCTCATAACCATGCACTTGTAGACGTCCTTTAGTCAATAACCGGCATCACCCTGCCTCTTGATCCTGCAATTGTAGACGTCCTCTGGTAAATATTCGGCATCACTCTGTCTCAGGACCTTGCACTTGTAGACGTCCTCTGGTCAATACCCGGCATCACCCTGCCTCATAACCCTGCACTTGTAGACGTTCTCTAGCCAATACCTGTCATCATCCTGCCTCTGAATCCTGCACTTGTAGATGTCCTCTGGTCAATACCCGGCATCACTCTGCCTCATAACCATTAACTTGTAGATTTCTCTAGCCAATACCCGGCATCACCCTGTTACACACTTGCTTACAAAAGAGAGAGAGAGAGATGTCGCAAACTACTTTGGAATTAATATATATTATTTTCAATAGATAATTGATTTCATTGGCATATACCACCCGTACAAATTTTACCAAAGAAAAAAAAATCTTGAGGCGAAGAAACTGCAAGATATTCTTTCACTCCACTATTCTGTTCTTTTTTTTTATAATACAAGGTTGTTCCAAAAGTTTGTAAACACTTGCAAAAGGTTGAATTAGGATATATATATGTGGCGACTACACTTTGCTTCAGCGTACTGGGACAAAGCTTCACTACACATACAGGCAGTAGTGTGGCGGCCTCACTACACCTCGACAAGCGCGAGCTGGAAGAATACCTCACTACGCATGCGCGGTGGCATCCCGGACTGTTAGCACGCGCGTTGTTCGAACAACAAGGCTTGCTTCCAGCGGCCTTTACTTCTTTCCTCTCTATATATTTTGAGCTTTAATTAAATTAATTTATTTTATAAAAATAATTATATTTTTTTCAGCGGATTTTCTACAAGCCACACCAACACGTACGCAACCATCACATATATATATTATATTGATATATATTATATCAATATATATTTGGAATTTTGTTGCAGGTGTTGTCCCAAAATTTCGTAAATGCTTGCGAAAATTTGATTTTTTAAAAATTTGTTGCAGGTGTTTACAAACTTTTGGGATAACCTTATATGTATATAATCCTTCAGAGTAGATTATTTACTCATGGAAATATTCTACGTTCAGAAATTTCACGGTAATATTGATAAATTAATGGTTTATACTTATTGAATTATTATATTTGTTATTATTTCAATAATATACAAAAATGAAATAAATTTATTTTGTACAAAAACAGAGTTTTCAAAATAACATTTGCTATATTTATAAGTATTAGACTCGATTTTAATCGTCGTTGAAAAGACATTAGTATATAAACGATATCAAACGAACTCATCAAAGAGGTTGATAGATGATTTATAATTTTTTAAATATCTTTTTGTTGTTTGGCACATTGTTATATTTATATTTTTTCTAAATACAAAGTACTCATTTTATGAGCTAAATATATTTATTATAGAAATGGGAAATAACCATTCCAAAGGTGATATTAAAATTTTAAATTATATATTATATTATCCCTCTAACACAAAATAATTCAATCTAGAAACAATTTTGTTGACAAAGACGTAAAAATATAAATAATCATATTATAAAAGATATTGATTCTACAGTCAATAAATTTACTTATGAAAAATAAAAGTGTCCAGTGATCGGAAACGAACCCACATTGTTCCGCTTACCGGGTAGATGCCATGTCCACTAGGCTACCCTGGACATATCCCCATCCCTGGGTACTTTTATTTTTCCGTTTATCATTACTCATCACAATTCAACCTTTCATACTTCATCCCTAAGATTAGAAATAATCGTTTTTCTCCTTAAAAATAAATTTCTATGCGGGATAGTTTCAAATGTCGTTCTACAAATTTACCTATACAATTCCTATTATCGTAAAGATAGAAGCTGCTTGGACGGCATTCATAGGAATTCTTAAAATTAAAGATACTTCGTCCAGTAAATCTTTTTTATTATCTCTACGTTTCGTACGTGTTAAAAGACTTGTTGCCGGTTGCTGTTGTGGCCTCTCTCCAACATCTACGTTTCGTAAAAAAATATGCTGTCCTCGTCAAGATAAAATAAAATTTAAATATTCGATAAAGCTTTAAAAAAATGTAAGAACTATTTTTAAACGCTTTGGCAAATGTGTCATTTTTATTTTCTCCTCACGAGAACAAAAGATTTTAGTCGAAACGTCGAGATAATAAAAATGTTTACTGACCGAAGTATTTTCAATTTTAAGAATTCCTAAGATATTGAATATTCAGAAGCTGAATTAATGACGCTACAATTTCAATAGTAAGGTTAACCAATGTATTCAAGTGAAATAATTCCTATAATTTAGAGCTGTAATATAAATAATAATACAATTTAGTAAACATTATCCAAAAAAATATTTTGTATAAAAATAAAACCACCCTCTTAATTCAAATATAAAGTCGTCTCAATGAATATTTGATCATTAATTGATATATATTTATCAATACATGGGTACAGCCTACTCTACGCTAACGAGAGCCAACGCGAAACGCGTTCGTGGATGGCTTTTCTTGATTTATCAAGAAATTGGGTTGGCAAATATATTATATTTATATTTATGATCAACACCTGACCTTTTTGTTTATTTTTTTATATTATTTTTCACATGTTAAGCGTATTTACGCAAGTTTGACCGTAAATACCTATATCTTGGTTTCTCAAGAAGCCACTGTGACCAAAAATCTTGTTGTTCGCAGTGGTACAGCCTACTTCACGCTGACGAGCGCCAACAGCGCGAAACGCGTTCGTGGAAGGCTTTTCTTGATTTATCAAGAAATCGGGTTGGCAAATATCAGAGAACAGGCTAAATCAATGTTTAGTTGATTTCTGTTCCACCAGATGGCGCTCTGCCTTCTGTAAAGCACATGTGCTCCTGGTAAGGAATGCCTTTTTATTTTTAATATCAACAACTGGCCTTTTTATTTTATTTTTTCTATTATGTTTTCATATATATATATGAAAAAATAGTACAAATGTGATATTGTACTGGGATAAGGTGCTTAAATTCAGAAAAAGGCATCTCCTTATTGTGCAACTGAAAGTTGCTGATGACTTGCGCCATCTATCGGAATAAATATCAACTATTCTCGTTGATTTTTAATTATTCCAGAATTGGCCAAATACCCATTATTGATTAATCAAGAAAAGCTAACCACGGACGCGTTTCGGGCTGTTGGCCCTCATCAGCGTGGTGATTGCGTCGCGGTCTCACGCAATTCTGGCCTTAACTACCCGTTTCATGATTTTTCAGGATGCCTTAATGACCAAATTTTTGGTCGTTGAGGTACAGCTTGCAAAATATAATTTATTTTACCAATATTTCTGTCGGCTGAGGCGCTTGGTTTGTTGTTGACACACCTTAATATGTTATAATACCTTGAAAAAGTTTGGCGTTCAGCCAACACAAATATTGGTTAAAATAAATTATATTTTGATCCAATATATGCCATTTTAATTAAAGATATATATGTGTCTATATAAATTAATATAAATTGTAAATCACTATGAAATAACCAAGTAAGAACAAAATATTAATTCTTTGTTCATATAATTTCTATATTTATAATCGACCAGAAACTGGATAAAGGCATTTTATATTCTATCAATATTTTGTAAATATTTATCTCTTTAAAAAATAGGGCTTATTTTGGATTTCAATAAGAATATTTATTAATCCAATATTTTGATGGACCAATCGTCCATCTTTTACAAGTTTTTTTTTTTTTTGTTATGAAGCACACAGCAGGTCGCGGTGAGCCACGGACGTCTTGTTGGGAGATAAACCATCTATTATATATATTTTAAACAAAGTAAATATAATCAAAAGAAAATAAAAACAGTGTAATATATATAAATAAATATTATTAATTAAGAGATTTCGAATTAATTAAAGAACCATCGATATATTGGATTAATAAAAAATCTTATTAAAATCCAAAATCAGCCCTATTTAAAATATATATATTATATGTAATACAATATAATATAATGCGGCTTATGATTGTAAAACGACATTTAAAATAATATCCCTCATGTATTTCTTTTCAACTCTAAAAAT
The DNA here is from genome assembly GCA_030710605.1 of Cordylochernes scorpioides. NCBI lineage: Eukaryota > Metazoa > Arthropoda > Arachnida > Pseudoscorpiones > Chernetidae > Cordylochernes > Cordylochernes scorpioides. Next base: position 19,573,140 of record CP092873.1, on the reverse strand, counting down.
CAAATTTTATTTCAAGGAGAAATAACGATTATTTCTAACATGGGAACATCCCTGGAAACTTTTATTTTTCCGTTTATCATTACTCTTCACAAATCACCCTTTTATACCTCATCCAAAATGTTAGAAATAATCGTTATTTCTCCTTGAAATAAAATTTGATTTTTCGCGCGCGCGTTGAAAAGAAACACATGCGGGATAGTATTTCAAATGTCGTTTTACATATATATTATGGATTGCTCTATATTCAGAATTTAATATCAAGCGATACTTCCTTAGAAGATGTAGCACAGAATGGAAAAGAATAAGAGACAACAGTAGTAAATATAAGGATGATTCTTGTAGCTTCACTTTTATGTACGTGCTCTCTTAAGGATAGATTTATCCAAAGGTTATTATTTATTACCGCTTTTTAACATATCACAAATATATATTGTGAAGGCGATGATGATCATGGTGAGTAGTTAGCAACCGCTTTTACTGTAAGGGCATCACATGTCTACATGTGTAGAAGTTCTACTTATAAGTTCTACTTAAAACAATTAAAATCTATGGTAAATGGAATAAACATAGAAAAAATAAGTCAAGATGAAATTTGTAAAACATGCATTGAGCTAAACAGGTGAGAAAGCCATTCAATTCCATTAGAACAAAATCAAAAAGGCCTTCAGAAATAATCCATACAGATGTATGTGGACCTTTAGATCCCACTACCCATGACAACAAAAACTATTTTCAAACATTTCTTAATGACTACACACATTTTTGTCATGTGTATTTGTTACAAAATAAATATGAAGTAAAAGGATATCTAAAATAATTTATTACAGAAGCAGAAAACCAATTTAATCTAAAAGTTTCAAAAATAAGATGTGACAATGGCGGAGAATATGTAAATGAAGATATAAAATCCTGGTGCAAAGCTAAAGGAATCATTATGGATCTCACCATACCTCACTCACCTCAGCTAAACGGCAAAGCCGAAAGATTAAATCGAACCCTGATGGAGAAAACTAGAGCTCTTTTGATTGATTTTGGTGTAGAAAAATACATGTGGGGAGAAGCTGTAAGGGTTTCAGCCTATTTGCTGAACCGAAGCCCTACTCAAGAATTAGAGAAAACCCCTGCAGAACTTTGGTTCAACAAAAGACCAAATTTGTCAAACTTACAACTTTTTGGTTGTGAAGCTTATGTCAAAACCCTAAAACACATAAAAGAAATTGGAAGACAGAAGTAAAAAATATACCTTTATAGGTTATGCACCAAATAGTTATCGCCTATGGGATGAACAAAGCAAACGAATCTTTACAGCTAGAGATGTAATTTTTTTAGATATAGGATGTATAAATAAAGAAGAAAAAATACCTATTGTCGAACCAGAAGAAGAATCTGAAGATCAACTAGAATTAAATGAAGAACCAAGTCTACCAGAAGTCTCTGAAGACAAAGAAGATATCCCTACAAAACCAAGTACTTCAAAATATAATCTTAGACCAAGAAGTAGTTTACAAACACCATCAAGATATGAAGACTTCTATTTAGAACGGGATGGAACAACAGAATCAGCTCTTCTAACTTACTCGGAAGCTATATCTGGTCAAAATAAAAAAAAATGGAAAAAGGCAATAAAAGAAGAAAAAGAGTCTCTTGCCAAAAATGAAGTTTGGGAAATGGTAAAAGAAAATGAAGCGTCAAACAAGAAGATTCTGACCTCTAAATGGCTCTTTAAAGTGAAAGAAGATGGCCGCTACAAAGCAAGACTAGTTGTAAGAGGCTTTGAACAAGAAGCAGGCATTGATTATGATGAGACATTCAGTCCAGTTATAAGCCCTGTCTCTTTAAGGATATACTTTGCTCTAATGGCTAAGAGAAGGTTTGTTTTAAAACATTTGACATAAAAATAGCTTTTCTATATGGGTTTTTGGATGAAGAAATATATGTTCAATTGCCAGAAGGTTATAAAGGGAATATATGTAGGTTAAGAAAGGCATTGTATGGTTTAAAGCAAGCCCCATCAAAATGGAATGAAAGATTAAAAACCTTTCTCAAATCCCAAGATTTCATACAACTAAAATCAGAGCCATGTGTGTGTCTTTTTAAAACCAACAAAGGAAATATGTACCTTGCAATATATGTAGATGATGGTATCTTAATGGGAGATAATGAAGAAGAATTAAATAATATTTTAGAAAAACTATGCCAAGAGTTTGAAGTTAAAATAAACAATGATCCAAGAACTTTTTTGGGAATAAATTTGTGTTTTGAGGAAAAAAAAAATAAAATTTTACTTTCACAAGAAAATTATGCAAAATCAGTTCTTGAAAGATATAATATGCAAAACTCAAAACCAGTACCCACTCCCATTACAGATGTAGAAAAAGAAGTAGACAAAAACTTAGAAATATCAAATGATAACAAATTTTCCTACAGACAAGCAATTGGAAGCCTTTTATATTTGACAAACAAAACTAGACCAGACATGACCTTTGCCACAAATTTTGAAAGCAGGTCAATGCATGATCCTACAACTCAAGATATTATAAACATCAAAAGAACCCTAAGATATTTAAATCACACCACCAATTTAGGCATATCATATGATGGAGAGATGCCATTTGAATTAAATGTGTATTGTGATTCTGACTTTGCTGGAGATATTAAAACTAGAAAAAGTATCACAGGATATGTAGTTTATTTATGTGGAGGTCCCATAAGTCGGTGCTCCAGAAAGCAACCTGTAATTGCCCTTTCAAGCACTGAAGCAGATTTCATTGCTGCAGCAGATGCATGCAAAGAAGTGTCATACATAAGATCCCTATTAGAAGAATTAATTCCAGATAATTTTGATATAAATCTCTATGTTGATAACCAAAGCACTATAAAAATTATAAAATCAGGCCAATTCACCACTAAAACTAAACATATTGATGTCAAATATCATTTTGTGAAAGATCAAGCTCAAAAGTTTAACCTGATATATTGTCCAACAGAACACCAAATTGCAGACATCCTAACAAAACCTCTAACCAGACCAAAGTTTGACAAATTCAAATCCCTTCTTATGATAACCATTTAAAACATAAGTCAAGTGAAGAAACTGTTGAATGTGATAAGATCACTGATTTAAGAGGGAATGTTGGAAAAAAAAGAAGAATAGTAAATCAATGATCTTGAAATACTTTTAGACTGACAACACTGTAATATAAAAACTAGAACAAAGGAGTGTTGGTTTTGTTTACAAAAATTAGTAATTGTAATGTAAATTGTTAAATGTTCTTTTCTCTCTCTCTCTTTGAAAATAATAAATTTAAAATACTCTCTTAAAAGGTAAAATCGCCTAATTCTTTAAAACCACTTCAGCTGTAAGTAAACTTGTTATTTGTTGTTTCATTGTCTGAACTATAAGAGATTCCCAACAGTTGGATCAAATTATCATTTATTTTACCAATATTTCAGTTGGCTTATAACATTTTAAAGTGTGTCAACAACAAACTCAGCGCCACATGAGGTCAGCAGCATAAGTTTTTAAAAATATTTTGTTATATTCAATGGGGAGAAAAAAATTGATATATATATTTATTATTTAGACAAAATATTTTTTTGTAAAATATAGGTGTGAATATTTTGAAAATTAAACAATATTTTAAAAAACCCAATGCTGTTGACGTTATGTGGCGCTGAGTTTGTTGTGGACACATTTTAAAATGTTATAATACCTTGATAAAGGTTGGCGTTCAGCCAACTGAAATATTGGTAAAATAAATGATATTTTGATCAAATATAGGCCTTTTTAATTAAAGATTTATTTATGGATTGCTCTATTTTCAAAAAAAAAAATAAACGTTATATGTTTTAAAATATTTAAACCAAACATATAAGTTATGTTCTTGTTTGAATTGATATTTTTGTATAAATATATATATATTGAATTTGAGAAAACCTTAAAATATAAAATAAGACAATATCGCCACATGTGCATAAATGAAATAAAATCATTAATCATGAATATTTCTTTTCATATGAAATAACAAATTTCTACTGTTTTTACTCAAAATTTAATTTAAATGAAGAGAGTAGAAGTTTGTTTCTCTTTTTGAGAAATTGGAAGAGAGAAATGGTCAACGGTTTTATCAATTTAATCTGACAGATCGCTTTTAGAGAGTTCCAATATCTACTTATATAGCACTGTAGGGTGGTATTTTAGGTATTAATGGAATGTTATTAATGCAAACAATACCCATAATATTTTAGGAGGGACAGTAAAGTTACATATAAACATGTTAATATAAAAACGACATATCTTGAATTGAAACTAAGCTCTGTTTATCTTATATCCAATGTGTTGCGGTTTTTTATATGTACCATAAAATTTATAAATTGCTATATTTTTTCTTTAATAAATTATAAAATATATTTGTAATCACTTATATCTATAAAAAGGAAACCCAAAATCGATGTTTGTTATCACATTGCGCAAAATCTACAGAATCAATCATTATAAAATTTCGTATGTAGATAGCTGAAGATATCTTTCAAAATATAGGATATTCAAAAAACAAAAAAGGTTTATGTGCTGTTTTTTAAAAATGTAAAACCAAAAAGCGTTAGTTCCAGCCTTTTACTGATTGGCGCAGCACTGGTCGGACGATAAATGAATTTGATTGGTTAATAATTTTACACGTAGTTTGTTAGTTTGTTTACACGATGAATGTTTTTAAAAGGTAAGATTATCCAGTCGCCATGAAACTTTAGGAAGTTATTTACTATACTACTGGGAAGGTGTCTGGTTTGAATTTGATTTGAAAAAAAATATTCGATGCAATTTTATTTGCAAATTTTCTACTTTCACTCGCAAGCAGTGCCTCTCGCGGCATCTGGTGAAATTACATTTATATATTGTAAAAATGCAAATATTTGTTCCAAGTTTAATAAATTTAATATTTAATTTGATAATATTATATTCCAATGACGTTGTAAAAAAAACTTAACATTTCAATATTAAAATATATTTGAAGAAAGTATCTTATTTAAAATTTAATAAATGTTTTCAAAATATTATGTGTATCAAAAATATATTTAAACGCATATAACAATATTCAAAAATAGAGAATTCTAAATTCTACCCTCACTATAAGTATTTACACAGTTCATTCCGAATTGAAAACTATTTACTTAGCAACTTTCCATTCCCAATAAAACGCTATATCGCACAACAGAGAATTCTATATTCGTTTTTCAAGGAAAACCATGCAAACATTTTCGAAGAGGGTGATAAGATTTGTGATCTCTGCAAAGAAAATATGGAAACTGAACTATCTCATTATATCTATGAATGCCAAGATATTAGTGAGGAGAGAAGGAAATTCTTTTCAATGGTAGACACCAGCCAACTTAGGTCAATCCAAACGATGTTAACCAGTGCCCAAACAAGCAGACTAGTTGCTCAGGCCCTATATAATTTTTACAAGGCAGTAGGTGTAAAGAGGGAGAAAAGAGAACTTGGAAGCTATTGTTCTTACACCTCAAAATGATGACGAAACATCGAGGGGTCGACCTTTCATATTAAATCTTACTTTTCCTTATTACTAATAATTGTATATAGTTGCGGAACTACTGGTTTCCTGTGCTGCTCTTTTCCTGATATTGCACCTTGTACGGAGAATCTGTATAAGACTAATGTCTTAATAAAGGCTTTGTGTGTGTGTGTATATAACAATATTTATATACGTTTATAAATCTATATATAGGTGGATTGGGTGTGTGTGTTTTCTAGAAACGTTTTAACAAATGTTCGTTAGGCAAATTTTACTCGGGTAAAAACCGGGCGAAGCCGGGAACATTCGCTAGCATTTGTATATTTTTCAAGGTATTATAACATATTAATAGGTGTCAACAAAAACCTCAGTGCCACATAACGTCAATAAATCCTATTAACCTTATGTGGCGCTGAGTTTGTTGTTGACACACATTAATATGTTATAATACCTTGAAAAAATATTGGCGTCCAGCCGACTGAAACCTTGGTAAAATAAATGATATTTTGATCCAAAATATGCCTTTTTAATTAAATATATATCATATATAAATTGGGTTGGCCAAATATAACGGAGCAAACTAAATAAACGTTTAGTTTATTTTTGCTCCACTAGATGGCACTCTGCCATCTAAAAAGCACATGTGCTCGTGGTCAGGAGATGTCTTCTTTATTTTTATTATATATATATATATATGTAAATAAATAATATATATACTTATGAAAAAAGGCATCTCCTTATCGTGCAAATAGTTGATATTTATTCCGATAGATGGCGCAAGCCATCAGCAACTTTCAGTTGCACGATAAGGAGATGCCTTTTTTCATAATTATGCACCTTATCCCAGTACAATATCACATTTGTACTATTTTTTCACAATATATATACTGTTCTAGAAGCCTATGACTGTAGTTTGACTAATGTATTTAGTGTATATGAGACACAGAATAAAATCTTAGATATTGTATTAAGATTCTATTTTCTTTCTGTGTCTCATATATAAGCATAATCATCCAATACAGAATTTATGAGCTTAAAAGCAGATTGGTTTATAAAATTGGCGAAAGAGCTGGGAGAGTTCCTCACTAAAGAAGAAATTTCTCTCAATATTTTTCATTACTGTAAGAACAGTAGAAAGTATGTTTTATTTGAAACATATTTGTTCTTAATGGTTTTATTTCTTCAAAAATACAAATCATTCATTTTTATAGTTGTATTTGGTTAGCCCCCCCGCCGCTTTTTTTTCTTAACCCTAGTACACGTGGTACAGGCCATTATAATCATGGTGGATAGAAGTTGGTGACTCCTTTTACTGTAAGTGCACCTGTTAAGGTATAAGAGGTCAAATTGAAGAAACCTACTTTAACATATAAAAACTTTTACCCAAAGTCTTGATATTGTTTGGGCTGCCTCGGGTGATCAAGCAAGAAAGAAAATAAGGAAGGCAAAACCAGCGGCTACACCTGTAAAGCTCTTCTGCTCTACTAAAAAACTCTTTATTTAAACAACACGGCTAAGTTATATACATTCAAAAGGAAATTTACATAATAATTTATACATTCAATAGAAATCTACATTCCTAGTCATACATTCAAAAATATATTTGCATACTATATGTCATGACTTTTAACATACCCCCACCTTTCTTTTTTGTAAAACAAGAAAGAAAAAATCCGTTCCACCGTGATGGGGGGATCCTGGTAGGTGGGACACCGTTGCAGGGAGCCCAGGCTCTTATCCAGGAAAACCATCTTCTCCTCGGTACACTGCGGCACCCTCTCCATACACACCACCGGAGATTGCCCCATAAGCGCCCATCTTCTTCTTCCAAAGAAATCGGAGGTAGTCCCAATCATTTTCCTTGATGGCCATCACCTGGAAATATCTCCTCATGTCGGCCAAAACTCCGAATTATTTTCCCGAAGTCTTATCCCTATCTCAGGAATTCTCCTCAGTAGATTGGATATCTTTTTTTAAATATCGTCTCAAGGAGAGTCCGTTGTGTCTTCGACTGGAAGCGTCGTCAAATACTGGCCGTATAGGCGTCGTTTTGGACTCACTCCTAAACAAAAAGGTGACGGGGCAAATAGTGTCCTTCCACCTCAGGTGGATTTTCATTGACTCCTTCAATGAACCCCTCACTCAACCAATCTTTTGGATCAATAATTTTTCCTTCCACCTTTGATTCAGTACCTTGTTCTGCATCTAGGTTTTCTTCCACCTTTGAATCAGTACCCTGTTCTGCATCTAGCTTTTCTTCTTCCACCTTTGAATCAGTACCCTGTTCTGCATCTAGCTTTTCTTCCACCTTTAAATCAGTACCCTGTTCTACATCTAGCTTTTCTTCCACCTTTGAATCAGTACCCTGTTCTACATCTAGCTTTTCTTCCACCTTTAAATCAGTACCCTGTTCTACATCTAGCTTTTCTTCCACCTTTGAATCAGTACCCTGTTCTGCATCTAGCTTTTCTTCCACCTTTAAATCAGTACCCTGTTCTACATCTAGCTTTTCTTTCACCTTTAAATCAGTACCCTGTTCTACATCTAGCTTTTCTTCCACCTTTGAATCAGTACCCTGTTCTGCATCTAGCTTTTCTTCCACCTTTGAATCAGTACCCTGTTCTACATCTAGCTTTTCTTCCACCTTTGAATCAGTACCCTGTTCTACATCTAGCTTTTCTTCTTCCACCTTTGAATCAGTACCCTGTTCTGCATCTAGCTTTTCTTCCACCTTTAAATCAGTACCCTGTTCTACATCTAGCTTTTCTTTCACCTTTAAAACAGTACCCTGTTCTACATCTAGCTTTTCTTCCACCTTTGAATCAGTACCCTGTTCTGCATCTAGCTTTTCTTCCACCTTTGAATCAGTACCCTGTTCTACATCTAGCTTTTCTTCCACCTTTGAATCAGTACCCTGTTCTACATCTAGCTTTTCTTCTTCCACCTTTGAATCAGTACCCTATTCTGCATCTAGCTTTTCTTCCACCTTTGAATCAGTACCCTGTTCTACATCTAGCTTTTCTTCTTCCACCTTTGAATCAGTACCCTGTTCTGCATCTAGCTTTTCTTCTTCATTACCATCATGATCTTTTCCCTTGTTGTATTTATCGTCCTTATTCTCTGCATAATCAGATTTATTTATGGTTTTCAAATCTTGGGATTCTGTTTTCTTATAATTATCCTTTATCTTAGATTCCGTATCTCCAGTTGGTCCTGCTTCCACCAATTTCCTCGATGCTTGAACTCCGACAACTATTTCCTCATTTTCCTCATTATCATCAATCGACTCAGTTTCATCATCTGAAATCCTTACTTGATCAGCGCCTTCAGCTACTGCTCCAGAATTGTTCACCGGTTCATAACCTTTAATTGCCGTTCCAGAATCCTTCACTCCATCGCCCTTAGGCTTCGCTTCAGAATCCTTTACGCCTTCGCCCTTTGGCTCCGCTTCAGAATCCTTTACGCCTTCGCCCTTTGGCTCCTCTTCAGAATCCTTTACGCCTTCGCCCTTAGGCTTCGCTTCAGAATCGTTCGTTCCTTCGTCCTTAGGCTTCGCTTCAGAATCCTTTACTCCGTCGCCCTTAGGCTTCGCTTCAGAATTCTTTACTCCGTCGCCCTTAGGCTGATCTTCAGAATCCTTCACTCCGTCGCCCTTAGACTTCGCTTCAGAATCATTTACTCCGTCGCCCTTAGGCTTCGCTTCAGAATCATTTACTCCGTCGCCCTTAGGCTTCGCTTCAGAATCCTTTACTCCGTCGCCCTTAGCCTCATTTTCAGAATCGTTCATTCCTTCGTCCTTAGGCTTCGCTTCAGAATCCTTTACGCCTTCGCCCTTAGGCTCCGCTTCAGAATCCTTCACTCCCTCGCTCTTAAGCTCCGCTTCAGAATCCTTTACTCCGCCTTTGAGCTCAGCTTCAGAATCCTTTTTTCCGTCGCCTTCATCTCCTGCTTTTTGACCTTCAGATTCTTTTACTTGATCTCCTTTATCTCCGTCTTTAGAATTCACTTTATCAGGTTTTGCTTCCGCTTCATTTGCTTTGTCTTTAGCCTCAGCTTCCTTCACACCTACATAGCTATCAACTGCAGTTTCAGAATCCTTCACTTCATTGCATTTAACTGCCGCTTCTGTTTCCTTCCCTTCACCGCCTTCAACTGCCGCGTTCAATTCCTCATATTCAATATCTATTATAGAGGGAGCTGAACAAGCTTCCTTTAGCATTCTAGCTTTAGCTAGAGCAGGCTTCACATCCGTAGCTCTAGCAGTTTTTACAGAATCCTCTATTCTATCGCCTTTGGACTCAGCCTCAGAATCTTCCTTATTCTTTAAATTTGCATCTTTACATTTTTCATTAGCAGTTTCTTCTTGCTCCAACTCTTCCTTATTAAAGTCCATCTCCAATAGATTTCCATCACTTGAGACTTTGTCTCCCTTTATATTTGCTTCTTTAAATTCAACTCCATTTCTACCACCAGTAGAAAGAACATCTTTCCCCTGCTCACGCATTACGCGAATTCTAGCCTCTAAATAAAATCTTTCCATTATGTAGACCTCACACTCCTCAAATTCCTTATCTATCTCATCATCGCTAATAGCCTCTTGGGCCAATAAAATTCCCTGGCATTGTTCATTCAATGCCACCAGCTCCAAATGGAGAGATTCCAACCTATCATACCTTGCATATATGCCACTCCTATCAATGGAAGGATCCTTTAACTCTGCATTTAAACTATTGACTTGCTCAGCAAATCTACCTCTGGCAGCCTCTCTTATTTTGCTCAACTCCTCCATTTCACCTTGTAGTTATCCTTTCACCTTGTAGGTATCCTTTCACCTTGTAAGTATCCTTTCACCTTGTAGTTATCCTTTCACCTTGTAGGTATCCTTTCACCTTGTAGGTAGCCTTTCACCTTGTAGGTATCCTTTCACCTTGTAGGTATCCTTTCACTTTGTAGATATCCTTTCACCTTGTAGATATCCCTTCACCTTGTAGGTAGCCTTTAGCCTTGTCCCCCTAGATTTATCTTAGCTTCCTTGAGTTCTTTAGATTTTCCTTTAACCTCTTAGAATTCTTTAACCTTATCTTGAGCTTCTTCAACTTCTTTATCCTTACTTGAGCTTCACTTTTCCCTTGAGCTCCCCTAAACCTTTAACAAAGGGCTTTTTTTTGAGCTCCTTTAAACCTTGAGCTTCACTTTTCCCTTGAGCTCCCTTTAACCTTTAACAAAGGGTTTTTGAGCTCCTTTAAACATTGAGCTTCACTTTTCCTTTGAGCTCCTTTTAACCTTTAACAAAGGGCTTTTTTTGAGCTCCTTTAAACCTTGAGCTTCACTTTTCCCTTGAGCTCCCTTTAACCTTTAACAAAGGGCTTTTTGAGCTCCTTTAAACCTTGAGCTTCACTTTTCCTTTGAGCTCCTTTTAACCTTTAACAAAGGGCTTTTTGAGCTCCTTTAAACCTTGAGCTTCACTTTTCCCTTGAGCTCCTTTTAACCTTCAACAAAGGGCTTTTTGAGCTCCTTTAAACCTTTAACAAAGGGCTTTTTTTTTTCTCCTCAACTTGACCAGCCCATGCAGCCCACCCGGGGACGCCACAAATGTTAAGGTATAAGAGGTCAAATTATAGAAACCTCCTTTAACATATAAAAACTTTTACCCAAAGTCTTGATATTGTTTGGGCTGCCTCGGGTGATCAAGCAAGAAAGAAAATAAGGAAGACAAAGCCAGCGGCTACACCTGTAAAGCTCTTCTGCTCTACTAAAAAACTCTTTATTTAAACAACACGGCTAATTTATATACATTCAAAAGGAAATTTACATAATAATTTATACATTCAATAGAAATCTACATTCCTAGTCATACATTCAAAAAGATATTTACCTACTATATGTCATGACTTTTAACAGCACCACATCTCTACACATCTGAAAAGCAATTCAACCTTGCACTTACAAATGTGTCAAAGCCCCGTGTGGTTACTTGCATTCGGGGGCCATTGGAGCATTTTTCTATCAGAAAAAAGTTCATATTGCGGGATTCGATCTCAGGTCGTAGCAGTCGAAAAAGAAGAAAAAAAAAACGGTTTGGACCACCCTTCCACCGATCCCCGTGGTTAACCCTAAAATATACATTACTGGCCATTATAATTGCCACCCGAAGAAGACCTCAGAAAAAAAGAAGAAACTTTAATGAAAAGAAAGAAATACTGTGGTATACAAATGGTTTAATTGTCAAAACATTTGTGTGAAAGAGATGCCGGTAACAACAATTTATTGAATAGAAGATATTGTACAGAATGTTTCTGATTCCGAAATTTTATTTGAAAAGTTGCTCTGCTGTGGAAATTTGTCTTGTTGCCTCGTGTAAAAAATAAAACTGTTTTTAACACGTTTCTGAGTTTGATAGAGGAATAATTGTAGTAAGTGAAAATGTTCAGTTAAATGTAACACACTTCGGTGGTAGGATGGTCTAAACCGTTGGTTTTCGACCGCTATGACCCGGGTACGATTCCCATATTGGACACCTTTTTTTCTGATTAAAAAATGCTCCAATGGCCTCTCTTGTAATAATATTACAAGACTATGAAAGTGAAAGGTATTGCGGAATTATTCCATCAAAATTCTTAGCAATACATTTGATGTATAGATACGCGAATAGATGTAACATATCATAAGAGGTAAAACTATCTACCGTCTGTTCATTTAAGATATATTAATCATTATGATGCATTACCGCGCCATCTGTTATAATATATAGTTTAATTTTTAAAATAATTATACGTGTCTATAATAGTTTCGAATTCACATTTCAATCATTCTCCTAGTGATTATGCAAACAGGACGAGTTATGAAACTTATATTTTATATAATATATAGTGTGATCAGTAATTTCCAGGAATGCTGAATATTTAAATAAATACAAATGTATAATAAAGTTTAATTTAAAATTTCTCAAAATAATCACCGTCACTATCTATACACTTGTTCCCTTTTTTTTCCAGATTTCAAAACACTTCTGAAAATCCTCATCTTTCAGGTTTTTTGAAATATTATTCGTTCTCTCTTTTATTTCAGGTATTGAGTCGAATCGACGTCCTTTTAAAACTTTTTTTTTAATTTTAGGGTAAAGGAAAAAGTCGTTGGGAGCAAGGTCAGAAAAATAGGGTGGTTGAGGTAGTAAAGCAATTCCGTGTTTAGCCAAATAGAGTTGTACATTGACGGCCGTGCGTTGCCATGATGCAAGAGCCAATTTTTCTGATGCCATTTTTCGAGTCCTTTATGACGCACAGCCTCCCTTAAACGTCGCAATACATCAAGATAGTAATGTTGATTAATGATCTGACCCTCTGGCACAATTTCATAGTGTACCAATCCCTTTACATTAAAGAAAGTGATAAAAAGACACTTAAGCTTCGATTTCATCATCCTTGCTTTCTTGAATCTTGGTTCTCTAGGCTCTAGCCACTGGCTTGAATGCCTCGTAGTCTCGGGATCATATCCGTACACACATGTTTCATTTCCCGTGATAACACTTTTGAGCCAATGGGGATCAGAATTAAACATTTCGACCATGGTTTTGCACGTTTCTTTGCTATTCTCTTTCTGCTCATTCGTTAAGAGATGTGGGACAAATTTAGCCGGGGATCGTTTAAGATGCAGATCATTCTTTATGATGGTTTGGCAAGCTCCAAAAGAGATTTCCAAGTCTTCTGATAGCTCTCTGATAGTTATTCTTGGGTTTTCTTTGATCGATGACTTGATTTTGAGTGCATATTCTGCCTTTCTTATTGATAAAGGTCTGCCAGTTTGTAGATCTTCCTTGACGCTTGTTCGACCAGATTTAAATCATTTAAACCATTCAAATATTTCCGATTGTGATAGGACATCTTCTATAAAAGCCTGCTTCAACATTTGAAATGATTCGGAAGCTGTTTTCCCTAATTAAGAGCAAACTCTATACAGACTCGCTGTTTTTCAATACAGTCCATACTGATGTTAGAAAATGTTCCGATATACTCGAGCTTATAAATTCGAAAAAACGTGAGCGCGTTAGTCTGTGTAATCTTTTTTTTCTTCGTGTTGATAAATGTTTTATCTATAAGGTCCTTATAAATTCATTTCATTATTTTAATATTTTACGTGATCCAGTCTCATTCCTGGAAATTATTGTTCACATGTTGTATATACAATTAGAAACTTTGATGGAACAGTTGAGAGAGTGGCTTCAATCCTTATTGTAAAATCCAATGCTTTAATGCTTTGTTTTAGACTGGCGTCCAAAACCTGAAGGGCCCACATCAACAGATGTAAGTAAAATATTCCCAATTTTACAATTACAGATTCTATCTTATTGAATATTTGATATATATTTATGTTTATTATCATCATTAAATAACAAATAACAATAAATACATTAACACATAGCAATAACGCGCCATCTATACATATAAAATAAAAGGATTTAAAAGCGCGAATGTTTCTTTTATACATAATAAAAACTTCTACTGTCCTTACTGCGATGAAAAAATATATTGGGAGGGCTTGGTTCATCAGTGGTGAACCCTCCCAGCAGTTTCGCCAATTTAATCCACCAGACCGCTTCTCAGAGCTCTAATACTGTATTGGATCATTCTGCTTTTATATGATACACTGAAGGATGGAATCTTAGAAATGGTTTTCAAGTAAACTATGGACATATGCTTATAGGACAGTAGCATTACATTCAAATATTTGCTTCGATCAATGCTCTTTAGCAAACTATAAAGACAAGGCCAGTTAGGCATAAATTAACACATAGCAATAACGCGCCATCTATACATATAAAATAAAAGGATTTAAAAGCTCGAATGTTTCTTTTATACATAATAAAAACTTCTACTGTCCTTACTGCTGGGAGGGTTCACCACTGATGAGCCAAGCCCTCCCAATATATTTTTTCATCGCAGTAAGGACAGTAGAAGTTTTTATTATGTATAAAAGAAACATTCGCGCTTTTAAATCCTTTTATTTTATAAATAAATACATTAATCATAATACATAAAATATCAACTAGTTATGTAATGTTGCCAAGTGTCTGTGAATAGGTGGATGGATTGTGAATCAAAATGTAAAAAATGATGTGATATGTGATATCCTTGTCTATCTAGAATAGGTAACACACTCGAAGTACTATTTATTTGTTTAATAAACGGAGAAGTGAATATATTTACTCAAATTAAGTTTTAAAATCTAAAGAGGAATAGGGAGCCTCTGACAGCAGGCTTCCAATGTCCACGGTTCTCCAAACACAGGACAGCTTGGTGTTTGGATTCTTTATTTCGTTATTGGTTTACCACTCACTTACTCCTACTTTAGTTTTTATTGAACATTTCACTTTTCTATCTTTTTTCAAATCTTACTTCTAGCTTATATCTTTTTACCACTCCTCTAACTTTTATTCTTCTACACATTTTTAACTTTACTTATCTACTGTATTTCTTGATTTTTGTACTTTCACTACTTTTTTTTAGCTTTTTCCCTTTCATAATTATTGTTAACAACTTCCACACTTCTGCTTCAACAAAGTAACTACTCACGCAGTCTTTCTCACATTTCTCATCACACCCACTTTCCTAACTGTTTTAATCCGTTTGTTTGTACACAACAATCCCTTGTATCAATATTAAAGTGGAAATATCAAGCCTCCAGGTATAGGTTTCTTTTTAAATTTATCATTCGCTGCTCATCAGGGTTCCATGGGCGACTCCTATTGATTCATTTAAAAGATTGCTTACTTGATGTCTAATGATATTCTTCTCTTGGTGGTTAAGTTTTGATATATGGCTATTTCGGCTCCAATTACTATTCTTATGGGATCTGGGTTTGCATATATAGTAGAACCTCTCTTTAACGAACAACCCGCTAGCGGACACCTCTCCACAAAGAAGAGTTTTCTTTGCAAAATTACCATTTTTACAATTTATGAACTCTCCGGTAAGAGGACACCTCTTCCTAAAGGACACTTTTCTGAAATTAGGTGTTACCCTTTACAGGGAGGTTCTACTGTACCTATATTTCATATTTTGAAAAAGAAACCAATCCCTAGAGACTTGATATTTCCACCTTAATTTAGTCTATATGAAATATTAGGAATTGATATGTAGTGAATTCTGTACAGGATGACGACCAATGCCCGGTCCCACCTCCCACCACACCTCTCCATCGGCCCAAACAGGCCAAAAGAGAGTAAGTTTCCATCCACAACATACAAAGAGGTAAATGACATTAAATGATATTTCCAGACCCAACTCCGGCCTTGACAGGAAGAGTCCTGTCACCAAGAGACTTCTGAAGGTCAAACACCTTCTTAAAGATTTGAAAAAGAAGCTGCAGTACGTCGAGTAATACGGTAATTATGTTATTCCACTTAGATATAAAATCACAACAAGTGATTCTAAATACTATATATGGAATATCTCTAAAGATTCAATGTAAAGATATTTAGAATTTTAAGAAAATTTCGCGATATACTTATATAAAAATATCAAAACACTTATGCAATAAGTTTATTTCAGAACTACATGAAAACATTCTCCATTGATTATATAAATAGTAATGAAAAGTAAGGAGAAAAGATTTTTTATTCAGCTAAACGTGTGACAAGCTTTCGGGCAGTCACGCCCTTCAACAGGTAACAAACTAAGGTAACAATTGACTTTATATAGGAATCCATTGAGGTATATTTGCATATGTGATGTACGGATATATAGCACGGCGAAAATACAATTCAGGTTAAAATTTTGCATATCTAAATTACTGATATATAACAACTACGTAGGTATGCTAATCGTGTAATGTTAAAGAATTAACAAACGATACAATTGCAGATTGGCTATGATAAAACATGAATTCGGGAAAGTAACATGAATCTACGCTAAAAAACTAAAATCTACGATAGAGTTTTCAAAACGCGTATTCATGACCATATGCCACTATTGAATGAGACAAGGTACAAGATATCAACTGTTCAACCCGCCATCAGCGGCCACACAAGACCAATAGAGGGGGGGGGGGGGGGGTTTATCCGTTTTTTAAGTTAATACATATATCATTATATTGGTCAGGTAAATCAATATGACGATTAATACTGTTTTTATAAATGGATAAAATGGCCTCTATGATTAATCTTTGGTGTTTACTGGGAATGGTAGTGTATAGGGTGGTGGGAGAAGCTAGATTGAAAGAATGGCCAGTATTAAGCGTGTGGTCGTATATGAGGGATCTGCTGTCTTTATTATTGATACACCTACCATGTTCGATCATCCTGATGGCCACGGACCTACCAGTCTCACCTATGTAGGTTGCACTACAATCGTTGCATGAGACCGAGTAGACCGAGCCACCATACGATTGAGCAGTGGTAGGTCTCTGTATGCGGGTGATGGGATGTCTAAGAATGGTGGCCAGGCTTTTATTATTTTTAAAATAGGTATTGATGCCGTGGGATTTAAGCATGCGGGATATGGTAACGGATTGTGGTGAATAAGGCAAAATGCAGGTATTTCTATGGGATATAAGGGGTTTCAAATTAGCAGAGTTGTATTGGTATTTGTGTATGAAATGGTGAGGGTATTGGGAGAGGGCAAGCTGTTTTTTGATGTTGGAGAATTCTATTGACCTAAATATGGGTAGGGAGCAATGTGTGACCAATCTCTTGGTAAGTGTTCTGACTGTATTAATTTTATGGGACAAAGGACAGGAAGAATTGAAATTGGTATAGAAAGTTGGGTTACTGATTTTATGATATACTGTTGTGTGGTAGTGTGAAGGGGTACGAATAATGAGTATGTCGAGAAAAGGTAAAACACTATTAACTTCTGATTCATGACTGAAGGAAATATCGGGGTGAAAGGAGTTAAGAACAGATAAGATGCTAACCTCATGTCCGGTTTCACATATACAAAGGATATCATCAATATATCTCCTCCATATGTGAATGCCCGGTGTGAATTGCTGTTGGATCTAGTTGTCAAGTGTGGACATGACTATTTCAGCTAAGGGTGATGATAATGGGCTACCCATGGGTGAGCCCCTAATCTGTTTGAAATATTGGTTATTGAAGGTAAACTCTGTGATGTCCAAACATATGGAGGAAAGCGCGACTATAGAAGAAACAGTTTTAGAGTCTAAATGGATGTCTTGTAGGAATATTGTTAGCTGAATAATGATCAGTTGGTGGGGTAGGGATAAATACATAGAATTGACATCATACGCTAAGTATGTCCATCATCTTAGAGGTATAACCATCTGTGTCCAAGATGACGGTTTGGGATCCTTTGTCTGATCGGGTAACCATGATTTGTGAATTCTGTCTAAGGGATCGAAGGGAGCGGTACTTACCAAGAGATAGGTTTAATTGGGGGGTTTGGTTTTCGGAGAACTTGGGATATAGATTGCTGTATGGTGTATTGGGTGGTGTGGGGAAGCGAGCTGATGGCGGGCTCAACTCCCGCGATGATATTAGGTATGTCTGCTCTAGATGAGGGTCTGTATTTAAGATCAAAGGATAGTATTTCCTTTTGGATCGGAGATGGCACAAATGCAGTCAAGGAAATACTATCCTTTGGTCTTAAATACAGACCCCCATCTAGAGCAGACATACCTAAGATCATCGCGGGAGTTGAGCACGCCATCAACTCGCTTCCCCACACCACCCAATACACCATACGGCAATCTATATCCCAAGTTCTCCGAAAACCAACCCCCCAATTAAACCTATCTCTTGGTAAGTACCGCTCCCTTCGATCCCTTAGACAGAATTCACAAATCATGGTTACCCGATCAGACAACTTTACCAAACTTTCACATCTGATATGACTAGTACGCCCTACATCTATGGCTTACCCAAAACCCATAAACCTACCGTCCCCCTCCGCCCCATCATAGCCTATCACCTCTCCCCGGCATACAAACTTTCTAAATACCTATCAGCCTTCCTTACACCTCTGGTAAAGACCCGCCCACAATCTTTCTCCATAACAGACATCCCTGCCTTTATACAGTTCGTCCAATCTCTCACCCCGTTTCAAAACTCCACCATGGTTTCATTTGATGTCAATTCTATGTATTTATCCCTACCCCACCAACTGATCATTATTCAGCTAACAAAATTCCTACAAGACATCCATTTAGACTCTAAAACTGTTTCTTCTATAGTCGCGCTTTCCTCCATATGTTTGGACATCACAGAGTTTACCTTCAATAACCAATATTTCAAACAGATTAGGGGCTCACCCATGGGTAGCTCATTATCATCACCCTTAGCTGAAATAGTCATGTCCACACTTGACAACTAGATCCAACAGCAATTCACACCGGGCATTCCCATATGGAGGAGATATATTGATGATATCCTTTGTATATGTGAAACCGGACATGAGGTTAGCATCTTATCTGTTCTTAACTCCTTTCACCCCGATATTTCCTTCAGTCATGAATCAGAAGTTAATAGTGTTTTACCTTTTCTCGACATACTCATTATTCGTACCCCTTCACACTACCACACAACAGTATATCATAAAATCAGTAACCCAACTTTCTATACCAATTTCAATTCTTCCTGTCCTTTGTCCCATAAAATTAATACAGTCAGAACACTTACCAAGAGATTGGTCACACATTGCTCCCTACCCATATTTAGGTCAATAGAATTCTCCAACATCAAAAAACAGCTTGCCCTCTCCCAATACCCTCACCATTTCATACACAAATACCAATACAACTCTGCTAATTTGAAACCCCTTATATCCCATAGAAATACCTGCATTTTGCCTTATTCACCACAATCCGTTACCATATCCCGCATGCTTAAATCCCACGGCATCAATACCTATTTTAAAAATAATAAAAGCCTGGCCACCATTCTTAGACATCCCATCACCCGCATACAGAGACCTACCACTGCTCAATCGTCTGGTGGCTCGGTCTACTCGGTCTCATGCAACGATTGTAGTGCAACCTACATAGGTGAGACTGGTAGGTCCGTGGCCATCAGGATGATCGAACATGGTAGGTGTATCAATAATAAAGACAGCAGATCTCTCATATACGACCACACGCTTAATACTGGCCATTATTTCAATCTAGCTTCTCCCACCACCCTATACACTAACATTCCCAGTAAACACCAAAGATTAATCATAGAGGCCATTTTATCCATTTATAAAAACAGTATTAATCGTCATATTGATTTACCTGACCAATATAATGATATATGTATTAACTTAAAAAACGGATAAACCCCCCCCCCCTCTATTGGTCTTGTGTGGCCGCTGATGGCGGGTTGAACAGTTGATATCTGGTACCTTGTCTCATTTAATAGTGGAATATGGTCATGAATACGCGTTTTGAGAACTCTATCGTATATTTTAGTTTTTTAGCGTAGATTCATGTCACTTTCCCGAATTCATGTTTTATCATAGCCAATCTGCAATTGTATCGTTTGTTAATTCTTTAACATTACACGATTAGCATACTTACGTAGTTGTTATATATCAGTAATTTAGATATGCAAAATTTTAACCTGAATTGTATTTTCGCCGTGCTATATACATCACATATGCAAATATACCTCAAATGGATTCCCATATAAAGTCAATTGTTACCTTAGTTTGTTACCTGTTGAAGGGCGTGACTGCCCGAAAGCTTGTCACACGTTTATCTGAAAAAATATATATTTTCTCCTTACTTTTCATTACTATTTATTTAAATAAGTTTATTTATTACAAAAAAAAACGCCAGCTTTCGATCTCTCGCTCTTCAACGGGTGAAGTGATAACTGAGAGTGAGCATGAGGGTGGGGGCGAGATATATACAAATTTATATAGGGTTGAAATTCGTTTTAATTTATCTTTCCATTATCTCTAATACACATGGTACAGGGCATAATATTCATGGTGGTTAGTAGTTAGTGATAGTCTTTATGTAAGTGCACCATATTTTCACACATGTGGAAATTATGTTCAACCTTTGCACTTCCAAGTATGCCGGAGTTTCGTTTACACTCAAAGGTGTGCAAATTTGAAGCAAATATTTTGTGCCCAAAGTGGCTTCGATC
>CP092873.1:19357605-19552421 GCA_030710605.1 Cordylochernes scorpioides | reverse complement strand
GATCATCTAAGTCTAGGGTAAAATTCTGATTGAGAAAGGAATTCAATTCTTCTCTCAATTCAGAAATGTATTGAGGAATAAACGCGCCTTACGAGACGTTCTTTTTTATCGTTGGAGAATCACCCGTTTTAGTGTGACTAGAGAAATTCAGGTATTTGATAAATAAAATATTTTCAAACACTCATTAAATTTCATAATAAAACATTTATATGCCACTTATAAATATTTTAACTAACTTGCGATTATGGGATTAGCAATTATATTTTACACAAAACTAACTAAGCTATTTCGAAAGACTATTCTGAATCTATAGATAAGTATCATACCATCTTTCTTAACTTTAGATTGTCGCATCACGCTAGGAAACAATTAAAAAATCGAATTTATTGCACGACACTCCTGGCCGAGACTTCCTTTTACATTCTCTACCATATTTACATAATTTCTCAAAATTTTAAACAAATATGCGCGATTTGAAAAATATTTGACATAGATTAATGAGGCCTTTCTGAAATCTCAGCTTGTTTTTGTTCGCTTAATAATAAAGTATAATTAGCGATTCTGGAATGTTATTATTTGATTCTATATTTGTTTAAAGTATATTTTAAAGGCAATTTTCCGACTATTATTAATCATGTGTATGGACCCCATCAATTTTAGATCATTCTTCTACCGAACCCAGGTTTCATACTGTGTGTTACGAACACTAGAGTAGTCAACTTTATTTATGTAAATATTTATGTAATATAAAAACAAAGAAAAAATATATATGTAAATTTCTTTGAATGTATAAATTGACCGTGTTTTTCAATAAAAAATAGTTTTGGATAAGTTTTGGACAATTGATAGTCGTCCTTAGAGCCTCTTCCTTGGAGTTACCGAGCTGGTCAAGTAGCTGTACACTAGGTCGTCTCTCAAGGTAAAGAGAAACAGCATCTATATTGAGAAGAAATACTAACCCCCCTAAATACTGTGGGACGATAATGATAGGCTATTAATTCATATTGGACAGTTTATGATCATCATTTGACTCTCTTTATAATTGGCAGGCTAAGTTCATTATGTGTTACATAGCGTTGCAACTTTGTAGTGTCATCCACCTTGATTCCCTCCTTCTTTGTGTCGTACATGTTTCCAGAGCGGGTTTCCATAATCAAGGTATATAAGCTGCTTTACACATATCACACACACACACACAAACCTTTTATTGGGGCATCCAGCCCTATACATGATTCCCCTCTACAGGATTTAGCAAAGGAAGATATTTCAAAAGTAAAAACTAGAATACAAGAAGTAATAAGGAAAAAGAAAAGAGAGAAGAAAGAAAAAAAAAACAAACAAAAAGAAATATAACCATATACACAAAAAAATAAACATACAGAGCAAAAGGAATCATACATGATTAAATATTTATTAAAGTACCAATGTTTAGGATATGTCAAGATTAGGATATCATTGAGAGGGCTAGTGTGGAATCAGCCGCGTTCAATCTTCGCCTTCTTCCTCCAAGCAAACCACGACATTCGGCGAATCCATTATTCTCCAACGGACATTGACTGCGGCCTTGTAGAATTTATATAAACTTTACACATATCTAGACATGTGGTTCACTTACAGTAAAAGCAGTCGCCTTTTCTACCTACCATGATTATCATGGCCATGTGTACTAGGAATAAGAAAAAAAAAAGGTATATAAGAAAAATAAATAATAAATTAATTAACCTTTAAAGTTACTTTGTTTATTTGTTGGCTTCCTCGTAGTTGATGATCTTTAGTCTTCGCCGCATCCGTGACTCCACTCTCCCAAATAAATAACCAAGACATAAACATTAACAACAATTTTCCATAGTTACAAAAAGAATGATACTATAGTACATAATCTGTTTGAAATAAATATAAGGCAAATAAAGGCATACATTGGATCAAAATATAATTTATTTTACCAATATTTCAGTTGGCTGAACGCCAACCTTTATCACGGTATTAACACACATTAATATGTTTTAATAAATTCATAAAATATTGGTAAAATAAATTATATTTTGATCCAATATATGCCTTTTTAATTAAAGATTTATTTATGGATTGCTCTATTTTCAAAACAATAAGATAGTATAGATATTATTTTGAAAAAATAAATAGAGGGGCGTATTTAACATGATGTAACAATATGAAAGTTCATTTTCTTTTATTGAGACGCAGGCTCTGAATACACAAATGGAATATAGCTATTTGTGATATAGTGTACACTAAAGGTGTAAGGACAATGGGAAAGTTAACTGACTCAGTACTCAGGAAATTGTCCTATCGGTAGCAGGATGTTTTTACAACATTCCCGATTTCTCACTCTCTTTGAATGGATTTATTGAACTGAATTCGTTGAAAACTTTAATTTTGTGAGCGTGCTTGCTTTTCTCACTTATTCCAACAATACATGGTACAGACTATGATAAAAAACATTATTCTTGATCCTTTACTTGTAGACATTCTCTAGTCAATACCCGGTATCACCCTGCCTCTTGACCCTTTACTTGTAGACGTCTTCTTTTTAATACCCGGCATCACCCTGCCTCTTGATCCTTTCCTTATAGACCTTTTCTGGCCAATACCCGGCATCACCCTGCCTCTTGATCCTGCACTTGTAGACGTTCTCTGGCCGATACCCAGCATCACCCTGCCTCTTTATCCTTTCCTTATAGACGTCCTCTAGTCAATACCCGGCATCACCCTGCCTCTTGTTCCTTTCCTTATAGACGTTCTCTGGCCAATACCCGGCAGCACCCTACCTCTTGATCCTGCACTTGTAGACGTCCTCTGGTAAATATTCGGCATCACCCTGCCTCAGAACCCTGCACTTGTAGACGTCCTCTGGTCAATATTCGGCATCACCCTGCCTCATAACCCTGCACTTGTAGACGTCCTTTAGTCAATACCCTGCATCACCCTGCCTCTTGATCCTGCACTTGTAGACGTCCTCTGGTAAATATTCGGCATCACCCTGCCTCAGGACCCTGCACTTGTAGACGTCCTCTGGTCAATACCCGGCATCACCCTGTCTCTTGATCCTGTACTTGTAGACGTCCTCTAGCCAATACCCGGCATCACCCTGTTACACACTTGCGTACAAAAGAGAGAGATGTCGCAAACTACTTTGAAATTAATATATATTGTTTTCAATAGATAATTGATTTCATTGGCATATACCACCAGTACAAATTTTACCAAAGAAAAAAAATCGTGAGGCGAAGAAACTGCAAGATGTTCTTTCACTTCACTATTCTGTCCTTTTTTTTATGATAATACAAGGTTGTTCCAAAAGTTCGTAAACACTTGCAAAAGATTGAATTAGGATATATATATATGTGGCGACTACACTTTGCTTCAGCGAGCGTGGACAAAGCTTCACTACACATACAGGCAGTAGTGTGGCGGCCTCACTACACCTCGACAAGCGCGAGCTGGAAGAACACCTCACTACGCATGCGCGGTGGCATCCCGGACTGTTAGCACGCGCGTCGTTCGAACAACAAGGCTTGCTTCCAGCGGCCTTTACTTCTTTCCTCTCTAGATATTTTGAGGATTTAATTAAATTAATTTATTTTATAAAAATAATTATAATTTTATCAGCGGATTTTCTGCAAGCCACACCAACACGCACGCAACAATCCCATATATATATTATATTGATATATATTATATCAATATATATTTGGAATTTTGTTGCAGGTGTTGTCCTAAAAGTTCGTAAATTCTTGCAAAAAAATGATTTTTTTTTTTAATTTGTACAGGTGTTTACGAACCTTTGGGATAACCTTATATTATACTTCAGAGGGAATTATTTATTTATGGAAATCTTTTACGTTCAGAGAATATAACGATTATATTAATAAATTAATGGTATATACTTCTTGAATTATCATATTTGTTATTATTTCAATAATATACAAATGAAATAAATGATTTTAGAACAAAAGCATAGTTTTCTAAATCACATTTCTATCTTTATAAATATTAGACTCGATTCAATCATCGTTTAAAAGACATTAGTATCTAAACGATATCAAACGAACTCATCAAAGAGTTCGATAGATGATTTAGATTTTTTTATATCTTGGTTTTTTTTTTGTTGTTTAGCACATTGTTATATTTATATTTTTTTCTAAATACAAAGTACTCATTTTATGAGATAAATATATTTATTATAGAAATGGGAAATAACCATTCCAAAGGTGATATAAATATTTAAATTATTAATTTTATTATATCTTTAACAAAAAAATAATTCAATCTAGAAACAATTCTGTTGACAAAGACGTAAAAATATAAATAATCATATTAGAAAAGATATTGAATTTACATTTAACAAATTTACTTATGAAGAGTAATGATAAACGGAAAAATAAAAGTGTCTTGAGATGGAAAACGAACCCACAGTGTTTCATTTTTCCGTTTATCATTACTCTTCACAATTCATCCTTTCATACTTCATCCCTAAGGTTAGAAATAATCGTTATTTCTCCTTAAAAATAAATTTCGATTTTTCGTTGAAAAGAAACACATGCGGGATAATTTTTAAATGTCGTTCTACAAATTTACTTATACAATTCCTATTATCGAAAAGATAGAGGCTGCCTAGCCGGCATTCATAGGAATTCTTAAAATAAAGATACTTCGGCCAGTAAATCTTTTTTTATTATCTCTACGTTTCGTACGTGTTAAAAGACTTGTTGCCGGTTGCTCTTGTGGCCTCTCTCCAACATCTACGTTTCGTAAAAAAATATGTTGTCCTCGTCAAGATCAAATAAAATTAAAATATTTGACAAAGCATTAAAAAAATTAAGAATAATTTTTAAACACACACTTTGTAAAATGTTTTAAATTTTATCTGTTCCTGACGAGGACAAAAGATTTTTGTTGAAACGTCGAGATAATAAAAATATTTACTGGCCGAAGTATCTTCAACTTTAATAATTATTATGATATTGAATATTCAAAAGCTAAATTAATGACGCTACAATTTCAATAGTAAGGTTAACCAATGTATTCAAGTGAAATAATTACCACAATTTAGGGCTGTAATATAAATAATAATGCAATTTAGTAAGCATTATCCAAAAAACATTTTATATAAAAATAAAACCACACTCTTAATTCAAATATTAAGTCGTCTAAATGAATATTTGATCATTAATAGATATATATATATATATATACATAGGTACAGCCTACTCCACGCTAACGAGCGCCAACGCCAAACGCGTTCGTGGATGGCTTTTCTTGATTTATCAGAGCGGATGTACCCGGCTTTGCTCGGGTTTTACACGAGTAAAGGTTTGTCTAACGAACATTTGTTAAAACAATTCTCTATAAACTTATAAAAAAATAATAGATATATTTTGATAATTTGAAACTCGTAAATTTGAATCTTTCGATAAAGTGATCATTTTTTCCCGGTCCCTGTGTGCCGTGTCATTCTGAATTTTGTCTTTCCTAATTTTCTACATTACAAAATCATCGTAAAGGTTTGTCTAACGAACATTTGTTAAAGCAATTCTCTATAAACTTATAAAAAAACAACAGATATATTTTGATAATTTGAAACTCGTAAATTTGAATCTCTCGATAAAGTGATCATTTTTCCCCGGTCCCTGTGTGCCGTGTCATTCTGAATTTCGGCTTTCCTAATATTCTACATTACAAAATCAGCGTTTTATCTAGTGAACATTTTTTCCCGGTCCCTTGAAAAATACTCAAAAATAATAGATATATTTTGATAATTTAAAACTCGTATATTTGAATCTCTCGATAAAGTGATCATTTTTCCCCGGTCCCTGTGTGCCGTGTCATTCTGAATTTTGGCTCTCCTAATTTTCTACATTACAAAATCATCGTTTTATCTAGTGAACATTTTTTCCCGGTCCTTTGAAAAATACTCGATAAGTTGAATAAAATCATGGTCGTTTATGGAAGATGGACGAAGTTCCCGCCGAACCTTTTTTTCTTGTCTACTTGGCACAGCTGTGTCACCAACTCTGCCCCCGCGCGCCAGGACATCTTGACCCCTCTGATTGGTCGGTGGGTACTTGGACTGTCCATCCGGCCGGCGTCTCGACAGGGGGTGGGGCAGACCTAAGCCTATCTCCGTCGCAAGGTGGCGCTGCTTGCGAGCTCAAGTTACAAATCTGCAAATAACTCTAAGGATATTCAAGATATTCAAGAAAATATTTTTCGAAAACATTTCCGGGGATATACCTAATAATATCCCAAAATTTCACGGCGATAGGATGTATGGGTTTTGAATCTATAGAGAACACACACACACACAGACACACACACAGACATTCATTCTTATATATATATAGATTGGGTTGGCCAAATATCAGGGAACAGACCAAATCAATGTTTAGTTTATTTCTGTTCCACTAGATGGCGCTCTGCCTTCTGTAAAGAACATTTTTATTTTTATGATCAACACCTGACCTTTTTTTATTTTTTTTTTCTATTATTTTCCACATGTGTGTTAAGCGTATTTACGCAAGTTTGGCCTTAAATACCTATTTCTTGGTTTCTTAAGAAGCCACTGGGACCAAAAATCTTGTTGGTCGCAGTGGTACAGCCTACTCCACGCTGATGAGCGCCAACAACGCGAAACGCGTTCGTGGATGGCTTTTCTTGATTTATCAAGAAATTGAGTTGGCCAAATATCAGGGAACAGGCCGAATCAATGTTTAGTTTATTTCTGTTCCATCATATGGCGCTCTGCCTTCTGTAGAGCACATGTGCTCCTGTTAAGGATATGCCTTTTTATTTTTAATATCAACAACTGGCCTTTTTATTTTTTTCTATTATGTTTTCATATATATATATATATATATGAAAAAACAATAGAAAAAAATATAATAAGTGGGTCAGGTGTTGATATCAAAAATAAAGAAAGCATATCCTGACCACAATAACACGTGCTTTTTAGATAGCAGAGCGCCATCCAGTGGAGCAAAAATAAACTAAACATTTATTTAACTTGCTCCGTGATATTTGGCCAACCCAATTTCTTGATAAATCTTTCTTTATTTTTAATATATATATCATTTTAATGGTCAAATATTCATATAAAATAGACATATATATGTTTATTTTGAAAATAGATCTATAATTAAAAAGCTATATATTATATTAAAATATAATTTATTATACAATATTTCTGTTAGCTGAGGCGCTGAATTTGTTGTTGACACACCTTAATATGTTATAATACCTTGAAAAAGGTTGGCGTTCAGCCAACAGAAATATTGGTAAAATAAATAAAATTATTATCGAATATATGCCATTTTAATTAAAGATATATATGTCTATATAAATTATTATAAATTGTAAATCACTATGAAATAACCAAGTATGAACCAAATATTAATTCTTTGTTCATATAATTTCTATATTTATAATCGACCAGAAACTGTATAAAGGCATTTTATATTCTATGGATATTTTGTAAATATTTATCTCTTTGAAAATAGGGCTAAATTTGGATTACAATAAGATTATTTATTAATCCAATATTTTGATGGACCAATCGTCCATCTTTTACGAGGTTTTTTTTATGAAGCACGCAGCAGGTCGCGGTGAGCCACGGACGTCTTACAAGATTATTGGGCGATAAACCATCTATGATATACATTTTGAAGAAAGTAAATATAATCAAAAGAAAAAAACAGTGTAATATATATAAATAAACATTATTAATTAAGAGATTTCGAATTAATTAAAGATCCATCGAAATATTGGATTTATAAAAAATCTTATTAAAATCCAAAATAAGCCCAATTTTTTAAATATATATATTATGGATTGCTCTATATTCATCTCTTTATGTCAAGCGATACTTCCCTAGAAGATTTAGCACAGAATAGAAAAGAATAAGAGACAGCAGTAGTAAATACAGGGTGATCCAAAAGTCCCGCACAACTTTAAAAATTAATAACTCCGCGAATATTTGCGCTAGAGCAATGCGGTAAACACCATTGTGTTCAGGATGCAATTGGATTTTTTATGGCAAATAATGAAAAATTCGAAATTGATTTTAGTTACAACTTTATTCGCTAGATGGCGCCATACCAGAATCAGCGATTCAGCGGCCAAATTGTTTGATAAATTGAAAAATATAACTGAACGATACGTATTTTTACTTTTTGAATACCAGGAAAGAACCCTAATAATATCAAATGATAAATTCATAAAACACCATTTCGCCAAAAGTTAGAAGAAATGGTTAACGATTTTTAAATACAATCTGAGATATGTAAAATAGGTATATGCAAATTAAAACATGTAGCAAAAAAAAACTGATATTTTAGATGCGGTTTGCTGGAATCCTCTCAGCTATTTATATTTCGAAAATAATAATTTTCTATTTTTTTAAATTCAACTCTCTCTCAGTATCGATTATATTTATTTAATTCATTTGAAAAATATTTATCTATCTCTGATGATTTATTTTACTCTGGGATGCCGTTGTTGTTTTTGTCGTTTTCAATAAAGAGCCTCAGATTCTTTTCGTTTGGCCAATAAATAATGTCCAATTTATATACACATATATTCTTACATAATGAGACTTTAAAGAATGCAAATAATCTTCATCTATTTACATACACAACACATCTCCCCCCTTAATAATACTCCAGTCGGTCTAGGGGTTTCCTTGCTCTCTGAGGTCTAGGACTGCGGACGGGCACTTGCACAGCGGCAGCCTCCGGTTTAGGAGTGCAAGAGGGCACGTGCACAGCAACAGGCCCTGGTATAGGAGTGCAAGAGGGTACGTGCACAGAAGCAGTCTCCTCCTTGTTTCCTGATGTAACCTCTGGAACCTCCTCTTCACTTTATTTCTGACTTCCACCTACAGGCTTCTCTCCTGATGTTCGAGGAAGCATCAAATTTCTTGTCTCCACTTGTTTCTTTCTCACAGGTCGCAATTGATTGATATGCCCCTTATACACGACGCCCTCGCAACTTATAAGGTAGTGACGGTAGCTCAATAATTTCAAAATGGTATCTTTTACCGTTTAGGTCCAGTTGCATAGTTGTGGAAATAAACCTCGCAACCTGTAGTAAACTGCTCCTGCCTTCTTACGGCCTCATGAAATACATCTCGCGGATTTCCCATCTTGGTATTAAATTCGAGAATCTTGATCTTAAACTTCTCTTCATTAGCAGTTCCGCCGGGGAATTCCTTTATACAGTTTGGGGGAATGCTCTATGAGCAAATAGGAATCTTTGTAGATTCGTCTCTAAATCATCCTTCCCATTATTATTTCTCAAAAGGTTTTTAAACTCTCTTACATATCTCTCAGCTAAGCCATTTGTACTAGGATTATACGGACTGGTCTTAGTGGGCTGTATACCATTCATTTTGGTAAATTGCTCGAATTCACCGGAGACAAACTGTCTTCCGTTATCTGTAACAAAAAATTAGGGCAATCCAATTCTGGCGAGAATTTCTCTAAGATGACTTATAATCGTTTTTCTGGTAATATCTTTGATGATAAAATTTTCTATCCACTTTGAGTATGCGTCCACGAGAACCAAAAACATTCTTCCCATGAACGGACCCGCTAGATCAAGATGAAGTCGATGCCACGGTTTTTCGGGCCAAGTCCATTCCGAGATGGTAGCCGGAGGCATGCTTGCTAATTCTTGGCATACTCTACATTCTCTAGTTAACTCCTCGATGTTACTGTTTATGCCTGGCCACCAGAAAAAACTGTCTGGCAATCATCTTCATTTTAACAATCCCCATGTGTATTTCATGCAAGTCATTTAAAATTAAAGATATTAATTTTTGGGGAATTACCACTCTTTCACGCCATTGAAGACAACCAAATTCCAAACTTAATTCCTCATTGATCTTATAATGAGAAGCTAGTGGGTTTTCTCTCAGTACACCCTTGTGAATTTCCACACACACAGTTGCCTTCTCTAACATTCCTTAATACTATAGACAGTATTTTATCTTGGGGCGTCTCATTAGCCACCTCCATAAAAGAGAACGGTACCTCATTCGACTTCCTAAGAAGAAGTACCTGGTCTTCATCAAGAGACTCCCTGACACTCGATTCTAGACGTGACAATGCGTCAACATTGGAATTATCACTAGTTTTTCGAAATTCCACAGTATAATTAAATGCAGCTAATTTTAAGGACCATATTTTAATTCTAGATGATGCACATATGGGAATTGGTTTATGAGGTGAAAATATATGAATTAAGGGTCGGTTGTTTGTGACCAATACAAATTTTCGTCCCAGTAAGTATTGTCTGAATTTCTCAACGCCAAAAGTTATGCTCAACGCTTTCTTTTCTAGTTGAGAGAAACGTTTTTCCGCTTCAGTTAATGTTCTAGAAACAAAAGCTATAGGGAATTCTTCCTTTCTATCATTTCTATGACTCAGAATTACGCCTAGTCCATATTCCATTAATAATGATTTACATTTTTTAAATAACATTCGATATTTTTTCGTCCAATTCCATCTACAATTTTTATTCAAAAGTTGATAGAATAGCGCTAAAATGTTTGCTATATTCTTTATTAATCTATAATAATAAATTAAGAGTCATATGAAAGATCTCAATTGCGAAACATTCTTTAGGTTCAAGCGCCTCTCTATCACTGCTTTAATTTTATTTTATGAGGGATGCAGTCCATATTTATCCATTTTAAACCCTAAATATTCCACCGATTTCTTTTTAAATTTACATTTATATCTGTTTAACTTTAAACCTTTTTCTAGCAATCATTTAAACACTAGATCCAACTTTTGTTCATGATCTTCAAAGTCTTTTCCTGCAACCAAAATATCATCTATGTAGCAGGCCACACCTGGAAAATCAGAAAATAGGCCTTCCATAATCCTCTGAAATCTATTTGGTGCTACCGCTACCTCATATGGTAGTCTTTTATAAGAAAACAACCTCTTTGTTGTTTTTATATCAACAACAGCTTTGGCTTCTTCCGCTAACATTACTTGTAAGTAAGCCTGTGATAGGTCTAGAGTCGAAAGTACGGTGCTTGTAGATAATTTTGAAACGATCTCATCGATCGATGGAATGGGATACCTAATTATATTGCTTTATTAGCTGTACATCTAAAATCACCACATATCCTTACACTACCATCCTTTTTTGATGCCGGTACTATTGGAGCGGTCCAATATGCATGAACTATAGGTTATAAAATGCAAGAATTCACTAAACGATCAATTTCATTCTCTACTTTGTTTTTTAGAGAGAAAGGTAAACTTCTGGCCTTACAAAACACAGGAGTCACATCCTTTTTTAAATTAAAATTTATACTAACGTCCTTTAGACAGCCCAAATCTTTGTTAAACAAATCTGCATACCTATCCATCAAATTTTTATATATTTAAATATATTTCTATTATATTCATTATTTAAAATTTTAATGCTAAACAATATAGAATAATCAAGTTTCGACTGTTTAAGCCATTCTCTTCCTAATAAAATAACCTGGATTTTTTCATTTATAACTATTAATCGTAAATATTGGTTGGCTTCTTTTACAAAAACATTTCTTTGATCTATCATCTCTATTGATTTACCACAAAAGGATTTTAATCTTAAATTTGTTGGAAATAATCTTTTACCTTGCCAATAATTCTTATAAATATCTTTAGGTATTAACGTAACTGGAGTTCCTGTATCTATTGTAAAACACAAAGAATATTCATCTACGGTTAAATTTATTGTGGCATCAGTTTCGCCCTGTACAGAATATATAGAGTCCTCTTGTACAAATTTACATCCCCACATTCTTTTACTAGCTTTGCAGACCCTACTTAAATGACCCAGTTTATTACATTTTAAAACAAGTATTTGTTCTATGAAGTAAAACAGATGCCACGTGTGAATGTCTTTCACCACATCTATAACACACTATTTTGCCTTTGCAACTTTGCCTGAATGGTCTATGCTGCGCCGTACTATTATTGTACTCGCCCTTTTTATCCTTTCAATTCACAGGGGATATCTTGGCCACTAATTTATCTTGTAATTCTCTTGTATTTATCTCCGCCAATTCGAACGCGATCGCCACTGCAAAAACTTTATCCAGGGTGACATCGTCGTCCTCTTGTAGTAGCTTCTTTTGCAGGATTTCCGACTTGATTCCAGCCACAAAACGGTCTCGCATCATGGTTCCCAACATATGGACGAAATTACAATTTATTGCCAAATGTTTCAATTCTCTAAGATATTCCGAAATTGATTCTCCTTCCCGTTGAATTCTCTTTAAAAATCTGCACCGCTGTGGTATCACTTTCTTCTTTGGATCCAAATGCAGCTTAATTATTTGAATGATATTATCATAGGGTTGATCTTTCATTAGACCAGGAAGAAAATGTCGTTTCCCTGCTTCAAAGTTTCAGAATCTGGTAGCGAGGTAAAAATCAGCACTTTAATCTCCTCCTTCAGATGCCAAAAAGTAAGCCTCAAATTTTGTACAAAAAGATCGAAGTGTCCTCCACTGGGCTATAGCATCTAAAAGGTACTATTAACTTTGAACTTGTCCTGCTGATCTTTTCTACTCCTTTTTTTTCTTGATCCAGATAGTTTAAAAGATGTAATCTTAACCCATTTACCTATTTTTCCTCTCCATAATCCGAGAGTCAGATTTGTTTAAAATATGTAGTTGTTATGTTAAAAAATCAATAAGCTTGAGGGATGAGTATCTTTAGTAAATAAATTTATTTCAAGCTTTCTCGGGCTCAACCGCCCTTCGACAGGAAAATTTTCCTGTCGTAGGGCGGTTGAGCCCGAGAGAAAGCTTGAAATAAATTTATTTACTAAAGATACTCATCCCTCAAGCTTATTGATTTTTTAACATTCTATTAAGGGATTAGCCTATTAATAATGTAGTTGTTATACTTGCATAGACACCGTTTTCCTCAGCTTTTTACTGGCTCTGTAGATCGCGCATCCTCGTCGCCACTTTTGTTGTGTCGTAATTAGACGTACAAGAGCTCAAACTTGACCATGGCCAACAACAAATGTCCAATTTATATATACATATATTTTTACATAATGAGGCTTTAAATAAAACAAATAATATTCATCTATTTACATAAACAACGGTTAATACGAGGGCCATCCAATAAATAAGCTTCCCTATTTTTTAACAAATAAACCACATTATTTACAATTATGCAGTCATTTTATTTTCATTATACAACTTATAGACTACCTCTCTAAATAATCACCATTTCTGTCTAAACATTTTTGGTACCGTTGTAGCGATTTTTAGATACCACTGTTGTACCAAGCCGTGTCCTGTCTTCGTAGCCAGTGGTTCGCCTCCGCCTGCACTTCATCATTGGCAAAGTGCTTGCCTCTAAGGTGCCACTTGAGTGCTGGATAAAGATGGAAGTCGCTTGGGGCAAGTTCCGGAGAATAAGGTGGATGTGTGAAAATTTCCCATTTGAAGTTTTCCATAGCCATAACTTTTCCTGCAGAGATTGTGACCTTCGCCTTTTTTGGTGCACTTTCCTCAGGCTTCTTCCACACCATGCTTTGTCGTTTTGTTTCTGGAGTTGAAAGATGCACCCAGCTTTCATCTCCAGTGACAATACGGGAAAAAAGTTGATCTCCATCTCTTTGATGCATTTCCAGGAAAGCTCGGGCTGCCTCCATCCGTTGTTGCTTGTGTTTTCCAAGAGCAAACGCGGGACCCATCTTGCGCAGACTTTGCGAAAATTCAAAACATCTGACATGATTGTTCCAATCGAAGAGCGTCTAATTTCGATTCCAGGAGGCATTCGAATCATTATTTCGTCAATGGTGACGCGACGATCTGCTTCCACCACATTCCGAACAGCAGCAACGGCTGCATTGTCCGTAGCAGTAACGGGGCTGCCACTTCGCTCGTCATCATGCACGTTTTGCCGTCCTTCTAAGAACCATGAACGCCATCGGCGAACCATTTGGGGGCTCATACATTCTTCACCATACACTGACACTGATTTGCAATGAATATTGACCGCAGTTTAATTTTTCGCCGTGAAAAAACGAATTACAGAACGGAGTTCGCAAGTGGACACGTTCACCAGTGGTAGCTCCATGGAAACTGAAGCGCTACGGACTGTGATTTTGAAGGTCACCAGCTTCCAACGCATCCTAGTGCCCATTTCTTCTATGCTAACTAATTTTTACAACGTTTCGTTCGCAGAAAAAAAATAGGGAAACTTATTTATTGGATGGCCCTCGTATATAGCGAGAAGAGTAGAGGACTGAGCACAGATCCCTGAAGTACACCAGCCCATGATCTTCGGTCCTTGGAAAATGTTCCATTGACCCGAACCTTTATTCTTCTTCCCCTTAAGAAGTCTGCAATCCAGATTAAGGTTTTTCCCCTTACTCCGATGTTGTGCAGCCTTTCAAATAATTTCTACACTCGATCAAAAGCTGAGTTCATATCCAGGAATACGGCCGTTGTCTTCTTTATGCGGTTTTTCCTAGAAATCTATTATTGATTGACAGAAGTAGAAAGGTTTATCAGTTGTGTACAGTGTCTGGATCTTTAGGCAGTTTGGTAGAATTTATTTTATTATTGTTAGTGAGCCAGACTATGAGCCTAGAGTGGATTATTCATTCTGTTATTTTACGAAGTATGCTGGTAAGAGCAATTGGCCTATAGTTCTTGCATTCCTTAGCATCTTTGTTTGGTTTCAGTATTGGCACTATAATTGATATCTTCCAATTCTTTGGTAGTTTACCAGTTTGCCATGAAATGTTCAGTATTCGTAGGAGTTGATTTTTAGCTTCGTCTCCAAAGTGTTTAATCATTTGACCAAAGATTAGAGCATCTCCAGGTGACATCTTGGATTTAACTTTCTTATTGATGAATTTAGCTCATTCAGTGTGAAGTCTCTCGAGTAAACATCTTGTTGATGGTAATTTCTTGCTTGTTTAACTAACTTGTTTATATTATTTTTAGAGTCCTGTCTTCATTCGTATAGCTGAGTCTGGAAGTGCTTGAAAGATATTCAGCAATTATGTCAGCCATCTGTTTGTTCGTTCTCACTGTTCATATCGGTTTGAGTATTGGAGGATTAGTGTTGGTTTTGATTGTTTTATAACACTAATTATATTCCAGTGATGGCTTTCCTTTTTTGGATCCATTTTTTTTGCAGAATTCTGCCCATTTTTCTTGTTTGAATACCCAAATTTCTTGTTCTATTTTGTGACTAATTACAATGAGTTCCTTTATGATTTCTTCTGTTTTATTTGTTTTAAGAAGTTCATTTTTATTGTCTCTCTCTGCAATCATTGCCTCGATATTGTGGTCCTTCCAGTAAAGTATTCACAGGTCTTTATGTCTACCTCTAGGTATCGATACTTTTGCAGCTTTGGATATGTTCAAAGAGAATTTTTCCAATTTTTTGTCAATCGTTCTGTGATTTAATTCTTCGTTGCACAGTTCTCCAAGCTTGTCTGTAAATTTTTTCCAGTGTTCTTTTATTCTGTTGAAAATTCTCAATTTTGAATTTTAGGGTTGTTAAAATTGGTCTGTGGTCACTGATTGCACTTTTCAGAATTTTCCATTGTGTTGTGGGTGCGATGTTGTAATTTATCGCTGTGATGTCTATTGCGGATTCTGTGCCTGTGGACTTGGATAGATAGGTGTTCTTTTCGTTATTTAATCGGCGTAAGGTCGAGGTCGGTTAGCATGTCCTCAACCTGCTGACCTTTGTTATCCTGGACAGGTGATCCCCAAGTTGGTCTTTCGGCGTTAAAATCACCAAGTATGATTGCGATATCCGAAGACGCTTCATTTAATGTCTCTATCAGGCCTGTATTGATGCTAGTATTATCGTGGTGATAAACATTTAAGATTGGGATTGTTTTATCTGTAAGATAGATTTCTATTGCCTGAGATTCTGTCGTGCTTTCTCTAGGCTTACTCTGATTATAGGCGATTTCCTTAAATTTGATTTCTAGAGTTTTAATCAAAACGGCAAGTCCTCCTCCGAATTTTCCCGGTCTGTCCATTGGTAGTGTTGTATAATCTTTGATATTGAATCTCAGATTCTGATTCAATTTTGTCTCCTGAGGACAATTAATATGTACATTGTTGTCACAGAGAAGACAGGTCAGCTCTTTATTTTCCTCTGGGTACCATTTATATTGATTTGTAGTAGATTGAATTGTGTCCTCGTAGTAGATTTCTCATCATGAGCTCGAGCTGCAGCTCCTGACGCGGCGGTTACACCGGACGCGGTAGCATTACTGGAGATATCAGTTTTGCTATTCATTTGAAAATGGGTGCCGTTGCAACGTTAGTCATCTTGGAAACGAGCCAGAATTTGGTCAAATAATCCAAGGGTCCAGGGGGGACCGCAAGGAGGTGTGGTCGAACTTCTCCCCTTCCCCCTGGAATGCCGTCACTACAGGATAAAGCACTCTTGGTGAATTTTTTAAAATTGTGATTCAGAATCTGCCACTGAAGCTTTACGAGCGTTTCGTTCCTTTAAAGATATTCGAAGCGGTAAAGGACCAATGAGTTGCTACTCTCTAAAGCGATTGATTACAAGTTTTGAGGAAACTGGATCTCTGGAAGCAAAACCTCGGAGTGGAAGACCATCGACATGCAAGTCAGTGGCTGTTACGGTTTTGCAGAATGCTGAAGCTATTGAAACGTTATCCACGTATGGAGAAGTTTCTCGACAAACGGGGATTTCGTATGGGACAGTTTGGAGAGAACACACATTTAGAATTTTTCTATAAAAATATCCTAACAAAATTCAAAGTTTTCACGAGTTGAAAGTCAGCGATTTTGAGAAGCGTCAATAATTCGCTGCATGGGTTTTCCGGCAAATTGATATTGATGAAAACTGGCTGTCAAATGTTCTAAGAACAGATGATGCTCACTTTTATCTAAAGGGAGAATTTAACATTCAAAACTGCCTCATTTTGGCAACAGAAAACCCTAGGATTTTTACAGAAATACCACTTCATCAGCACAGAGTTACAGTTTTGTGTGGGTTCACTTCTTCTTTTATTATTGCAGGACAGACAAGCACTAAGCGAAATAACATTCATGCAAGATGGAGGACCTCCTCCTATCTCCCGCGGTGCCAAACAATTGCTGAAGGATACGTTCGGTGGAATTCGTTGATACCAGTGGCTTATATATACCAGTGGCTTCCAATATCACCAGACTTGACGCCTTACAATTTCGGTTATGGGGGTACATTAAGTCGCGTTTTTATCGATGACGGCCTACCACATTGCCCATGTTGAAGGCTTCTATCAGATGACACGTTTTATAAATTTCAACTATTTAATTGTAATCATTCTGTCATCTATCGTCTGCAGGCGGTGTTTGAGAATGAAGGGCGCCACATTGAGCAAGGATTGTGACCTAATACAAGAGAGAAGGCAGTTACCTCATGTGTTATATTTTGCAGCTTTTTGTTTTGGGTTATGGGAATAATAAATGCTGTCCTCACATCTTGACTCTTTTTTTTCTGTAAACAGTAATATTTTGTTTGTCATTTGCCCACATTTTATATTATGTCGTGCAGGCCAAAGTGTTATAACTTCTCGAATAACACTGGTATACACAATTTTACCCCTTATGTTTAGTTTATCGCTTTTCGCTCATTAGAAGAAATAGCATAAGGAATAATCTCTGTATCCCCCCATACAACTTTAGATATTTTGAGCAAAAAATAATACAAAATGATTTTACTACCACGTTTTTCAACGCAAAAGTCGATTTAAAATGATTTTTTTTTGAGGGGATACATTTTCAAAATTATGTACAGTATAATAAACAATGATAACATTTGACAAACCCATAGGATATTTGGTATAAAGTACGACAAATATATTTTGTCACTCCCCTCTATATTTCATTTTTGGATCATGACAAATATCCAGTTAAATAGTCAAGTGTCGACAATTAGTCAAGAAATTTTGGTACTATATTAACATTTCAAAAATCGTGTATTGATATCAGTAGTTATCTTCAAACATTCAATTTATTTCACAAAACTCCATCTAAAATATAAATATTTTTTGCTACATGTTTTAATTTGCATATACCTATTTTACATATCTCAGATTGTATTTAAAAATCGTCAACCATTTCTTCTAACTTTTGGCGAAATGGTGTTCTATTAATTTATCATTTGATATTGTTAGGGCTCTTTCCTGGTATTCAAAAAGAAAAAATACGTATCGTTCAGTTATATTTTTCAATTTATTAAACAATTTGGCCGCTGAATCTCTGATTCTGGTAGAGCGCCATCTAGCGAATAAAGTTGTAACTAAAATCAATTTCGAATTTTTCATTATTTGCCATAAAAAATCCCATTGCATCCTGAACACAATGGTGTTTACCGCATTGCTCTAGCGCAAATATTCGCGGAGTTATTAATTTTTAAAGTTGTGCGGGACTTTTGGATCACCCTGTATAAGGATGCTTCTTGTAGCTTCACTTTTATGTATCTGCTTAAGGATAGATTTATCCAAAGGTTATTCTTTATTACCGTTTTTTAACATATCACAAATATATATTGTAAAGGCCATGATAATCCTGGTGAGTAGTTATAGCAACCGCTTTTACTGTAAAGGCATCACATGTCTACATGTGTAGAAATCAGTTCTACTTTTGATTTAGAAGTATGCCATTGTCCCGTTTGGTTATTCGAATTTATTTTGTGATGCATTCATGGATTCCATTGAAATAATATATATTTCTTTTAAATAAAGTGTCCAATTCGGGAAACCTGTAATGGAAAGCTTTTAATGCATGACAGTTATCTTGATCTAGAGTTCTGTTTTTTTTTTTTCCTAGCAATATAAGAAAATATATCTTCTTTAACACACACCACTATTAAAATTAAAAAGAATAATATATATAATTTAAAATATATTTTGAAATCAACCTATCAATTATATTTGCAGATAATCATTTTCTGTGGCATATTTTTTATTATGTTGAGATGTATAAAAATATACTCAATTTCTTTTGAAATTTTATCAAGATTTTCACCAAGAAATTTCTTATATTTATATATATACTCTGAGAATTTTTCTATCTATTAGTGATTATTACTTGTTGCATAAAATAAGAAAATTAAAATAAAAAATATTCAAACTGTCATGGAAGAGGATAAACTAATATTTTCTTCAACTTTTTGATTTAATCATCTGATTATTTTAAAAAATGAAATATTCCTAAAGGCACTTGTATGATTCAAGAAGTGCTTTCAAAAAGAAAATGTTTCTTGAAAATAACGTTTATTTTTGTGATACGTTTATCATCTGACAAAATACAGTATTTACTGTTCTAGAAGTCTATGACTATAGTTTGACTATTGTATTTAGTGTATATGAGACACAGAATAGAATCTTAGATATTGTATAAAAATTCTATTTTCTTTCCGTGTCTCATATATAAGCATAATCGTCCAATACATGATTTATATCTTAATAGCAGATTGGTTTATAAAATTGGCGAAAGAGCTGGGAAGGTTCCTCACTAATGTGGAAAGCTTTCTCAATATTTTTTCATCAAGAACAGTAGGAAGTTTGCTTTTTGAAACATACCCTGCTTAGTGGTTTTATTTATTATATATATACAAATTGTTCATTTTTATAGTTGTATTTGGTTAATCCTTTTTTTTTTGCTTATACATAGTTTACGTGTATATTTTAAAAATGAGGCCTATTTTGGATTTAAATACGATTATTTATTAATCCGATATTTCGATGGATCAATCTTCCATCTTTTACGAGGTGTTTTTGCTGTGAAGCACGCAGCAGGTCGCGTGCCCCAGGTGAGCCACTAGACGTCTTCCAAGCCTATTGGGCGATAAGCCATCTAATATATACATTCTAAACAGAGTAAATATAATCAAAAGAAAAAAGTGATATATGTAAATAACTATTGAAAATTAAGAGATATCGAATTAATTAAACATATAAAATATCATAAAAATTGAAATAACTGTGAAATAAATATACAAATAACAGTAATAAATATCCGATTAAAAATGAAATAAAATAACCATTTAAATAGCATAATCATCTAAGAGGTTCTAAACTGAGTATATACATCTGGCAAGTCAATCTTTCTATTGATACTATTTTTATTTTCTAATGAGCTCCAGCTTTCTAAAAATAAACGGCAATGTTTTTCTTTGATGTTTAGATGTATTATAGATGTGTGATCGAAGTCTGGAGTGTGACTATTGTTGAATGCATGATCTACCAGTAGGGATGTCGGGTTATGGTGCTTTAGTGCGGATTTGTGTTGGTTAATTCTTTCAGATAAAGGTTTGCTGGTTTCTCCTATGTATATTGCCTGGCAGGATTTGCATGGTATTTTATAAACCACATTCGCTCTATCTTCTGGCTTGTAGATTTGTTTTGTATCAGGGTGACGGAAGATGCTTCTTAAATTCTGGTTGGGTTGATATCTGGTTGTAATATTGTGTTTTTTTAAACTTCTGGCTATTCTTTCACAGCCATAGCTGTAAGGTAGGGAGCAAAACATGTTCAGGGTTGAGATCTGTCTATTGTTCGTGGATGGAATTTTTTGTGCATATAATTGCTTTTTGATGAATTCTTTAGGATAATTATTGCTTTGTAGTTCTTGAAATAATCTAGCTCTTTCAATTTTTCATCAGTTTTATCCGTAAAATGTGTAGTCAACCTCTTGGAAAGTGTTTTGACCACCGCAACCTTATGACAGATAGGACCTAAAGAATTGAAGTTCAGGTAACTTCCTGTGTGTGTTGGTTTTCGATAAATTTTCGTTTCAATTTTATTTTGATTTCTGGTCAGTTTTAAGTCCAAAAATGGTAAAGACCCATTTTCTTCTAATTCATAATACCTGAACTTCAATAAATCCAAAATAGGCCTCATTTTTAAAATATAAATGTATTATGGATTGCTCTATATTCAGAATAGTTTACGTGGTACAGGCCATGATAATCATGGTGGGTAGAAGTTGGCGACTGCTTTTACTGTAAGTGCACCACATGTCTATACATGTGAAAAGCAAACAGAGCCTCGTTTGGTTACTTACACTCGCTTGTGGGGTTGGACTTTTTGCAAGAATTGGGGGCCATTGGAACATTTTCTTTAATCAGAAAAAAAATGTCCAAAGTGGGATTCAATCCCAGGTCGTAGCGGTCGTAAACCAACGGTTTAGACCATCCTTCCACCGACCCCCGTGGTTAATCCTAAAATATACATTACTGGCCATTAAAATTGCAACCCAAAGAAGGCTTTAGAAAATATAAGAAACTTTAACGAAAATAAAGAAATACTGTGGTATACAAATGATTTAATTGTCAAAGCCTTTGTGTGAAAGAAAAGCCAACAATTTATTGAATATAAGAAATTCTACAGAATATTTCTGATACAGGAATTTCATTTGAAACGTTTCTTTGTTGTGGAATTTGTCTTGATTACTCGTGTAAAAAAAAAGAAAAGTGTTTATCAACACGTTTCTGAGTTTGATAGAGGCATCATTGTAGATATATATATGATACATTTTGAATGATAGAAAGTAAATTTCCAGTTTAGCTTTGTTCATAGTTTCTCTCTCCCTCTCATTTCCTTAAATTCAATTTTATGTATGCAAATAAAACCAAAATCTCTAAATTCA
The DNA here is from genome assembly GCA_030710605.1 of Cordylochernes scorpioides. Taxonomy (NCBI): domain Eukaryota; kingdom Metazoa; phylum Arthropoda; class Arachnida; order Pseudoscorpiones; family Chernetidae; genus Cordylochernes; species Cordylochernes scorpioides. Next base: position 19,530,733 of record CP092873.1, on the reverse strand, counting down.
ATTGTACAATATAAATATTTTAATATGTAAATTTTAAAGCAGTTAACATATATGTAAACTTTGTTTTGTATAAAAGATTTGGAAAATAAAGAGAGAGATGATTGAGGTGGAGACAGCCACTAACGACTGCTAATTTTTCACACATCTATAGTAGAATTACATCATATATACAGGGTGATCCAAAAGTCCCGCACAACTTTAAAAATTAATAACTCCGCGAATATTTGCGCTAGAGAAATGCGGTAAACACCATTGTGTTCAGGATGCAATGGGATTTTTTATGGAAAATAATGAAAAATTCGAAATTGATTTTAGTTAACACTTTATTCGCTAGATGGCGCTCTACCAGATTCAGAGATTCAGCGGCCAAATTGTTTGATAAATTGAAAAATATAACTGAACGACACGTATTTTTCCTTTTTGAATACCAGGAAAGAACCCTAATAATATCAAATGATAAATTAATAAAACACCATTTCGCCAAAAGTTAGAAGAATTGGTTGACGATTTTTAAATACAATCTAAGATATGTAAAATAGGTATATGCAAATTAAAACATGAAGCAAAAAATATTTATATTTTAGATGGAGTTTTGTGAAATAAATTGAATGTATGAAAATAACTACTGATATCAATACACGATTTTTGAAATGTTAATATAGTACCAAAAATTATGATGGCACTACTAATAGGATTTCGTGCTATAAGGAATGTATATTTTCTTGACTAATTGTCGACACTTGACTATTTAACTGGATATTTGTCATGATCCAAAAATGAAATATAGAGGGTAGTGACAAAATATATTTGTCGTACTTTATTCCAAATATCCTATGGGTTTGTCAAATGTTATCATTGTTTATTATACTCTACATAATTTTGAAAATGTATTCCCTCAAAAAAAAAAAATTCTAAAGCGACCTTTTGCGTTGAAAAACGTGGTAGTAAAATCATTTTGTATTATATTTTGCGCAAAATTTCTAAATTTGGGGGGGGGGGGGATTTCTGATGAGCGAAAAGCGATAAACTAAACATAAGGGGTAAAATTGTGTATACCAGTGTTATTCGAGAAGTTATAACACTTTGGCCTGCACGACATAATATAAGATGTGGGCAAATGACAAACAAAAGTATTACTGTTCACAGAAATAAAAAGAGTCAAGATGTGAGGACAGCATTTATTATTCCCATAACCCAAAACAAAGAGCCGCAAAATATAACACATGAGGTAACTGCCTTCTCTCTTGTATTAGGTCACAATCATTGCTCAATGTGGCGCCCTTCATTCTCAAACACCTCCTGCAGACGATAGATGACAGAATGGTCACAATTAAATAGTTGAAATTTATAAAACGTGCCATCTGATAGAAGCCTTCAACACGGCCAATGTGGTAGGCCGGCATCGATAAAAACGCGACTTAATGTACCCCCATAACCGAAATTGTAAGGCGTCAAGTCTGATGATATTGGAGGCCACTGGTATATAAAGTGGCAACTTATCAACGAATTTCACCGAACGTATCCTTTAGCAATTGTTTGGCACCGCGGGAGATATGAGGAGGTCCTCCATCTTGCATGAATGTTATTTCGCTTAGTGCTTGTCTGTCCTGCAAAATGGGAATAACCTTTTCTCTCAAAAGTTGAACATAACGTTCACCAGTTACAAAAACGGTTTTAAAAGTTCTTCCATTGATTTCTTCAAAGAAAAATGGCCCAATAATAAAAGAAGAAGTGAACCCACACAAAACTGTAACTCTGTGCTGATGAAGTGGTATTTCTGTAAAAATCCTAGGGTTTTCTGTTGCCAAAATGAGGCAGTTTTGAATGTTAAATTCTCCCTTTAGATAAAAGTGAGCATCATCTGTTCTTAGAACATTTGACAGCCAGTTTTCATCAATATCAATTTGCCGGAAAACCCATGCAGCGAATTTTTGACGCTTCTCAGAATCGCTGACTTTCAACTCGTGAAAACTTTGAATTTTGTTAGGGTATTTTTATAGAAAAATTCTAAATGTGTGTTCTCTCCAAACTGTTCCATACGAAATCCCCGTTTGTCGAGAAACTTGTCTTGCACTTACTACCCCATACGTGGATAACGTTTTCAATAGCTTCAGCATTCTGCGAAACCGTAACAGCCACTGACTTGCATGTCGATGGTCTTCCACTCCGAGGTTTTGCTTTCAGAGATCCAGTTTCCTCAAAACTTTTAATCCATCGCTTTAGAGAGTAGCAACTCATTGGTCCTTTACCGCTTCGAATATCTTTAAAGGGACGAAACGCTCGTAAAGCTTCAGTGGCAGATTCTGAATCACAATTAAAAATAATTCACCAAGAGTGCTTTATGCTGTAGTGACGGCATTCCAGGGAGAAGGGGAGAAGTCCAACCACACCTCCTTGCGGTTCCCCCTTGACCCTTGGAATATTTGACCAAATTCTGGTTCGTTTCCAAGATGACTAACGTTGCAACGGCACCCATTTTCAAATGAAGAGCAAAATTGATATCTTCAGTAATACTACCGCGTCCGGGGTAACCGCCGCGTCAGAAGCTGCAGCTCGAGCTCATGATGAGAAATCTACTACGAGGACACAATTCAATCTACTACAACTCAATATAAATGGTACCCAGAGGAAAATAAAGAGCTGACTTGTCTTCTCTATGACAACAATGTACATATTACTTGTCCTCAGGAGACAAAATTGAATCAGAATCTGATATTCAATACCAAAGATTATACAACACTACAAGAGGACAGACCGGGAAAATTCGGAGGAGGACTTGCCGTTTTGATTAAAACTCTAGATATCAAATTTAAGGGTATCGCCTATAATCAGAGTAAGCCTAGAGAAAGCACGACAGAAGCTCAGGCAATAGAAATCTATCTTACAGATAAAACAATTCCAATCATAAATGTTTATCACCCCGATAATACTAGCATCAATACAGGCCTGATAGAGACATTAAGTGAAGCGTCTTCTCGGATATCGCAATCATACTTGGTGATTTTAACGCCGAAAGACCAACTTGGGGATCACCTGTCCAGGATAACAAAGGTCAGCAGGTTGAGGACATGCTAACCAACCTCGACCTTACACCGTTAAATAACGAAAAGAACACCTATCTATCCAAGTCCACAGGCACAGAATCCGCAATAGACATCACAGCGATAAATTACAACATCGCACCCACAACACAATGGAAAATTCTGAAAAGCGTAATCAGTGACCACAGACCAATTTTAACAACCCTAAAATTCAAAATTGAGAATGTCCAACATAATAAAAGAACACTGGAAAAAATTCACAGAAAAGCTTGAAGAACTGTGCAACGTAGAATTAAATCACAGAACGATTGACAAAAAATTGGAAAAATTCTCTTCGAACATATCCAAAGCTGCAAAAGTATCGATACCTAGAGGTAGACGTAAAGACCTGTGAATACTTTACTGGAAGGACCACAATATCGAGGCAATGATTGCTGAGAGAGACAATATCAATGAACTTCTTAAAACAAATAAAACATAAGAAATCCTAAAGGAACTCATTGAAATTAGGCACAAAATAGAACAATAAATTTGGATATTCAAACAAGAGAGAGAAAAATGGGCAGAATTCTGCGAAAAAAAATGGATCCAAAAAAGGAAAGCCATCACTGGAATATAATTAGTGTTATAAAACAATCAAAACCAACACTAATCCTCCAATACTCTAACCGATATGAATTGCGAGAACGAACAAACAGATGGCTGAAATAATTGCTGGATATCTTTCAAGCACTTACAGACTCAGCTATACGAATGGAGGCAGGACTCTAAAAAATAATGTAAACAGGTCAGTTAAACAAGCAAGAAATTACCATCAACAAGATATTTACACGAGAGACTTCACACTAAATGAGCTAAACTCATCAATAGGAAAGTTAAATCCAAGATGTCACCTGGAGATGCTCTAATCTTTGGTCAAATGATTAAACACTTTGGAGACAGAGCTAAAAATCAACTCCTACGAATACTGAAGATTTCATGGGAAACTGGTAAACTGCCAAAGAATTGGAAGATATCAATTATAGTGCCAATACTGGAACCAAACAAAGATGCCAAGGAATCCAAGAACTATCGGCCAATTGCTCTAACCAGCATACTTTGTAAAATAACAGAACGAATTATCCACTCTAGGCTCATAGTCTGGCTCACTAACAATAATAAAATAAACTTCTACCAAACTTCCTATAGATCCAGACACTGTACACCTGATCAACTGTTCTACTTCTGTCAATCAATAATAGATTTCTAGGAAAAACCGCCAAAGAAGACAACAGACGTATTCCTGGATATGGCCTCAGCTTTTGATCGAGTGTAGAAATTATTTGAAAGGCTGCACAACATCGGAGTAAGAGGAAAAACCTCAATCTGGATTGCAGACTTCTTAAGGGCAAGAAGGATAAAGGTTCGGGTCAATGGAACATTTTCCAAGGACCGAAGAACCTTGGCTGGTGTACCTCACGGATCTGTGCTCAGTCCTCCTCTACTCTTCTCGCTATATATTAGCTGTTGTTTATGTAAATAGATGAATATTATTTGTATTTTTTAAAGCCTCATTATGTAAAAATATATGTATATATAAATTGGACATTTGTTGTTGGCCATTATCAAGTTTGAGCTCTTGTACGTCTAATTACGACACAACAAAAGTGGTGACGAGGATGCGCGATCTACAGAGCCAGTAAAAAGGAAGAAAACGGCGTCTATGCAAGTATAACAACTACATCTTTTAAACTATCTGGATCAAGAAAACAAAGGAGTAGAAAAGATCAGCATGACAAGTTCAAAGTTAATAGTACCTTTTAGATGCTATAGCCCAGTGGAGGACACTTCGATCTTTTTGTACAAAAATTTGAGGCTTTCTTTTTGGCATCTGAAGGAGGAGATTAAAGTGCTGATTTTCACCTCGCTACCAGATTCTGAAACGTTGAAGCAGGGAAACGACATTTTCTTCCTGGTCTAATGAAAGATCAACCCTATGATACTATTATTCAAAGTATTAAGCTGCATTTGGATCCAAAGAAGAAAGTGATACCACAGCGATGCATATTTTTAAAGATAATTCAACAGGAAGGAGAAACAATTTCGGAATATCTTAGAAAATTGAAACATTTAGCAATAAATCGTAATTTCGGCGATATGCTGGGAACCATGATGTGAGACCGTTTTGTGGCTGGAATCAAGTTGGAAATCCTGCAAAAGAAGCTACTACAAGAAAACGACGATGTCACCCTGGATAAAGTTTTGCAGTGGCGATCTCGTTCGAACTGGCGGAGATAAATACAAGAGAATTACAAGATAAATTAGTGGCCAAGATATCCCCTGTGAATGGAAAAGATATGGATGCACCCTTGGAAAATAAAATGAAAGCAGTGATAGAGGCGCCTGAACCTAAATAATGTTTCGCAATTAAGATCTTTCATAGGACTCTTAATTTATTATTATAGATTCATAAAGAATATAGCAAACATTTTAGCGCTATTCCATCAACGTTTGAATAAAATTGTAGAAGGAATTGGACGAAAGAATATCGAATATTATTTAGAAAATGTAAATCATTATTAATGGACTATGGACTAGGCGTAATTCTGAGTCATAGAAATGATAGAAAGGAAGAATGCCCTATAGCTTTTGCTTCTAGAACATTAACTGAAGCGGAAAAACGTTTTTCTCAACTAGAAAAGAAAGCGTTGAGCATAACCTTTGGCGTTAAGAAATTCAGACAATACTTACTGGGTCGAAATTTTTATTTGTCACAGACAACCGACCCTTAATTCATATATTTTCACCTCATAAACCAATTCCCACATGTGCATCATCCAGGATTAAAAGATGGTCCTTAAAATTAGCTGCATTTAATTATACTGTGGAATTTCGAAAAACTAATGATAATTCCAATGTTGACGCATTGTCACGTCTTCCTTTAGAATCGAGTGTCAGGGAGTCTCTTGATGAAGACCAGGTACTTCTTCTCAGGAGGTTGAATGAGGTACCGTTCTCTTTTATGGAGGTGGCATATGAGACACCCCAAGATAGGGGCGTTAGAGAAGGCAACTGTGTGTGTGTGTGTGTGTGGAAATTCACAAGGGTGTACCGAGAGAAAACCCACTAGCTCCTCATTATAAGATCAATGAGGAATTAAGTTTGGAGTTTGGTTGTCTTCAATGGCGTGAAAGAGTGGTAATTCCCCAAAAATTAAGATGGGGATTATTAAAATGAAGATGTTTGCCAGACGGTATTTTCTGGTGGCCAGGCATAGACAGTAACATAGAGGAGTTAACTAGTGAATGTAGAGTATGCCAAGAATCGGCAAGCCTGCCCCCGGGTACCATCTCGGAATGGACTTGGCCCGAAAAACCGTGGCATCGACTTCATCTTGATCTAGCGGGTCCGTTCATGGGGAGAATGTTTTTGGTTCTCGTGGACGCATACTCAAAGTTGATAGAAATTTTTATCATCAAAGATATTACCAGCAAAACGATTATAAATCATCTTAGAGAAATATTTGCCAGATTTGGATTGCCCTAATTTTTGGTAACAGATAACGGAAGACAGTTTGTCTCCGGTGAATTAGTGAAATTTACCAAATTGAATGGTTTACGGCACACTAAGACCAGTCCGTATAATCCTAGTACAAATGGTTTAGCTGAGAGATATGTAAGAGATTTTAAAATGGGAAATCCGCGAGAGGTATTTCATGAGGCCGTAAGAAGGCAGGAGCAGTTTACTACAGGTTGCGAGGTTTATTTCCGCAACTATGCAACTGGACCTAAACGGTGAAAAGGTACCATTTTGAAATTATTGAGCTACCGTCACTACCTTATAAGTTGCGAGGGCGTCGTGTATAAGAGGCATATCAATCAATTGCGACCTGTGAGAAAGAAACAAGTGGAGACAAGAAATTTGATACTTCCTCGAACATCAGGAGAGAAGCCTGTAGGTGGAAGTCAGAAATAAAGTGAAGAGGAGGTTCCAGAGGTTACATCAGGAAACAAGGAGGAGACTGCTTCTGTGCACGTGCCCTCTTGCACTCCTAGACCAGGGCCTGTTGCTGTGCATGTTGCCTCTTGCACTCCTAAACCGGAGCCTGCCACTGTGCAAGTGCCCTTTCGCAGTCCTAGACCTCAGAGAGCCAGGAAACCCCCAGACCGACTGTAGTATTATTAAGGGGGGATATGTGTTGTGTTGTGAATAGATGAAGATTATTTGCATTCTTTAAAGTCTCATTATGTAAGAATATATGTGTATATAAATTGGACATTTGTTGTTGGCCAAACGAAAATAATAAGAGCTAAAAAAGAGTCATGGTCAATATGGAGTTGTTGTTCATCTAATTACGACACAACCTTAACAAGATCCATCCTCACGGAAGACACAAAGGTTGCCTGTTATGCAGATTATATAGCCATATGGCACACAAATAGCAGTATAGAAATATCAGAAAAATACTGAACACATCAATGAGAGGACTGGAGAAGTAGGCAATGAAACTCAAAATGACCATATACCCAATAAACACAAACCTATAGGTCTCCTTCGCTGACAGGAAAAAAGGCATGAATTTAACTCCAAAATAAGCATAAAAAACCATATATTTGGTGTGATACTTGATGAGTAATTGCGATTTACAGAACACATAATCAGCACCTCAAATAGAGCTACCAAAAACTAAACATTCTGAGAAGGCTATGTGGAACAAATTGGGGAGCAAAACCCAAAATTCTCAGGACAACATATATCACCATAATAATGCCAATAATGGAATATGCAACACTCGTCTGGACTCCCTCAAGTTCATCACTAAAAAGAAGACTAGACAGTGTTCAAGCAAAAGCGGCCAAATTAATCACTGGTTCTGTTTCAAATACCAACAATTAGAAAATTCTGAGAGAATGTGGTCTAGACCTACTTGAAAGCAGAAGACAATTAAAAACAATAAAATTCACCAATAGCTTAAAAACTAAAGAAACCGAACACATATCCCATAGAACCTATTTAAACTGGACACAAAAAGAAAGGTTCAAAAGATCTTCAACACTTCATTACGACAACAATATTAGAAAGAGCATAAATATGAAACATAATGAATTTCAAATTCGAGAATAACCAATATTTCTCTCTCTCTTACCCCATTGAATCAAATGTAATCATCAATCTTACTCTGAATGAACCCTGCAATAAAAAAAAAAGAGAACATAAACATACTTAAAAAGAAAGGACTTGACACAATTGGTTTATGCGATCAGATAAATTATTTAACAGCATATACAGATGGATCATCAGACCTTACCATGAGTAATGGAGGGGCTGGAATTTACATAATACTGCAAGATGGAACATACATAAAAATCAAAGAAGGAGCAAGAAAGATTTCGTCAAACTTCACTTGTGAACTGACAGCTATCTGGAAAGCCCTTGATGTATGCCTTAACCAACCATCCCTGCATCAAGCAGAAGAAATTATAATAGACCGTACAACGACTTCATATCCGATCTTGAAGCAATTCAGAAGGGCAATACTATAATCACACAGAAAATACACTCGTTACTTACTCAACTGATATCATTGGAGAATAACTGCATTCTACAATGGATTCCTGCCAGTGTTTGGATAGGGGGTAATGATATGGCAGTTGAATTTGCAAAGGAAGCCAGAAAGTTGAGCCAAAGGAAAGAACAAATGTCATTATTGGACGCTAATGCTTTTGCCAAATACAAGATAATTAGACAAAAAATAAGAAAGATCAAAATGTGAAATAAACTCCGAGAGAAAAATGACAAAACTATAACAAGATTTAGAACAAAACATTATAAAGGATGACAATACATCCAGATGGCACAAGAACCTATAGAACATGCAACAACTGTCCTGGTGTGGAACTAACACCTACCCACATATTCTCATTTCCGCAGCCTTGCAGAAAATTGACATAGACCCAGAGCAGCTGCTTTACACACCCAAGATAGTGGACAATGCTGCTGCTGCTGTGATAGAGATGCATGGAGACATCTGAGGCTCTTTATTGGACACGACAAAAATAACAACGGCATTCCAGAGTAAAATAAATCATCAGAAATAGATAAATATTTTTCAAATGAATTAAAATAAATATAATCGATACTGAGAGAGAGTTGAATTAAAAAATTAGAAGATTATTATTTTCGAAATTTTAATAGCTGAGAGGATTCCACCAAACTGCATCTAAAATATCAGTTTTTTTTTTGCTACATGTTTTAATTTGCATATACCTATTTTACATATCTCAGATTGTATTTAAAAATCGTTAACCATTTCTTCTAACATTTGGCGAAATGGTGTTTTATAAATTTATAATTTGATATTATTAGGGTTCTTTCCTGGTATTCGAAAAGGAAAAATACGTGTCGTTCAGTTATATTTTTCAATTTATCAAACAATTTGGCCGCTAAATCACTGATTCTGGTAGAGCGCCATCTAGCGAATAAAGTTGTAACTAAAATCAATTTCGAATTTTTCATTATTTGCCATAAAAAGTCCCACTGCATCCTGAACACAATGGTGTTTACCGCATTGCTCTAGCGCAAATATTCGCGGAGTTATTAATTTTTAAAGTTGTGCGGGACATTTGTATCACCCTGTATATCGTAATTTGAACAATGTGATATGTAAGTAATAAAGTATGACGTCTTTTCTAGTCGTCTCAAAGTGACACCAGCTTGCGAGCGGACACCCGGGGGATCCAGGGAGGGACAAAAAGGGCGTTGGTCCGGATGTTGACAGTTAGTTACGTTACAGTGGATATTTTCGGAAAGGGCCCGCTCAGTACTAGGTCCATTATCATCTCTCGGCGGTCCTCGTGGCCGCCGTTTTGGCTCCTCTCTGCCTCCGCGGCTTCATGCAGGACGCCGATCTTTCCTCAGTTAATCCTCCACTTTCCCCTGGTCCTGGTGCCACGTGAGACGTACTAGGAGAGCGTCTTTTGATCCCAAACTTTGTCCTTACTGTCCCGTGCGGACTTCCCACTCTGCACGCCTTGCCACTTAACCCCGATTGCTTCCAACTCACTTGTTGTCTTACCCGGGTTTACGACAGTAGACCGTATAAGTCGACAGGATTATGATGGCGGACAATGGCCAAAGGACTATGGACGAGGACCGGGAACGTTACGTGGACGCTCCTGAGTTGCCCGCCACTTTCATCCGGCCCAGCTTGGCCAACTTGGTAAACCGACTCACCGAGGCCTTCCAAGAAGTGACGGCGACACGTGCCTATGCCTCGCCTATGGTACCGTACGACGGGACTCTAACCGGCGGAAAACTTCTTCCGGCAACTGGAAGCCGTGCGAGACGACATCGAGTACGGGTCTGCGAGGCTCCACGAGCTCCTCAAAGGTGAGCCCCTTTCGCTCTTCGATCAGCTCAACTCGGCCTCCCGGTCCTATTACCAGAACAAAACATCTACGTCAATGCCATCCATCAAGCTATCACCTTTTTATATTTGTATGCTATATGTCTTTGTTTTATTCTTCTATACCTCAACCACTCAGCCATTATAAACCAGCCAAGCCAACAATAATATATATATATATTATTGTCATTGGTCATTATATCGTAGAATATTCAACCATCAGCAATCATTTGGAATATTACTATTTGAATATTTTTTCATCTGTCATCATATATAGATTTTAACACTTTACAACTTCGAATTTTTAAACATCATTTGAGTTTTTTATAGCATTTATATATTTTTAAATACCTTAAGATCGTCTTATTTCTGATATCATTATTTTTACTAGATTATTATTTTTTTTTTTCACATTGACGCCTCTCTCTGTCTCTCTTTCCCAATCCTATCTTCCTATCCTATACCACTTACTCTTACCTCCTTAGTCCTTTTTCCTCCCAACCTCATAGTCTCCCATGGGGTTCCTGTTGCCAACCATTTTTAAAAAATTAATTCATCTATTGGACCATCCTTCCTCGGTATACAATTCCCGATAACGAGTTCAGGAAATCCAAAGATTCTTTCTTTTTTTTATCCAACACCGGACAACATCATTCATTACATTCAACCATGTCGGGTTGTTCAATCATCAATGGAAACAGTACCCTTTACCTTCCACAATCCTCAGCTTTCCTATTTCCCGCAGTCAAGAGTCTCCTGCTCGCCAACCAAACTTTTATTTTTTTTAATTTATATTCAACCAGCTGGCTCAACCTTCCTCGCTGTACATTTCCCAACAGTGAGCTCAGGCGACCAGTTCGAGTTTTTTTTTTTTTTTCTCAACGCTCGGGTCATCATTACAACCATCATTTTTACCATTTTATTACTTTTTTTTTTTTTTTTCATTTTTCAACCGAGCTCAATCATCATTGGCAGCAGAGCAACTCTTGACTCCACCTTTCCCATTTCTCCACTCTCAGCTTACCTACCTCCCCTGTCTGATCTCATGTTGATTATGGAAAGTCTTGGGAGTTTGGTCAATGAGAACAATACCTCACTTACACAGGCACGTATTGCATTGCCGAACGCCATTGCAAAAAAAAAAAAAAAAAACTCAGACTTCCTATATTTTTACCACTGCGTCACTCTAAACCTTCAGATATCCATTATATGTTTACTTGTAACCTTTTACTACTTTTGATAAGTTCGTTTTCCTTTTTCTCTCTCTCACCATGTGAGACGTCTCTGAAATTATAATTATGAAAAAATGAAAACAAACCATAATGGCATTTCAATTTATTTATCACTTTTGACTTTTCCAAACATCGTCTAATTTGCGTTTATAAGCATTACACGACGTGGGGAACACACTATCCTAAATACTTACTATATTTTTTAATCTTATTCATTTATATTTTTACGATCCTTGATATGTGTCATTTTATATTTTAGAACCAACCCAGATATTTTTGGATGTTTCTTTTACATTATGATATTTATTTTTCTTCCATCCCTATAAAGCTAAAACCATTAGTCAACCTATATAAACATAATTGGAAACCTTATATTCTTTGAAATCATTTGTTTTTAATTTTTCATAGCCTACGTCTAAGATAATTTAACTTAAAAATTTTGTTTTAACAGTGAGGCCTTTCTACCAACTGTCCCTTCTAAGGTCTTGATCCTTCCAACTCTACCTTCCATACTTCTCTCGTCTCTTGATCCTTTTACTTAGGCCTTCTATGCTTTCGATCTAACCACCCCTCGTTCATCGCAGAATTCCTGTTCGCCGACTTTTTTTTTGTTATTGATTTGCCCCAGTGGACTACTCCTTCCTCGCCCTTCCATCCTGATGGTGTGTTCAGGAAAATCCATGGCTTATTTTTATTATTTTTTTATTTACACCCGGGTCACCATCCCAGCATTCTTCATTTCATTCTTTTTCCTCAAACCCGGGTTCAATCAATCAATGGTAACAGTCGAACCCTGTTTTCACAATCTACCTCCATCCTCTAACCTCTTCAACGGTTCCTGAGACTCCTGCTCGTCAACAATTTTTTTTTTAATGATTCATTGACCTGGTACACTCTTCCTCCCCATGTTAACTCCACACAGAGAGCTTGGGTAACCAGCGAGATTTTTTGACGTGACAACGTCTTAAATTAGGTTGCGGCTGGGAGTCACTTATGAAAAAGTGTGACGCCCGGTAACGTTACGATGAGTCACCGAACGAGAGTGCTGCGCGCGCAGCGCTAGAGAATTAGGCGCATTGAATCGGCGCATGTTTGTCTTTCTCGAACGTTCTTGGCGTTGGAAAAACAAGAAAGCGTCATAATACAAGTTCACACGTGTGGTTAAAGTATCGTCAGCTGTGTCTGTAGTGAAAATGTGGAGTGCTTAGATTCGTCATTTACAACAACTACAACAATAAAGGTAAATAATTGTACACTGATATTCATTATCGTAAACTATGATTGATTGATTAATTGTTAGATTGACACAAAAGTTGAGAAACTGAGTTTATAGGTTATGTCATACTATTGATAAATGTTGATAGTGTTAAGTAAATTATTAGTTTAAAATTAATTAATTAATTAATTATTATTTTACAAATTTTAAATAGTTTCAAATTTATTTAGCAAAAATTTGAACCTTCGATCTGAATAAATGTTTTGATTTTCGAATTGATTCTTTAAAATTACAAATATTAAGAAAAAGTGGCAGATATAAGAAAACTTTATTTAAACTGTGTTGAGCAAGAATTTTAACATCTAATTTAAGTAAATGTTTTAATTTCAACTTCATCATTTACAATTACAAATTTTATTTAATTTCAAATTATTTAGCAAAAATTTGAACCTTCGATCTGAATAAGTGTTTTGATTTTCAAATACCAACGCGGCTGGTGGAGTGGCGATCTATCGTAAATTATCATCGACATCTACGGCGGAAGTGTCCCAAGTTGCGATTACAGACATAACTCGTGTCATTAAACCAAGGGTGACATGTGCATGACTGAAGTTACTTGCTTCGCCGCTAATACTAGCTTCAAGTTTATACTCGGTGCTGTATATATTCATCCAGGAGCTAGTATGCAGGATATTGGAATGTTACTATGGCAAGGACTCGGTCCGTACATTCACAACAGCCAGTACGTGCCACCGTTCGTGCAAGTTGATTCTAGTATACCGATTCTTCTGTGTGGTGATTTTAACAAAAACGTAAAGCCTGACAACTCGTTTCTTAATATGTTCAAAACTATAAGTCTAAGGGATAAGTGTCTTTTAGGAAAAAATTTATTTCAAGCTTTCGGGCCCAACCGCCCTTCGACAGGAAAATTACGCTACTGACGTTTTCGGATCAAATCCATATATATATACACGAAGAAGCCGAAAATATACTACAGTTATGCAAAAAGCTGATTTACATAGTGAATAAAACAATAAAACGGAAATATAAGTATACATATAGAGAGAATTTGAATGTCTACAATATGAACTGGTATGGAATAAGACAAAGAAGATGGCATATTTTGTAAACACAGAACAGACTAACTATTGAATTTGCGGTCTCAGAGTTCATGGTACGGTGGGAGGTTTGGTGGCTGCAGGGAATAATACATTGTAAATTTCAGGTAGATCAATTTTTCTATTAAGGCTGTGGAATTTGCTTGACAGGAGGGATTCGATGACTAGTCTTTGATGTTTGCTGGAGATATTGGAATAATGAATTTTGGGTGATGTAATGTTGAAGGAATGGCCAGTTTCGTTGATATGCTGAACTATTAAGGATCTATGGTCTCGGTTATCAATATTTCTTTTGTGTTCATGAATTCTGATATTGACCTGTCTTCCAGTTTCACCCACGTAGATTCCTGGGCAATTTGAACATTCTATTGAGTAAATAACGTTACGTGCCGTACTGTGAGGTTAATTATGATTGAGTTTCATTATTTGGTTTCGGAGAAGGGATCCTGAGGTAGGTGCGCAGGTGAAGTAGGTTTTAATTCCGAATTTTAACAAGAATCTGGCAATGGTGGATGCTAAAGGTGAATATGGCATACTGCAAATTGATCTGTATACTGGAGGCTGTATCTTTTTGGATGAATCGTAAAAGTGTCGTAATATAAAGGACATTGGGTATGCACAGTTTTTGAGGTTAGCTATTATGTTTTGTGTTTCAAGGGTCTTGTACTTCTGGAGGGAGCAGTGGGTATGTATTCGTTTTGAAAGTGCAATGACTGTATTGATCTTGTGACTGATTGGGCAGAAGGACGAGTATTGAACGTAATTAGGGCGGAAAGTTGGTTTATAATAAACGGTGGTGTGGAATTCATGCTGGTCACGGATAATTTTTATGTCAAGAAACGGAAGGATATTATTGTTCTCTTTTTCAACGGTGAAGTGGAGATCAGGGTGATAATTGTTTAGGTTGCAGAGGATGTTTTCGGTTTGGGTGGTGGTGCAGATGCAAAAGATATCGTCGATGTACCTGTGCCAAAAGACTATGTCATGGGGGAACCTGGCGGTAATCCATCGGTCTATTGAGCGCATTGAGATCTCCGCTATTGTAGTCGATAGAGGGCTTCCCATTGGCGACCCCTTTGCTTGCCTGTATGATTTGGAATTATATGCGAATATGCAGTTATTCAGACATAAGGTAATGAGTTGGGTGATTTTATGGATGGTATCTGTATCTATATGCTGTTCTTGTAGAAGTTCTATTGTATCCCTTATGATCAAGGGATGTGGAAGGCTGGGGTATAAGGATTGCACGTCAAAAGACACCATGTTACGGTCAGATTCAGGTTTGATCTTCAAGACTTCTCCTATGAAGGTTTGGGTGCTGGATATGGGGAATGGAGAATTCTGTAATTGGATGAACGGTTTTAGAAAATTGGCTATAAATTTGGAAAGGGGGGGCTGTTGGAGAAGAGAAAAAGGCCACTATAGGACGCAAGGGAGTTTCAGGTTTATGTGTTTTTGGGAGGCCGTAAATATAAGGTTCATTGCACGGGCTGGACAGATTAGATAAGAATTCTTTGAGTTCATCATCTGTGATCTTAAGGTCGGTATTCATCTTTTTAAGTTCTTTTTTGAATGATTTGTACGAAGATTTTTTATCATTTTCGGATATGGGATGGAATGTGGTTCGGTCTTCTAGGATCTTGAGCATTTTGCTGTTGTAGTCCGAACGGTTAAGGATAACTGTCTGTCCGCCCTTGTCTGCTTGAGTGATGACAATTTCTTTTCTGTTGCTTAGGTGTTGTAACAATTTACGTTCATGAGGGTTGTAAAGGGGAACATTGGGAGGTGACACTATTAAATTGGTGACTTTGTTTCGTATGATGTTTCTTTCCTGTAGACTGAGTCTTGTAATGGCTGATTCGATTCCACTTATGATTCTAATGGGGTCTGGTTTCTGGATTGTTCTGTATTTCATTCCCTTTGCCAGTAAGATTTCTTCGTCTAATGATAAAGTAGCATTCGACAGGTTCAGTGTAGCGCTTGTTAGGTTTCGTGGGTTCAAATTTGGACAGTTATATTTGCGGGCCCAATGTTCCAGTTTTTGTGGTGCTTGGTCGTGATTGCGGTCTTTAACGAAAGAACTTCTGAGGTGATATGTGTAACCACCTCGTACATTCTGTGAGGTGGCACTACTTGAGAGGTGAGGCAAATTAGTTCTTTGATGGTTTTGGAAAGAATAAGGATATGTGAATAACATCCTTGTGTTCTGCATCTCAATAGTTTCATTTGAGTGTCTTTGATTACTTTGAGGGAGAATGGGTTCTTCACTGGGTCCCTAATTCTCAATGGCGGTGGAATGAAATTTAACTCTTCACACCTACGATTGAAGGCAAGGTGGCATCTCCATTTGGTGAGCTGGATGTACTTTTTGCGGATCTGTTCAAGATAATAGTGGACTTCTCTATCCGACAATATATGATTCATGCTGAAACTTTGGCTTACAATTAATAGGCTAATCCCTTAATAGAATGTTCAAAACTATAAGTCTAAGGGATAAGTGTCTTTTAGGAAAAAATTTTATTTCAAGCTTTCGGGCCCAACCGCCCTTCGACAGGAAAATTACGCTACTGACGTTTTCGGATCAAATCCATATATATATACACGAAGAAGCCGAAAATATACTACAGTTATGCAAAAAGCTGATTTACATAGTGAATAAAACAATAAAACGGAAATATAAGTATACATATAGAGAGAATTTGAATGTCTACAATATGAACTGGTATGGAATAAGACAAAGAAGATGGCATATTTTGTAAACACAGAGCAGACTAACTATTGAATTTGCGGTCTCAGAGTTCATGGTACGGTGGGAGGTTTGGTGGCTGCAGGGAATAATACATTGTAAATTTCAGGTAGATCAATTTTTCTATTAAGGCTGTGGAATTTGCTTGACAGGAGGGATTCGATGACTAGTCTTTGATGTTTGCTGGAGATATTGGAATAATGAATTTTGGGTGATGTAATGTTGAAGGAATGGCCAGTTTCGTTGATATGCTGAACTATTAACTACATCACCCAAAATTCATTATTCCAATATCTCCAGCAAACATCAAAGACTAGTCATCGAATCCCTCCTGTCAAGCAAATTCCACAGCCTTAATAGAAAAATTGATCTACCTGAAATTTACAATGTATTATTCCCTGCAGCCACCAAACCTCCCACCGTACCATGAACTCTGAGACCGCAAATTCAATAGTTAGTCTGTTCTGTGTTTACAAAAATATGCCATCTTCTTTGTCTTATTCCATACCAGTTCATATTGTAGACATTCAAATTCTCTCTATATGTATACTTATATTTCCGTTTTATTGTTTTATTCAATATGTAAATCAGCTTTTTGCATAACTGTAGTATATTTTCGGCTTCTTCGTGTATATATATATGGATTTGATCCGAAAACGTCAGTAGCGTAATTTTCCTGTCGAAGGGCGGTTGGGCCCGAAAGCTTGAAATAAATTTTTTCCTAAAAGACACTTATCCCTTAGACTTATAGTTTTGAACATTCTATTAAGGGATTAGCCTATTAATTGTAAGCCAAAGTTTCAGCATGAATCATATATTGTCGGATAGAGAAGTCCACTATTATCTTGAACAGATCCGCAAAAAGTACATCCAGCTCACCAAATGGAGATGCCACCTTGCCTTCAATCGTAGGTGTGAAGAGTTAAATTTCATTCCACCGCCATTGAGAATTAGGGACCCAGTGAAGAACCCATTCTCCCTCAAAGTAATCAAAGACACTCAAATGAAACTATTGAGATGCAGAACACAAGGATGTTATTCACATATCCGTATTCTTTCCAAAACCATCAAAGAACTAATTTGCCTCACCTCTCAAGTAGTGCCACCTCACAGAATGTACGAGGTGGTTACACATATCACCTCAGAAGTTCTTTCGTTAAAGACCGCAATCACGACCAAGCACCACAAAAAACTGGAACATTGGGCCCGCAAATATAACTGTCCAAATTTGAACCCACGAAACCTAACAAGCGCTATACTGAACCTGTCGAATGCTACTTTATCATTAGACGAAGAAATCTTACTGGCAAAGGGAATGAAATACAGAACAATCCAGAAACCAGACCCCATTAGAATCATAAGTGGAATCGAATCAGCCATTACAAGACTCAGTCTACAGGAAAGAAACATCATACGAAACAAAGTCACCAATTTAATAGTGTCACCTCCCAATGTTCCCCTTTACAACCCTCATGAACGTAAATTGTTACAACACCTAAGCAACAGAAAAGAAATTGTCATCACTCAAGCAGACAAGGGCGGACAGACAGTTATCCTTAACCGTTCGGACTACAACAGCAAAATGCTCACGATCCTAGAAGACCGAACCACATTCCATCCCATATCCGAAAATGATAAAAAATCTTCGTACAAATCATTCAAAAAAGAACTTAAAAAGATGAATACCGACCTTAAGATCACAGATGATGAACTCAAAGAATTCTTATCTAATCTGTCCAGCCCGTGCAATGAACCTTATATTTACGGCCTCCCAAAAACACATAAACCTGAAACTCCCTTGCGTCCTATAGTGGCCTTTTTCTCTTCTCCAACAGCCCCCCTTTCCAAATTTATAGCCAATTTTCTAAAACCGTTCATCCAATTACAGAATTCTCCATTCCCCATATCCAGCACCCAAACCTTCATAGGAGAAGTCTTGAAGATCAAACCTGAATCTGACCGTAACATGGTGTCTTTTGACGTGCAATCCTTATACCCCAGCCTTCCACATCCCTTGATCATAAGGGATACAATAGAACTTCTACAAGAACAGCATATAGATACAGATACCATCCATAAAATCACCCAACTCATTACCTTATGTCTGAATAACTGCATATTCGCATATAATTCCAAATCATACAGGCAAGCAAAGGGGTCGCCAATGGGAAGTCCTCTATCGACTACAATAGCGGAGATCTCAATGCGCTCAATAGACCGATGGATTACCGCCAGGTTCCCCCATGACATAGTCTTTTGGCGCAGGTACATCGACGATATCTTTTGCATCTGCACCACCACCCAAACCGAAAACATCCTCTGCAACCTAAACAATTATCACCCTGATCTCCACTTCACCGTTGAAAAAGAGAACAATAATATCCTTCCGTTTCTTGACATAAAAATTATCCGTGACCAGCATGAATTCCACACCACCGTTTATTATAAACCAACTTTCCGCCCTAATTACGTTCAATACTCGTCCTTCTGCCCAATCAGTCACAAGATCAATACAGTCATTGCACTTTCAAAACGAATACATACCCACTGCTCCCTCCAGAAGTACAAGACCCTTGAACACAAAACATAATAGCTAACCTCAAAAACTGTGCATACCCAATGTCCTTTATATTACGACACTTTTACGATTCATCCAAAAAGATACAGCCTCCAGTATACAGATCAATTTGCAGTATGCCATATTCACCTTTAGCATCCACCATTGCCAGATTCTTGTTAAAATTCGGAATTAAAACCTACTTCACCTGCGCACCTACCTCAGGATCCCTTCTCCGAAACCAAATAATGAAACTCAATCATAATTAACCTCACAGTACGGCACGTAACGTTATTTACTCAATAGAATGTTCAAATTGCCCAGGAATCTACGTGGGTGAAACTGGAAGACAGGTCAATATCAGAATTCATGAACACAAAAGAAATATTGATAACCGAGACCATAGATCCTTAATAGTTCAGCATATCAACGAAACTGGCCATTCCTTCAACATTACATCACCCAAAATTCATTATTCCAATATCTCCAGCAAACATCAAAGACTAGTCATCGAATCCCTCCTGTCAAGCAAATTCCACAGCCTTAATAGAAAAATTGATCTACCTGAAATTTACAATGTATTATTCCCTGCAGCCACCAAACCTCCCACCATACCATGAACTCTGAGACCGCAAATTCAATAGTTAGTCTGTTCTGTGTTTACAAAATATGCCATCTTCTTTGTCTTATTCCATACCAGTTCATATTGTAGACATTCAAATTCTCTCTATATGTATACTTATATTTCCGTTTTATTGTTTTATTCACTATGTAAATCAGCTTTTTGCATAACTGTAGTATATTTTCGGCTTCTTCGTGTATATATATATGGATTTGATCCGAAAACGTCAGTAGCGTAATTTTCCTGTCGAAGGGCGGTTGGGCCCGAAAGCTTGAAATAAATTTTTTCTTAAAAGACACTTATCCCTTAGACTTATAGTTTTGAACATTCTATTAAGGGATTAGCCTATTAATCGTTTCTTAATATCATGAAAAATACGTATAATCTTGATTGCGTATCAAACGTTTCTAAGTCAACTACGTTAAAAGGAACAACTATCGACTTGACTTTCGCAAGACACATTACAGCAGAAACACTTCCTTTCATTTCATATTTCTCCTATCATCGTCCTATCCTCAACAAAATCACTCAAATAGGAATTAGTTAAGTTTAAGTTTGCATGTACAATGTTTTAGTAAACAAAATATATTTCTATAGTTAAAATTTGTGCAATTCTTATTTTCATTCAATTCCTTGTTCCTATTGTGCAATTTAATTATATTCATATCAATAAATATTCTACCGTTGTCACGTAAAATCTTCGCCCGTAAAACCGACTTTACAGGCAACTATTGTTTTTTTTTTCTCACGCTCGACCCATCGCCATCCTCAGCATGATGCGCCCACTCATTTTTCTTTTACTTTTATTTTTATCTGGTCGAGCTCAATCGCCGACAGAAGCGCAGCTCTTGAACCTCCATCTCTTTTTAACCTCTCTCAGCCAGCTTTTCTTTACTACATTCTCCCATTACCTACCTCTCCTTCGATCTTCACGCCTTTTGCCCATCTGATCTGATGCTACTTACAGGGCATCTTGATATTTCTGATCCCTGCAAACAATACTTCGCTTCTAAGCTCGTATTGCAGGGCAGGACTCCTCAGATGTCCTTTGCAGAAACCAATTCAGACCCTCTTCCTTTATTCTTCACTGCGTCACTGCCTATCCCGAACCTTTTGCTTAAGTCAATTTTCTTCCATATTTTATATTACTTTTATTATCTCTACTTCTCCTCGTTCCTGTATTACATCCCTGAAACTATGTTGTAAATACTCATGGCACCTTAAGTAACAAAAACCTGTAAATAGTATTCCTAACTTTCCCAAATATTTACCCTCGCTATTGTGTGTGTTTGCTTTAAATTTATCCTTCCTATGTACTCCTTACATATATTTTTTGTATGTTTATAATATTATATCAGTGTGTAACCACTACTCTCCCCATTATCTTTATTTTTATTCTAGTAACTAAATTGTGCCCCAAATTATTTCCCTTTTAGAAGGTTTGCTAGCTTTTCGCTCCATTTTATTTCACTCCCCTAATCAAACCTTTCTCACCGGTGGCACATACTATCGTAATTTTAAAATTGTGATATGTAAGTAATAAAGTATGACGTATTTTC
The DNA here is from genome assembly GCA_030710605.1 of Cordylochernes scorpioides. Lineage (NCBI taxonomy): Eukaryota > Metazoa > Arthropoda > Arachnida > Pseudoscorpiones > Chernetidae > Cordylochernes > Cordylochernes scorpioides. The sequence goes on along the minus strand of CP092873.1, from coordinate 19,509,258 downwards.
TAGTCGTCTCAAAGTGACACCAGCTTGCGACCGGACACCCGAGGGATCCAGGGAGGGACAAAAAGGGCGTTGGTCCGGATGTTGACAGTTAGTTAGGTTACAGTGGATATTTTCGGACAGGGCCCTCTCAGTACTAGGTTCATTATCATCTCACGGCGGTCCTCGTGGCCGCCGTTTTGGCTCCTCTCTGTCTCCGCGGCTTCATGCAGGACGCCGAGCTTTCCTCAGTTAATCCTCAACTTTCCCCTGGTCCTGGTGCCACGTGAGACGTACTAGGAGAGCGTCTTTTGATCTCAAACTTTGTCCTTACTGTCCCGTGCGGACCTCCCACTCTGCACGCCATGCCACTCAACCCCGACTGCTTCCAACTCACTTGTTGTCTTACTCGGGTTTACGATATATATATATTTTTAAATTATTTAAATGTAACATTGTATTCAGCGGGGTCGGTGGAAAGATGGTCTAAACCGTTGGTTTTCGACCACTACAACCCGGGTTCGATTCCCGCATTGGACACTTTTTGCTGATTTAAAAAAATGCTCCAATACCCCCCGATTCTTGCAAAAGTCCAACCCTACTAGCGAGTGCAAGTAACCAAACGGGGCATTTGTAAGTGCAAAGGTCGAACTGCTTTTCACATGTGTAGACCTGTGGTGCACCTACCATGATTATCACGGCCTGTACAATGTGTACTAGGGATAATAAAAAAAAAAAACAGTATTCTGTTTGAATTGATTCCACAACTGTTAGTAGAATATGGAATCGAAGTTTTCAGGACGGATATTTGGAACGACATCCTGGATCTAAGCGGTCCGCTATCACTAACAAGACTTAAATAATTCCCGCATGATATTAATGGATCGTACAGCTGTCTCAAGAGTCCTCAGTCAAAAATTGAATCGTTTTTATTCAAAAAGGTGTCTACACGAATACATAGTAACTTTTAGAATTTGACATGAGAAAGCTATAGTGACCGGATAACAGACATATTTTATATTGAATCCATTTTAACGTAATATTTCATTTCATAATAAAAAACGGCCTCCTACTGTTATTATTGTGAAGAAACATATTGTTATACCATACTAGAGACATCTGATGGATTAATTTAGTCTATCCGCTGGAAATATTCACCATTGATGAGTCAAACTTGTACAATAGTTGGAATCTGTTTTGTTTAATTTGTTGTGTCTTTGCATATTTACTCTTTGCATATCTGTACTTTGTTGTAGCATAATTTACATAGTTTTAACTTATTTGTGCTATAAATAAGACGTATGGATAAAGTAGAGGAGTCCAGTATTATGAGACGAGTGGTCTTCTTACTTTAGATGTCTACTGTAATTTTAACTCCGACTTTGCTGGTCCCAAGCCCCGATGAAAAAGGAGGAGGGGGAGCAGTAACAATCTCACTAAAAACCTGGGCTCAGGTGGCCCAGCTGATAGTACCCTGTAAGGGTTCCTAATCCAGGGATACAGGATGAGCAGAGTCTGTACTCCATGTTAGGAGCGGCTTCACATTGGCGTCTGTTCCTCATGTCAGAAGCGTCCAATTCTGTTGGAGCTAAGTCGGGCCTGCCACTGAGTAGTGCTCCCAGTCTTAATGACAAAGGCAGACGCATTCTACTTCACCCAGTCATGATGGTTGTAAACTTTACAAGCTTGATACCCTAATATGATTGAGTGGAGATAAGAAAGAAGAAGACTGTAGTTTTAGCTTGGAAAATCAATAATATTTGTTTAAATACAAGAGTGGTTCCTTGGCCCAGAGCGACACGACATGGTGCAGAAATGGCGTGTTTTTCCCCATATGTTTTTGTTTGTTATTCTATAATTCTACCATATACGTGCAAATGATAATATATAAAACATATAAGTATGAAAATTCGAAACTATTTTAGACGCGCCAGATTCTTGTTGAAATTAAACAATTTCTTCTGCCCTTACTTTCAAAAAGAATCTTACGCGTCTAAAATAGTTTCGAATTTTCATAACTGATGGGGCGCTAGTGCATCATAACATCTAAGTATGGAAATTCAATCATTTCTAATATAATTACAAGACTATGAAAGTGAAAGGTATTGCGGAATTATTCCATCAACATTCTTAGCAATACATTTGATGATACACAAGCAGCGAATAGATGTAACATATCATAAAGGGTATAACTATCTATCGTCTGTTCATTTAAGATATATTAATCATTATGATGCATTAGCGCGCCATCTGTTATGGTAGATTCCATGGTAGATTAAACTGGCGAAACCGCTGGGAGGGTTCACCACTAATGAGCCAGGCCCTTCCATTAATTTTTCAATACAGTAAAGGCAGTAGAAAATTGTTTAATTTTTAAAAGAATTATACGTCTCTATAATAGTTTCGAATTCTCATATTAATCATTATTCTAGTATTTATAAAACTTATATTTTATATAATATCTACAATTAGAAACTTTGATGGAGAAACAGTTGAGAGAGTGGCTTCAATCCTTATTGTAAAATCCAATGCTTAGATTTATAGGAATCAACTGGGATATATTTGTTTTAGACTGGCGACCCAAACCTGAAGTACCCACATCAGTTGATGTAAGTAAAATATTCCCAATTTTACAATTACTGATTCTATCTTATTGAATATTTAATATACAGTTAAACCTGTCTATAGCGCCCCTTCTTGGGACTCGCCAAAACAGGGTACTATAGAGAGGGGGTGCTATAGACAGATCACTTTTAATGTAAAATGTTTACATTTTAATGTTTAAAATCGCGCGCTATAGAGAAGAAGGCGCTATTCAGAGGGGGCACTTTAGACAGGTTTAACTGTATATATATGTTTATAATCTATCATTGAATAACAAAGAACAATAAAATCATTAATCATAATACATAAAATACCAACTAGTCATGTAATGCTGCCAAGTGTCTGTGAACAGGTGAATGGAGGCTTTGTATTGTGAATCAAAACGTAAAAAATAAGGTTATATTTACCAACATCCAAATATTTAATAAATGATATGTGATACCTTTGTCTGTCGAATGTAATTAACACTGGAAGTACTATTTTATTTGTTTAATAAACGGAGGAGTGAATATATTTACTCAATTAAGTTTTAAAATCTAAAGAAGAATAGAGAGACCTCTGACAGCAGGATTCCACAGTTCTCCAACCACAGGACAGCTTGGTGTTTGGATTCCTTATTTTGTTATTGGTTGACCACTCACTTACTCCTACTTCAGTTTTTATTAAACACTAGCGGATGTACTCGGCTTCGCCCGGGTTTTTACCCGAGTAAAGGTTTGTCTAACGAATTTCTCGATAAGGTGAACATTTTTCCCGGTCCCTTGAAAAATACTCGATAAGTTGGATAAAATCAATATTAATTGGTTCCCTCGGTAATTGGAAGTTAAAGGAATAATATCTTGCATTGGAATTGTATCATTATTCATAGTATCATTATTCATTATTCATATATCTTATTCATAGATTCTCCACTCAAATGTAGCCATGGGTAATTTTCACCCGGCGCGCGCAATGCCGGGTTAAAATAATAAATCACAAATTTCGTAATGAAGCTCTTCTTTACTTGATTTTATTAATATGTGAGATGCTATCTGAAAATATTAAGATATGAGGGAAAATGTTGCCGGCGACTTTCTCAAGCCAGATCAGCCCGCGAACAAACTAAATAAAGTAAGAGATCCAAATTCCCACGCTCTACGGGCGGAGATCAGAGCTTGGTTAAGTGGTTTCGTCGGTGTAGAGGTTAAAACGTTCCGTCGGCGATTTCATGTTCAAGTCTTTCGCGCAGTCTCTTGGGATTAAAGGATTTGCTTCAAGCAAGGGGTGTCTCTCAAATTAAAAAAAAAAAAACGAAACGGGATATAATTTTAAAAATCTGCGGAGAGAGCGCCAGCGTGGATATTTCCATTTGTTCGCAAAGGATTGACGACCTAAACCAACTTTTGAATGGCTATGACCTATGGTTATCGTCTGATTTCTACTAATTCAAAAATGAAAAGAAGTTCGTATAAAACAAATTCAAAGGGAAAACAGGAGACTTTTATCAAGTTGGTATGCATACAGGACGAAACTATGCAAAGGCTTCTATATAAGTTATTTAATTTTTAGTATCGCATTTATATTTATTCGAATTTTATATTTAAACGATACTCATTATTTCTTTTGATTTTTATATGTCGTATATATCGTCTTGCACAATTATTTAAACTTTTTTTAATAAAGTACAATACTTAAAATAAAATATGTTTCTTATACAATCTAAAATTAGAAAATAAACTTTTAAATCGGTAACCTCAAGGAGATAGCCATTATAAAGCACTAATATTTGAATTAGTTTTACTTAATATATTAGCCCTGAAAGACCCAAGGTTATCAGGCGTGGAGCAGATTTCCTGCCTAAGCCTATATCCGTCGCAATGGTGGCGCTGCTTGCGAGTTAAATCTACAAATCTGCAAATAACTCTAAGGATATTCAAGATATTCAAGAAATTATTTTTCAGAAACCTTCCCAGTACTATACTAAATAACTTCCCAAAGTTTCATGGCGTTCCAATGAGTGGTTTGGTCAGGCATAAAGGACAGACACACACACACATACATTCATTTTTATATATATAGATTTCACTTTTCTATCTTTTTTCCACGACTTACTTCTAGCTTATATCTTTTTATCACTCCTCTAACTTTTGTTCTTTCACACATTTTAACTTTAATTATCCACTGTTTTTCTTGATTTTTGTCCTTCCTCTACTTTTCTATCTTTTCCATGGCTTACCTCTAGCTTATATATTTTTACCACTCCTCTAACCTTTGTTCTGTTGCACATTTTTGGATTTACTTCTCCACATTTTTCTTGATTTTTGTCCTTCCACTATTTTCTAGCTTTTACCCTTCCATCATTATTGCCAACAACTTCCACACTTCTGCTTCAACAAAGTAAGTACTCACGCATTTTTTCTCGCATTCCTCATTACACCCACTTTCCTAACTGTTTTAATCCGTTTGTTTGTACACAACTTTTTTCCTCTACTTTTCTAGCTTTTTCCATGATTTCCTTCAAGCTCATATCTTTTCACCACTCCTTTAACTTTTGTTCTTTTACACATTGTATCAATATCAAGGTGGAAAAATCAAGCCATCAGTTATAGTTTTTTTATCAGTCGCTTCTCATGAGGGCTGCATGGGGGACTCCTATTGATTCATTTAAAATATTGATTACTTGATGTCTAATAATATTCTTTTCTTGGTGATTAAGTTTCGATATATGACCATTTCGACTCCATTTACTATTCGGATGGGATATGTGTTACCCTTGTCTAGAGTAAGTAACACTCGAAGTACTATTTTATTTGTTTAATAAACGGAGATGTGAATATATTTACTCAAATTAAGTTTTAAAATCTAAAGAGGAATAGGGAGACCTCTGACAGCAGGATTCCACGGTTCTCCAACCACAGGACAGCTTGGTGTTTGGATTCTTTATTTCGTTATTGGTTGACCACTCACTTACTTTTACTTCAGTTTTTATTGAACATTTCACTTTTCTATATTTTTTCCATGACATCTAGCTTATATCTTTTACCACTCCTCTAACTTTTGTTCTGTTACACATTTTTAACTGTATTCCTCTACCTTTTTTCTTATTTTTGTCATTTTCTGCTTTTCTAGCTTTTTCCATTACTTCTTTCCAGCTTATATCTTTCCACCACTCCTCTAACCTTTGTTCTTTCAAACATTTTGGCTCTACTCCTCCACCCTTTTCTTTAATTTTTCCTTCCTCTACTTTTCTAGCTTTTTCCATGACTTACTTCTAGCTTATATCTTTCCACCACTCATCTAACCTTTGTTATTTCACACATTTTGGCTTTTCTCCTCCACTCTTTTTCTTGATTTGTGTCCTTCCTCTACTTTTCCTAGCTTTTACCCTTCCATCATTATTGCCAACAACTTCCACACATCTACTTCTACAAAGTAACTACTCACGCATTCTTCTTTCTCGCATTCCTCATCACATCCACTTTCCTAACAGTTTTAATCCGTTTGTTTGTAAACAACAATCCCTTGTATCAATATCAAAGTGGAAATATCAAGCTCCAGGTATAGGTTTCTTACTAAATTAATCATTCGCTTCTCATAGGTGTTCCATGAGGGAAGGCCTATTGATTCATTTAAAAGATTGATTACTTGATTTCTAATAATATTCTTTTCTTGATGGTTAGGTTTTGATATATGGCTATTTCGACTCCATTTACTATTCTGATGGGATCTACGTTTGCATATACAGTAAAACCTCTCTTTAACGGACAACCCGCTAGCGGACACTTCTACGCAAAGAACAACTTTAATATGCAAAATTATCATTTTTACAATTTAGCAACTTTCCAGTAAGAGGACACCTCTCCTTAAAGGACACTTTGGTTCTGCAATTAGGTATTGTCCTTTACAGGGAGGTTCTATTATGCCTATATTATATACTTTTAAAAAGAAAACTATCCGTGGAAGCTTGAGATTTCCACCTTAATTTAGTTATATATAGAAAATTAGGAAGTAATATATAGTAAATTATTGTAATATTCTGCAGGATGACGACCAATGCCCGGTCCCACCTCCCACCACACCTCTCCAACGGCCCAAACAGGGCAAAAGAAAGTAAGTTTCCATCCACAACATCCACAAATCTAGATGACGTTAAATGATATTTCCAGACCCAACTCCAGCCTTGACAGGAAGAGTCCTGTCACCAAGAGACTCCTGAAGGTCAAGCACCTTCTTAAAGATTTGAAGAAGAAGCTGCAGTACGTCGAGTACTACGGTAATTATGTTATTCCACTTGGATATAAAATCACATCAAGTGATTCTAAATACTATCTAGGAACATCTATAAAGATTCAATGTAAAGATATTTTAAATTTTAAGAAAATATTGCGATTTACTTTTATAAAATATAAAAAACCTTATGCAATAAATTATGAAAAAGGCATCTTCTTATCGTGTAACTGAAAGTTGCTAATGGCTTGCGCCATCTATCGGAAAAAATATCAACTATTCTCGTTGATTTTTAATTATTCCGATAGATGCGCAAGCCATCAGAAACTTTCAGTTGCACGTTGAGGAGATGTCATTTTCATGATTTATACACCTTATCCCAGTACAATAGCACATTTGTACTATTTTTTCACATATACAATAAGTTTCTCTATTACAAAAACACCGCAGGCTTTCGAGGTTTCGCTCTTCAACTGACGAAGTTACATCTGAGAGTGAGAAGGGGGAGGCGAACGAGATATTTACAAATTTATATAGGATTAATGTTCCTTTTAATTTATCTTTCCATTATCTCTAATACACGTGGTACAAGCAACAATAATCATAGTGGTTAGTAGTTAGCAACAACTTGTACTGTAAGTGCATCATATATTCAATCTCTCATGTGGAAATTAGTTCAACCTTTACACTTACAAGTATGCCGGAGTTTCGTTTGCACTCAAAGGTGTACATGGACTTTTGCAAAAATAGAGCGCCTTTGGAGCAATTTTTATGTATCCAATGGGGCTTCAGTCCTGAGTAATGGTTTTCGAAAATAGACGGCTTGTACATATTGCCAGATATTTCTTTCTTTTGCTCACAGTTATTTTATCTCGTTTTGTTTCTCTTTCTCCTTGTTAATATCATATGACACTTCTATTCACGGCCTAAAATTATTGTAAATATGTATATATGATGTAAAGGCATACATGTATGACAGCGCAAGTGTCTCTAGGGGGATATAGCGCTATAAATTGAAATAAATAAATCAGTCAAAGGCAATTTTCCTGTAAATGACGCTAATATAGAGAGAAAATATTCACTTTTAAATTTTTTAAAATTTCTTATAAAATAACATTTTTTATTGTAGCAGACGAAGGTGCCGACACAGCTGCTCCTTCAGCAAAGAAGGTAACAACATAAATTACCCCCATATCTGATAACTTTTCATTCAAAATAATATTGAAACCATTCTGAATATATATAATTATTGAAGAATTATCTTCAAGTAACACTACGCATATATTAAATATGCATAAAGACTAGTTATAAATGAAAAGCTGAGAACTAAATAATGTAAATCACAAACTTTTTTATTACCCTTAAGTACACATGGTACAGGCCATGATAATCATGGTGGGTAGAATTTGGCGACTACCTTTACTGTAAGTGTACCACATGTCTACCATTGTGAAAATCAGTTTGACTTTTGCAATTACAAATCTGCCAAAGCCCCGTTAATCACAAACTAGATTACTTTAATATACCTTTTAGTTATATATCTTATAGAAAAATAGAAAGCTATAATGTATTTTGTTGTATTGGCTGCATTTATAATTGAGGTTAAATTTGAACACCTATTAATTTATTTTTGGTGATTTATTTTCTTCAACGGATTAATTTTATAAAGGTTTCCATCAAAGAGGGTTAAAGGAATCATGTTTCAATAGGTTTCCATAGCATATTTTATCAAATTTATTCCAGTTATAAATAAATCAGTTTAAGGGTATATTTAAAGTATTTCAGAGATTTTAGTCAAACCATTAAATGTGCAAATGTGAAAATCAACTTTGACATCTCAACAATTCAAACGCCTTTTTGGCAAATACAACCAATTTAATAACTCTTCTCTCATGCGTATGATGTTATCTAATCTCTTTGAAAATAAGACCCTAAGAAGTATAATAAAAACATCTTCATATATAAGTAATGCAATCTTCTTATATATAAAAGTCAATGTCTGTTTCGTGATAAACTCAAAAACTACTGAACCAATTGGTACTAAATTTTGCATGTCGCTTTTTATAAACATAAAGAAAATTTTCGGCTACATCTTGATTTGTATTTATAATGCGCTGGGGCGGGTATCTCGATGGTTGGGAGGAAAAACTGCCATCTATTTAAGCTATATTGATTTTGAAATAACTAAATGTATTGCAAAAAAATAATTAAATCAAATACCTAAACACTAATATAATACAAATTTTACCATTACACACATTTTTGCCTGTGACTTATGTGTTACTTCTGTATTGCTATTCTATGACACTTCTACTATTTATTATTGATGTACTTTCAGTATGAAGGAAATTGCACTAGGGGGAATTCTCGGGCGAAGCCGGGTCATTCGTCAAGTAATCTATAATTATCATATAAAAATTTGAAATATAAACTACTTTATATATTTTTTTCAATTGGAATTCTATATACGAACGTAAAACACTAAACCAAACATTTTGAAGAGCTTGTAACTCAAATGAAAATAAAAAAAGGAACTCGGACCAAAGCAATTTCCTTATAAACTGAAGAAAAGCAATATATAAGGTAGAAATAAAAGTAATTTCGAAACATTAATCTAGCTAGATTTTCTCTCGTAATACGGAAGGAAGCATTAAGTAGATGGTATATATATAATCCGAATAAAATAATGAAAATTTGAATAATAGTATATATGTGGTAACCGAGGGTCTCTCGCTGTGGTATGGTAACCGAAAGGGGCAAACCTGTAGTAACCGAGAGGGACAGTCAGGGCGTGGAGAATTTTCCAGTACCTTTCTGCACTTTGGAAGACCTTCAACAGTTCTCACATAGTACAGGCAGTCGTAGTCGAGGCAGAGTGGAAAGCTTGGGAATGTCCACATAAAAAACGAAGACACAGTTGCACTAGGAAAGTTCCGTGAACAGATAAAAGTTGAGCTAGGAGCGAAAGATGGAGATAGAAGAGTTCTTACTGGTCTACATGGTGGATGAGGAGGACCTTGATGACAACCGACGAGGGCTCACGCTGATGGTGAAGTGACTATATTTTGGGCTAGGATGGAGGTCTTTTATATCTTTTCCAAGAAAGGAAGTATTGCATTTCAGCAGATGCGACAAGAGCGTAGATCGTCTGGCGAAATTGTACACTGGCGCCGTGGCAGTTTCCATCTTTAGACCTTGTTGTGGGACTTCCATCTATCTCGATTTTAGACGTTCCTGACTTCTATCTCTTGCTTCAGCTCAACTCTTAATCTATTACAGAGTTTTATTTATTTATCCTCAGTTTGAACAAAGTACATTACATATGATGATGTAATGACACATGTCAATAATGCGTATAATCATTTAGGGATGTGTTTCTATTATACAACATGAAAATCTTGTTATAAGTTATATACAATATGGGGTTGTTGGTTCAAATTACCATATATATATATATATATGAAAAAATAGTACAAATGTAACATTGTACTGGGATAAGGTGCATAAATTAAGAAAAAGGCATCTCCTTATCGTGCAACTGAAAGTTGCTGATGGCTGGGGCCATCTATCGGAATAAATATCAACTATTCTCGTTGATTTTTAATTAATCCAGAAATGGCCAAATACCCATTCTTGATTAATCAAGAAAAGCTAACCATGGACGCGTTTCGGGCTGTTGGCCCTCATCAGCGTGGTGCAAGCTGTACCTCAACGACCAAAAAATTGGTCATTAAGGCATCCTGAAAAATCACGAAACGGGTAGTTAAGGCCAGAATTGCGTGAGGACGCTACACAATGTGAAAAAATAGTACAAATGTAACATTGTACTGGGATAAGGTGCATAAATTAAGAAAAAGGCATCTCCTTATCGTGCAACTGAAAGTTGCTGATGGCTGGCGCCATCTATCGGAATAAATATCAACTATTCTCGTTGATTTTTAATTATTCAGGATGCCTTAATGACCAATTTTTTGGTCGTTGAGGTACAGCTTGCACCACGCTGATGAGGGCCAACAGCCCGAAACGCGTCCGTGGTTAGCTTTTCTTGATTAATCAAGAATGGGTATTTGGCCATTTCTGGAATAATTAAAAAATCAACGAGAATAGTTGATATTTATTCCGATAGATGGCGCCAGCCATCAGCAACTTTCAGTTGCACGATAAGGAGATGCCTTTTTTATATATATATATATATATATATATTAATTGAATAATAAAAAAGGCATATATTGGATTGAATATAATATTTATTTGCTAATAATTCGGTTGGCTGAACGCCAACCTTTATCAGGGCATTACATTTTTGTATAAACAAACTCAGCGCCGCATAGTGTTATAATATCACAGTTGAAATAATTTTAAAAAACTGTGATATTATAACACTTTGCGGCGCTAATTTTGTTTATACAAAAATGTAATGCCTTGATAAAGGTTGGCATTCAGCCAACCGAAATATTCGCAAATAAATATTTTATTCGATACAATATATGCCTTTTTATCATCTAATGATTTAAATATGGATTGTTCTATTTTCAGAGCAAAATAAATATATGTTATACAAAAAGAAAAAAGGAATTTTCTGCTGTATTTTGATTGTTATTTATATAGAATTATTAGCTGTTGCTTGATTTTGGCATGCAGTCGTGGAAAATATTATAATAAAATTACTTATCAAAAATAGCTTTAATTGCGCTAAAGGGATATATACAAACATAATTTGGTAAAAGTACTGCCTGGCTTTAGGTGTAAGAATAAAAAAATGAAAAGCGCATTTACATAATGTACAAAAGGTTTGAGTCGGTCATCGTGAAACAATAACAATGAGTTTTTATAGGGGAAGCGTGACCTCCGGCGGTCGATTTAGCAGAGTATTTGAATCTATGAAATATAATTTCAATAAAATAATATTTAAATATAACATATATATAATGATGAACCTAGTTAATAGCTATTTATTGTCCATTTATTAACCATAATGATATTGTACAGGCGCCTAATAAAGTTACTTCACATCTACTTTACATTGAAATTAACTCTGATGAAATCAAAGTCGACCATGTACTGATGAGAGCCATAGCATGAAACATAGAATACAGGTTGGCCTTAGTTGATTTTTTTAAAACTTGTATATTGTGGGTTATTATTTATCATCACCATGAGGTTTTATTGGGGCGATTAACTTATTGTAATTTCAAATGCATATTTAAAGGGAAATGTTGTTCTTTTGTTACATTAAAATCTTCTTCCGACAACTTTATGCTTAATTCTAGCCTGAAATCTTTCTACCAATACACTAATTTGAATATATATATATTTTTAATTCAACCAAATCCATAACCTTTTTCTTAACATATTATAAAATAGAACTCGCGCTGTACTGATAAAGTTTATAGCCCAAATCCCTTGTATATATGATTAACCTTTAACTATATTTACCAAAAACTGGCGTTGTGGCTCATTATTTTTATCACCATCGTTAAGTTTTTTTCTAAGATAATAAACATGATGCAATTTTATTGCATGTATTTTACAGTAATTAATTTCAATTGCCCCTCCCCCTTCACTATATGGTGCTCTTTTAATGTATTTTTATTTCTTTGCGAAAAATAGTGAATGATATGAATATTTATTTATTCATTTTATATATAAACTACGTATTTATTCATGTCCATTCATTTGACTTCATGAATTTTTAATCGAATTTTGTTTTAGTAACCATTTATTTAATACATTCAATAATTATGTAATGTTTTGTAAAATAATCAATAAATTGTTTTTAGTGGTGTTAACTGTTTATGTGGTAACCTGTTATTGATTCAATATAAAAAGAAAAGTGACTCTATTGGTACAGATATATATTGTATAATTCTATATGTATTCTATATGTATGTATTGAAGCAGTTCTCAGTCGAGGTGGAAAGTGATGAAAAGGTTTATATAAGAGACAGGAGCAAAAATCTGTAAGACGTGAAAAGAAAGTGAACTGAAGGTCAAGCAAGCTCAGAGTGATGTAGTTGCGGCGTCATAGAATTCTGGCCACTAGGATAAAATCCTGATTTCTTAATAAAGCTGTTCAGATAATGGGCCTAATGCATTAACCTCTGAGATCTCAAGAATTCACTTGGCAATTTTGTATGATATACATATTATATAATCTAAAAACTAAAATATTTTGTATTTAAAAAATATATATTTTTTATTTTTATTTATTGATAATTCTACTTTTTTGACCATCGTTTTTAGAATGACTTTCAGTTTTTTTGTCATATGCGTAGTTAACTTACCTATTTTTTATTTATTTATTAATATGAAATAAATTACATAATTTTTTTATAATTGGTAAAATAATTAAACGTAATTTTTCTTCAAGTAAATAAATAAAAAAATCCACTTGTTAGTGAATAATTGTTTTTCTTTTATCACGACTGCACCTTCAATCCTTTATCTAATAATTTAAAATGTTACATCCGACAATAGGTTGTCTGAAGATGTTAATCTTCTTTCTATATATTCATTATTATTATGATTGATTTTTGAAATATAACTTGAAACAATAATGTATAAATCCTTAGTAACCTAACTTTCGATATTATATTTTTATTTAAGCTCTTTACTATTCATAACTTTCAAATTATAACTCTCTCCACACAATCAAATATAACCTATATGATAAAAATCAATATTTTTCTCATTATCTCTTTTTTACAGGGCTAGATAAAAAGTGCGGGAACTCTTCAACGAGGCCAACTCATTTGCATTCACGCGGAGATGAAACTGTAATCTCTGAAGCGGGCTACAACCTGACATCTGAATTACCAGAAAATATCGCTAGAGCTGGGCTGATATAATAGAGGAATATTGTTCTGAATATAAGATGTAAAAAGGAACAAGAAGATATCGTCTTCTCCAAAGGAAAACATCTGAGCATCTACCTGGCACATCTCACCAGACCAACATAGCCCAGAACACGGCAAAGCCACGTAAAGAAGAACACTATCGACTCAATTAAAGATTCATGAAAAAATACTCGAGAAATCACAGGAGAAATCTTCTACTGAAACATCCATCCAAATGAATATTTTCAGGAAGTAACTCTAATGAACTACATCGGAGCTCTTATACAAATTGAGAAAGGCTCTATTTGCACAGATAGTAAAATCTCTGGATAGCTACTGGGCGGTCTAGCTCGACCTCAGATGGCTGAAGTTCACGTCATTAAAGAAGCCCTCCTCGAATGTCAACTCTACAATAAATTTTCAAAAAACTACTAATTGCGGGTTACCTATATCAGCGAGGTTATTATTACTATGGAAGTTCTGAAATCCTTCTACTAGAAGCTCTCCATCTCTCGCTTCGTGAAAAAGCCCGGAGAATACACCTGGTTGGATTGCATTCTCATAAATGGAGTAAATATCACTAATCTTTCAAAAATGATGCTGTGCTCAACAAAGGTTTCTTAGCAAAGATGTATCCTGACTTCAGCTTCAGATGTTCTAAATGCTATTGGATGATCGATGAAAGAGTAAACTGCTGCTTGATCATTAGAGCGGTATACTTTCTCCAGCCATATAACAAGGAAGTCTGCGCGACAACCATCGTGATTCTGGAATTTCTATACCTATAAACTTCAAATCTGGCTCACGTGGCTATATCGAACATCCAAGCGCCAGAGAATGGTTCAGCAAAATTCGCTATTTTGTTTGGCTTTGAAGCTGAAATACTCGTTTTTCGCTCCCCCTGGTATTTCTGATGGCCAGATGTACTGGAAAAACATTATTACATTATAAAAATAAGCTGGTATCAGAAAGCGTCCAGATCTCTTGCACATCTCCCAAGCATTATCTTCAAATAGTTCGAACTGCTTGGTATCAATAATGGGGCTATCACGAAAGTCATATTCTCCCTACCAAACTTTAAAAAAAAAGCTCTTATAGAAATTGGTCAATAAATGAAACTTTAAAATCACTTGCTCAACTTCAAAATGATTGATATGGAGAATTCAAGTATCCTTTAAAATATGTTTGTCAATATCAGATCAAATACCAAGTGCTCGCATGAATTTTCGCCTTGCCTGCCTTAACACGGGCGGCCTTGCTGCTCGTGATCGGAACCTAGAGATCAACAAAAGTGTCATTAAGGAGAGGAAAATCAAGATTCTTGACAGCAAGACTTCCGTATGGGAGATAAAGCAGTAATTGTTTTCGAATTTGGAGATAAGAAATCCAGATTCATCTAACTTTGGGCCTGTTATCCAAGCACTCAGGCAACTGTTTATATTCTCTGACAAGAAGGCTATCCAGAGTTTCGCAATCTGAGGTCTGAACGTCGAGGGAGGGGCGAATTACTTTCAAGATGAAGTCTTGTGCGATTCCCATCGAGAACATTTCAGCAAGAGAAATAAGAATAAAGAAATATGATCAAAACAATTCTAGCCTCAACAATCAAGTCTCTTGGCAAACGACTATGTAATAAGAGCAAAATTGTTTGATAAAATTACGAGAATAATCTTTTTTGATCATGGCGGCCTATCCAACTCTGCTAGCTTTCGAAAGTGCTCATCGATGTGAAATCATGCAGAACACTATCTAGGAGAGTCGAATAATCGAGGACGAATGGTTAGAGACATGGTTTTACATGTAGGAACGATTGTTTCGTGGTCTTCAAAAGACACCAGTAGCTTCCAATGCTGCGTGACTTCAAGCCTCACATTATATCAAAGTGATCCATTCTATGATTTTGGCAAGGATCAGAAATTTATTTACATTGACCGTTTACCGAAAACGAAAACGACATGATTGGATAAGTTTCCATTCGAACTGATTAACGTCTTTGAAGATTGTTAAGAATTTTTTCTATTAGCTCTTCAAGAAGTCCCAGAAATACGGCGCCGTGCATCCATCAATGCGGTTTAGCGAAATATGACTGATCCATACCCGCATTATTATCCATGTCTCACAGGACTGTGATACCGACGACCAACTGTATGGGTCTTAAGTAACTGGTCCTTCATCTCCGGAACATTCCAGAATGCCAGAGTTAATCCTTTTAAATATGAACATATTGCTTCCCTGACAAGTCGCCCAGCTTGCAGAGAAGAAACCCGATGTCATCATTAAAACTTAATTATAGTCTGTACTTGAAGATACGCTCTAGAAAGGTTTCCTAGTGTCATTCCTGATCTTCGTTGACTTTCCACTTGTCGTCGTGGGGTGGGACAGCAGCAACAGCAGGAATCATCGGCGCTAGGATTACTTCTATGTTATACCTGCTCAACAAGTTAAGCCAAGGCAATGCTTCGAATTCAGGTTTTTCATCGTCTACGTTGGTTAACTACTGTTTCGTCTGTTTTGGCTGCTCGATCAAAATAACATCTTGGCATATGAAAATAATATCGCTCTACTCATTCGCGAAGATTGGCAGATGAAAAACGCCTAATTCTTCGAGGACCTCAGGCGCACCTCAGCAATAATAGATAATTTCTTTAAGAAATGGGTCTTCTTGTACAGCGGATAGAGGAAACGCACCGACTTCTCATTGGGCATTTCTTGAAATAGGAAGATATGATCATCGTTACTCCAACCCAATAATACACGCCTAAGAGTAACATTTACAATAATTATTCGAGAAAGTCATCGCTTGATGGTCTTGATTTTTCAAAGACTCTTGGGGAATTAAGCCAGAGGGGTAAAGCTTTATTATTCTACGATAGCCAGCCCTTTCTGCCTAGTGATACTATCATATCAAGACAGTATGCAAAATTGGCGCTATCTGTTGTGGGGAATCTATAACACCTTATGGTTTCTATTAACGTCCTGGCGGGCCAATCTCCGTGTGGCAATAATTTTCACTCATGACGGACAAGAGTGCCATGCGACTGGCCTTGCGCATCCAGGTTCATCTTAGCCGAGCGATTCCGCGTGCGCTTTTTATAACTCAGCCACAAGTACTGAACCTGTATTCGTAACCTGGTTTACATCAGATCGTGCTTCTCCATCTTTCAATGGTCATGAGAATTACAAACCTGGATACTTGAACGAGGTCTGAACAAAGAAAGACATTGGGATCAGCGCCTCTATGAAAGGCATAACTCTAAATTTTAATAATAATTAAAAGAAATAGAATGAAGTGAATAAACTCCACAAGTGTCAGACGTAACCCGTTCATGACATTCTTTAACTTGGAACATTGCGCGAGTTTTTGAGACCAAAGGCCAATGACTGAAATTTTGCTGTACTATAAGCCTGAACAGGAGATATCTGATGTTAATGTCAGATTAGCTGATGCATCCTTCCACCTTCTTCTGATTGGTTTCTGTCCTCTATGAAGAAAGAAGATGCCTCCATCAGGATTGAAAATTTCCATTAAAGGCATAACTGGGTGATGAAAGGCTTCGGATTTAGCGCCTCCTTTTACTGCTTTGGAGCTGCAACCTTCCCGCGCTGCTTCGAAAGGATACGAGTAAAAGAAATGTAGTCGCTTATGCACTTGAAATCATATCCAGGAGGGGCTTTCAATTTAATCTCAAGACTCTTGAAAACATGGCCTCAGGGGTGTCTCTCAATATGAAAAAATCTGCGGCGTTGGTTTTTTTATGGAGCACCGTATGATTCTGCTATGGGAAGTTCTTGCACGTCCAAGTCACTTATTGTCTTGACCTGCACAATCACTGATCGGAACACTCGGAGAAAGAGCCGAGTGTTATGGCTCACCGGAGGCAGCTTGACTCAGCCTGTCAGCCAAAGGTAGAGTCGGTCTGATGAACATAGCGCCAGTTTCGGCTGTGCTGAATGGAAGTGTTCAATCTTCACCGCGCGGAAACGTCAATGGCTACTCTCTGTTGGTCCTCTGTCAGGGGATGTGCCGCAAGGTTCTGATATCTAGCACTCGGGTAGTACGATGAGATTGCTAAGTCTTTGGGAGCCCGAGTCCAGCGTCCTTGATTATTGTCATGTAGAAAATTAGGAATGACAAATTTCAAGATGACACAGTAATTTATTTTAGGCGCGCAAGCACAATATAAATATAAATACCAGAGATGTAAAGAGGTATATTTTAACAGAGTAGCAAAATATATACAGTAGAAGCTCCCTGTAAAGGACACCTAATTGCAGAGCCAAAGCGATTTTTAGTAAGAGGTGTCCTGCTACCGGAGAGTTGTTAAATTGTAAAAATGGTAATTTTGCAAATGAAAACTGTCCTTTGTGGAGAAGTGTCCGCTAAAGGGGGGTTCTACTGTACATATGAAAATTGATAATCTGAATATAAATAATAAATAGGTTGATACAATAGGAACTCCAGGGATCTCTACTCTGAAAGTATGAAGGTTCTCTGCGTCTGGAAATATTGAAAGGGTTTTGGAACCACTAGATCTTCTATATACCGAACACGGGTTTAGACGATTGCCGTGACTTCTTCAATGGCTCTGTCATGCTGCGCTCAACCTGTATTGCGCTCTTGATCCAGCGGCATCTAAGGTCCTATTATCAGAATCTATTGAAGGAAAACGCAATCTCCAGCCATTGGATGGTGCGCAAAGCGTAGGCAATCATCCCTGCGGGTGTAAATAACGCTAATTACCCTCGTCAGCAGCCGCGGAT
This sequence comes from Cordylochernes scorpioides, assembly GCA_030710605.1. Taxonomy (NCBI): domain Eukaryota; kingdom Metazoa; phylum Arthropoda; class Arachnida; order Pseudoscorpiones; family Chernetidae; genus Cordylochernes; species Cordylochernes scorpioides. Next base: position 19,490,875 of record CP092873.1, on the reverse strand, counting down.
TGTGGTTGGAAATAGCCCAGTACAGATATGCACATCCCGTTGTAGAAACGCTGACGATATAGATGTACTCCTCTATCATCTACTGGGACGACCTGTCTGGTAACTATCTCTCAGGCCACGACGCGGACATTGCCCTTCGGCTGGCTGACATTCCTCATCCAAACCATCCTGCCTCGAGCCATGTCACATGCGCCTATTTGAATCAAGCAATATATCTCTTATCCACAGATACTAAAGTTGCCGAGCTGCCCGATCTCTGCTCCGGGTTGTATTCGCCTCTTGCGACGTGCCCCAGAAATCGCATGCCTAGTATTCAGCTTCGACATATAATCCCGAGACAATGAAGATAACTGCGGTGGCGAAGGCATCAACAAGTACATATTTAAAGTTAAGGTGGGCAATACCTGCCACTTCATCGACCTGCCTACTCTAAGGGAAAGAACCTCGGCTTTCTATTTTGATGACGGAGTCCTTCCATCAGTGGTACACAGGTGTATATGTTAAACATGTTCACGTAAATATTTATAATATTACAACAAAAAATATCTTTTTTTTTAAATCATAAACACAAATATATCTGAAAAATAGTACAAATGTGATATTGTACTGGGATAAGCTGCATAAATTATGAAAAAGGCATCTCCATATCTTGCAACTGAAATATCGGAATAAATATAAACTATTCTCGTTGATTTTTCGACCAACAGCGTCCATGGTTAGCTTTTCTTGATCAAACAAGAATGGGTATTTGGCCAATTCTGGAATAATTAAAATCAACGATAATAGTTGAGATTTATTCAAATAGATGGCGCAAGCCATCAGCAAATTTCAGTTGCACGATAAGGAGATGCCTATTTTCATAATTTAAATATATCTGTAATATATTTATATATATTACTAGCGGATGTACCCGGCTTCGCCCGGGTTTTACCCGAGTAAAGGTTTGTCTAACGAACATTTGTTAAAACAATTCTCTATAAACTTACAAAAAAATAATAGATATATTTTGATAATTTGAAACTCGTAAATTTGAATCTCTCGATAAAGTGAATATTTTTCTCGGTCCTTTGAAAAATACTCGATAAGTTGAATAAAATCAATATTAATTGGTTCCCTATCTAATTGGAAGTTAAAGGAATAGTATCTTGCCTTGGAATTGTATCATTATTCTTTTCTCAAATAAATTGCCGTGTCATCCTGAATTTTGTCTTTCCTAATTTTCTACATTACAAAATCATCATTTTATCTATTCTCCCAATATATATGTTGTAGATGAATGATAAAACTAACTTTGACTTATGCGCAATTAATAGGTAGTAAATCTTACTTTTGATAAATAATCTTTAAGATAATAAACTTAATGATAATAAAATTTATAGATAAAAAAACTTGTTATCATCGTCGAAATGGGGGCGCTGCTTTCGAGTTAAATCTACAAATCTGCCAATAACTCTAAGGATATTCAAGATATTCAAGAAATTATTTTTCAAAACCTTCCCGGGGATATACCTAATAATATCCCAAAATTTCACGGCGATTGGAAGTATGGTTTTTGAATCTATAGAGTGCAAACATACAGAGACATTCAATTATATATATACTAGACGAATGGCCCGGGCAATGCTCGGGTTTTACCCGAGTGCGTATATATTTTAAAAACGTTTTAATTCAGATACTATTCGTTACAATTATAAATTGGCGCCATGGATGTCACTCTTGTGAAACGTCCCGTTCCAAACTGTGTGTTTTTAAAATGTTTTAATTAAAATACTATTCGTTACAATTATAAATTGGCGCCGTGGATGTCTCTCTTGTGAAACGTCCCGCCCCAAACTGTGTGTGTCTTGAAAATATAAAAATAAAAATGTGAATTTTCATAAAGATTTCATCATGTCGATTTTTTTTTTTTTTGCATTTCACCTACTAAATCGATAGAGATAATTACATTTGCAACATGAACTTAGGTATATTGACTAAATAGAAAACTGCATAGTAATAAAGATCATTTTTTAAAGGCACCATATCGTTTTTTTTTTCAATAAAATCGAAACAAAAATTAACGATAAATAACGATAATTGCCTTAAAAAGAAATTGCCTTAAAAAAAAGAAACATTCGCGGTGATTTTGTCTTGCATTCGTTTATACAATTATTATATACGAATGACCCGGGCAACGCCCGGGTTTTACCTGATTAAATGCTTTTATTCAAATACTATTCGTTACAATTATAAATTGGCGCCGTGGATGTCATTCTTGTATAATATATAATGAGTTTTAAAAATTGTAAAAAAAAAAAAAAATGCATCGGCCGGGAATCGAAACCGGGCCGCCCGCGTGGCAGGCGAGCATTCTACCACTGAACCACCGATGGTTATGAAAATTCCCATCCGTGAGCTTCAGACAAACAAACAGACAGAATAAGGCAAGTATATAAGTAGATACGAATGACCCGGGCAACGCCCGGGTTTTACCCGATTAAATGCTTTTATTCAAATACTATTCGTTACAATTATAAATTGGCGCCGTGGATGTCATTCTTGTATAATATATAAATGAGTTTTAAAAATTGTAAAAAAAAATGCATCGGCCGGGAATCGACCCCGGGCCGCCCGCGTGGCAGACGAGCATTCTACCACTGAACCACCGATGGTTATGAAAAATCCCATCCGTGAGCTTCAGACAGACAAACAGACAGAATAAGGCAAATATATAAGTAGATACTAGCGGATGTGTACCCGGCTTCGCCCGGGTTTTATCCGAGTGAAAGTTTGCCTAACGAATATTATATATTATGAAGTATAATAAACAATGCTAAAGATTAGTTTTAATTATTAATCAAGATTGTGTGTGAATATGTGAGAAAGATGTAATATCGTTGTTGTTTTCTTGGCCGACTGTTTTACATATGGTGTTATCTTAAAATTGCTTGTTTTGAATATTTTTTTAGATTGAGTTGAATGAATTGCTGATTTTTTTTTTTTGTATTTATATATAAATAAAATTAACTCTGTTGAATTTTTTTTGTATTTTATCGATAAAAGCAAAGTTATGTATTTTAAAGTTAGGAAAAATATTTTGATGTTAAGCAAAACCTGCTCCATCTCGTTTTACATAAATGTTGAAAATTTGGTCGAAATTGATGCATTGTAACGAAAGTTTTTAGCGAACACCACTTATGAAATTTCCATTTATATAGAAGACTAGACGAATGGCCCGGGCAACGCCCGGGTTTTACCCGAGTGCGTATATATTTTAAAAACGTTTTAATTCAAATACTATTCGTTACAATTATAAATTGGCGCCATGGATGTCACTCTTGTGAAACGTCCCGTTCCAAACTGTGTGTTTTTAAAATGTTTTAATTAAAATACTATTCGTTACAATTATAAATTGGCGCCGTGGATGTCTCTCTTGTGAAACGTCCCGCCCCAAACTGTGTGTGTCTTGAAAATATAAAAATAAAAATGTGAATTTTCATAAAGATTTCATCATGTCGATTTTTTTTTTTGCATTTCACCTACTAAATCGATAGAGATAATTACATTTGCAACATGAACTTAGGTATATTGACTAAATAGAAAACTGCATAGTAATAAAGATCATTTTTTAAAGGCACCATATCGTTTTTTTTTCAATAAAATCGAAACAAAAATTAACGATAAATAACGATAATTGCCTTAAAAAGAAATTGCCTTAAAAAGAAGAAACATTCGCGGTGATTTTGTCTTGCATTCGTTTATATAATTATTATATACGAATGACCCGGGCAACGCCCGGGTTTTACCCGATTAAATGCTTTTATTCAAATACTATTCGTTACAATTATAAATTGGCGCCGTGGATATCATTCTTGTATAATATATAAATGAGTTTTGAAAATTGTAAAAAAAAAAAAAATGCATCGGCCGGGAATCGAACCCGGGCCGCCCGCGTGGAAGGCGAGCATTCTACCACTGAACCACCGATGGTTATGAAAAATCCCATCCGTGAGCTTCAGACAAACAAACAGACAAACAGACAGAATAAGGCAAATATATAAGTAGATTTACTCTTCATTGTTGGCTTTTTATCATACATTTATTCTTCATTGTTGGCTTTTTATATTACATTTACTCTTCATTGTTGGCTTTTTATCTTACATTCTTTCTTCATTGTTGGCTTTTTATATCATATTTAGTCTTCACTGTTGGCTTTTTATCTTACATTCATTCTTCATTGTTGGCTTTTTATATTATATTTGCTCTTCATTGTTGACTTTTTATCTTACATTTATTCTTAATTGTTGGCTTTTTATATTATATTGTTGTTTTCTTGGCCGACTGTTTTACATATGGTGTTATCTTAAAATTGCTTGTTTTGAATATTTTTTTAGATTGAGATTATTAGCTAGTATGTAAAAAAATTAACTCTGTTGAATTTTTTTTTTGTATTTATATATAAATAAAATTAACTCTGTTGATTTTTTTGTATTTAATCGATAACACCGAAGTTACGCATGTTAATGTTAGGAAATATATTTTGATGTTAAGCAAAACCTGCTCCATCTCGTTTTACATAAATGTTGAAAATTTGGTTGAAATTGATGCATTGTAACGAAAGTTTTTAGTGATGTCCACTTATGAAATTTCCATTTTATTAATATAGATATATATATATATATATAATACAGAGATAATAAATCAGAGTGCTGAAAATATAACAGATTAATTAATATTTATCCTTTTTTTTCAAAAAAAAAAGGTTTTTCAAACTAATAATTAGATAGAAACCTTTCTGGTAGTATATTAAACAATTTCTCAAAGTTAAATTGCGATGAAATGAGTAGTTTGGTCCGGCATAAAGAAGAGGCATATAATCATTTTTTTCTATATGCATGATAATATTTAGAGCAGATTGTCGAATTATAACAGATAAATTAGAATATTTATCTTGATTATTTTTAGGCGAAAAGTTATTTCAAAATTTTATTTGCTAGAAACCTTCCCAGTACTATACTAAATAACTTCCCAAAGTTTCATGGCGTTCCAATGAGTGGCTTGGTCAGGCATAAAGGACAGACACACACACATACATTCATATATATGTATATAGATATTATATAGTATTAAAAAAATATATAATATTTATATTTCTTTTTAAGTTCTATGCAAACATTCTCTCTCTCACTCTTTTAAAATTATTTTCAGATAGAAATCACGCCTGGAGAATGATTATCAAAAAATAAATAAAACGTCGTCTTTTCTTTCTAAATAGATACCAAATACTAGGTGACATTTATTGACCGTTTTCCCAAGTTAGGGAATTCAGGTCGGTGACAAATCCACAATCTATTTTGTGGAGACAGACAATTGATGACGCCTAATACAATTTTATTGGCGTTTATTTTGACCGAAATGAGACCTTTATTTTTTGTTTATGAAATTCTATATGTACATAAAAAAGACCTGTTCAAATCTAAATCTCTCTCTTTTTTGTGTGTATAGTTCAAGGATATTAAATATTGAGCTTTAGAATAAAAAGTTTATTTAGTATATTTTAAAAGCTTTCTCTCTCTCTGTTTTTTTTATATATATATTTTTTCGTTTTATCAACATTTTCATTATTGTTAATTTCTCATAATTAGTTCGGATTGTGCACCTTCCTGTATTAACAATAAAATACGTTAATTTGTTTCTCTCTGTTATTGCACTTTGAATCTCATTAAGGTTTACGTAGTCTGAGTAAGACTATCATTTGGGTAGAGGCAAGACAAATCCACATTGAAGTAACTAAATATCTCAATTGTATTATAAATTTGGTCCTTCTGAATATATTTATCTGAAATTGAAACCTTCCCCAGAAAACTAAAGCAGAGCCAAAAATTATCCATAATGACCATGACATAATGGGAATGAATGAACGACAGCTATTAAGAATTCTAATGATCTCTCATGTGTCTATGTAATGACAGTTTCAACAGAGGCTGTTTACTGTAGATTCAATGGTGATGGTCTTTATTACTTTTTAATGTATCTTTCCTTCTTATCACAAGAGAAGATTCTATAATTGGTGCCGTATACATCAGTCCTGGACCAAAGGATTCATAACGAGTCTTTAGTTAGAGAGAACCTAGGACTCGCCTCACATTACAACTATCCAAGAAAGGCGACTCTTAGTGTTCCTCTAAATGTCAAAGTTTGATCACCTTCAGGAATGAACTGCAGGGATGAGCCAGTCCTCGGACCTCACTAAACCATTCAATCGGTAGTAGCGACAGGAAAAGAAAGAGACTTTTATGTTTTGGAAAGGTTCTCATAGTCTTCACTGGCTTAATTTCAAACAGACGTATACCTCTTCCCATGATCGAGAGAGGATCATTGACTGAGCAAAGATAAAGTAATAATATTTTAAAATCCACATGTAAGACATTCAATTGTAAGGTAACACGTTATCCACATTTTTATTTCCCTCTAAATACGAATGTTTCTTTTAAAAATTTTAACAAAATTTCTACTGTCTTTACTGAGAGTAAATATAGTTGAGAGGCCCTGCTCATCACTGTGAACACTCATAGTAGTTTTGCCAATTTGATCCACACCAGTTCGCTTATTGAGCTCTAATACGATTATTCTTATATATGCGACAATGAATGATGGAATCTAAATTATAGTGTTTTATAGAAATTCCTGGGATGAGCCTTTGGAACAATCCAATATAAATATTGGCATCGAGCAATACTTTCCGCGCAATAAATAAAAACAAAAAATAAAATAATTTTAAGGTAACAACGCGCCATCTATATCCCTATATATATATATATATATAAGTCAGTGTATGTATGTATGTGTGTTTGTTCCTATGTCGGCTATACACGTCCACAATACGTAACTAATCTCACTGAAATTTTAAAAGTATATAGAATAGAATCTGGAAAAACTTATAGTGAAAATTCCAGGTCTCTATCCCGAATATTCGTCGAGTTATTTGCAAATTGCTTTGCAAATTTGCCCTTTCGCTCGCAAGCAGCGCCTCTAGCGGTGAAGATGGGTGGTAATATCAGCTGACCTAATGTACATGTGAAACGTGTTTTAACAGGACATAGAGAATAGTTGAAAGAGATATTTGTCGCATTTTTAGACAAAAGAAAATTGAAATTGACAGGTTCTGGGCAAATATAGTTGTTTTTATTTTAGTCAGAAAATGATTATGACAATATTGCTGTATCATATTTGATTATCAGATACCTAATTATATGGGGAAAAATTCCAAAAAGCAGAGACCACGGGTGAAGCCAATTCATTTTTAATATGCAGGATCAAAATTCTAACATAAAAACATTCATTCGAGCAGAAGATACATAGCCAGATCATCTCTCTATAAAAATATCGCTTCTCAGACACAATGTTTGGAGCGGGACACAAGATGACATCCACGGCGCCAATTTATAATTGTAACGAATAGTATTTGAATAAAAACAATCGGATAAAACCCGGGCGTTGCCCGGATCATTCGGCTAGCATTAAAAATAAAACTATCAAAGACAATTGCTTATTATGATACAGTCGCGCGCCATCTGCTATGAGAATTCGAAGCTATTAAAGACGCGTATGATTCTTTCACAAAATAAATAATTTTCTCTACTGACCTTACTGCAATGAAAAATTAATGGGAGGGCTTGGTTCACCAGGCCCTCCCATTATTTGTCCCATTGTAGTAAGGTCAGTAGAAAGTTGTTTAATTTGTAAAAAAAAAATCATACGCGTCTTTAATAGTTTTGAATTCTAACAATTGTTTATTTTACACCAAATCAAACCTTAACTTTTATTACTACTGCGATATAAAATAGTGTAGGGCTTAGCTCATCATTGGGGAACCCTCCCAAGAGTTTCCACAAATTTTGAGCTTTTTAGAGATCTAATACTGTATTTAAACCATTCTGATTATTTATGTGAAAATGAAGAATGGAATCTAATCCATTTTTTGAATTATGGACATAAGCCTTTAGGACATTATATTTAAGTTTCATTTTCAAATTATTTCTCTTTATTTAACTACCTTGGGTTTTCTTCTATCTTTTTTATTAATAACCTACCTATTTTTTATTTCACGAATATAGGATTCATTTTATAAATTCTATATTACTCTGAAAATATTTAATATATAATTATTTTCAAGTAATTTAAAATAAAAACTACTTGATAAGTAAATAACTATCTATCCTTTTTCACGACTGCACCTCCAATTCTTTATCATTCCAACATCAGAACATTATAATCATAACATATATATATTCAGATACCCATATACATATATTCTCAATAGTTTATTCAGTAGTTTTTATGGATAAATAACAAATATATGTGACAATATCGTTGCGGAATTTCTTGTTGTTCGATGAGAATGGTGAGGCTTGATTGAAACGCAGTCGTTTGAGTGGAAGGTGAAGCATACAGTAAGGAATAATCAGGACACGTAATGGGGTTTGAAAATAAAAGGCAACTGGTTTGGAGGAAAGAAAGCTTGAGAAAACGGAGCGGGTTTTGACTTATTAATTATCTGATCACATGGCGGTGATTGACTTAGCTATGGGATGAGCGGGGAGGTCTCGAGAGCAGATGTTACCTTGTTGGGAGCGAAGGCGCTACTCTAGGTGTTGTTCCTATGGGAGCGAAAGCGCTACTGACAATTCTTGCTTCTCGATTTAACACCAAGACTTATCTTCTTTCCCATTGGTCGAGAGATGTCACATGACCTTTTTCTATTGGTTGACCTACTTAGGTGTCGTTTCCTAATTGGTAGGAAGATGTCACGCGGCCGTTTTTCTATTGGTTGACCTACTTAGGTATTGTTTCCTAATTGGGCCTTGCGGCTTTCTTTGGTGGAAGATACGACCGGCCTCGCCCAGGAAATATTGGTCGTTAAACTTAGCTTGCAGGATTTCCGGGGTCAGAAGGTTAACTGTGACTTTATTAATAAGTATGTTCTCTTCTAAGCCTACTTCCTAGTTTTTCTCTAAGGCGTTCTATCCTCCAATTACCTTTGTTCTTTTATTAAGTCCTTTTAAAACATACATTGTACATACATAGTAGGTCGGAGGTGCATACAGTTATATACAAATTATGACAGATGCGCCCCCTACATGTGAAGAATTCAAGAAGGGGTTAGCCTGAGAGAATTCTGTAAAGGGAAAAATAATTTTGTGGGAAAATTAGTTGTGGGTATTGAGAGGCTATATACAAGCATTGGTGGTGATATAAGAGGTAAAATAGAATGGTGTTGATGATATAGGTTGAGTATAATTAATAGAAATCAAAAATTTTTTTAATTGTAAGAAATCAAAATGAATGCTATGGTATATAGTGGGTTAAAAGAAAAGAAAATGCGCCTAAACAATATTCTACTCGAGATTTGAAATAAAATCGAGGGAGTTCTATTAGGACTTTTGAGAAATCAAAAATTAAAAATAAAAAGTTGGAAGAAATCAAAGTAAATGCTTGGTTGCATGGTGGAAAAAAATGCTTTGTTGCATGGTGAGAAAAAAAGGAAAAGTGCTTGTTGCATGGTAAAAAAGAAATGCCTAACTATATTTTACTCGAAATTGGGAATGGAAATCGAGGGATTTTTATTAGGTCTTTTGAGAAATCTAAAAATAAAAAGTTGGAAGAAATCAAAGTGAATGATTGATGCATGGTGAGAAAAAGGAAAAATGCCTAACTATACTCTACTCGAAATTGGGAATGGAAATCGAGGGATTTTTATTAGGTCTTTTGAGAAATCAAAAAATAAAAATAAAAAGTTGGAAGAAATCAAAGTGAATGCTTGATGCATGGTGAGAAAAAAGAAAAAAAAAGAGAATGTTTTGGTAAATCAAAATAAAATATAATATCTAATTTTAAAAGAAAACCAGTGAGTTTTCGTTGATTTGAAGCTATGATAATATAAACTAAGTGGTAAATATAATGATAATTAATGATTAAAAGTGATAATAAATTGAATAAATTGCTAAATTGATTAAATATTTAAATTTTAATTGAGAGAAAATAATGAAAATGATTAATATGAACAATAAGGTGTATTGGTTTGAACCCGTTATATCTACATGCCCTGATCTAGATGTATTAATTGCTCAATTATACCCTATAAATTTTTTGTCTCATCTGTAGCGACACTTAGGTGGAAAACGTGATCCTAGCCCTCAAGTGCGCGTTTATGCTATGTGTACAGGAGACATGGAAATCTATATAACCTTTAGGTATAATTTTTTTGTCTTTGTGTGTGTTGTGAAAAATGTTAGAAGTCTGTAAAGTAATTATGATTAGTTATAATAGGAATATGAACTCATTTAAATGTGTGTGCGTGTACCTTGTTTGATTTTCGAATGACAGTCGATTTGATTACATTTTGTAAAAGTCGATGCGCAGGCTTGAACTGGAATCCAAAATCGGTGGCATGAAAAAGTGGGATGATATGGAGAAATCTGAGGCTGGGGAAAAGCGGTGACTTATTTTTATGTGTTGGCCGGAAATGAGGGGTGGTAATTGGATCCGGACTGGGGCGTGCCGAGGAAGTACGCTCCCTTTATTTGCATTAGCTGTCTTACTCAAATTTTATGACCTCGCGGAACTACGTCCTGTTTTCTATTTGACTTTGTGGGTGTGGCTCGGATCTTGTTACTTTCAGTTACTTCTATTTCCTCGGATTTTATTTAGATTTTCTGCAAAAATGGTTCCTAAAATTATGAGAAGTTTTATAAATGCTTGTCCACAATTAAAAACTGCCTCTTGTAGTTCGAAAATTCTATGAGGGGGCATGGTATAGATAAACAAATAACTAAGAAATAAAACTGGGATATATTTGTATGGTAGAACTAATAAACAAAGGATAAAAATCAGATGAAAGATAGGGTATTGCCCCATGTTCTTCCATATTATTGTAAATGGGGACTCTGAAATAGTTGTTCGAACCTTATTCATTGTTGGCCGTTCAATTTCGCACTGTTTGATATCTTTGGGGGGTGGTGTGATATGATTGAAATGGTTGTCAGGTTTGCAGTTTTTAACATCGGGGAGGAGTGGTGCAAATCGCCTTGTTGCAAAAATGGCAGGGTCTAAATGTCTGAAAGGCTCGCTGCTGGTGGGTTTGAACCTTAATGACTCTGCTGGGAATAATTCGGGTGTTAAATGTTTGAAAGGGAACGTGTAATTGGGGTTGTGCTTTATATGACCTATTCTAACGGCGGGCGGTGATATATAACGGATTGTTTCTGTATACAGCTTAAATTTGTTGACGTGGATTGTGTCATTGTCTCTTTGAAGAGGTTGATTTGGTCGATCTATACGGACCACATTTGGTGAAATAATTTCTAATACTGTGTGAGGTCCTGTGAAATATGGCGCAAGTTTCCCTGTATTTGGGTGGTGATATAATTTTACTAACACTAGATCACCTACTTCAAATGTGGTTGTTTGTGTCGTTGATCATAAATGTTTTTGTCTTGTAAATGCTTGTTTTGTGTGCGTGTGTGTGCAATTTTTCTAGCTTTGTCGATATCTGGGTAAGGTGTGCTGTGGTTAGAGATTTCTGGGGGTAGGATACCAAACATTAAGTAGATGGGTGGAAAACCTGTGGTAGAGTGTGGGGTTTTGTTATATATAATTGTAACTCTTTTGACCAACTTGGTCCATGCGATTTTAGGATTTTCTAGATGCAATAGCCTAAGTTTTCCCGTGAGGGTGGCGTTCAGGCGTTCACATAGACCATTGGCCTGTGGATTGTTGCTGGTTGTGAGTAATGGGTGAATATTTCTATTAAGTAGGAAACTACGAAATTTTGGCGAAGTGAAAGCAGGGGCTCTATCCGTAAGAAGGCGTTTTGGAGAGCCATCCTGTAATACTCGCTTAAGTACCTGTTGGTAGGTGATGATGCTGGTGGATTTAGATGGAAAAGTCCACGCGTAGCGCGAAAAATGATCGACTACCACATGGAGGTATATCTTGGTGTTGCCATATTTGGCAAATCCTGCTATGGTGTCTAGGGATAATAGGTCAAAGGGTTCTTTGGCTTCCGGAGGTTGACATAACTCCCCGTAAGTGGGTCCCAATGGCCGTTTTGTTAACTGGGAGGTGGGACAGGTCTTAACCTTTTGTTTAATATCTTTTGACATACCTTGCCAGTAATATTGCGTGGAGATGAGTCGTGACATTTGTGAAATACCGGGGTGATTGTATTGTGTGTGTATTGTTTGTAAGAGTTGTTGTATGAGTGGTTTTGGAATTATAATCTTGGTTACACCTTTTCGGGAAACTGTATGTAATCCATTACGATCAATGGTCAAACTAGACTCTTTCGATGGAGGAGGTTGGTGTGTCTTGATAAGGGTGGCGTCCAAGAATCCACAAAACGGGTTACGGGACAAGAGATCTGCTTCATATTGTAGTTTTCCCTTTATGTAGCGGACCTCATATTCGTAACTCGATAGTCGTAAACTCCATCGAAACAATCTGCCGGACGGGTTTTTGATGGTTTTCAGCCACTGCAATGCGTGATGGTCAGAAAATATAGTGAATTTTCTGCCCATAAGATAGATGCGAAACTTCTCCACACTCTCAACGATTGCTAAGCACTCAAGTTCAGAGATGGAGTAGTTTTTCTCGTGTGGGCGCAATGTTCGGCTGAAATACTGAACTGGATATACGTTCCCGTCAGGGTGAACTTGTTTTAGAATGCCTGCTATACCGAGGGTGGATGCATCGCAATACACTTGGCATGGCAGACCTTCTTTGTAAAGGTGTAAAATGGGGTGTTGTGTGAGGTTTCCTTTCAGGTCAATGAACGCCTCTTGACAAACTTCATTCCAGTTCCACACGAAATCCTTTTTGAGGAGGTTATTGAGTGGTGCTCGCAAGCGAGCGTATTCCGGAATGAATTTGTTATAGACGTTCACAGCGCCTAAAAAGGATTGTAGCGTTTTTCGGTTGTGTGGCTGTTTGATGGCGTGGATAATGTCGGTGTTACGTGTGAGTGGTGTAATTGTACCAGCTGTAATGGTGTAACCTAGAAAATCTATGGACTGCTTAAAAAATTCGCATTTCACGAAGTTAAGTTGTAGCTTCTCCGCTTCGCAAAAGGCGAAAAATTGTCGCAGGTGGTTTTGATGCTCCTCCAATGTGTTGGAGTAAATGATGAAATCATCAAAGTAATGTGCCACACAGTCAAGTCCGTGTCTCTGTAGGACCTGACTTATGGCTCGTTCGTAAATCTGAGGGCTGGTTTTTAATCCGAAAGGTAATCGAGTGGGTTGGTATAACCCTTCGAGGGTGGCAAATGCTAACAGTGGTCGAGAATCGGGGTGTATTGGGACTTGCCAATACGCAGAGGATATGTCTGCCGTGGAGAAATATTTGGCCTGTGCGAGGCGGTCTAGGATATCCTCGATTCTCGGGAGGGGATGGACATCAGAGCTGATTAGCTCGTTCACCTTTCTGTAATCTATACAAAACCGTTTGGTCTTGTCGCGCTTAGTGACGAGGGTGACGGGGCTCGAGAAAGGTGAAAAAGATTGCTCTATGATGCCGTTCTCCAGCATTTGTTGGACTTGATTACGGATTTCTTGTTGGTCACATATCGGAACACGATATGGACGTATGGTAATTATTTTATCGGAATTCGTGGGTATTTTTACTGGTGGAATCCGTAAGCATGGTACGTTGAATTTGTTCTGTGTGAAAATGTGAGTGTATCTTTGTAGAAGTGTTGTGAACTGCGGTGTTTAGTGAGTGTTAGATGTTGTGTTGTAGTATGCATGTGGCAAAGGATTTTTTTGTGTATCAATGGGAGTGTCGAGTTCATTGTGTGGTTTTGTCATGTGGTAGTTGTGTGACGACGTGTGATCGCCTATGTGCTTGGTATGCGAGTTGTCCCGCTGTGTGGGTGCGTTTTGGGCATGTTTACAAGTTGAAGTCGTTGTGACTTGGTTATTTGAGGGCATGTAAAAAAGGCAATTGGCCTTAGTGAAAAAAGGGCATGTAGGTAAGGGGGTGTTTTTCAATGAATGCACGCAATGGTTGTCATAGGCGGAAGATTTGGCTGTATGGTGAGATCTTTGTGACATCGCCTGACACTGCCAGTACGTGCATACATTTGGTACATTGTTAAAATGGTAGGATGGGGTAGACAATGGGGCGCCCAGCTGGAATATAGTGCATTTATTAAAATCTATGGTTAATCTGAATTTATGGAGGCTATTGATACTAAGAATTCCAAATGGTAACGGTGCATTCACTACATGGAAATTCTCTCTTCGGGATATTTGTCCTATTGTCAGTGGGATAGACAGTTTACCCATGGTTTTTGCAAAACCGTTTAGGGTTTGGAGATTCAGTGAATGTCCCTCAAGGGTTAAATTAGGCAGATGGGTTTTTAACATATGGTAAAGATTATATGGCACTATATTCAGGCTGGCGCCTGTATCAATTAAAAAGGGGCATGGTATATAAGGGGCTAGAAAAAGTTTTACAGTCAGTTGGGTTAGGGATCCTACCTCAGTCTCGAAAAGTCTGCTCGGCTGGGGTGTCCCTGGCTTGACTTGGTTGTTGTGGAATCGGGACTGGTTGTTTTGGGACTGTTTGCACCGTCCGCACTTTTTCGTGGGTCGCCGGGACTGGTCGATGTCGGCATTCGCTGTGCCAGTGCCTCGCGCCGCAGAACTTGCAGTTGGACGGCGGAAGAGGTGCATTCCATGCACCTGGGCGTCGGGGTGTGCTGTGATACGGACCCGACATTGTGGGTGGTTGATCTTCTCTGGGTCGCGTTGTCGGTACACTGGGCCCGTGGATCCGCTGTACCAGTCGGAACCACTCTCCTAGGTTCTCGGGAGGCACTACGCGGACTAGGCGCTGGTCGTTGAATGGCAGCCCTTCTGTCAGCGTCTCGAGGATCACCTCCTGCGGAAGTCCTAGTTGCAATCCCATGGCGGTTTTCTCCCGGTAGTAGGTCTCTAAGTTGGTTTGCCCAGTGAGCTTCATGGCGAAATATTTCGCAAAGGACGCTTCGCTTGATTCAGGATAGAGATCTAGGAGGATTTGCCTCACCTGGAAATAGCTCCGGTCGGCCATCCGAAGTTTCCTGAAGAGCTCCAGGGGTTGTCGCACCAGATAGTTTGGCAGGCGGAGTAATTTTTCTTGTTCTCCCATGGAGGCGTCTTCCATTTTTCGATCGAACGCCTGGAAAAACTGGGTCGCGCTGTATGTGCCATCGAAAGGCGGGATTGTCGCCTCGGCTCCATCAGAAACCTTTGCTCGGGTCAAGAGCGTCGACAGCTGGGTGACGACGTCCGCTAGGGGCGCAGTTGTCTCGCCCGTCTCTCTTACTTCTTGCCTTTCTTCCGTTGTTTCTGTCGGGCCGTCCGACTTTACGCCTATGGGATCCTGATTAAGCTCCATAATATCTTTATCCTGTCGACTTAACCGTTCTGTGACAATATCGTTGCGGAATTTCTTGTTGTTCGATGAGAATGGTGAGGCTTGATTGAAACGCAGTCGTTTGAGTGGAAGGTGAAGCATACAGTTAGGAATAATCAGGACACGTAATGGGGTTTGAAAATAAAAGGCAACTGGTTTGGAGGAAAGAAAGCTTGAGAAAACGGAGCGGGTTTTGACTTATTAATTATCTGATCACATGGCGGTGATTGACTTAGCTATGGGATGAGCGGGGAAGTCTCGAGAGCAGATGTTACCTTGTTGGGAGCGAAGGCGCTACTCTAGGTGTTGTTCCTATGGGAGCGAAAGCGCTACTGACAATTCTTGCTTCTCGATTTAACACCAAGACTTATCTTCTTTCCCATTGGTCGAGAGATGTCACATGACCGTTTTCTATTGGTTGACCTACTTAGTTGTCGTTTCCTAATTGGTAGGAAGATGTCACGCGGCCGTTTTTCTATTGGTTGACCTACTTAGGTATTGTTTCCTAATTGGGCCTTGCGGCTTTCTTTGGTGGAAGATACGACCGGCCTCGCCCAGGAAATATTGGTCGTTAAACTTAGCTTGCAGGATTTCCGGGGTCAGAAGGTTAACTGTGACTTTATTAATAAGTATGTTCTCTTCTAAGCCTACTTCCTAGGTTTTTCTCTAAGGCGTTCTATCCTCCAATTACCTTTGTTCTTTTATTAAGTCCTTTTAAAACATACATTGTACATACATAGTAGGTTGGAGGTGCATACAGTTATATACAAATTATGACATATATAAAATAAAATAAAGAAAATAAAAGAAACTTATTGCGAAAGGTTGTAGTTTTATTTTAAAATATATATTTCTAAAATATCATAACGTTCCTCTCCCAACAAAATAAACGTCAAAACTATACCCCATCTATTGACCTCCGCCGCAAACTAACGGCCTTGGGTCGGTGACAAAGCCACAACACCAGCTTTGGTAAACTGAGAAGTGTCTATCTAGAGACCATGGTTTTTGTCTAATAGCCTTCATCAGCCTAGAGCGGAATTTATTCCAATGAGATTCACAAGGGATCTAATGGAATCTTCACAATCTGTCAGAGAGGTGTTTAGTTGGCAAAGTGGCTGGGCCAAATCTATGGTCAAAATATAGATGAAAATTTTACCAGGGTGAAATTGATATAAAAATATATAAGGCTTCTTTCCCGTCAAATTTGACGTCATAACTAGACGATGGCGTCAAATTTTCCGTCTAAATATATATTTTTATTAAAGTATAAATTCAACAGGAAGTGGAGGTTTATCCTGAAAATATTCATTTAAAAAATATCCGGTAGTCAAACTTCACTCGGCTAGTTAAATTCACTTATAAAATAATGAAACCAGATTATCAGATGTTGAATGAAGTTTGAAATGAGCATATCGTTCACAGGAAGTAGTAAGCCCACCTTCAGAATGCTGCTCCCAGACGCCCAACGAAAATGGGTGAGATTCACCTCAAGGTATTATTTCAGGATGACATGAACTTGTCTGTTCCAGATCCGGGCTGATAGAAGCACCTTCACAATCAGGCAACGTGGAACCCCCAGTTCTTGAAGGTAAGATCATATATTTTATTTAAACGAGAGATATTATAAAGATGCCGAGTAAGACGTATTTGTTCCTGGGATGAGATTTCTTTCGAAGCCCTTATCCCACTCTCAAAATCACGGCCAAAATAATTGCTGGCTCGGCAACCCTGGAGCTGACGTCACTTCCTGTTGATGCAACCCTTGCAAGGCCGCGTAGCCACGAGACTTATTCTTTTCTCTTTTCTCCATGTTTACTTTTTAATCTATATATAACCCCTTTACCTTGTAGTTAATTAAACAATAATTAACGTTGAGCGCTGTGTGTAATCAATTGGAATACAACAATGATTTTAAAAATCTGAGTGAGAAGCATTAAGATTCAGAGAAAAACTGATTTTTTGTGAATTATTTATATTCTTTCATATTTTTTTCTAATATATATATATTATGATATATTTTGGTAAAAAAAATGAAAATGAGTAATAAAATGTGCTGACAATGCTTTGGAAAATTAGGATAGGGACGACGTACGAAATCTCGTCCAAGACACTTCGAACCTCAGAACGGCCGTGTATCCTCTGATTGAGAAGTTAAAAAGACAAACCTAAATAAACATCAAACTTAGTTTTATTGAAGTCTACGGAAATAGTCGTGTTTTTAAACTCCCACTTTTAAACATCAATATCTTCTATAAAATATTTGATTTCAAACCATAATTTGAGAGCATCAAAGCATTTCCCTATCAGGAAAGGGTTATAAAAATTCAAATGTATTTGATTACAATCAAAAATTAATCAATGAGCGAAGATAAATTGTATGATTAATGATTTACAGATGTGCCGCCCATAAATACTTGATAATATCGAGTCCAAGTTGCAAGAACTCAGATGAATAATATCAAATTATAGTTCAAACAATTAACAATTTTATATTTGGAAAGATAAGTACTGAAAATATTCTAAATCTGAGATAGAATTCATCCAATATACATATTAATACGTGTCTATCAAAATGATCATATCCTTAAATACTGAGTATATGTTACAGGGGCACCAAGTTTGAAACCCCGTGCTGTAGGGTTGTACAACCTCGGAAACACCTGCTACAGCAACGCAATAGTCCAATCCTTGGCCCATACCACAGATGTTTTGGAAAATTGCCTCTGGAATTGCAAACCCGAAAACATCAATTCAGACAGTATCAGTGGCGGCCAAATAATTAAGAGGTTTGCTAAACATTCTGGACGCTCTCTGGAAAGAAGAAAACTCTTTCAGGCCCATTGAATTCCATAAGCAAGTTGGAATGTTCGAGGAGAGGTTCGGAGACTACTCAGAACAAGATTCGATGGAATTTTTGCAATTTCTACTTGAACACCTCCACAATGATCTACATCGGGTTTCTGAAACTGACCCTATTGCGGATGGTATCGATGAAGGCAGTAGATTATGGCACGAATATCGAGCAAAGGAAAATAGTCCAATAGTCCATATGTTTGCAGGACAAACAGTCTATGCCACTCACTGTCAAAACTGCCCAAGAACCTCGCAGAATTTTGAGGCTTTCTGGCATCTTTCCCTACCAATTGCCGAAAAGAAAGCCATTTCTTTGCTGGACTGCTTTGACCAACTTTTCGTAAAAGAAGTCATCAATGACTATATCTGCCCCGAGTGCAGCAAAAAAGGATCTGTAAGAACAATCAATGTAATGAACTGGCCCAACATCCTAATTGTCCAATTGACTCGATTCCCTGATTTCGGAGGGGGCAAAAACAATGAAATGGTAGACATCCCGCTTATCCTGGATCTGGGGAAATTTGAAACAGAAGTAAAGTACAAGCTGTACGCCATTGTCAACCACTACGGAACCCCACATACTGGCCATTTTACATCGGTCTGCAAACATCCAACCTCTGGCGAATGGTTCACCTTGGACGACCACAAAGTGAAGAACACCAATTCGAACAAAGTGATCACAAAGAACGCCTACATCTTGTTCTACGAACAAATGAAATTATAAAGGCAGATCTATCGGTAGGTTGGTTTTATATTCAAAAACTTTAAAAGTCTATATTGCGCTAACCATGTGTATCTCCATATATTAAATACGTTCAGTATAATTTTAAACAATTATTTCATAGAAATAAAACTTACGTGTAGGTTGATAAGATAAATTTTATAGTGTTGATCAATCTCTTTGATTTAAAACAGGAGTCAGGGGCAATGACTTACAAGAAGTTGGCTGAGAGTAGACCAGAGTCCAGCAATGGTACACTGGCATAGTAACGGCGTCGGAGAGTTCTATTCACTAATCATTGAATTGAGAGTTTTCACAGTGTAATATATGCTGATTTTTTATTTAAGAAAAAATATTCCATAAATATGCAAATATGTATATTTTGCATTGGAGAAAACTCGGTTATGTAAATATAAAAAGGATACCTATAGGATATGTGTGCGAGAATTTGGGTTGTATTGTCTAAATAAAGGTTTATATTCTGTGGTGTCTTAACATTTTGAGGCGACAAAAATGTATAAAACAATACACACAGAAAGTCGCTAATCCAGTAATCTCAAGTCGCAAGAATTACCGGGTGTATTTAACTACCTTTATGTAAATAGGCAGGATATTGCGTCAGACAACGTGGTTTGATAAGTCTTAACTTCTTGCTATTTGAATCCTTTATATATCCTCACAGATTAGTTCCATTCAAAAATCATTATGAGGTAAAGTTTATTTTATAATATCATTTATATCTATATTACTATTAATTCACATGAAGCTAATATCAATTATTAGAAGAATAATTTTATTGTATTTTTCTAAAAGCGTCATGATTGTCTTTATGAATTCATAATTAGAATCAAAATATCTTTGAAAACGACCAGCAAGTCACTTTTTGAAATTTATCTATTGAATGCTTAGTCTAGATACAATGTACGCTCTAAAAATCTAAACAATTTAATTTGAAGTATATAGAGATTTATATCTGTTAAAAACTATGGTATATCTTTATTTTGTGAATTAAATTGTTTAGATTCTTTTGCAGATCGCATTGTATCGCCAACCAGCACAGATTGGAAAACAAATTGTTCCATCTGTTACTGCGAGAGGACCGCAAAGGCAAGTATTTAATTTATTTCATTTTTCTCAATAATATTTATCTCTTCTTTCTTCATTTGATGAAATTATTTTACTTCCAGTGGTTTATATCTATAATGTGTGTGATGCTTTTAATAGAGAATTAGAAGATTATATATATATATGATTATATATAAGAATCATTAAATGAAGAATAATTTTTAGAGAAATATTGTACTATTTTTTTTTATTTTGAACACTATAATATTATTATCAAGGTATTATAGATCACCAACATATATTAGTTCATATAATATATTTTGTGCCTTGTGTTATATGATTAATCTTTGTTGTTTTGTTGTCCAGGCTTTGACTACAGCTGGTCCCTCCAAGATCTTCTTTGATTTTTATATTTTTACTTTTTATTTTTCAATTTTGTTTATTTAAACATATATAACCTTTTCTTTTTTACATTTCAAAATTCAAAAAGGCGTTTTATATATATGCGCAATTATTGGTTTAAAAAGGCATTTAAAGTAATATTGGCATTATATAATATTTGATCCTTTGCCCAATCAATCTCTGGTGCTGTTTGGGCAGGGAGAACAACCCAGATTTTCTTGTTTTTTTTTTAACCAAGAAAATCTGATTTAGTGTTTGAGGTTGTTGACCTCATTTCAGAGTTCCAGGGAGCTCCCTAATTCTAGCATTACCAGCGTGATGTTCAGAGATGTACCAGATGGTACGGAATGCCATTCATTGCTGGCGATACTGAAGCCGTATTCTGATATGAAATGGAATTTGCATCTGAAGAATGGCATATCCTTATTTCAAAACCGAGCAGTGAATGATTGGCAGTAAACATTGAAGAAATGCAGATGATAATAACGTGCATCGAGAATTTTTAATCCCATTGTCCAATAACAGCTGGTACTGTTAGAATTAGAGAACTAGTAGATAAACCTTCTCTTGTTAGCCAGGAAATTCTGGTGTTTGAAGTAGAGTACCTCAGCTCTGGTGATCCAGGGTTCTACTCTGGCAGGCGTGGGTGGGAGCATGCCAGGGGAGGAGTGAGGCCCCTCTCGCTCGAGCATTACCCGGGAATCAATGAGATGGTACCAGATGGTACAGTTGAAACAGTGCAATGGCGCCATGCCAATTCTCAGAGAGAAATATCATTCCTTTTTGATATTTCAATATTTCGATTGAAAATGGATAGTGAGAAGGTTGAAACCAACCCAGATGATTGAATGATCTTGCAATTGAGCAAATGATATCCAATTTGTGTCCAAGTATGTGCTGAATGACCGAATTGATTTGGCAAAATTGAATACTTCGCAGATTCTCTGTATGATAAATTTATCTTCACTATTCTCAAATTGACATGGCGATATTTATTCAGAATTGGCTATAAAGGACAAAATTGAATTTTCCTTATCAATTTCATTGAAATATTATTCAAGATATCTCTACGTAATATATAAAAAAAGTGATAAAAGCATATAAATAATCAAATTTAAATCTGTATTTTTCTTGAATTGATTGAGAAAAAAAAAATATTTAAACATTCATTTGAAACCATTGGAAGAAATATGGCAAGGATCAAATATAAATTTTATTCAATAAGAATTTCCCAGATTCTAATAATCTAATCATGAGCAATGTACACCATATTGATATACAGGGTGATCCAAAAGTCCCGCACAACTTTAAAAATTAATAACTCCACGAATATTTGCGCTAGAGCAATGCGGTAAACACCATTGGGTTCAGGATGCAATGGGATTTTTTATGGAAAATAATGAAAAATTCGAAATTGATTTTAGTTACAACTTTATTCGCTAGATGGCGCTCTACCAGAATCAGCGATTCAGCGGCCAAATTGTTTGATAAATTGCAAAATATAACTGAACGACACGTATTTTTCCTTTTTAAATATCAGGAAAGAGCACTAAAAATATAAAATGATAAATTAATAAAACACCATTTCACCAAAAGTTAGAAGAAATGGTTAACGATTTTTAAATACAATCTGAGATATGTAAAATAGGTATATGCAAATTAAAAAATGTAGCAAAAAAAAAACTGATATTTTAGATGCGGTTTGCTGGAATCCTCTCAGCTATTTAAATTTCGAAAATAATAAGTTTCTATTTTTTTTTAATTCAACTCTCTCTCAGTATCGATTATATTTATTTTAATTCATTAAAAATATATTTATCTATCTCTGATGATTTATTTCACTCTGGAATGCCGTTGTTGTTTTTGTCGTGTCCAATAAAGAGCCTCAGATGTCTCCATGCATCTCTATCACAGCAGCAGCAGCTTTGTCCACTATCTTGGGTGTGTAAAGCAGCTGCTCTGGGTCTATGTCAATTTTCTGCAAGGCTGCGGCCATTGCTGGACATGAGAATATGTGAGTAGGTGTTAGTTCCACACCAGGACAGTTTTTGCATGTCCTATAGGTTCTTGTGCCATCTGGATGTATTGTCATTCCTTTATAGTGTTTTGTTCTAGGCCGTGTTATAGTTTTTGTCATTTTTCTCTCAGTGTTTATTTCGCATTTTGATTTTTTTTCTTATTTTTGTTCAATTATCTTGTATTTATCCAAAGCATCTCAGCGTCAAAAAATGGCATTTGTTTTTTCCTTTGGCTCAACTTTCTGACTTCCTTTGCAAATTCAACTGCCATTTCATTACTCCCGATCCAAACACTGGCAGGAATCCATTGTAGAATGCAGTTATTCTCCAATGATATCAGTTGAGTAAGTAACGAATGTATTTTCTGTGTGATTATAGTATTGCCCTTCTGAATTGTTTCTTGATCGGATATGAAGTCGTTGTACGGTATATTATAATTCCTTCTGCTTGATGCAGGGATGGTTGGTTAAGGCTTACATCAAAAGCTTTCCAGATAGCTGTCAGTTCACAAGTGAAATCTTTCTTGCTCCTTCTTTGATTTTGATGTATGTTCCATCTTGCAGTATTATGTTAATTCCAGCTCCTCCATTACTTATGGTAAGGTCTGATGATCCATCTGTATATGCTGTTAAATAATTTATCTGATCGCATAAACCAATTGTGTCAAGTCCTTTCTTTTTAAGTATGTTTTTGTTCTCTTTTTTTTATTGCAGGGTTCATTCAGTTTAAGATTGATGATTACATTTGATGGCAATGGGGTAGGAAATATTGGTTATTATCGAATTTGAAATTCATTATGTTTCATATTTATGCTCTTTCTAATATTGTTGTCGTACTGAAGTGTTGAAGATCTTTTGAGCCTTTCTTTTTGTGTCCAGTTTAAATAGATTCTATGGGATATGTGTTCGGTTTCTTTAGTTATTAAGCTATTGGTGAATTTTATTGTTTTTAATTGTCTTCTGCTTTCAAGTAGGTCTAGACCACATTCTCTCTGAATTTTCTAATTGTTGGTATTTGAAACAGAACCAGTGATTAATTTGGCCGCTTTTGCTTGAACACTGTCTAGTCTTCTTTTTAGTGATGAACTTGAGGGAGCCCAAACAGGTGGCCTTATTAAGGTGATATATTTTGTTCTGAGAACAATTTGTTCCACATAGCCTTCTCAGAATGTTTAGGTTTCTGGTAGCTCGATTTGAGGTGCTAATTATGTGTTCTTTAAATCGCAATTCCTCATCAAGTATCACACCTAGGTAATCTGGAGATCTAATTTTATCAATTATATGGTTGTTTATGCTTATTTTGGAGTTAAATTCATGCCTTTTTTCCTGTCAGTGAAGGAGACCTATAGGTTTGCGTTTATTGGGTTTATTGTCATTTTGAGTTCCATTGCCCACTTCTCCAGTACTCTCATTGATGTGTTCAGTATTTTTCTGATATTTCTATACTGCTACTTGTGAGCCATATGGCTATATAATCTGCATAACAGGCAACCTTTGTGTCTTCAGTGAGGATGGATGTTGTTAAGGTTGTGTCGTAATTAGATGTACAACAACTCAAACTTGACCATGACTCTTTATTTAGCACTTAGTCTTTTCGTTTGGCCAACAAAAATGTCCAATTTATATACACATATATTCTTACATAATGAGACTTTAAAGAATGCAAATAATCTTCATCTATTTACATACACAACACATCTCCCCCCTTAATAATACTCCAGTCGGTCTGGGGGTTTCCTGGCTATCTGAGGTCTAGGACTGCGGACGGGCACTTGCACAGCGGCAGGCTTCGGTTTAGGAGTGCAAGTGGGCACGTGCACAGCAACAGGCCCTGGTCTAGGATTGCAGTAGGGTACGTGCACAGAAGCAGTCTCCTCCGTGTTTCCTGATGTAACCTCTGGAACCTCCTCTTCACTTTATTTCTGACTTCCACCTACAGGCTTCTCTCCTGATGTTCGAGGAAGTATCAAATTTCTTGACTTCACTTGTTTCTTTCTCACAGGTCGCAATTGATTGATATGCCTCTTATACACGACGCCCCTCGCAACTTATAAGGTAGTGACGGTAGCTCAATAATTTCAAAATGGTACCTTTTTACCGTTTAGGTCCAGTTGCATAGTTGCGGAAATAAACCTCTCAACCTGTAGTAAACTGCTCCTGCCTTCTTACGGCCTCATGAAATACCTCTCGCGGATTTCCCATCTTGGTATTAAATTCGAGAATCTTGATCTTAAACTTCTCTTCATTAGCAGTTCCGCGGGGGAATTCTTTTATTACAGTTTGGGGGAATGCTCTATGAGAAAATAGGAATCTTTGTAGATTCGTCTCTAAATCATCCTTCCCATTATTCTTTCTCAAAAGGTTTTTAAACTCTCTTACATATCTCTCAGCTAAACCATTTGTACTAGGATTATACGGACTGGTCTCTTAGTGTGCCGTATACCATTCATTTTGGTAAATTGCTCGAATTCACCGGAGACAAACTGTCTTCCGTTATCTGTAACCAAAATTTAGGGCAATCTAAATCCAGCAAAAATTTCTCTAAGATTATTTATAATCGTTTTGCTGGTAATATCTTTGATGATAAAAATTTCTATCCACTTTGAGTATGCGTCCACGAGAACCAAAAACATTCTTCCCATGAACGGACCCGCTAGATCAAGATGGAGTCGATGCAACGGTTTTTCGGGCCAAGTCCATTCCGAGATGGTAGCCGGGGGCATGCTTGCCGATTCTTGGCATACTCTACATTCTCTAGTTAACTCCTCGATGTTACTGTCTATGCCTGGCCACCAGAAAATACCGTCTGGCAATCATCTTCATTTTAACAATCCCCATGTGTATTTCATGCAAGTCATTTAAAATTAAAGATCTTAATTTTTGGGGAATTACCACTCTTTCACGCCATTGAAGACACCCAAACTCCAAACTTAATTCCTTATTGATCTTATAATAAGAACTAGTGGGTTTTCTGTCGGTACCCCCCCCCCCCCTTGTGAATTTCCACACACACACACACAGTTGACTTCTCTAACATTCCTTAATACTATAGACAGTATTTTATCTTGAGGCGTCTCATAGGCCATCTCCATAAAAGAGAACGGTACCTCATTCAACTTCCTGAGAAGAAATACTTTGTCTTCATCAAGAGACTCCCTGACACTTGATTCTAAAGGAAGACGTGACAATGCGTCAACATTGGAATTATCACTAGTTTTTCGAAATTCCACAGTATAATTGAATGCGGCTAATTTTAAGGACCATCTTTTAATTCTGGATGATGCACATATGGGAATTGGTTTATGATAGGAAAATATATGAATTAAGGGTCGGTTGTCTGTGACCAATAAAATTTTTCGTCCCAGTAAGTATTGTCTGAATTTCCAACTTTATAGACAATAGATCAGTAGCTTTGAATCTATATAACTTCCATAAAAATGATGTAAAAAAAAAGAAAGACTTAACCGAACATCCAAACATACCAAATATTTCTGTTTGATGGGCTGGACAGAGCCAATATCCAATTATTTATTTGAGCAGGTACGATAAGTTAACCCCCCACACTGATAAAACGGTGTTTACCTTACAACTCTGAAGACTCGAATTTTCCTGGAAATCTCTTAAAGATTTCTTGAAAAAGCCATGGTCCACCTGTGCTGTGTGAGCAGAAAAGCTTAAATTGACTTTTTCCATTATATGTATGTTCCATATGTAAATACCTGTTTTCTTTCCTTTTTTTCGCTCTCCACTTCTCCCATCCATATTTCCAAATTTGTTTTTTTTTTCTTATTTTCCATAAGATTATTCAAATAATAATCTGTATATATTTACCATGTGTATATAATCTTTCTCCATTTTTACCCCTTTGTATATTTCCCACTTTCATAGGTTTCTCCGTCTTGTAACCCCAAGATGAATCCTCTGTAAGACCTGTGTGTCTTAATAAAGGCTTTTGTGTGTGTGTGCAGGAATGGAAATTTAATGCTGCACAAGACTGGTACAGAGCAGGAGGGACAAGCACCAATTCTGTCCTCCCAAGAGAACAACAGTCTTTGATTTCCAGACTTAAGCCTGGTCATCTATGAACAATGGCTTTCCAGAAGGGTTGCAAGGTTTTCCCGATATGTACTAAGTGTCAACCCTTGGAGACTTGCTGTTGATTCTGATATTTTTTTAAATGTTTATTAGCTGTCGTGTGGGCAGCCAAGAAATGCAAGTTATTTCTTATGGGATCTCATTTCGAACTTATAGTGTGTGTGTGTGTTGTGTATTGTCTGAATTTCTCAACGCTAAAAGTTATGATTATATAAAAGGGCGTCCCTGGATCTGTAAAGAAAAAAAAACAAATTTTTCTTAAAATATTTCGAGAGATTGCTCCCTCTTTATCAATTTATTTCACAGTGAATTTAATTTACAAATTTAATTCAATGTGCAATAAATTGATAAAGAGGGAGCAATCTCTCGAAATATTTTAAGAAAAAAAATGTTTTTTTTTTCTTTACAGATCCAGGTACGCCCTTTTATATAATCTTAATAGATCGCCTTTTGACTCAAGCTAAAAGTTATGCTCAACGCTTTCTTTTCTAATTGAGAGAAACGTTTTTCCGCTTCAGTTAATGTTCTAGAAGCAAAAGCTATAGGCCATTCTTCCTTTCTATCATTTCTATGACTCAGAATTACGCCTAGTCCATAGTCCACTAATAATGATTTACATTTTTAAAATAACATTCGATATTCTATCGTCCAATTCCATCTACAATTTTTATTCAAAAGTTGATAGAATAGCACTAAAATGTTTGCTATATTCTTTATGAATCTAAAATAATAAATTAAGAGTCTTATGAAAGATCTTAATTGCGACACATTCTTTAGATTCAGGCGCCTCTATCACTGCTTTAATTTTATTTTCTAAGGGATGCAGTCCATATTTATCCATTTTAAACCCTAAATATTCCACAGATTTCTTTTTAAATTTACATTTATATCTGTTTAAATTTAAACATTTTTCTAACAATCATCTAAACACTAGATCCAACTTTTGTTCATGATCTTCAAAGTTTTTTCCTGCAACCAAAATATAATCTATGTAGCAGGCCACACCTGGCAAATCAGCAAATAGACCTTCCATAATCCTGTGAAATTTATTTGGTGCTACCGCTACGTCATATGGTAGTCTTTTATAAGAAAACAACCTCTTTGTTGTGTTTATATCAACAACAGCTTTGGCTTCTTCCGCTAACATTACTTGTAAGTAAGCCTGTGATAGGTCTAGAGTCGAAAATACGGTGCTTCTAGATAATTTTAAAAATATCTCATCGATCAATGGAAGGGGATACCTATCTAATTCTATTGCTTTATTAGCTGTACATCTAAAGTCACCACATATCCTTACACTACCATCCTTTTTTAATACCGGTACTATTGGAGTGGTCCAATATGCATTAACTATAGGTTATAAAATGCAAGAATTCACTAAACGATCAATTTCATTCTCTACTTTGTTTTTTTTAGAAAGAAAGGTAAACTTCTGGCCTTACAAAACACAGGAGTCACATCCTTTTTTAAATTATAATTTATTTTAACATCCTTTAGACAGCCCAAATCTTTGTTAAACAAATATGCATATCAATCTATCAATTTATTTCTATTAGATTCATTATTTGAATTTTTAATGCTAAATAATCTAGAATAATCAAATTTTAACTGTTTAAGTCATTTTCTTTCTAAGAAAATCACCTGGGTTTTCATTTACAACTATTAATCGTAAATATTGGTTGGCTTTTTTTACAAACATATTTCTTTGCCTTATAATCTCCATAGATTTACCACAAAAGGATTTTAATCTTAAATTTGTTGGAAATAATTCTTTACCTTGCCAATAACTCATAAATATCTTTAGGTATCAACGTAACTGGACTTCCTGTATCTATTGTAAAGCACAAAGAATATTCATCTACTGATAAATTTATTGTGGCATCAGTTTCGCCCTGTACAGAATATATAGAGTCCTCTTGTACAAATTTACATCCCCACATTTTTATTAGCTTTCTAGACCCTACTTAAATGACCCAGTTTTTTTACATTTTAAAACAAGTCTTTGTTCTATGAGGGCAAACAGAGGCCACGTGTGAATGTCTTTCACCACATCTATAACACATTATTTCTCCCCTTTGTCTGAAAGGCCTATGCTGCACCATACTATTATTGTACTCACCCTTTTCATCTTTTCCATTCACAGGGGATATCTTGGCCACTAATTTATCTTGTAATTCTCTTGTATTTATCTGCACCAGTTCGAACGAGATCGCCACTGCAAAACTTTATCCAGGGTGACATCGT
Organism: Cordylochernes scorpioides; assembly: GCA_030710605.1. NCBI lineage: Eukaryota > Metazoa > Arthropoda > Arachnida > Pseudoscorpiones > Chernetidae > Cordylochernes > Cordylochernes scorpioides. Next base: position 19,462,037 of record CP092873.1, on the reverse strand, counting down.
CGTTTTCTTGTAGTAGCTTCTTTTGCAGGCTTTCCAACTTGATTCCAGCCACAAAACGGTCTCGCATTATAGTTCCCAGCATATCGCCGAAATTACAATTTATTGCTAAATGTTCCAATTCTCTAAGATATTCCGTAATTGATTCTCCTTTCTGTTGAATTCTCTTTAAAAATCTGCATCGCTGTGGTATCACTTTCTTCTTTGGATCCAAATGCAGCTTAATTTTTTTAATGATAGTATCATAGGGTTGATCTTTCATTAGACCAGGAAGAAAATGTCGTTTCCCTGCTTCAAAGTTTCAGAATCTGGTAGCGAGGTAAAAATCAGCACCTTAATCTCCTCCTTCAGATGCCAAAAAGAAAGCCTCAAATTTTTGTACCAAAAGATCGAAGTGTCCTCCACTGGGCTATAGCATCTCTAAAAGGTACTATTAACTTTGAATTTGTCATGCTGATATTTTCTATTCCTTTGTTTTCTTGATCCAGATAGTTTAAAAGATGTAGTTGTTATACTTGCATAGACGCCGTTTTCCTCAACTTTTTAATGGCTCTGTAGATCGCGCATCCTCGTCGCCACTTTTGTTGTATCGTAATTAGACGTACAAGAGCTCAAACTTGACCATGGCCAACAACAAAAATGTCCAATTTATATATACATATATTTTTACATAATGAGGCTTTAAATAATACAAATAATATTCATCTATTTACATAAACAACGGTTAATATATTGAGAAGAGTAGAGGACTGAGCACAGATCCCTGAGGTACACCAGCCCATGTTCTTCGGTCCTTGCAAAATGCTCCATTGACCCGAACCTTTATCCTTCTTCCCCTTAAGAAGTCTGCAATACAGATTAAGATTTTTCCTTTTACTCCAATGTTGTGCAGCCTTTCAAGTAATTTCTCCCTTCATACTCGATCAAAAGCTGAGGTCATATCCAGGAATACGGCCGTTGTCTTCTTTGGCGGTTTTTCCTAGAAATCTATTATTGATTGACAGAAGTAGAACAGTTTATCAGTTGTACAGTGTCTGGATCTTTAGGCAGTTTGGTAGAAGTTTATTTTATTATTGTTAGTGAGCCAGACTATGAGCCTACAGCGGATAATCCATTCTGTTATTTTACAAAGTATGCTGGTAAGAGCAATTGGCCGATAGTTCTTGCATTCCTTGGCATCTTTGTTTGGTTTCATTATTGGCACTATAGTTGATATCTTCCAATTCTTTGGTAGTTTACCAGTTTGCCATGAAATCTTCAGTATTCGTAGGAGTTGATTTTTAGTTTTGTTTCCAAAGTGTTTAATCATTTGACCAAATATTATAGCATCTCCAGGTGACATCATGTATTTAACTTTCTTATTGATGAGTTTAGCTCATTCAGTGTGAAGTCTCTAGAGTAAATATCTTGTTGATGGTAATTTCTTGCTTGTTTAACTAACCTGTTTACATTATTTTTTAGAGTCCTGCCTTCATTCGTATAGCTAAATCTGGAAGTGCTTGAAAGATATTCAGCAATTATTTCAGCCTTCTGTTTGTTCGTTCTCGCTATTCATATCGGTTAGAGTATTAGAGGATTAGTGTTGGTTTTGATTGTTTTATAACACTAATTATATTCCAGTGATGGCTTTCCTTTTTTAGATCCATTTTTTTCGCAGAATTCTGCCCATTTTTCTTGTTTGAATATCCAAATTTCTTGTTCTATTTTGTGACTAATTTCAATGAGTTCCTTTATGATTTCTTCTGTTTTATTTGTTTTAAGAAGTTCATTGATATTGTCTCTCTCTGCAATCATTGCCTCGATATTGTGGTCCTTCCAGTAAAGTATTCACAGGTCTTTACGTCTACCTCTAGGTATCGATACTTTTGCAGCTTTGGATATGTTCGAAGAGAATTTTTTCCAATTTTTTGTCAATCGTTCTGTGATTTAGTTTTTCATTACACAGTTCTTCGAGCTTTTCTGTGATTTTTTTTCTAGTGTTCTTTATTCTGTTGGAAATTCTCAATTTTTAATTTTAGGATTGTTAAAATTGGTCTGTGGTCACTGATTGTACTTTTCAAAATATTCCATTGTGTTGTGGGTGCGATGTTGTAATTTATCGCTGCGATGTCTATTGCGGATTCTGTGCCTGTGGACTTGGATATATAGGTTTTCCTTTCGTTATTTAACGGTGTAAGGTCGAGGTCGGTTAGCATGTCCTCAACCTGCTGACCTTTGTTATCCTGGACAGGTGATCCCCAAGTTGGTCTTTCGGCGTTAAAATCACCAAGTATGATTGCGATATCCGAAGACGCTTCACTTAATGTCTATATCAGGCCTGTATTGATGATAGTATTATCGTGGTGATAAACATTTATGATTGGAATTGTTTTATCTGTAAGATAGATTTCTATTGCCTGAGCTTCTGTCGTGCTTTCTCTAGGCTTACTCTGATTATAGGCGATTTCCTTAAATTTGATTTCTAGAGTTCAAATCAAATGGGCAAGTCCTCCTCAGAATTTTCCCGGTCTGTCCTTTCGTAGTGTTGTATAATCTTTGATATTGAATCTCAGATTCTGATTCAAATTTGTCTCCTGAGGACAAGTAATATGTACATTGTTGTCACAGAGAAGAAAAGTCAGCTCTTTATTTTCCTCTGGGTACCATTTATATTGAGTTGTAGTAGATTGAATTGTTTCCTCGTAGTAGATTTCTCATCATGAGCTCAAGCTGCAGCTCCTAACGCGGCGGTTACCCCGGACGCGGTAGCATTACTGGAGATATCAGTTTTGCTATTCATTTGAAAATGAGTGCCGTTGCAACGTTAGTCAACTTGGAAACGAACCTGAATTTGGTCAAATATTCCAAGGGTCCAGGAGGGACCGCAAGGAGGTGTGGTTGGACTTCTCCCCTTCCCCCTGGAATGCCGTCACTACAGGATAAAGCACTCTTGGGGTATTTTTTTAATTGTGATTCAGAATCTGCCACTGAAGCTTTACGAGCGTTTCTTTCCTTTAAAGATATTCGAAGCGGTAAAGGACCAATGAGTTGCTACTCTCTAAAGCGATTGATTAAAAGTTTTGAGGAAACAGGATCTCTGGAAGCAAAACCTCGGAGTGGAAGACCATCGACATGCAAGTCAGTGGCTGTTACGGTTTTGCAGAATGCTGAAGCTATTGAAACGTTATCTAGGTATGGAGAAGTAAGTGCTAGACATGTTTCTCGACAAACGGGGATTTCGTATGGAACAGTTTGGAGAGAACACACATTTAGAATTTTTCTATAAAAATACCCTAACAAAATTCAAAGTTTTCACGAGTTGAAAGTCAGCGATTTTGAGAAGCGTCAAGAATTCGCTGCATGGGTTTTCCGGCAAATTGATATTAATGAAAACTGGCTGTCAAATGTTCTAAGAACAGATGATGCTCACTTTTATATAAAGAGAGAATTTAACATTCAAAACTGCCTCATTTTGGCAACCGAAAACCCTAGGATTTTTACAGAAATACCACTTCATCAACCAGAGTTACAGTTTTGTGTGGGTTCACTTCTTCTTTTATTATTGGGCCATTTTTCTTTGAAAAAATCAATGGAAGAACTTTTAAAACCGTTTTTGTAACTGGTGAACGTAATGTTCAACCTTTGAGAGAAAAGGTTATTCCCATATTGCAGGACAGACAAGCACTAAGCGAAATAACATTCATGCAAGATGGAGGACCTCCTCATATCTCCCGCGGTGCCAAACAATTGCTGAAGGATACGTTCGGTGAAATTCGTTGATAAGTCGCCACTTTATATACCAGTGGCCTCCAATATCACCAGACTTGACGCCTTACAATTTCGGTTATGGGTGTACATTAAGTCGCGTTTTTATCGATGCCGGCCTACCACATTGGCCATGTTGAAGGCTTCTATCAGATGGCACGTTTTATAAATTTCAACTATTTAATTGTGACCATTCTGTCATCTATCGTCTGCAGGCGGTGTTTGAGAATGAAGGGCGCCACATTGAGCAAGGATTGTGACCTAATACAAGAGAGAAGGCAGTTACCTCATGCGTTATATTTTGCAGCTATTTGTTTTGGGTTATGGAAATAATAAATGCTGTCCTCACATCTTGACTCTTTTTTTTTCTGTGAACAGTAAATTTTTTGTTTGTCATTTTACCACATCTTATATTATGTCGTGCAGGCCAAAGTGTTATAACTTCTCGAATAACACTGGTATACACAATTTTACCCCTTATGTTTAGTTTATCGCTTTTCGCTCGTTAGAAGAAATAGCATAAGGAATATTCTCTGTATCCCCCCCCCCCACCAACTTTAGAAATTTTGCGCAAAAAAAATACAAAATGATTTTACTACCACGTTTTTCAACGCAAAAGGTCGATTTAAAAATGATTTTTTTTTAGGGGATACATTTTCAAAATTACGTACAGTATAATAAACAATGATAACATTTGACAAACCCATAGGATATTTGGAATAAAGTACGACAACTATATTTTGTCACTCCCCTCTATATTTCATTTTTGGATCATGACAAATATCCAGTTAAATAGTCAAGTGTCGACAATTAGTCAAGAAACTACACATTCCTTATAGCACGAAATCCTATTAGTAGTGCCATCATAATTTTTGGTACTATATTAACATTTCAAAAAATCGTGTATTGATATCTGCAGTGTTTTTCAAACATTCAATCTATTTCATAAAACCCCATCTAAAATATAGATATTTTTTTCTACATGTTTTAATTTGCATTTACCTATTTTACATATCTCAGATTGTATTTAAAATCGTTAACCATTTCTTCTAACTTTTGGCGAAATGGTGTTTTATTAATTCATCATTTGATATTATTTGGGTTCTTTCCTGGTATTTAAAAAGGAAAAATACGTGTCCTTCAGTTATATTTTTCAATTTATCAAACAATTTGGCCACTGAATAGCTGATTCTGGTAGAGCGCCATCTAGCGAATAAAGTTGTAACTAAAATCAATTTCGAATTTTTCATTATTTTCCATAAAAAATCCCATTGCATCCTGAACCCAATGGTGTTTACCGCATTGCTCTAGCGCAAATATTCGCGGAGTTATTAATTTTTAAAGTTGTGCGGGACTTTTGGATCACCCTGTATATTATCCATTGAAAAATTCTTAAAAGTGTGAAATATAAAAGCCACCTAAAATCCAACCAATATTTCATAGAGCAAGAATTTTCGCGAATATATTAAATTGTAAAAAATGAGTAATAAAAGGTAAAAATGAAATTTGTCTTTATTTACACTTACAAGTTATACTCCTTTTAAAATTTTCTAATAAATAAATATACATAATTCATTTAATATGAGTGAACTACCTTTAGAGAAAACTTTAAATGAATATACCTAAGAAAATATTCTAATTTGGGACATAACACTATATATTGATAATTATATTTGAATTCTTTATGTGTGTGTGACAATTGAAAAATAAAATCTATTTATTCACTCCTCAGTAAAAATTTACAGAATCAATTCACAACGCTAGAATAATTAAAAGAGAAATATTTACTAAATTAGCCAGGAAGTCTTTCCCACCGCACGAGAGTTATCTTCCAGGCGAAGACGGATACTCGATTTCAATACCCAGGCCCACCTTTACGAAGTACTGGTAGATTCTCGACTTCACTGATGAAAGGAAGGCTAGCCTTTTGTCCTAGAGGCTAGTCCTGATGATCCATGACTGTAGGTTAGGGGGTCTCCTGATGATTGTGAAAGCCTCCCGAACGAGGGGCCTGATGTTCTGGCTTCCCCAGTATCGGTGGTCCAAGGAGCCGTCGGCGGATTTTCAGGCAGGGGAGGGCGTAACGGCCAGATGCTGGATGGTTTGGGTGAAGCAGGGCATACAGGGCCAATCTCTTAGCGACATCGCCATGCCAGAAGGTGGTGGGCGATACCACCTGGAGCAGCTCGGTGCGGTGGTCGGAGAGATGGTAGTGGGTTGTCGTGTAGATCTTAACACGATCCATGAATCCCGCAGGTACGAGGATCCTGTCCAGTCGGCTGCACTCGATGCGGTCACAGTGACCTGATACTCTGGTGGGCAGTGTCGAACTGGGCGGCCATGTCCACAAGCGTAGCCAGATCCTGAAGAGTGGAGAGGGCATCCACAGAGACCGATGAGTAGTTCCGGTCCTCCCTGATGTTGGAGTACCCAAGGACCCAGGCTTCTTCTTAAATCTCAGCTGCCGCTATTATCTCGTTGACAGATTACAAAGTGCCGGGCTCCTACACCGAGTGGCAAGACCACGAGCGTTGATGGTGGCGACGCGGAAGCTCATGGAGCTTATCCGCTAAGTAGGCCTCGGGCCACCACGAGGCGCTTATAGATGGAGGAGGATGAGTCAAGTTGCCTCTGCATGAGAGCACGGACCAGCTGGAGCAAAGCGGTCTTCAGGACGGGTGTGAGGTTGGTCATCAGGAACTTAAGCTTGACAGTGGAGACGAGGGCGCGTAAAACCTCTTCCCTTCATTTATACACTTTATCTCTGTTTAATTTGAGAATATCTTATAAATATTTAGCTAATCTAAATGCCACGTAGAAAATTAGGGGAGACCAACTTCGGGATGAAACAACACTTTATTTTAGGCACATTCAAACTATGAGTGATAAACAAAAGATAAGAAAATGAGGGAAGTGTACAGAGTATGGCAAAATATTAGCATAAAAAATAATACTCTGCTAATAAAATAATAAATACATTGTTACAATATATAAATGTAAATGAATGTATGTCTGTATGTCTGTTTGTCTGTACTCGATTGATTCAAAAACCATACATCCAATCGCCGTGAAACTTTAGGAAGTTGTTTACAATACTACCGGGAAGGTTTCTGGTTTGAATTTGATTTGAAATAATTATTGGTTGCAATTTTATTTGCAAATTTTCTACTTTCACTCGCAAGCAGCGCCCCTCGAGGCTTCTGGTGAAATTACATTCATAAATTGTTAAATTGCAAAAAAATGTGTTCCAAGTATAATAAATTCAATATTTAATTTGAGGTTTTAGTAAAATAATTTTCCAATGACATTGTAAAAAAAAAACCTTGACATTACAATATTATTATATATCATAAGAAAACATCCATATTTAAAATTTAATAAATGTTTTCAAAAAAATATGTGCTTCAAAAAATATTTAAAAGTATATAACAATATTTATTTTTATCAGAATTGTTATTTATTTATTATATATTTTTAAAGAATCTTTTCCCTGGAGGCTTTATGTTTTTATTTTAATATTTATATGTGTTTATTATCCTATATATAATTTTTTAACTTTTAATTAGACATTTTAAATATATTAATATCATTTTAATTTAGACTCTCATGATGATATTTAATAATCACAAAATTATTGTTCAATTGAAATTCGTTTACAATATTGTTTAATATCACAGGTGAAGAGGCATGTTTATTCTACCATCAACTATGTATATCTATGTTTTGTACATATTGTAAAATGGATGACAAGGCCAAGATTTCAGAGTAAAATTGGGGGAAGATGAGTGGAGGGATGGCCATGTGTTGTCGGGGGGCAGGCCCTATGAATAGCATTCCTGTGTGGAGAGGTCTGTGTGAGGTATCAAAATTCCCTTTTTGTTCAAACACAGCAACATGCGATCAGATATAGCTAGGTGGAGCAGAGTATCAAATATAAAGTTATCTTGACAAGTATAGATTCAGTAGGGATTGGATGTTTCTAGAATCGTTTTAACAAATGTTCGTTCGGCAAACTTTTACTCGGGTAAAAACCGGGAGAAGCCGGGTATATTCGCTAGTAATAGATAAAGCCAGCCTACAGCTTCATGCAGCGTACAAAAAAGGTCGCCAACTACCTTAGAATTAATTTAAATATTTTCAATATTGACATCACCCGATTGACATATATACCCGTAGTTCAAGATTTTACTAAAAGAAAAACAAAATCGAGAGGCGAAGAAATTACTAGAAACTATTTGCCTCACAATTTCGTTCTTCCTCTGATAATATACTGCTCCAGCTGATCATTCAACTTACGAAAAGCTTTTACAATCAGATAATATCATCCTTATATTGGTGTATTAGTGATTTGTACTTCTTGAATCAATATATTTGTTGTCATATTTTCATGAATTTTAAAAAGAAAATGAGAGAGAACCTTCCGCTCAAAAAGCTTGGTTTTCAGAACCATGTTAATTCCGTTATAAATATTAGAATTGAAGTTTTATCGTCGTTGAAAATACATCAATCACGAAAATTATCAAACGAACTTTCAAATAGGTCGATAAATGATTTATGATTTTTATGTTTTGTTTTTTGTTAAAAATTAACACATTGTTATATTTATATTTATCTGAATAGAAAATACTCATTTTATGAGATATATTTATTAAAGAAATGGGGAATAACCATTCTAAAGGTGATATATATTTTGAATTTCATATATTTTATTAAATATCTTTAACACAAAATAATTAAATCCAGAAAGTATTCAGTTGACAAAAACGTAGAATATGAATTATCATATAAAAAAAAGGCATTGAGTTTACAGTCAACAAATTCACTTGTACAATAATATAATATATAAAATGAAGTATTTTAAATTTTTATCAGAATTTTGACCAAGAGAATACAAAGTGAAAGATTCAATATTCATATATTCATTTAAGGTTTTCTATGTATTGGTGATTATTACTTGTTGCATAAATTAAGAAAATGATTTTCAAATTCTTTTTGAGAAAGAAAATATATTTTTAATTTTTATTATCTCCATTTCTCGTTCAATATAATCATAGAATATATTAAATTAATATGCTTTCACTTTTTATTATATTATCTGAATAATTGAGAAATTAATAGTTATATAGCCCCTTGTCTCTGATTCCTGATGTTCTAGAAAAAAATATGTTTTTTTGAAAATCGTTTTTATTTTTTTGATACGTCAACAAAATAATTCTTATCATCTGTCAAAATATTACATTGATTTTATAAATAAAAAGATTGTTTCAACCCATAATATTTCAATATTGATTTCATGATTTCTTCTTGAGAAATAAATTCTTCAAAAATGATTATTTTTGTTATCTTCAAATAACAATAAAAAATTCAACATAGTTTAAATGATCGATAAAATAAACATTTTTAATAATTAACAATTTTCTCAAATTATATTGGAAATTAAATGCCTCCATCACTTCTCTTGATTTTCATTGTGAAAATAAAATTAAACTAGATTAATCAATTTATAATAATTTTTTTCCATTGTTCTCCCGAACACCTTCGGGAATTATAATTATTTTATTCAAAGTTGAGATTTATTAAATTTGACAATAGGATATTTACATTAAACGTTATATGTTTTAAGATATTTAAACATAACATAAAGTATGGGTATTCTTGTTTGAATTGATTTTTTTGTTGCATATGAGTTTCATTTGAAAAAAAAAAATTAAATATAAAATAAGACAATACCGTACCATCTACATATACGAAATAAAATTATTGACATTGAATGTTTCTTTTTATATGGTGAGAACCAACTTCTAGTGACTTTACTTCAATATAAAAAAATTGGTAGAGGTTGGCTTATCAATGGGGAACTCTCCCAGCGTTTGCCAATTTAATCCAACTGACCATATTTAGAACTCTAATATATACACACACATAACATTGAAGGTTGGAATTTTAGATATGTGGTATCAAGGCAAGCCTAAAGGGACAGTAGATTTATATATAAATATTAAGAAAAATACATATTTTTATCTCGTGCAACTCAAAGTGAAATGGATAAGGAAATGCCTTTTTTTTATTCATCTTATCCCAGTACGATTTTACATTTGTACTTCACATATAAATATGTTCAGTTAAAAACGATATATCTTGGATAAATATATATTGCATCTTTATTTTTACGTTGAATTTTATGAATTGGTATTTATATTTTTAGATTATTATAAATATTTATGCATAATATTTTTAATATAATATGTACATGAATATATAATATTTATATTGTCCTAGAAACCTATGACCAGAGTTTATGTCAAAATAACATATTTAGGATTGTATAACGACATTTGAAATTTATCCCACATGTGTTTCTTCGAAATTTCGAAAATCGAAATTTATTTTAAGTAGAAATAACGATTATTTCTAACCTTATGGATGAGGTATGAAAGGATGAATTGTGAAGATTAATGATTTAACCCGAAAAATAAAAGTTTCTAGGGATTGGAATCGAACCTACAGTGTTCCGCTTATGGAGCAGATGCCATGCCACTAGGCTTCCCTGAACATATTTTAAATTAGGATTCCATTATTTAGCGTCTCATATTTAATCAAAATCGCCCAATATAAGTTTTAGATCATTGAAACAGTTTGTTCATAAAATTGGCGCAACGGTTTGGAGGGTTACCCACGGGTGAGGTAAGCTATGCCAATAGTTTTCATTGCAGTAAGGCTAGTAGAAAAGTTTATTTTATATTATAAATGAAACATTGGTGTGATTAATGGTTTCATTCCTTATATAAAAATATTATAAATTAAATATATATAAAATGGATTTAGGTTAACAATAGAAATATATAAATGAAATATAATTCGCTGAGGGAAGATTTTCCTTTTATATATAATGTAAATATTGGAAATACAAGCGTATATATCTTATATTAAGAAAAGAGATTTGATCTGCTTGATTTTTTGATCATGTTAAGGATTATGGTAATGGTGGTGCAGTCGTGGCTATAATAATAAAAATGGTTTTGATCAGATATTGATTTAATTGAGCTTATGGGATATATTAAAAAAAACATACTTTGATAAAAGTACTGCCTGGCTTAAGGCGTAAGAATAAATAAAATGAAAAGATTATTTACATAATTACAAAGTTTTGGGTCGGCCAACGGGGAAGAACAACAACGAGATTTTTATATGATAAGCGTGACCTCTGGCGGTCGATTTAAACAGAGTATTTATATCTATGACATTATAATTTTAAATAAAATAATATTTTTTATATAACATTTTTAAATAAAATATTTCAATATAACATTTTAAATAATACCCCCATATAACATTTCAAAATAAAATATTTCAATATAACATTTCCCCCCTGTGAAGAAAATAACATGGGTTCATCCAGAGAAAAGTGATAAAAAAATATTGTTAAAAAAGATAAAATGATTTATGGAAAGAAAATAATGTGAGAGGTGATATTCACTTATCATATTGGTTTTAAATATGGTAACCAATAGACAGGAAAGTACAAAAATAATAATATGAATAATTATAACAAAAATGTGGTGAAGAGTGAAAATTGTGGTAAAGAATGAAAATTGTGGTAAAGAGTGAAAATTGTGGTAAAGAGTGAAAATTGTGGTAAAGAGTGAAGAAATTGGTGTTCCATCATCGTATTGGCTTATTGTGAACCAATAGATAGGGAAGATAAATGAGAAAATTGACACATTATAAGAATGAAGAAAGAAAATAAAATGCATGATTATTAAAAGTTGAGAAATAAAAAGGTGATATTCCATGATCATATTGGCTTGTTGTGAGCTAATAGATTGGAAATGGCAAATTGATGATTGTTAAAGAGAAAAAAAGATGTTCCATAATCGTATTGGTTTATTGTGAACCAATAGATTGGAAATAGACAAAAATACACATATAATATTAATGAGGAAGACAAATAAAATGGATGATAATTACAAAAGCATAAAATGAAAATATGAAGAACATAGAAAACAATATGAAAAATAATTGGCAATAGATATATGGCAATGCTAAAAACATTTGATGATAAAAGGCATTTATGAAAAAAAAAGCAATAAGTTGAAGGTAAAGTTTAATTATGTACAAAGAAAAATGTGCAACTAAGGAATGAACATGTTAAGATTTAAAAAAGGTAATGGTAGGAATAAAGAATGGGTATTGAAAAAAGAATCAAGGTGAACAAAACAAAAGTTAAAATTTACATATGTTGGTAATGATAAATTTACATAGTTAGGTACGCTTTTATATATAATTACATATGAAATAGGTAAAGTGGGTAAAAATACAAATTTTAAAAATAAAAACATTGTGAAATCAGATTAAATAAGAAAATATCAAATACTAAAAGTTTGGGAATTTAAAATATATGGAAATGTGAATCTATAATGTATTGAGGTCATTAACGAAATTATATAGTGTAAATATGATAAACAATGTATAAGCTAATTAAAATATTAAAGATGTGAGAAAAAAGTAATATAATTGTGTTGTTGTCCTCCCGGCCGACTGTTTTACATATAGAATTATAAAAAAATGATATGGTGAAATAGTTTAACTTAAATGCAAATATTTAAAGGTATAACTATGGAATGGGAAATATATTTTAGGGTCAAATTATGCAAAGCAAAACAAGGTTTAAAATTATTAAGAGGTGTTGTGCAACCTAGACGAAAAAAAAACAGCTATGGCAAAATTAATTTGAAAAAAGGGTATATAACTATAATAGGCGATTTAAAACTATTGTAAATCATAGCGAGAATTTAAAAAAATTAAATGATGTAAGTTATGTAAAAGGTAGATACAAGGTACCTTGGAAGGGATGATTCTGGCTGGAGCCGATTTCCGGAGATGGCTGGCGATGAATGGGAGAAGGATGCTTGAAAACTGCTGGAGATGGGTGGGGATATCCGGAGTTGTCCTGAGTTAACTGGAGATGGCCGCTGGAGATGACCATGGCTTGAAGCTATGACTTTGAATGAATTAGGCTATCAGGTTGAAGAAATCTTTGTTTAAAATATTTGTATTTTTGATATTGATTAATTTTGCTTTTGGAATTTTGAAAAAACAGGTAAATATCCTGTCGGCTATTCTTATATTAAGAAAAGAGATTTGATCTGCTTGATTTATTGATCATGTTAAGGATTATGGTAATGGTGGTGCAGTCGTGGCTATAATAATAAAAATGGTTTTGATCAGATATTGATTTAATTGAGCTTATGGGATATATTAAAAAAAAAGCATACTTTGATAAAAGTACTGCCTGGCTTAAGGCGTAAGAATAAATAAAATGAAAAGATTATTTACATAATTACAAAGTTTTGAGTCGGCCAACGGGGAAGAACAACAACGAGATTTTTATATGATAAGCGTGACCTCTGGCGGTCGATTTAAACAGAGTATTTATATCTATGACATTATAATTTTAAATAAAATAATATTTTTTATATAACATTTTTAAATAAAATATTTCAATATAACATTTTAAATAATACCCCCATATAACATTTCAAAATAAAATATCAATATAACATATATATATATATATATATTAAAAATGGCATATCCTGACCAGGAGCACATGTGCTTTTCAGAAGGCAGAGCGCCATCTGGTGGAACAGAAATCAACTATTCATTGATTTAGCCTGTTCCCTGATATTTGGCCAACCCAATTTCTTGATAAATCAAGAAAAGCCATCCACGAACGCGTTTCGCGCTTTTGGCGCTCGTCAGCGTGGAGTAGGCTGAACCATTGCGACCAAAAAATAATTTTTGATCCCAATGGCTTCCTGAAAAACCAAGAAATGGGTATTTAAGGCCAAACTTGCGTAAATACGCTTAGCACATTAAAAAACGAAAGAAAAAAATAAAAGATAAAAAGATCAGGTGTTGAAATCAATATTAAAAATGGCATATCCTGACCAGGAGCACATGTGCTTTTCAGAAGGCAGAGCGCCATCTGGTGGAACAGAAATCAACTATTCATTGATTTAGCCTGTTCCCTGATATTTGGCCAACCCAATTTCTTGATAAATCAAGAAAAGCCATCCACGAACGCGTTTCGCGCTTTTGGCGCTCGTCAGCGTGGAGTAGGCTGAACCATTGCGACCAAAAAATAATTTTTGATCCCAATGGTTCAGCCTACTCCACGCTGACGAGCGCCAAAAGCGCGAAACGCGTTCGTGGATGGCTTTTCTTGATTTATCAAGAAATTGGGTTGGCCAAATATCAGGGAACAGGCTAAATCAATGAATAGTTGATTTCTGTTCCACCAGATGGCGCTCTGCCTTCTGAAAAGCACATGTGCTCCTGGTCAGGATATGCCATTTTTAATATTGATTTCAACACCTGATCTTTTTATCTTTTATTTTTTTCTTTCGTTTTTTAATGTGCTAAGCGTATTTACGCAAGTTTGGCCTTAAATACCCATTTCTTGGTTTTTCAGGAAGCCATTGGGATCAAAAATTATTTTTTGGTCGCAATGGTTCAGCCTACTCCACGCTGACGAGCGCCAAAAGCGCGAAACGCGTTCGTGGATGGCTTTTCTTGATTAATCAAGAAATTGGGTTGGCCAAATATCAGGGAACAGGCTAAATCAATGAATAGTTGATTTCTGTTCCACCAGATGGCGCTCTGCCTTCTGAAAAGCACATGTGCTCCTGGTCAGGATATGCCATTTTTAATATTGATTTCAACACCTGATCTTTTTATCTTTTATTTTTTTCTTTCGTTTTTTAATATATATATATATACTAGCGGATGTGTATCCGGCTTCGCCCGGGTTTTATTCGAGTGAAAGTTTGCCTAATGAATATTATTGATAATAATATTCGGGAATACACAGAATATTATGATAATATAATTCATTACGTCATATATTTATATAATATATGAATTTTATTTTTCGAGCAAACATATCAACTTTCTCTACTGAATAGATTTTTAAAAAGATATACATAAATAAAAATATCTAGATATACTACATGATCTTAGCCAAAAGGCCGATAAACGTTATTTTATATATAGAGATGACCTGGTTTCATGTGTTTTCTGCTCGAGTGAATGTTTCGCTGGTAGAATTTTGTTCCTGCCTACTATTAATCATTATCTGGCTTCGCCCGTGGTCTACTTTAGTGAATATTCCCCAAAAGATTTTTTTAATGCAATCAAGCATGATACGGCAATATTGTCATCATCATTTCTGACTAAAAAATTATTGTTGCTCAGTATTTGGTTAAATATAATTTTTCTTGGTTAAAGTTCGACAAAAAAAAAACTCTTCCAGATTTAACTCTCTGTCCTGTTCAAATTTCAGCGAGATTAGTTACATATTGAGAGCGTGCATAGCCGACAAACATATATATATATAAGGTAAAACCTATATAATAAAAATATAATAGTGATTCTATATTTAAAATTTAAAGAGTAAACTGATGAGAATGATAATTTATATCAAGTAGATTTGATTAGATTAGCAAGCTAAATCTAAATTAATTATAAAAATAAATAGTTGTTTAGTTTTATAGTTTAGTTTTGTATTAAAATTATCTTTATTACTTTGATTATTTAAATTCAAAATATAAAATTTGTAAATTGTTATTATTTAATAGAGAGAGAAAAAAAAATTCTTTACTTCTTACACATCATCCATATATATTTATAATTAATAACAATAAAATTTAACAACGTAACGTCTTTTGCAATCGGCTGTTACCCGTCATTTAGACATACTCTAATTTGTATATAGAATAATAGAAGTGAGAATATATTAAATAGTATAAATTTTAGTAGTTAGAGAAAAGAGAAAGACAGAACCATGCACTTTTTTCAAACTAATAATAGGAAAAAAAATTATAAAGAAGGTAGATAAGATTGTTAGTATATATATATATTAGATAATAAAAGGCATATATTGGATTTTATAAAAAAATGATTTTGCCAATATTTCGGCTGGCTGAACGCCAACCTTTATCGAGGCATTACAATCGAGTGTATACAAAAATGTAATGCCTCGATAAAGGTTGGCGTTCAGCCAGCCGAAATATTGGCAAAATATTTTTTTATAAAATCCAATATATGCCTTTTATTATCTAATGAATTAAATATGGATTGCTCTATTTTCAAAATATATATATATATTTTTTTTTTATTACAATTATTACAATTATTACAATTATTTTATTTCCAAAGCGCTATATCCCGCAAGGGATACTTGCGCCAAACAAGGAGAGAAGTTTGTTTACATAAGTTATTTACATTATTCAACGAATAAAAACATTAGAAATTCAGATTTTGTAGAAATTTTAGAATGTATTTACAAAATGAATTGAACTTTAGATATGATTTTTTATCGGAAATCAAATCGTTTAAATTATAAACAACTAGTTCATTCTTCATTCTATAATCTTGAAATGCTGGGCAATCGATCAGTAGATGTCTTGAGGTTTGTTCCTCCATACCACAAAAGCAACTTGAATCCTCCACTGCCTTTATTCTATTTAGAAAACTTTTGAAATTTCCGTGGTTTGTAACAAATTGAGTATTATAAAAATTTGGACGGAAGTATTTAGGGATTTCTTGGGGAAAAAAGCTTAAGAAAGTATTATTTGCTTCGTTTTTCAGAACATTCATTCTTGATTTGAGAAAGGTATCTATAATTCCTGGAATATATGGGTCATAAATTTGTTGATCATCTGGGGATAAGTTTCTCAGATCAGATATCATGATTCTGGATTCGATAAAGTCTGATATCAAAGGAATGTTGGCCAAACTATGAACACAGCTATATGATGTGGATTTATAGGCTTGTATACACCATGTCAGTATTTGATATTGGGTTGAATTTAGTTTTTGTAAACATTTTTTATTTAAATATTTGAACCAAATTTCGGCTCCATATGTAAGTATTGGTCTGAAAATGGATTTATATAAAGTTAGCCTTTTCTGGGTGCTTAAACCCCAAGATTTCCCGCAAATTGAGAAGAGATAATTTTTAAAACGTTTTGTACGATTTACTATTTCTTCTATGTGGTATGTAAAATTTATTTTGTTTCTTCTTCTGTGATTTGCAATTATTATTCCTAAAATTTTGGTCTTCAGAGTTGGTATGATTATTTCATTATTAAATTTGATTGGAATTTTTTCTTTGTTATGTAAATAAAGTATATTAGTTTTTTCTAGACTTATTTCAAGTTTGTTACTCTTACACCATACATCAATCGTATTTAATGCCTTTTCTATAACTAATTTCAGGTCTTTGCAATTGTTGTGCCAGCATATAATTGATACATCATCCGCATAACATACCACTTCACTATTAGGAACTTGATATCTGATCAAAAGATCGTTTAGTAATATTATCCATAGTAGTGGAGATAGCGGGCCACCCTGCGGACATCCCTTTGTAATTTGTTTATTTATTGTTAAGTTCTCATATGTAAATTTCGTTTTCCTCAATTTGAAATATGATTGAATAGTCCTTATTGAACTTTCCGGCAAGTTATCTTCATCTATTATTTTTAAGATCGCAGGCCACCATGCATTATCAAAGGCTCCCGCAATATCTATTGTGACCAGAGCTGTCAGTTCTTTGGTTTTGTGTTCCATTATTATATCGATTATATTATTCAAGGCTGTAATAGTAGATTTTGACTTGATGAATCCATGCTGTTTGGGACTTAATAAATTGTTTTGCATATAATATTCATAAATTTTCTTTTTAATAACCTTTTCGTAGATCTTAGACAGATTAGATGTTAACGAAATAGGTCGATAGCTTTTTATTGATTCGACGTTAGATTTGTTTGGTTTCATTAGAATTTTTAAAACTGTCGTTTTCCATTCCCTTGGAAAATATCCCATCTGAATACATTTATTTAATAACGAATGTAGCACCGGAAGTATCAGAGTCTTTGCGCATTTTATCATGTTATTACTGATATTATCTTGACCTGGTGACTTTTTAACATTGCTATTGTCAATTAGATATTCTATTTCTTCGGTATCAATATGGATAGCGCTTGAATTCCTTAGAAAAGGTTCGTAACTTCTAACCAATTCTTGTTGATGGTTGTCTTGATCAATTCTGTCTTCTGCAATTAATACATTTATTATGTCTGTAATGCGTTTTTCTTTTTCTGATTCTTGATTGTTGTCTATTATGGGAAGTCCTTTTTGCTTGTTTGAGGATTTGAGCTTTTTGAAAATTTTATATGCGTTACCAAAAGGATCATTTGATTCATTTTCTTCGATGAAAATTTTCAAACTATTTCTCTTTGCTTTCTTTATCATATTATTAAATTTGTTTCTGACTTGTTTAAATCTTGTTGCATCGATAGTCTTACTGTGATAAAATAAGTTTCTTACATAATGAAAATGTGTTTTCATTTGTTCAAGTTCTTTATTCCACCACTTTATCCCTGCATCGTATGCGTAGTTTTTTTATTTTACTTTTAATGATATGTAAGCTGCTTCTATTATGTTATCCGTGAGTTTGTTTACAACTTTATCAATATCCGTGCAATTTTCCACCATATCTGCCTCATTCTTTAATTTGATAAATTCTTGATACTTGAGATTTTTGAAGAAATTTGTCCAGTTGGCGTGTTTTTCATTGAATTTCCATGTAGAATTCTGTTTATCTTTTATATAATTAAATTTTGAGTGAATTTCAAATTGAATTGCCAAATGATCAGAAATATTCGTCAGTGATGAGGTGGCCCAATGTCTGATCATATTTATTGAAAGTCTATTCGAGATTGTTAGAGCTACTATACTTGCCCCTCTACATGTTGGAGTTTTATCGTTGTGAATGTACAAGTGATTTTCATTTATTATTGTTTGCAATTTGTAACCATTTGAATTTGTTATTTTATCAAACCAGATTGGATGACGGGAATTGAAATCTCCGCATAGGACTATAGGGTTATTTGAATAAGTATTAATCAAGTTTCTTATAAAATCTAAGTGAGTATCATTACAGGAATTGGGATGAAGGTAAAAATTTGCGATTACTACAAACGAATTTGAGGTTATGACAGATATTGCAGTACAGAATTGATTTGTAAAATTATCTAATTTTTTGAATTTTATATTTTTATTTACAATGATTGTTGCTGTGTAAATATTTTCTGATGCCTTTGAATGAATTATTGGTGAGTCTAAATCAAATATAACCTGTTTATTTAAAACATATGGTTCTTGAAGTAATATAATATCGGGTGGATTATTATTCGTTGAAATTGAAAGTTCGTTTAAAGCTGTCATACTTTTTCTAATATTCTGTTGTAAACATTTTATGTTTCCTCTATATGGTAGAGCAG
This sequence comes from Cordylochernes scorpioides, assembly GCA_030710605.1. NCBI lineage: Eukaryota > Metazoa > Arthropoda > Arachnida > Pseudoscorpiones > Chernetidae > Cordylochernes > Cordylochernes scorpioides. The sequence continues at coordinate 19,442,946 of CP092873.1, read as the reverse complement.
TGATCACCATGATTACAAATAACTAAATTCGTTATTCATTCCTCTTCTGAACCGATGAGATATTGAGTTCTTCTCACTGTTCTATCAACCTGCAATTTATATTGAGGACAGTCATTTGTATTTGGTTTATGGTTAATCGGACTATTCCTGAGTCTTGGATGCTTTGAACAGTTATGACATCTTAGCTCTTTTGTACAGACGTGATTGCCCTGGGCTCCACAGATACAGCATATTTGTACATTTGGACATTCTTTTGTTTTATGGTCTGGATTAAACTGAAAACAATTTTGGCATTGTTTTACTAGGATTTTATCTTGTATCTGACAACGTTCCAGGTCTGTATATAATGTATTGTTCATTCTTTTCATAAGTTGATAGGCTTTTGGGGAAACTCTCAGGACTATGCTTTGGGTTGGTGTGTTAGATTTCATTACGAATAATATCTTGATTTCATCTTCCATTCCGTTCAGCTCCTGATTCATATTGCAAATCGTGTTTACAAATGTGGTTGTATCGGTTAGTTTGGAAACGTTTTTCACCACCACTGTTGGATCTCTTTGCTTTGGAACAAAATTTTGCTTATTGTTTTTAATTCCTCAGATTTGTTCAATTCCTCTTGAAGTGAATTCATCTCTGTCATATTAGGCAATTTTATAATTACTGCGCTTCTTGTGTTAAACATTTTGTTGATTTTTATCTTTGTGCCCCTGTCTCTAATTTTCTTTATATCCTTAGAAATAGCCTGTATTATGGTTGAAGTAGGTTCATTGTTGGCTGGTGTTGCCATAAGCGTGAATTCTCTATTTTGAATTTGCTGATGTTTTACGATCAAATCTGATACATTTTCTCTTTTGCAATTTGTGCATAAGAAGGTCTATGAACTGAAATATCCTTTTCTATTTTATCAATCCTGCTGTCCATTACCTCTTTGATGGCTTCGGTTATTGTTTCTAGTTCAAATTCCTTTTTTATTTCTGTTATGGAGGAAATACCATCTTTTATTTGGTTTATATTTGTGCCAAGAAATGTCAGATCATTTTTGGTTAAATTTTTCTGAGTACTTTTAAATTTATTTGTGAAGTATTCAAGAACTTCATCAAGTTTTAATTTAATTGAATCTACAGCTGATTCCATTTATTTAGTTTCGTATAAGAATCTAAAATAAAGAGGAGTAAATTTGCATATTTTTATAAAATATAATATGAATTAACTTTTGTTATAAATTTGGTTATTATGTTTTGAAACCCTAATGGTAGACCAGACATATACAAAAAAAAATAAAATGAATTAATTAGTGGAAAGAGAGAAATCTGCTGGACCGGAGATTTTCAAATAGAAATCCAGCGACATTTCACTCCTGCTCTATAATGCCATAGATTTCTCTTCGACCGGATTTTATGTGTTAATATTAAGTTGTTTTAGTGAAACATTTATATGCACAGATTTAACAAATACAAGTGTTAAGAAATTTTAACTGTCACCTACCTCATCTGTGACGCCTTTTTCTGTAAACAGCTATTTCTGGTTAACATCTGTTGCGGGGGGGACACATGTTCGTCCCTTCAAAATTAGACTGCTTTCTCAGAAATTTCAGATCAATAAGACAACTGAAGAAGAAAGAAAATAGATAAGGGAAGAAAGTTAATCTTTATAATCTTTACAGTTAATTATATTAATATAACTGATTCAATTATTATTTATCTTTTAATTTTCTTTAAAAAGGTAAATTATTAGATGATTAATAAAGCTATTAATTTTGAAAATTCATTTTTATTTAATTTCCATTTTCCTTCCCAGAAATTGGAGATTAAATAAAATGAATTCTATATAATATTACTTTAAAAATCTTGTGAAAAGTTTTTAAATTAGTTATATAACACTGGTCAACAACATTTTTGCACAAGAGAACCTGATTATGTTTCTAGTGTAACTTTTCATGCTGAACTCAAAAATCTAATCAGAAATTTCCCATCACCTATGGTTTTTGCGTGACGGTCTTTTTTTAGTATTGGGATAAATACAGTAAAAAATGCAAACAATGTCACATAACTGGTTTATCAAAAAATATTTTTCTTTGTCCACAAATAAATATAATCTTATCTACATGTCCTGAATCCAAATATACCATTAGTGTTTTTCTATTACGCAATATTTCTGAGATACACCTACTTGAAATTTGGAAATATTATTAATATATAGGCATATATGAACGAAACATATTTATTATTGAAAAGCAGTGACAGTGGATTTTCTTCTATACTTTGCTTGTGGTAGATCCCTCTTGAGTGTCCAGCAGTCCGGCAAGCATAGCGGGACTCCATTTACCTTGGTACCGCTTCTCCATGCTTGATATATCTTGATGAAACCTCTCACCATGCTCATCGCTAACTGCGCCAAGATTGTCTGGAAAGAAATCTAGATGTGAATGCAGGAAATGGATCTTGAGGGACATGTTACATCCCAGTGCCTTGTAGGAAAGCAACAGATCATTAACTATGTCTCGGTAATTTTCAACCTTGACACTTCCTAAGAAGTTTTTGCAAACGTTTCTAAAGGAATTCCATGCTGCTGCTTCAACTTCATTCAAACTATTTTGAAAATTTCCATCCTGCTGCAATTCTCGAATCTGAGGTCCAACGAAAATGCCTTCTTTAATCTTCGCTTCACTTATACTAGAAATTTTTTGTTTTAGGTAGGCAAATCCACTGGCATTTCGATCCATTGTCTTGACAAAGTTCTTCATTAATCCCAGTTTAATATGTAATGGTGGTAAGTAAATATTTTCTGAATCGATCAGGGATAGATTTGCAATATTTTTATATCCTGGAGTAAAGATTTTACGGTTTGGCCAGATTTTTTTAATGTAATGCCTTTCCCTATCTCTGCTATCCCACTCACACAGAAAACAACAAAATTTTGTATATTCAAGCTGTAATCCACGCAAGAGAGCAACGACTTTCAAATCGCTGCATATTTTGCAACCGTATCTTTCATATTCTATCTTTTTCAAAAGCAGTTTCATGTTTTCGTAAATCTCTTTCATGTTGGATGCATGTACTTATCCCAATACTAAAAAAAGACCGTCAGGCAAAAACCATGGGTGATGGGAAATTTCTGATTAGATTTTTGGGTTCAGCATGAAAAGTTACAATAGAAACACCATCAGGTTCTCTTGTGCAAAAAAAAACGTTTTTTTTTTGTAGACCTGTGTAATTTAAGTTTAATTAACTGTTAAAGATTATAAATTTGTATTAGTTATTATTGAGAGAAATTATAAAAAGTTGATTTAATAAATGGATATTTCCATTTATTTTTTTTTAAGTATTTTATAATTGATATACTGTTGAAATATTTTACTTGTTTAATACTATATTTGTTTTTAATAAATTCCATGTTTAAATTTTTAACATCTTCTATGAAATTTTTTAATATATTATTTATTCTATAAAATCTTAGAAACTGACCAAAATACACAGCGTGACATTGAAAATGGAACACCAAGAAATAGTGGCCAGAAAATTATGCAAATATCAGGGTAGACGCGCCTAACCGAGTTATGCAAATGATGTGAAATGCGCAACTCTCGTGCGCACATGGAGTAAGATATAAGGGAAGGAACTTGCAGAAAGGACAGTATTCGTGTCGTTATTTCTTCAAGGAAAATCATTGTAGAAATTTTGTTCTTGTGTCAAAAGACACGTGTAATAACAGAGAATGCCAGGTCATCGTAAACGGAGGCAGTTCAAGCAGACAGATGCTTTTACGAGGGGCATGGTGATTGGACTGAAAAGGGCAGGTTGGTCCTTACGTCAAATCGCAGCTGATACACACCTTGGTGCGTCCACGGTGCACCGACTGTGGAGAAGATGGTTGGAACAAGGAAATGTGGCAATTTATAGGAATGTCGGTGCAATCAGAGTGACGTCAGCACACGTGGATCGGCGTATCCTTCGACAAGCAGTGGCAGCCCCACAAGCTACTTGTACCGCCATCCTGCAACATGTGCAAGACACCCTAGATCATTCCATCTCGACCAGAACCATTTCCCGTCGATTGGTTGCTAATGGCTTGCACTCATGCCGTCCGCTAAGAAGACTGCCATTGACCCCACCGAATAGGCGCCAACGTTTGGAATGGTGCCGGGATAGATCGACGTGGATGACGGAATGGCACAGGGTGGTGTTCTCAGATGAGTCGCCTTTCTGCTTGTCCAGTGATAGTCGCCGTGTACGCGTGTGGCGTCGACGTGGAGAAAGGTCCAATCCGGCAGCAATTGTGGAAAGCCCCACCGTGCGACAATGTGGAATCATGGTTTGGGGCGCAATCGCGTATGATTCCAGGTCACCTTTACTTCGTATTCAGGGCACTATGACGGCCCAACGATACGTTGATGATGTGCTGCAACCGGTGACACTCCCCTACCTTCAGAGGTACCCAATGCCCTTTATCAGCAGGATAACGCCCGACCGCACACTGCTCGCATTAGCCAACAAGCTCTGCAAGATGTACAGATGCTTCCCTGGCCACCGTACTCTCCTGATCTCTCACCAATCGAGCACGTCTGGGACATCATTGGACGCCGTTTGCATGCCTTGCCACAGCCGCGTTCAGAAGACGAACTGTGGCAAATGGTTGAGAGGGAATGGAGAGCCATCCCTCAGGACGCCATCCGTACTCTGATTGACTCTCTTCCTAGACGTGTTGCTGCGTGCATCGCCGTCCGCGGTGGTCCTACTTGCTACTAAGCCGACGCCGTTCTCGCTCTGTATTATGACTTTCATTTTGAAATAAAGATCACTTATTGTTCGTCCCTGTCTCTCTCTGTCTGCCGAGTTTCATCACTTTCTGGCCACTATTTCTTGGTGTTCCATTTTCAATGTCACGCAGTGTATATACCTTTGCAGCAATTTAATGATATATTAGAATTTATATTGCAGTATTTTATAATATTGAAATTATAATGACTTTTTTATTATAAATTTTAATAGCATTATTTGTAAGGTTTATATTTAGGTCTAAAAAGTTAACTTTTTTGTTTCTATTAATTTTTTCATTGTTCTTAAGTTTCAAGTATTTAGGATATATTTCAGGTATTATGTTTTTAAACTGTGGGTTATTAAATATAATAATGTCATCTACAAAACGGAACATTTGCCAATTAACATTATTTTGTATAAAGTATTATCTTTCGTACCAGAATAGTATTAGGTTGGCTAATAAAGGACTTGATGAAGTTCCCATGGGAACGCCTTTTGATTGAATATATATTTTATTTTTAAATTCTATATAATTAAAATTTTAAAATGTTTCCAGTAGAGTTTTTGCTGTTTTAAGATCTAATTTAATTGTTTTATATCTGTTATGAATAATTTTAATGTAGAAAGTTTTGTCATTAATTAATTCGTTAAATAAATTGGTTATTTTATTATTTAGATCTCTTAAACTTATTTTAGAATATAGGTCCTCAAAATCAAATGTGTGAACTGTATCAATGTTTGTCCAATTGTTCATTAAATAGTTAATGATTTTTCTATTTGAGTCGATAAATTTATAATTATATTTATTAGTTAATTTATTTATAACAAATTGGAGTGTTGAAACTAATTGTATATCAATGTTTTTTATAACTGAATTTACTCCTGATGTGATTGTTCTGAATGAGATTGGTTTTTTGTGTAATTTAGGAATTATATAGAACTTTGGTATGTTTGGATTTTTGTTGTAATTATAAATTTTTGGTGAATTTTCCACATTTTTGATGTCTTTTTTGATTTTTGTGGCTGTAGTTCTAGCAAAAGTGTATTTATTATTATTATCAATTTCCTTTTTTCGCATATCGTGGTATAGATTTTTACAAATGATGATAAATTATTGGAACATTTATCTATAGGAGTGATAATAAAGTCCTTCTGTAATTTAATTATATTTTCTTTAAAAGAAGGAATATCTGAATTAGCTTTTGTGTATTTAAGTGTATTATTATAATAATTTATAATTTCTTTTTTAATATTATGTTTCCATTCCAGAAAAGTAAATTCTGTGGAATACTGTATTTTATACTAGTTTTATTTATGAAAATGTCTATATCTTTTAATATAGATTTAATTGTATTATTATAATTGTGTTTAATTTGAGGTATATACTTATACCTTTTATTTAAAATATCCTGATATTCTGGATTTAAAAAGAAAAATTGCTAGTTAATATATGACCTGAGAGTTTATATTTATCTATATAGTTGTTGCAATTACATTTAATTTTTTTTTAATTTGTTAAATTATTAATAAATTGGTTATAATTGCAAAAAAAAAAAACTAAACTACCTATATTTTTGTTGTATCTCCAGATTGTTTTAAAATTTAAATTTTTTATAGAGAAAAGATTATTGATGTTTTGGTTATTAAAAATATCATTAAATTTAATATGATTAAATAAATTGTTATTAAATTTAATGATAATATTAATGTTATTAGTAGATTGTTTAATTTTTCTGTATTTAAAGATGTCGTGTGTGATATCTATTAATCTGTTAGTCAGATTATGAATTTTAATATATTCTATAAGTTTGATAAATGTATTATTATTTAGTTTAAATAATGTTTTAATAAATTTATCGATGAAGTTGTTAGTATACATTTGTTTTGGGTCCAGTAATTCTTCAAATTCAATGTAACCTAATTTATTGGTAGTTTTACCTCTAGTTTTATTAGGTTTAGTTTTAAATTCTTTTTTTTTTGTATTTGCAGCTGATTTCATAAGTTGAAATTTCTTCTGTTTGTGGTTTGTATGTGTGGTTTAATTCGTCATTAAGTCCATAAGGGAATAATGTGTTGTGTTTATAAATGTAGTAGTTTTCTAATAATAATCGTTGTTTTTTGTTTGGACATATGTCTAGTATTTCTATCTTAAAGTTGTTAAAAGTATGTAATTGATTGTGTTCTTTCATATATATATTACCAATTGATTTTTTTAGCGGGGATTCTATGTAGGTTTATTCGTATATTTAATGGATTACACGTTTGTCCTATATATGATAGTTGACAAATTTGGCATGTTAATTTATAAATAGTATTTACTAATTTACAACTAGTCGTTTGAAATGTGTCATGGTTCTTAAGAGAGGGACAAGTTTGACAATTCTTTCTTAGGCAATTTTTAGCGAGTTTTAATTAACATAAAAGAGGTGCTAACCCTAATATGTTTGTAGTTTTTTTAGTTTTTTAGTTTGTTATTCTTTTTAATATATTTTTTTAAAATATATTTTTCTTAATTGTTTTTGTGGTGATTAAATTTGTAATAAAATGAATAATTAATCTATAAAAATATAGATATTAATGTTTGTTATCTGTTATATTTTTAAGAATAACTAATAACAAACATCGTTAAACTAACAAAACACTGAAAAAAACAAAGGTTCTGAAGTTATTTTTTCTAAAATTACTTTTATAATTTATTTTTCCATAATCAAATAATATAAGATAATTAAAATCTGTATGGATTTTTTTTATTTATATTAGAATTTCTAATATAATTTAATTTGTATATTATATTAAATATAATAATATATCATAGAACAAGCTCATATAAATTAATATAGTGTAAAACCTATATAATAAAAATATAATAGTGATTCTATATTTAAAATTTAAAGGGTAAACTGATGAGAATCATAATTTATATCAAATAGATTTGATTAGATTAGCAAGCTAAATCTAAATTAATTATAAAAAAATAGTTGTTCAATTTTATAGATTAGTTTTGTATTAAAATTATCTTTATTACTTTGATTATTTAAATTCAAATTATAAAATTTGTAAATTGTTATTATTTAATAGAGAGAGAAAAAAAAAATATTTACTTCTTGCACATCATCCATATATATTTATAACTAGCGGATGTACCCGGCTTCGCCCGTGTTTTACCCGAGTAAAGGTTTGTCTAACGAATCTCTCGATAAAGTGAACATTTTTCCCGGTCCCTTGAAAAATACTCGATAAGTTGAATAAAATCAATATTAATCGGTACCCGAGTGAAGGTCTGTCTAACGAACATTTGTTAAAACAATTCTCTATAAACTTATAAAAAGAAATAGATATATTCTGATAATTAGAAACTGATAAAGTGATCATTTTTTCCCGGTCCCTGTGTGCCGTGTAATTCTGAATTTTGTCTTTCCTAATTTTCTACATTACAAAATCATCGTTTTATCTAGTGAACATTCTTTCCCGGTCCCTTGAAAAATACTCGATAAGGTTGAATAAATTCATGGTCGTTTATGGAAGATGGACGAAGTTCCCAGAGGTCACTTGGGCAAGCTCCCGCGAGGCTTTTTTTCTTGTCTACTTGGCACAGCTGTGTCACCAACTCTGCCCTGATTGGTCGGTGGGTACTTGGACTGTCGGCCGGCGGCCAGACGAATCCATTCTCTCACGGGGTGGGGCAGACCTAAGCCTATCTCCGTCGCAAGGTGGCGCTGCTTGCGAGTTAAAGCTACAAATCTGCAAATAACTCTAAGGATATTAAAGATATTCAAGAAATTATTTTTCGAAAACCTTTCCGGGGATATGCCTAATAATATCCCAAAATTTCACGGCGATTTGAAGTATGGTTTTTGAATCCATAGAGGACACACAGACATTCAATTATATATATATAGATTAATAACAATAAAATTTAACAACGTAACGTCTTTTGCAATCAGCTGTTACCCGTCATTTAGACATACTCTAATTTGTATATAGAATATTAGAAGTGAGAATATATTTAATAGTATAAATTTTAGTAGTTAGAGAAAAGAGAGAAAGACAGAACCATGCACTTTTTTCAAACTAATAATAAGAAAAAAAAATTATAAAGAAGGTAGATAAGATTGTTAGTATATATATATATATTTTTTATGATTTTATATTTTATCCTTTTTTTTTTAATTTTTTATTTTTTTTTATAATATGGATATATCTAGTTGTATTTAGTAATATATCTATAATATGAATTAACTTTTGTTATAAATTTGGTAATTATGTTTTGAAACCCTAATGGTAGACCAGACATATACAAAAAAAATTAAAATGAATTAATTAGTGGAAAGAGAAATCTGCTGGACCGGAGATTTTCAAATAGAAATCCAGCGACATTTCACTCCTGCTCTATAATGCCATAGATTTCTCTTCGACCGGATTTTATGTGTTAATATTAAGTTGTTTTATTGAAACACATTTATATGCACAGATTTAACAAATACAAGTGTTAAGAAATTTTAACTGTCACCTACCTCATCTGTGACGCCTTCTTCTGTAAACAGCTATTTCTGGTTAACATCTGTTGCGGGGGGGGACACATGCTCGTCCCTTCAAAATTAGACTGCTTTCTCAGAAATTTCAGATCAATAAGACAACTGAAGAAGAAAGAAAATAGATAAGGGAAGAAAGTTAATCTTTAAAATCTTTACAGTTAGTTATATTAATATAACTGATTCAATTATTATATATCTTTTTATTTTCCTTTAAAAAGGTAAATTATTAGATGATTAATGAAGCTATTAATTTTGAAAATTCATTTTTATATAATTTCCATTTTCCTCCCCAGAAATTGGAGATTAAATAAAATGAATTCTATATAATATTACTTTAAAAATCTTGTGAAAAATTTTAAATTAGTTATATAATTTAAGTTTATTTTAACTGTTTAAGATTATAAATTTGTATTAGTTATTATTGAGAGAAATTATAAAAAGTTGATTTAATAAATGGATATTTCCATTTATTTTTTAAAAGTATTTTATAATTGATATACTCTTGAAATATTTTACTTGTTTAATACTAAATTTTTTTTTAATAAATTCCATGTTCAAATTTTTAACATCTTCTATGAAATTTTTTAATATATTATTTAGGCTATAAAATCTTAGAAACTGACCAAAATATATACCTTTGCAGCAATTTAATGATATATTAGAATTTATATTGCAGTATTTTATAATATTGAAATTATGATTACTTTTTTTATTATAAATTTTAATAGCATTATTTGTAAGGTTTATATTTAGGTCTAAAAAGTTAACTTTTTTGTTTCTATTAATTTTTTCATTGTTCTTAAGTTTCAAGTATTTAGGATATATTTCAGGTATTATGTTTTTAAACTGTGGGTTATTAAATATAATAATGCCATCTACAAAGCGGAACATTTGTCAATTAACATTATTTTGTAGAAAGTATTCTCTTTCGTACCAGAATAGTATTAGGTTGGCTAATAAAGGACTTGATGAAGTTCCCATGGGAACGCCTTCTGATTGAATATATATTTTATTTTTAAATTCTATATAATTAAAATTTAAAAATGTTTCCAGTAGAGTTTTTGCTGTTTTAAGAACTAATTTAATTGTTTTATATCTGTTATGAATAATTTTAATGTAGAAAGTTTTGTCATTAATTAATTCGTTAAATAAATTGGTTATTTTAATATTTAGATCTCTTAAAATTATTTTAGAATATAGGTCCTCAAAATCAAATTTGTGAACTGTATCAATATTTGTCCAATTGTTCATTAAATAGTTAATGATTTTTTTATTTGAGTCGATAAATTTATAATTATATTTATTAGTTAATTTATTTATAACAAATTGTAGTGTTGAAGCTAATTGTATATCAATGTTTTTTATAACTGAATTTATTCCTGATGTGATTGTTCTGAATGAGATTGGTTTTTTGTGTAATTTAGGAATTATATAGAACTTTGGTATGTTTGGATTTTTGTTGTAATTATAAATTTTTAGTGAATTTTCCACATTTTTTGATGTCTTTTCTGATTTTTGTGGCTGTAATTCTAGCCAAAGTGTATTTATTATTATTATCAATTTACTTTTTTAGCATATCGTGGTATAGATTTTTACAAATGATAGATAAATTATTGGAACATTTATCTATAGGAGTGATAATAAAGTCCTTCTGTAATTTAATTATATTTTTTTTTAAAAGAAGGAATATCTGAATTAGGTTTTGTGTATTTAAGTGTATTATTATAATAATTTATAATTTCTTTTTTAATATTATGTTTCCCTTCCAGAAAAGTAAATTCTGGAATACTGTATTTTATACTAGTTTTATTTATGAAAATGTCTATATCTTTTAATATAGATTTAATTGTATTATTATAATTGTGTTTAATTTGAGGTATATATTTATACCTTTTATTTAAAATATCCTGATATTCTGGATTTAAAAAGAAAAATTGCTAGTTAATATATGACCTAAGAGTTTATATTTATCTATATAGTTGTTGCAATTACATTTAATTTTTTTAAAATTTGTTAAATTATTAATAAATTGGTTATAATTGCAAACTAAACTACCTATATTTTTGTTGTATCTCCAGATTGTTTTAAAATTTAAAATTTTTATAGGGAAAAGATTATTGATGTTTTGGTTATTAAAAATATCATTAAATTTGATATGATTAAATAAATTGTTATTAAATTGAATGATAATATTAATGTTATTAGTAGATTGTTTAATTTTTCTGTATTTAAAGATGTCGTGTGTGATATCTATTAATCTGTTAGTCAGATTATGAATTTTAATATATTATATAAGTTTGATAAATTTATTATTATTTAGTTTAAATAATGTTTTAATAAATTTATCGATGAAGTTGTTAGTATACATTTGTTTTGGGTCCAGTAATTCTTCAAATTCAATGTAACCTAATTTATTGGTAGTTTTACCTCTAGTTTTATTAGGTTTAGTTTTAAATTCATTTTTTTGTATTTGCAGCTGATTTCATAAGTTGAAATTTCTTCTGTTTGTGGTTTGTATGTGTGGTTTAATTCGTCATTAAGTCCATAAGGGAATAATGTGTTGTGTTTATAAATGTAGTTGTTTTCTAATAATAGTCGTTGTTTTTTGTTTTAACATATGTCTAGTATTTCTGTCTTAAAGTTGTTAAAAGTATGTAATTGATTGTGTTCTTTCATATATATATTACCAATTGATTTTTTTAGCGTGGTTTCTATGTAGGTTTATTCGTATATTTAACAGATTACACGTTTGTCCTATATATTACAATTATTACAATTATTTTATTTCCAAAGCGCTATATCCCGCAAGGGATACTTGCGCCAAACAAGGAGAGAAGTTTGTTTATATAAGTTATTTACATTATTCAATGAATAAAAACATTAGAAATTCAGATTTTGTAGAAATTTTAGAATGTATTTACAAAATGAATTGAACTTTAGATATGATTTTTTATCGGAAATCAAATCGTTTAAATTATAAACAACTAGTTCATTCTTCATTCTATAATCTTGAAATGCTGGGCAATCGATCAGTAGATGTATTGAGGTTTGTTCCTCCATACCACAAAAGCAACTTGAATCCTCCACTGCCTTTATTCTATTTAGAAAACTTTTGAAATTTCCGTGGTTTGTAACAAATTGAGTATTATAAAAATTTGGACGAAAGTATTTAGGGATTTCTTGGGGAAAAAAGCTTAAGAAAGTATTATTTGCTTCGTTTTTCAGAACATTCAATCTTGATTTGAGAAAGGTATCTATAATTCCTGGAATATATGGGTCATAAATTTGTTGATCATCTGGGGATAAGTTTCTCAGATCAGATATCATGATTCTGGATTCGATAAAGTCTGATATCAAAGGAATGTTGGCCAAACTATGAACACAGCTATATGATGTGGATTTATAGGCTTGTATACACCATGTCAGTATTTGATATTGGGTTGAATTTAGTTTTTGTAAACATTTTTTATTTAAATATTTGAACCAAATTTCGGCTCCATATGTAAGTATTGGTCTGAAAATGGATTTATATAAAGTTAGCCTTTTCTGGGTGCTTAAACCCCAAGATTTCCCGCAAATTGAGAAGAGATAATTTTTAAAACGTTTTGTACGATTTACTATTTCTTCTATGTGTTATGTAAAATTTATTTTGTTTCTTCTTCTGTGATTTGCAATTATTATTCCTAAAATTTTGGTCTTCAGAGTTGGTATGATTATTTCATTATTAAATTTGATTGGAATTTTTTCTTTGTTATTTAAATAAAGTATATTAGTTTTTTCTAGACTTATTTCAAGTTTGTTACTCTTACACCATACATCAATCGTATTTAATGCCTTTTCTATAACTAATTTCAGGTCTTTGCAATTGTTGTGCCAGCATATAATTGATACATCATCCGCATAACATACCACTTCACTATTAGGAACTTGATATTTGATCAAAAGATCGTTTAGTAATATTATCCATAGTAGTGGAGATAGCGGGCCACCCTGCGGACATCCCTTTGTAATTTGTTTATTTATTGTTAAGTTCTCATATGTAAATTTCGTTTTCCTCAATTTGAAATATGATTGAATAGTCCTTATTAAACTTTCCGGCAAGTTATCTTCATCTATTATTTTTAAGATCGCAGGCCACCATGCATTATCAAAGGCTCCCGCAATATCTATTGTGACCAGAGCTGTCAGTTCTTTGGTTTTGTGTTCCATTATTTAATCGATTATATTATTCAAGGCTGTAATAGTAGATTTTGACTTGATGAATCCATGCTGTTTGGGACTTAATAAATTGTTTTGCATATAATATTCATAAATTTTCTTTTTAATAACCTTTTCGTAGATCTTAGACAGATTAGATGTTAACGAAATAGGTCGATAGCTTTTTATTGATTCGACGTTAGATTTGTTTGGTTTCATTAGAATTTTTAAAACTGTCGTTTTCCATTCCCTTGGAAAATATCCCATCTGAATACATTTATTTAATAACGAATGTAGCACCGGAAGTATCAGAGTCTTTGCGCATTTTATCATGTTATTACTGATATTATCTTGACCTGGTGACTTTTTAACATTGCTATTGTCAATTAGATATTCTATTTCTTCGGTATCAATATGGATAGCGCTTGAATTCCTTAGAAAAGGTTCGTAACTTCTAACCAATTCTTGTTGATGGTTGTCTTGATCAATTCTGTCTTCTGCAATTAATACATTTATTATGTCTGTAATGCGTTTTTCTTTTTCTGATTCTTGATTGTTGTCTATTATGGGAAGTCCTTTTTGCTTGTTTGAGGATTTGAGCTTTTTGAAAATTTTATATGCGTTACCAAAAGGATCATTTGATTCATTTTCTTCGATGAAAATTTTCAAACTATTTCTCTTTGCTTTCTTTATCATATTATTAAATTTGTTTCTGACTTGTTTAAATCTTGTTGCATCGATAGTCTTACTGTGATAAAATAAGTTTCTTACATAATGAAAATGTGTTTTCATTTGTTCAAGTTCTTTATTCCACCACTTTATCCCTGCATCGTATGCGTAGTTGTTTGATTTTACTTTTAATGATATGTAAGCTGCTTCTATTATGTTATCCGTGAGTTTGTTTACAACTTTATCAATATCCGTGCAATTTTCCACCATATCTGCCTCATTCTTTAATTTGATAAATTCTTGATACTTGAGATTTTTGGAGAAATTTGTCCAGTTGGCGTGTTTTTCATTGAATTTCCATGTAGAATTCTGTTTATCTTTTATATAATTAAATTTTGAGTGAATTTCAAATTGAATTGCCAAATGATCAGAAATATTCGTCAGTGATGAGGTGGCCCAATGTCTGATCATATTTATTGAAAGTCTATTCGAGATTGTTAGATCTACTATACTTGCCCCTCTACATGTTGGAGTTTTATCGTTGTGAATGTACAAGTGATTTTCATTTATTATTGTTTGCAATTTGTAACCATTTGAATTTGTTATTTTATCGAACCAGATTGGATGACGGGAATTGAAATCTCCGCATAGGACTATAGGGTTATTTGAATAAGTATTAATCAAGTTTCTTATAAAATCTAAGTGAGTATCATTACAGGAATTGGGATGAAGGTAAAAATTTGCGATTACTACAAACGAATTTGAGGTTATGACAGATATTGCAGTACAGAATTGATTCGTAAAATTATCTAATTTTTTGAATTTTATATTTTTATTTACAATGATTGTTGCTGTGTAAATATTTTCTGATGTCTTTGAATGAATTATTGGTGAGTCTAAATCAAATATAACCTGTTTATTTAAAACATATGGTTCTTGAAGTAATATAATATCGGGTGGATTATTATTCGTTGAAATTGAAAGTTCGTTTAAAGCTGTCATACTTTTTCTAATATTCTGTTGTAAACATTTTATGTTTCCTCTATATGGTAGAGCAGTGATCACCATGATTACAAATAACTAAATTCGTTATTCATTCCTCTTCTGAACCGATGAGATATTGAGTTCTTCTCACTGTTCTATCAACCTGCAATTTATATTGAGGACAGTCATTTGTATTTGGTTTATGGTTAATCGGACTATTCCTGAGTCTTGGATGCTTTGAACAGTTATGACATCTTAGCTCTTTTGTACAGACGTGATTGCCCTGGGCTCCACAGATACAGCATATTTGTACATTTGGACATTCTTTTGTTTTATGGTCTGGATTAAACTGAAATCAATTTTGGCATTGTTTTACTAGGATTTTATCTTGTATCTGACAACGTTCCAGGTCTGTATATAATGTATTGTTCATTCTTTTCATAAGTTGATAGGCTTTTGGGGAAACTCTCAGGACTATGCTTTGGGTTGGTGTGTTAGATTTCATTACGAATAATATCTTGATTTCATCTTCCATTCCGTTCAGCTCCTGATTCATATTGCAAATCGTGTTTACAAATGTGGTTGTATCGGTTAGTTTGGAAACGTTTTTCACCACCACTGTTGGATCTCTTTGCTTTGGAACAAAAATTTTGCTTATTGTTTTTAATTCCTCAGATTTGTTCAATTCCTCTTGAAGTGAATTCATCTCTGTCATATTAGGCAATTTTATAATTACTGCGCTTCTTGTGTTAAACATTTTGTTGATTTTTATCTTTGTGCCCCTGTCTCTAATTTTCTTTATATCCTTAGAAATAGCCTGTATTATGGTTGAAGTATGATAGTTGACAAATTTGGCATGATAATTTATAAATAGTATTTACTAATTTACAACTAGTCGTTTGAAATTGTTCGCGGGTCTGTTGCGGGGGGGGGGGACACATGTTCGTCCCTTCATGAGTGAAATGTCGCTGGATTTCTATTTGAAAATCTCCGGTCCAGCAGATTTCTCTCTTTCCACTAATTAATTCATTTTAATTTTTTTTTTGTATATGTCTGGTCTACCATTAGGGTTTCAAAACATAATAACCAAATTTATAACAAAATTTAATTCATATTATAAATATATTACTAAATACAACTAGATATATTCATATTATAAAATAAAAAAAATTGAAAATTACAAAAAAAAAAGGATAATATATAAAATTATAAAAAATATATATATATACTAACAATATTATCTACCTTCTTCACAATTTTTTTTCTTATTATTAGTTTGAAAAAAGTGCATGGTTCTGTCTTTCTCTCTTTTCTCTCTATATATATAACTACTAAAATTTATACTATTAAATATATTCTCACTTCTATTATTCTATATACAAATTAGAGTATGTCTAAATGACGGGTAACAGCCGATTGCAAAAGACGTTACGTTGTTAAATTTTATTGTTTTTAATTATAAATATATATGGATGATGTGTAAGAAGTAAAGAATTTTTTTTTCTCTCTCTATTAAATAATAACAATTTACAAATTTCATAATTTGAATTTAAATAATCAAAGTAATAAAGATCATTTTAATACAAAACTAAACTATAAAACTAAACAAGTATTTATTTTTATAATTAATTTAGATTTAGCTTGCTAATCTAATCAAATTTACTTGATATAAGTTATCATTCTCATCAGTTTACTCTTTAAATTTTAAATATAGAATCACTATTATATTTTTATTATATAGGTTTTACACTATATATATATATATATATATATATATATATGTTCCCGGCTTCGCCCGATTTTTACCCGAGTAAAAGTTTGCTTAACAAACATTTGTTAAAACGATTCTAGCAAACATCCAATCCCTACTGAATCTATACTTGTCTACACTCTCGATAATTTTTTACCGGTCCCTTGAAAAATACTCGATAAGTTGAAAAAATCAGTATTAATTGGTCCACTCGGTAATTTGAAGTTGAAGGAATTGTATCTTGCCACAAACGAAGATTTGTAAATAACTGTATTTAGCGAATGTACCCGGCTTCACAGTTTTAATCCGAGTAAAAGTTTGCCTAACGAACATTTGTTAAAACAATTCTAGAAAACATCCAATCCACCTATATATTGATAAATGTATATAAATTTAAATATTGTTATATGCATTTAAATATATTTTTGAAACACATAATTTTTTGAAAACATTTATTATATTTTAAATAAGATATTGTCACTTTTGTGAATTTGATAATTAATTATTTCTTTTTCTCAATGAATTATATATATTAATTTAAAATATCATTTTTGTTATCATCATCACATACAATGTAATTTTTTTGTATAAACAAACGATAATAAACAACAACAATTCGGGGCTCAAAAAATCATTTATTATGGTTAGCAGCTCCGTAAATAAAGATATTTTCACAACAACAATTAAAGTTGCATCATCATTTTTATAAAACAACAGCAAATTAAATTAACAATGTAAAAAAATATATTTTAATATTACATTTTAACATTTAACACGAAACGTTACAATTTTTTCTTTAAATATATATTAATATTGAAATGCCAAGTATTTTTACGTCATTGGAATATTATATTACTAAATTCTCAAATTAAATGTATTATACTTGGAAAACATTTTAAGCATTGTTACAATTTTTAAATATAATTTTACCAGACGCCGCTAGAGGCGCTGCTTGCGAGTGAAAGTAGAAAATTTGCAAATAAAATTGCAAAGAATATTTATTTCAAATCAACTTCAAACCAGAAATCTTCCCAGTAGTATAATAAATAACTTCCTAAAGTTTCACGGCGATTGGATAATCTTACCTTTTAAAAACATTCATTGTGTGGACAAACTAACATTCATCGTGTAAACAAACCACGTGTTAATTATTAACCAATCAAATTCATTTATCGTCGCGACCAGTGCTGCGCCCAAGCGGTAAAAGGCTGGAACTAACGCTTTTTGGTTTTTTTATTTTTTAAAAAAAGCCCATTAAATTTTTAGTTTTTTGAATAGCCTATATGTTAAACGAAATCTTCAGCTACCTACATGCGAAATTTCATAAAGTTTTATTCTGTAGATTTTTCGCAACGCGATAACAAACATGGATTTTGGATTTCATTTTTATAGATATAAGGATATTTAAATTTATTGTGTACTTCACACTGTAGGGGTAAATATGGATTTGTTTGAATTAAAAAAAAAACCTTAGTACCGTGGTTATACCTGTCGAAGGGCTGTTGAGCCCAAAAGCTTGTATTGCCGATATATATAAAAAAAGAAACTCTTACCTCAACGAATTTTTGTTTATTTATAATTATATCTGAGATATTATATTATTAACTCGGTATATGTATATATATAGACAGTACTGGTCAATAAGATTGCTACATGAAGAAGGCGTCACCCTACAGACGTGAAATTTGAGCAGAAAGAATGAAATGCTATGTGCGTGTTTCTACACGCCAGTTATCAATAAACTGTAGCATCGTGTTAAAAAAAGCTGCATGGAATGTTTCACCTCAACATGCTATCCATTCGCTTAATCTTCAGGCCTTTAGCTGTTTTCATTGCTTGCAGAGAAGGGCGTTGAGCCCGAAAGCTTGTATTTCCGTTATATATTAAGTAAATTCTTCCCTCTGCGAATTGTCTTTTATTTATATAATCTAGGATTATTTTAAATTCATTAAAAATATATTTAATATATATCTATTTTTATATGAATTAAAACCATTAAGTACACAACTGTTTTATTTCTAATTTAAAAAATAAACTTTTTTCTACTATCTTTCCTCACCTGTGGCTAACCCTACAAACGGTTGCGCCAATTTAATAAAAAATCGGCTTTAAAGCTCTAAAATTTGTGTTGGGCGATTCTGCTTGAATATGAGACACGAATTGAGCCATCATGTTAGAGCCGCATGTGAAGTTATACCGGAACCTGCCATGTAATAACTCAAACATCAGGCGTATAGGTGCTTTATTGCATCCAGATATGACTCCACTAAATACTGATTTGGGTGGTGGCGTCTTGTCCATGGAGCAGATCAGATCGGACCGTGCACCCTGATCACAATACCAGCCAGCAAAGGTGCCTTGTTCGTATGGATGTCCTCTTTTGGATTGAGGATCGTCAATTTATGATTTTGTTTCTCCATGGAATGGGGAGGTGCCATTGCCCTGTTAATCAGCCACATTTCAGAGTTCCCTGTTCACGGTTACCGTAGCGACTCGGAGCTCACGACAACGTACTTCGCCCTACAGAGCAGTCCCTTACTTGTGCTGCTTCTCCTGCCTACCAAGTAGTGGAGAGGTTGGACTTCTGGGCAGGAAGTACTGATTTTCTTGAAATGTTAATCACTTGTTATTCCTAGTTTAATGTATTTTCGTTCAATAAATATTATTTTTCAATAAAAATAATCTCTTGCATTAATATGGAGTAAAGGTATAACAGGCCTCCATGGAAAATATATTTTCAAAAACATATTTTCTATCTTTCGGGAACGAACTCTCTTCTACAGGTGAAAACGTGGTATAATTATACCTGGAGATTGGATACTTTTTCTTGGAGCCCTGATATATTTTTACTCAAAATATCATTTTTATTTTCATTTCTTCTCCCCTGGTATAGCAATTTTAATAACGTTGTAGTGATGTTTATATGTAAATAGGATATAATTTGAATGATAGGAAAATAATTTCATATATAGTTATAAATAGTGGGTAATCAATAATCTATAACCCAATAACTATTAGAGCTGGTAGATTTATATAATTAAATACAATTCAAATTTCTCTAATGGGTCAGTGCTGTTTTGATTGATTATTTATATACCTTTATTTATTTTTTGTTTTTAATATAAACACCTGACATTTTTATATTGTTCTTTAAAATGAAAAGCGTATTTACGCAAACTTGGCTTTAAATATCCATTACTTGATTTCTCAGGAAGCCTCTGGGACCAAATTTTGGTTATAGAGGTACAGTCTCTGCCACCCTGACGAGAACCAACAGCCCGAAACGCTTTCGTGGATGGGTTTTTCTTGATTTATCAAAAAATTGGGTTGGCCAAATATCACGGAACAAGTTAAATAAAGGTTTAGTTTAAATTTGTTCCACTAGATGGCGCTCTGCTATCTAGAAATGCTCATGTGAGCCTGGTTAGGATATGTCTTTTTTGTTGTTTTTGATACCCTTATTTATTACAGTAATTAGGTGATTTTCCAAAAAAAAATTAGAAAATAAAAGTAACTTTTAAATGAAATTAATTTTACATTGGGCTCTTCACACATCATACTTGAAATAAAGTGAGATTATAATAAACTGAGATAAATAGGTCTAAATCAGCCTAACTTAGAAAAAAATTCCACAATGCTGATCACATCCTAAATGAGAGAGAGTTCAAACAGTAACTTTTAAAAATAAACTTGGTAGATTTAGATTAAGCATATGATAAATATATATTCAAGACTATTATAAACGCGTATGATTATTTTGAAAAATAAACAATTACTAATTCCCTTACTGCAATGGAAAAATTAATGGGAGGGCCTGGCTCATCAGTGGTGAACCCTCCCTTTAATTTTTCCATTGCAGTAAGGGAGGTAGTAATTGTTTATTTTTCAAAAGAATCATACGGGTCTATAATAGTTTCGAATTTTGATAACAGATGGCTCGCTAATGTATCATAACAAATATATATCATACTAGCGGATGTATACCCGGCTTCGCCCGGGTTTTATCCGAGTGAAGGTTTGCTTAACGAATATTATTGATAATATTATTATTGATAATAATATTCCGAAAACACGGAATATTATGATAATAATGATAATAATATTCGTTGCAATATATATTTATAAAATATATAAAATATATTTTTCGAGCAAACATATCCACTCTCTATACTGAATATATTTTTAAAAAGATAAATATAAATAAAAAATATCTAGAGATAAACTAAACGATCTTAGCCAAAAGGCCGAGAAACGAAATTTTATATATTGAGATGACCTGGCTTCGTGTGTGTCTTCTGCTCGAGTGAATGTTTCGCAGGTAGAATTTTGTTCCTGCCTACTGAAAATTATTATCTAGCTTTGCCCGTTGTCTGTTTTAGTGAATATTCCCTTAAAGAATTTTGTTTATGTCAATCAAGCATGATACAGCAATATTGTCATCATCATTTCTGACTAAAAAATATTGTTGCTCAGTACCTGGTTATTTAGAATTTTTCTTGGTTAAAGCGCGACAAAAAACTCTTCCAGATTTAACTCTCTGTCCTGTTCAAATTTCAGCGAGTTTAGTTACATATTGAGGGCTTGCATAGCCGACAAACATATATACACTGCGTGACATTGAAAATGGAACACCAAGAAATAGTGGCCAGAAAATTATGCAAATTTCAGGGTAGACGCGCCTAACCGAGTTATGCAAATGATAAAAATGCGCAGCTCTCGTGCGCACATGGAGTAAGATATAAGGGAAGGAACTTGCAGAAAGGACAGTATTCGTGTCGTTATTTCTTCAAGGAAAATCATTGTAGAAATTTTGTTCTTGTGTCAAAAGACACGTGTAATAACAGAGAATGCCAGGTCATCGTAAACGGAGGCAGTTCAAGCAGACAGACGCTTTTACGAGGGACATGTTGATCGGACTGAAAAGGGCAGATTGGTCCATACGTCAAATCGCAGCTGATACACACCTTGGTGCGTCCACGGTGCACCGACTGTGGAGAAGATGGTTGGAACAAGGAAATGTGGCAATTTATAGGAATGTCAGTGCAACCAGAGTGACGTCAGCACGTGTGGATCGGCGTATCCTTCGACAAGCAGTGGCGGCCCCACAAGCCACTTGTACCGCCATCCTGCAACACGTGCAAGACACCCTAGATCATTCCATCTCGACCAGAACCATTTCCCGTCGATTGGTTGCTAATGGCTTGCACTCATGCCGTTCGCTAAGAAGACTGCCATTGACCCCACCGAATAGGTGCCAACGTTTGGAATGGTGCCGGGCTAGATCGACGTGGATGACGGAATGGCACAGGGTCGTGTTCTCAGATGAGTCGCGTTTCTGCTTGTCCAGTGATAGTCGCCGTGTACGCGTGTGGCGTCGACGTGGAGAAAGGTCCAATCCGGCAGCAATTGTGGAACGCCCCACCGTGCGACAACGTGGAATCATGGTTTGGGGCGTAATCGCGTATGATTCCAGGTCACCTTTACTTCGTATTCAGGGCACTATGACGGCCCAACGATACGTTGATGATGTGCTGCGACCGGTGACACTCCCCTACCTTCAGGGGGTACCCAATGCCCTTTATCAGCAGGATAACGCCCGACCGCACACTGCTCGCATTAGCCAACAAGCTCTGCAAGATGTACAGATGCTTCCCTGGCCACCGTACTCTCATGATCTCTCACCAATCGAGCACGTATGGGACATCATTGGACGCCGTTTGCATGCCTTGCCACAGCCGTGTTCAGAAGACGAACTGTGGCAAATGGTTGAGAGGGAATGGAGAGCCATCCCTCAGGACGCCATCCGTACTCTGATTGACTCTCTACCTAGACGTGTTGCTGCGTGCATCGCCGTCCGCGGTGGTCCTACTTGCTACTAAGCCGACGCCGTTCTCGCTCTGTATTATGACTATCATTTTGAAATAAAGATCACTTATTGTTCGTCCCTGTCTCTCTCTGTCTGCCGAGTTTCATCACTTTCTGGCCACTATTTCTTGGTGTTCCATTTTCAATGTCACGCAGTGTATATATATATATATATATGTTCCCGGCTTCGCCGGTTTTATCCTAGTAAAGGTTTGCCTAACGAACATTTGTTAAAACGATTCTAGCAAACATCCAATCCCTATATTGAATCTACACTTGTCTATACTCTCGATAATTTTAAATTTTTTCCAGGTCTCTTTAAAATACTCGATAAGTTGAATAAAATAAATATTAATTGGTCCACTAAGTAATTTGAAGTTGAAGGAATGGTATCTTGCCACAAACGAAAATTTGTAAATAACTGTATTCAGCGAATGTACCCGGCTTCGCCCGGTTTTTACCCGAGTAAAAGTTTGCCTAACGAACATTTGCTAAAACGATTCTAGAAAACATCCAATCCACCTATATATGGATTTATAAACGTATATAAATATTGTCATATTCGTTTGAATATATTTTTTGAAACATAATTTTTTTAAAAACATTTAATAATTTTTAAAAAAAATATTGTCACGCGTTTGTGGATTTTATAATTAATTATTTCTTTTTTTTTTTTCAATGAATTATCTATATTAATTTAAAAATTCATTTTTGTTATCATCATCGCAAACAATGTAATTTTTTATATAAACAAACGATGAAAATAACAACAATTAAATTTGCATTATTATAAAACAACAGCAAATTAAATTAACAATGTAAAAATATATTTTAACATTACAACATTTTAACATTTAACACAAAAACGTTATAATATTTTCTTTAAATATATATTAATATTGAAATGCCAAGTTTTTTTTACAACGCGTCTTTGGAATATTATATTACCATATTTATAATTAAATTTATTATACTTGGAACACATTTTAGCATTTTTACAATTTATAAATGTAATTTCACCAGATACCGCGAGAGGCGCTGCTTGCGAGTGAAAGTAGATAGCAAAGAATATTTATTTCAAATCGAATTTAAACCAGAAATCTTCTCAGTAGTATAGTAAATAACTTCCTAAAGTTTCACGGCGATTGGATAATCTTACCTTTTAAAAACATTCATCGTTTGAACAAACTAACATTCAACGTGTAAACAAACCACGTGTTAATTATTAAACAATCAAATTCATTTATCGTCGCGACCAGTGCTGCCCTCAAGCGGTAAAAGGCTAAAAAAGTTAATGTGCTTTTTAAAAAAAAATAAAAAACCAACAAGCGATAGTTCTATCGCTTGTTGGTTTTTTATTTTTTTTTAAAAAGCACATTAACTTTTTTAGTTTTTTTTTAATAGCCTATATGTTAAACGAAATCTTCAGCTACCTACATGCGAAATTTCATAATGATTGATTCAGTAGATTTTGCGCTATGCGATAACAAACATCGATTTGAATTTCATTTTTATAGATATAAGGATTAGAACTATTTTATCGTGATATTTTATAATTAAAACAGAATTTTCTACTGTTCTTACAGCGATGAAACATATTTTCATAAATGACTGGAACGGTCTGATGGATTATAATGGGTATTACTTTGATAGAAGAGCTAAAAGAATGGCTTCAATTTTTATTGTAAAATCCAATGTTTTGATTCACAGGAATCAACTTTGATATATTTTGTTTTAGACTGGCGACCCAAACCTGAACGGCCCACATCAGTTGATGTAAGTAAAATATTCCCAATTTTAAAATTACTGATTCTATCTTATTGAATATTTAATATACAGTTAAACCTGTATATAGCGCCCCCTCTTGGGACTCACCAAAATAGGGCGCTATAAAGAAGAAGGTGCTATTTAGAGGGGGCGCTATAGACAGGTTTAACAGTATATTTAAGTTTATTATCATCATTTAAAATAACAAAGAACAATAAAATAATTAATTATAATACATTAAATACCAACTAGTCATGTAATGTTGCCAAGTGTCTGTGAACAGGCGGATGGAAGCTTTGTATTGTGAATCAAAATGTAAAAAATAGGGTTATATTTACCATCATACAAATATTTAAAATATGATATGTGATACCTTTGTCTGTCTAGAGTAAGTAACACTGGAAGTACTATTTTATTTGTTTAATTAACAGAGATGTGAATATATTTACTCATATTAAGTTTTAAAATCTGAAGAGGGAATTGGGAGACCTCTGACAGCAGGATTCCACGGTTCTCCAACCACAGAACAGCTTGGTGTTTAGATTCCTTATTTCGTTATTGGTTTACCACTCACTTCTACTTCAGTTTTTATTGAACATTTCACTTTTCTATCTTTTTTTCCATGACTTACTTCTAGCTTATATCTTTCCACCACTCCTCTAACTTTTGTTCTGTTACACATTTCTGGCTTTACTCCTCCACTATTTTTCTTGGTTTTTGTCCTTCCTCTACTTTTCTAGCTTTTTCCATGACTTACTTCTAGCTTATATCTTTTTACCACTCATCTAACATTTCTTCTGTTACATATTTTACTTTACTCCTCCACCGTTTTACTTGAAATTTGTCCTTCCTCTACTTTTCTAGCTTTTTCATGACTTCTTTATAGCTTATATCTCCCCACCACTCATCTAACCTTTGTTCTTTCACACATTTTGGCTTTTCTCCTCCACTCTTTTTCTTGATTTGTGTCCTTCCTCTACTTTTTCTAGCTTTTACCCTTCCATCATTATTGCCAACAACTTCCACACATCTACTTCTACTTTCTCGCATTCCTCATCACACCCACTTTCCTAACTGTTTTAATCCGTTTGTTTGTACACAACAATCCCTTGTATCAATATCAAGGGGGATATATCAAGCCACCAGGTATAGGTTTCTTTTTGAATTAACCATTCGCTTCTCATGAGGGTTGTATGAGGGAGGCCTATTGATTAATTTAAAATATTGATTACTTGATGTATAATGATATTCTTTTCTTGGTGTTCAAGTTTTGATATATGGCCATTTCGGCTCCATTTATTATTCTGATTGGATCTGGGTTTGCATATACAGTAGAACCTCTCTTTAATGGGCACCCCGCTAGTGGACATTCCTACACAAAGGACATTTTTCATTTACAAAATTACCATTTCAACAATTAGGTGTCCGTTACAGAGAGGTTCTACTGTACCTATATTTCATACTTTTAAAATCTAAAGGAGAATGGGCAGACTTTTGACAGCAGAATTTCAATGTCCTCGGTTCTCCAACCACTGGACAGCTTGGCGTTTGGATTCCTTTTTCGTTATTGGTTTACCAATCACTTATTTTACTTCAGTTTTTATTGAACATTTCACTTTTCTATCCCTGGATACCTGATATTTTTACCTTAATTTAGTCTATATGAGATATTAAGAAGTGATATATAGTGAAATTTTGTAATTCTGTGCAGGATGACGACCAATGCCCGGTCCCACCTCCCACCACACCTCTCCATCGGCCTAAACAGGCCAAAAGAAAGTAAGTTTCTATTCACAACATCCACAGAGCTAGATGACATTAAATGATATTTCCAGAACCAACTCCGGCCTTAACAGGAAGAGTCCTGTCACCAAGAGACTCCTGAAGGTCAAGCACCTTCTTAAAGATTTAAAAAAGAAGCTGCAGTACGTCGAGTATTACGGTAATTATGTTATTCTACTTGGATATAAAATCACATCAAGTGATTCTAATTATTATCTAGGAAACATCTCTAAAGATTCAATGTAAAGATACAAGGTAGGATCAATAAATAAGCTGAATTATAATTTATTTAAAATTTACGACTTGATTTATTCGAAATAATCACCTAGGCTTTCTATACATCGTCTCCATCGTTCTGGCAACGTGTAAATAACCTCTTTATAGGCACTCTTAGGAAGCGTGTTAAAAAAATCTTGCACCACTTTCTGGACATCTTCATCCGAGTCAAATCGCTTTCCCTTTAACTCTTTCTTTAGTAGTCCAAAAAGGAAATAGTCAGAGAGGGCTAGGTCTGGACTATATGCAGGATGTTCTAAAACTTCAAAACCTAATTTAATGATTGTAGATACAGTTTTACATGATGTATGCGGCCTTGAATTATCATGAAGGAAGAGAACACCATTACTAAGCTTCCCTCTTCTTTTGTTTCTTATACCGGGCTTTAGATTATTTACAAGAATGTCACAATAAAGGTCGCTGTTCATACGTTGCTTTGATAAAAAAAATCAAGACAGATTGGTCCATCAACATCCCAAAAAATTGTTAACAAAATTTTACCGGCCGAACGTTGACACCTGAGGAACATGTAATTCGTCCATTTTGAACTCGGTAACCCATTTATAAATGCTTTTTTGAGACAAACAAGACTCACCATAGATATTTTTCATTCTTTGGCATATTTGAGATGTTTGAATACCTTCTGCATTCAAGAAACGAATAACTGCACGTTGTTCAAGCGTGGTGCAATCCTTCAAGGGAGCTTCCATTTAAGTTTATTTATTAGTCTCGCGCCGCGCGTGGGAAAAAGAACAGAACACCTTAAATAGTCTCTCGATGTTATATTTTAATTTTCTGTGGTTTAAATTATTTTTTCTTTTTTAGTTTTTAAGAAATAAGATAATTCACCTTATTTATTGATCCCCCTTTGTATTTAGAATTTTAAGAAAATTGCGATATATTTTTATAAAAATAGCTAAAAACTTTACCCAATAAGTTTCTTTATTACAAAAACACCGCAGGCTTTCAAGATTTCGCTCTTCAACGGGCGAATTTATAACTGAGAATGAGCACGTGGAGGGGAGCGAGATATTTACAAATTTGTAAAAGGGTAAAAAAAAAATATTTTTTTCTTTCCTTTATCTCTAATACACGTGGTACAGACTAAGATAATCATGGTGGTTAGTAGTTAGCGACAGCTTGTACTGTAAGTGCATCATATATTCACACATGTGGAAATTAGTTCAACCTTTGCACTTACAAGTGCGCTGGAGCCCTGTTTGCACTCAAAGGTGTACTTGGACTTTTGCAAAAATAGAGCGCCTTCGGAGTAATTTTTTTATGTGCCCAATGGGGCTTCGATCCTGGGTAATGGTTTTTGGATATAGACGGCTCATACATATTGCCAGACATTTATTTTTTTTTTGTTGTTGTTCACAGTTCTTTTTTATCGTTTTGTTCTATTTCCTCTTGTTAATATCATATGACTCTTCTATTCACGGCCTAAAATTATTGTAAATATGTATATACAAATGTAAAGGCATACATGTATGACAGCGCAAGTGTCCCTAGGGGACATAGCGCTTTAAATTGAAATAAATAAATGAAGTCAAAGACAATTTTTCTGTAAATGGCGCTAATATATATATATATATATATATATATATATATAATAATAAATAGTTATTTAATTTTATAGTCCAGTTTTGTATTAAGATTATCTTCACTATTATGATCATTTAAATTCAAATTATAAAATTTGTAAAATGTTATTAATTTGTAGATAGAGAGAGAAAAAAAAAATCCTTTACTTCTACTACATCCTCAAGTTAATTATATATTTATAATTAATAACAATAAAAATTAACAAAGTAACGTCTATTACATCGGCTTTTACACGTCATTCAGACATACTCTAATCCTATATATAGAATAATCGAAGAGAGAATATATATAATAGTTAGAAAAAAGAGAGAAAGACAG
Organism: Cordylochernes scorpioides; assembly: GCA_030710605.1. NCBI lineage: Eukaryota > Metazoa > Arthropoda > Arachnida > Pseudoscorpiones > Chernetidae > Cordylochernes > Cordylochernes scorpioides. The sequence continues at coordinate 19,414,441 of CP092873.1, read as the reverse complement.
AACCATGCACTTTTAATCAAACTAATAATAAGGAAAAAAAAAAAGAGTTTTATAAAGAAGGTAGATAAGATTGTTAGTATATATATATTTTTTTTTTTTATGATTTTATATTTTATCCTTTTTTTTTTAAAGATTTTTAAAGGTTTTTTTATTTTATAATATGATTATAAATAGTTGTATTTAGTAATATATCTATAGTATGAATTAACATTTGTTATAAGTTTGGATATTATGTTTTGAAACCCTAATGGTAGACCAGACATACACAAAAGACTTTAAATTGAAATGAATTGGAAAAAGAGATCTGCTGGAACGGGGATCTTCAGATAAAAATTCCAGCGACATTTCACCCCTTCTTTATTATGTCATAGATCTCTTTTAAACCGGATTTTATGTGTTAATATTAAGTTGTTTCAGTGAAATATTTAAATGAACATATATAACAGATACAAGTGTTAACAAATTCAAACTGTAAACCTACCTCGGCCGCGGCGTCCTCCATTGTGAATATCTATTTCTGGCTGACACATGTCGCGGGAGGGGAATGTCCCCCCACATTTCAAATTAGACCATTTATTCAGAATTTTTTTGAACAACAAGAAAATTAAAGAAGAAAGGAAAAATAGTTAAAGGAAGAAAGCTAAATTTTATAATCTTTACAGCTAGTTATATCAAAATAACTGATTTAACACTTATTCATCTTTTAATATTCCTTTAAAAAGGCAAATTATAAGAGTTTAATAAAGCTATTAATTGTGCAAATTCACCTTTATTTAACTTCCATTTTCCTCCCCAGAAATTGGAGATTAAACAAAAATGAACTATATACTTTAACACTTTAAAAATCTTGTGAAAAAATCTTTTAATCAGTTATTTAATCAAAGTTTAATTAACTGTTAAAGATTATAAATTTGTATTAGTTAATATTAAGAGAAATTATAGAAAGTTGATTTCATAAATGGATATTTCCATTTATTTTTTTTTAAATATTTTATAATTGATATACTGTTGAAATATTTTACTTGTTTGATACTAAATTTGTTTTTAATAAATTCTATGTTTAAATTTTTAACATCTTCTATGAAATTATCTAATATATTATTTATTCTATAAAATCTTAGAAACTGACCATAATATATACCTTTACAGCAATTTAATGATATATTAGAATTCATATTACAGTATTTTATAATATTGAAATTATAATTACTCTTTTTATTATAAACTCTAACAGCACTATTTGTAAGGTCTATATTCAAGTCTAAAAAGTTAACTTTTTTGTTTCTATAAATTTTTTCATTGTTCTTAAGTTTCAAGTATTTAGGATATATTTCATGTATTAATTTTTTAAACAGTGGATTATTAAATATTATTATGTCATCTACATATCGGAATATTTGCCAATTAATATTATTTTGTAGAAAGTATTCTCTTTCGTACCAGAACAATATTAGATTTGCTAATAACGGACTAGAAGAAGTACCCATGGGAACGCCTTCTGATTGAATATATATTTTATTTTTAAATTCTATATAGTTAAAATTTAAAAATGTTTCCAGTAGAGTTTTTGCTGTTTTAAGATCTAATTTAAATGTTTTATATCTGTTATGAATAATTTTAATGTAGAAAGTTTTGTCATTAATGAATTCATTTAATAAATTGGTTATTTTATTATTTAGATCTCTTAAATTTATTTTAGAATATAGGTCCTCAAAGTCAAATGTGTGTACTGTTTCAATGTTTGTCCAATTGTTCATTAAATAATTAATGATTTTTTTATTTGAGTCGATAAATTTATAATTATATTTATTAGTTAATTTATTTATAATAAATTGTAGTGTTGAGGCTAATTGTATATCAATATTTTTTATGACTGAATTTATACCAGATGTGATTGTTCTGAAAGAAATAGGTTTTTTGTGTAGTTTAGGAATTATATAGAACTTTGGTATGTTTGGATTTTTGTGGTTATTATAAATTTTTAGTGAATTTTCAACATTTTTGATGTCTTTTTTGATTTTTGTGCCTGTAGTTCTAGCAAAAGTGTATTTATGATTATTATCAATTTCATTTTTTAGTATATCGTGGTATAGATTTTTACAAATTAAAGATAAATTATTGGGACATTTATCTATAGGAGTGATAATATAGTCCTTCTGTAAATTAATTATATTTTCTTTAAAAGAAGGAATGTCTGAATTGGGTTTTGTGTATTTAAGTGTATTATTATAATAATTTATAATTTCCTTTTTAATATTATATTTCCATTCCAGAAAAGTAAATTCTGGAATACTGTATTTTATACTAGTTTTATTTATGAAAATATCTATATCTTTTAATATAGATTTAATTGTGTTTAATTTGAGGTATATATTTATACCCTTTATTTAAAATTTCTTGATATTCTGGATTTAAAAAAGAAAAGTTGCTAGTTAATATATGACCTGAGAACTTATATTTATCAATATAGTTGTTGCAATTACATTTAATTTTTTTAAAATTTGCCAAATTATTAATAAATTGGTTATAATTGCAAACTAAATTACCTATATTTTTATTGTATCTCCAGATTGTTTTAAAATTTAAATTTTTTATAGGGAAAAGATTATTGATGATTTGGTTATTAAAAATATCATTAAATTTAATATGATTAAATAAATTGTTATTAAATTTAATGATAATATTAATGTTATTAGTAGTTTGTTTAATTTTTCTGTATTTAAAGATGTCGTGTGTGATATCTATTAATCTGTTAGTCAGATTATGAATTTTAATATATTCTATGAGTTTGATAAATTTATTATTATTTAGTTTAAATAATGTTTTAATAAATTTATCGACGAAGTTGTTAGTGTACATTTGTTTTGGGTCCAGTAATTCTTCAAATTCAATGTAACCTAATTTATTTGAAGTTTTACCTCTAGTTTTATTAGGTTTAGTTTTAAATTCATTTTTTTTGTATTTGCAACTGATTTCATAGGTTGAAATTTCTTCTGTTTGTGGTTTGTATGTGTAGTTTAATTCGTCGTTAAGTCCATAAGGGAATAATGTGTTGTGTTTATAAATGTAGTTGTTTTCTAATAATAGTCGTTGTTTTTTGTTTTGACATATGTCTAGTATTTCTATCTTAAAGTTGTTAAAAGTATGTAATTGATTGTGTTCTTTCATATATATATTACCAATTGATTTTTTAGCGTGGTTTCTATGTAGGTTTATTCGTATATTTAATGGATTACAAGTTTGTCCTATATATGATAGTTGACAAATTTGGCATGTTAATTTATAAATAGTATTCACTAATTTACAACTAGTTGTTTGAAAAGTGTCATGGTTCTTAAGAGAGGGACAAGTTTGACAATTTTTTCTTAGGCAATTCTTAGCGAGTTTAAATTAACATAAAAGAGGTGCTAACACTAATATGTTTGTAGTTTTTTTTAGTTTTTTTAGTTTGTTATTCTTATGAATTTTTAAATATATTTTACTCAATTGTTTTTGTGGTGATAAAATTTGTAATAAATTGAATAATTAATCTATAAATATATAGATATTACTGTTTGTTATCTGTTATATTTTTAAGAATAACTAATAAAAAAAACATCTTTAAACTAACTAAACAATGAAAATAACAAAAGTTCTGAAATTATTTTTTCTAGAATTACTTTTATAATTTAATTTTTAATAATCAAACAATGAAAGATAATTAAAATTTGTATGAAGATTTATTTATATTAGAATATCTAATATAATTTAATTTGTATATTATGTTATATATAAAAAATATATATCATAGAGCAAGCTCATATGAATTAATATAGTGTAGAAACTATATAACAGAATTATAACAGTGATTCTAATTTTAAAACTTAAGGAGCAAACTGATAATAATGATAACTTATATCAGTTAGATTTGATTAGATTAGCAAGCTAAATCTAAATTAATTATAATAATAAATAGTTATTTAATTTTATAGTCCAGTTTTGTATTAAGATTATCTTCACTATTATGATCATTTAAATTCAAATTATAAAATTTGTAAAATGTTATTAATTTGTAGAAAACTGGACTATAAAATTAAATAACTATTTATTATTATAATTAATTTAGATTTAGCTTGCTAATCTAATCAAATCTAACTGATATAAGTTATCATTATTATCAGTTTGCTCCTTAAGTTTTAAAATTAGAATCACTGTTATAATTCTGTTATATAGTTTCTACACTATATTAATTCATATGAGCTTGCTCTATGATATATATTTTTTATATATAACATAATATACAAATTAAATTATATTAGATATTCTAATATAAATAAATCTTCATACAAATTTTAATTATCTTTCATTGTTTGATTATTAAAAATTAAATTATAAAAGTAATTCTAGAAAAAATATTTCAGAACTTTTGTTTTTTTCATTGTTTAGTTAGTTTAAAGATGTTTTTTTTATTAGTTATTCTTAAAAATATAACAGATAACAAACAGTAATATCTATATATTTATAGATTAATTATTCAATTTATTACAAATTTTATCACCACAAAAACAATTAAGTAAAATATATTTAAAAATTCATAAGAATAACAAACTAAAAAAACTAAAAAAACTACAAACATATTAGTGTTAGCACCTCTTTTATGTTAATTTAAACTCGCTAAGAATTGCCTAAGAAAAAATTGTCAAACTTGTCCCTCTCTTAAGAACCATGACACTTTTCAAACAACTAGTTGTAAATTAGTGAATACTATTTATAAATTAACATGCCAAATTTGTCAACTATCATATATAGGACAAACTTGTAATCCATTAAATATACGAATAAACCTACATAGAAACCACGCTAAAAAATCAATTGGTAATATATATATGAAAGAACACAATCAATTACATACTTTTAACAACTTTAAGATAGAAATACTAGACATATGTCAAAACAAAAAACAACGACTATTATTAGAAAACAACTACATTTATAAACACAACACATTATTCCCTTATGGACTTAACGACGAATTAAACTACACATACAAACCACAAACAGAAGAAATTTCAACCTATGAAATCAGTTGCAAATACAAAAAAAATAAATTTAAAACTAAACCTAATAAAACTAGAGGTAAAACTACAAATAAATTAGGTTACATTGAATTTGAAGAATTACTGGACCCAAAACAAATGTACACTAACAACTTCGTCGATAAATTTATTAAAACATTATTTAAACTAAATAATAATAAATTTATCAAACTCATAGAATATATTAAAATTCATAATCTGACTAACAGATTAATAGATATCACACACGACATCTTTAAATACAGAAAAATTAAACAAACTACTAATAACATTAATATTATCATTAAATTTAATAACAATTTATTTAATCATATTAAATTTAATGATATTTTTAATAACCAAATCATCAATAATCTTTTCCCTATAAAAAATTTAAATTTTAAAACAATCTGGAGATACAATAAAAATATAGGTAATTTAGTTTGCAATTATAACCAATTTATTAATAATTTGGCAAATTTTAAAAAATTAAATGTAATTGCAACAACTATATTGATAAATATAAGTTCTCAGGTCATATATTAACTAGCAACTTTCTTTTTTAAATCCAGAATATCAAGAAATTTTAAATAAAGGGTATAAATATATACCTCAAATTAAACACAATTATAATAATACAATTAAATCTATATTAAAAGATATAGATATTTTCATAAATAAAACTAGTATAAAATACAGTATTCCAGAATTTACTTTTCTGGAATGGAAATATAATATTAAAAAGGAAATTATAAATTATTATAATAATACACTTAAATACACAAAACCCAATTCAGACATTCCTTCTTTTAAAGAAAATATAATTAATTTACAGAAGGACTATATTATCACTCCTATAGATAAATGTCCCAATAATTTATCTTTAATTTGTAAAAATCTATACCACGATATACTAAAAAAGGAAATTGATAATAATCATAAATACACTTTTGCTAGAACTACAGGCACAAAAATCAAAAAAGACATCAAAAATGTTGAAAATTCACTAAAAATTTATAATAACCACAAAAATCCAAACATACCAAAATTCTATATAATTCCTAAACTACACAAAAAACCTATTTCTTTCAGAACAATCACATCTGGTATAAATTCAGTCATAAAAAATATTGATATACAATTAGCCTCAACACTACAATTTATTATAAATAAATTAACTAATAAATATAATTATAAATTTATCGACTCAAATAAAAAAATCATTAATTATTTAATGAACAATTGGACAAACATTGAAACAGTACACACATTTGACTTTGAGGACCTATATTCTAAAATAAATTTAAGAGATCTAAATAATAAAATAACCAATTTATTTAATGAATTCATTAATGACAAAACTTTCTACATTAAAATTATTCATAACAGATATAAAACATTTAAATTAGATCTTAAAACAGCAAAAACTCTACTGGAAACATTTTTAAATTTTAACTATATAGAATTTAAAAATAAAATATATATTCAATCAGAAGGCGTTCCCATGGGTACTTCTTCTAGTCCGTTATTAGCAAATCTAATATTGTTCTGGTACGAAAGAGAATACTTTCTACAAAATAATATTAATTGGCAAATATTCCGATATGTAGATGACATAATAATATTTAATAATCCACTGTTTAAAAAATTAATACATGAAATATATCCTAAATACTTGAAACTTAAGAACAATGAAAAAATTTATAGAAACAAAAAAGTTAACTTTTTAGACTTGAATATAGACCTTACAAATAGTGCTGTTAGAGTTTATAATAAAAAGAGTAATTATAATTTCAATATTATAAAATACTGTAATATGAATTCTAATATATCATTAAATTGCTGTAAAGGTATATATTATGGTCAGTTTCTAAGATTTTATAGAATAAATAATATATTAGATAATTTCATAGAAGATGTTAAAAATTTAAACATGGAATTTATTAAAAACAAATTTAGTATCAAACAAGTAAAATATTTCAACAGTATATCAATTATAAAATATTTAAAAAAAAATAAATGGAAATATCCATTTATGAAATCAACTTTCTATAATTTCTCTTAATATTAACTAATACAAATTTATAATCTTTAACAGTTAATTAAACTTTGATTAAATAACTGATTAAAAGATTTTTTCACAAGATTTTTAAAGTGTTAAAGTATATAGTTCATTTTTGTTTAATCTCCAATTTCTGGGGAGGAAAATGGAAGTTAAATAAAGGTGAATTTGCACAATTAATAGCTTTATTAAACTCTTATAATTTGCCTTTTTAAAGGAATATTAAAAGATGAATAAGTGTTAAATCAGTTATTTTGATATAACTAGCTGTAAAGATTATAAATTTTAGCTTTCTTCCTTTAACTATTTTTCCTTTCTTCTTTAATTTTCTTGTTGTTCAAAAAAATTCTGAATAAATGGTCTAAATTTGAAATGTGGGGGGACATTCCCCTCCCGCGACATGTGTCAGCCAGAAATAGATATTCACAATGGAGGACGCCGCGGCCGAGGTAGGTTTACAGTTTGAATTTGTTAACACTTGTATCTGTTATATATGTTCATTTAAATATTTCACTGAAACAACTTAATATTAACACATAAAATCCGGTTTAAAAGAGATCTATGACATAATAAAGAAGGGGTGAAATGTCGCTGGAATTTTATCTGAAGATCCCCGTTCCAGCAGATCTCTTTTTCCAATTCATTTCAATTTAAAGTCTTTTGTGTATGTCTGGTCTACCATTAGGGTTTCAAAACATAATATCCAAACTTATAACAAATGTTAATTCATACTATAGATATATTACTAAATACAACTATTTATAATCATATTATAAAATAAAAAAACCTTTAAAAATCTTTAAAAAAAAAAAAGGATAAAATATAAAATCATAAAAAATATATATATATATATACTAACAATCTTATCTACCTTCTTTATAAAACTCTTTTTTTTTTTCCTTATTATTAGTTTGATTATAAGTGCATGGTTCTGTCTTTCTCTCTTTTTTCTAACTATTATATATATTCTCTCTTCGATTATTCTATATATAGGATTAGAGTATGTCTGAATGACGTGTAAAAGCCGATCTAATAGACGTTACTTTGTTAATTTTTATTGTTATTAATTATAAATATATAATTAACTTGAGGATGTAGTAGAAGTAAAGGATTTTTTTTTTCTCTCTCTATCTACAAATTAATAACATTTTACAAATTTTATAATTTGAATTTAAATGATCATAATAGTGAAGATAATCTTAATACAAAACTGGACTATAAAATTAAATAACTATTTATTATTATAATTAATTTAGATTTAGCTTGCTAATCTAATCAAATCTAACTGATATAAGTTATCATTATTATCAGTTTGCTCCTTAAGTTTTAAAATTAGAATCACTGTTATAATTCTGTTATATAGTTTCTACACTATATATATATATATATATATATATAGAGAGAGAGAGAAAATATTCCTTTCACATTTTGAATAATATCTTATAGAATAACATTTTTTATTGTTGCAGACGAAGGTGCCTGTACAGCTGCTCCTTCAGCAAAGAAGGTAACTACATAACGTTACCCCCATATCTGATAGCTTTTTCATTCTGAATAATCATAATCATTGAAAAATTATCCTCAAGTAGTCCTACGCATTTATTAAATATGCATAGAGACTAGTTATAACTGGAAAGTTAAGAACTAAAGAATGTGAATCACAAACATTTTTTATTATCCTTAGTACACGTGGTATAGGCCGTGATAATCATGGTGGGTAGTTAGCGACTGCTTTAACTGTAAGTGCACCATATATCTACAAATGTGAAAAGCAGTTCGACTTCTGCAATTAATAATCTGCCAGAACCCCGTGAATCACAAACTAGAGATTACTTTAATATACCTTTTAATTGCATATCTTATGGAGAAATAGAAAGCTATAATATATTGTGTTGTATTGGCTGTGCATTTAGAGTTGTGGTTAAATTTGAACGCCTATTAATATATTTTTGGTATTTTGTTTTCTTTAACGAATTAATTTTATAAATATTCCCCTCGAAGGGTTGAAGGAATCATGTTTCAATAGGTATCCATTGCATATTTTATATATTTATCCCAGTTATAAATAAATCAGTAAAGGATATAAATTTAAAGTATTTCAGAAATTTTAGTTAAAAAAAACCTTTTCAATATGTAAATATGTAAATTCCTTCTACACCTCTATATATATATTGTAGGCATTTGTGAAACAATTGGCCTGATGATGAGCTGTTCCATTTTTTTAAATTGGAATTTTGTAAACGAGCGTAAACCACCAAACATTTTAAAGAGCCTGTAACTAATGAAAATACAAAAAAAGGGGGCTAGGACCAAAGTAATTTCTTTGTACACTCAATTAAAACAATAAAAAAGGGGAAAAGAAAAAAACAAATAATTTCGAAATCTCAATCTAGATTTTTCTCCCATAATACTGAAGAAAACATTAAGTAGATGGTGTATATATATGTTATATTAAAATGGTATTTTATTCAAAAAAAATATATTTCATAGATTCAAATACTCTGCTAAATCGACCGCCAGAGGTCACGCTTTCCCTATAAAAACTCATTGTTGTTGTTTCCCGATGGCTGGCTCAAACCTTTTTTACATTATGTAAATAAGTTTTTCATTCTTACCCCTTATGTCAGGCATACCTTTCCTCATATTATGTTTTTTTCTATATTCCATAAGCCCAATTAAAACTATATATTTCTAATCTTTACTATTTTTATTATACTTTCAAGATTTTAACCACGACTGCATTACCATAGCATAGTCCTCGATATAATAAAAATCAGCAGAAAATCTCTTTTTTTTTTACATAATATATATATAATCCGAATTTACATAATAGAGATTACATATTACAAAACTATTTTAGAGGCGTAATATTATTTTTAAAAATAAAACAATTTCTACTGTCCTTACTGCGATGGAAAATATTGTTCAAATAAAAGACACATTTTGATATTTGCGGAAGAGCGATTGCTCGAAGCATATTATATATTTATAATTATATTTAATTCTGCTGTCCTAAAAGCTTATGTCCATAGTTCTTCTAAAATACCCATTTCAAGAGTCTTACAACAGTCAACTATAAAAGGAAGTTCCAAAAATGCAATATAACAGCGGTATGGTAGATTAAACTGGCGAAACCGCTGGGAGGGTTCACCACTGATGAGCCAGGCCCTCCCTTTAATTTTTCCATCGCCGTAAGGACAGTAGAAATTGTTTTATTTTTAAAAAGAATATTACGCCTCTAAAATAGTTTTGTAATTTGATAACAGATGGCGCGCTAGTACATCGTAACAGAGATTACATATATTAGTATATATATAATGCTGAACCTAGTTAAAAAAAAAAAAAAAAAAAAAAAAAAAAAAAAAAAAAACAACTACTTATTGTCCATTTATCAACTTGATTGCTCATAATTCAAACACCAACAAAAGTTATTTTGCATTGAAATGAACTGTTCATGATAAAATTGTGAAAATTGATTTAAAAAATACAAAAATATTTTCTCACAAAGAGTTTATTTTTATATAATATTTTTATATGAATTAACTGTGATGAAAAATGATGTTTTTGACACCTTCCTCCCCTGATAACACATGGCCATCCCCTCTCATCTTCCTCTAACTTTACTCTTGTCTCCATTTTACAATACTGAAGGAAACATTCAGTAGATGGTGTGTATATAGGCTGAATTTACATTAATATTATTTTGTATATAATGCTGAACCCAGTTAACATAACTATTTATTGTCCATTTATTAACTAGAATGCTATTGTGGGAGCACCTAACAAAGTTGTTTGACATTGAAATTAACTGTGATGAAATCAAAGAAGACCATGTACTGATGAGAGCCATAGCATGAAACCTTGGTATACAGGTTAGCCTTAGTTTATGTTTCTAAAAACTGGTATATTGTGAGTTAGTATTTATTATCGCCTCCAAATTTTTATTAAGGTCATGAACATAATGCAACAAGAACCTACAAGACATAAAACAACTGTCCTGGTGTGGAACTAACACCTACCCACAAATTCTCGTGCCCAGCAATGGCCGCAGCCTTGCAGAAATTTGACATGGAGCCAGAGCAGCAGCTTTACACACCCAAGATAGAGACTGCTTTGATATAGATACATGGTGACATCTGAGGCTCTTCATTGGACAGAACAACAACAACAATACAGTATACACACTCAATATAGAGGACATTGCGAATGCTATGATAGAGATACATGGAGACATCTGAGGCTCTTCATTGGACACGACAACAATAACATAATGCATATTTAAAGGGAAATGTTCTATTTTTACATGTATACCATCCTCCCGGACCTTTATATTGTATTCTAGCCTGAATTCGTCCTGTATCTTCACAAATGTAAACATATTTTTGGAAAATTCAACCAATTCCATAAATTCTTTCTTTAGACGTTATAAAATCGAACTCGCCCCTGTGTGGTTCTAAGGTTGATATTCCGAATCCCCCTGTTATACAAATTGACTTTTGACAAAATTTACCTAAACTGGCGTTGTGGCTTATTCTTTTTATCACCATCGGTTAAATTATTTTCTAAGATAAGAAACCTGATGCAATTTTATTGCATGTATTTTACAGTAAATAATTTTAAATGCCCCCCCCCCCCTTACTATATGGCGCTCTTTTATTGTATTTTTATTGCTTGGCTCAAAATAGTAAATGATATGAATATATGTTTATCCCCTATATATATAAACTACGAATTTTACTCGTGTCCATTCATTTGACTTCATAAATCTTCAATCGAATTTTGTTTCAGTAACAATTTATTTAATACATTCAATAATTATGAATTGTTTTATAAAATGGATCAAAAAATTCCTTTTCAGTGGTTAACTGTTTATGTGGTAATTTGTCATTGTTACGATATAAAGTGAAAAGTGACTCTTTTGGTACAAAAATATTGTATCATTTTATGTCATATGTATGTATTGAAGTGAATCTCAATCAAGGTGGAAAGTAGTAAAAGGGTTTACATTAGAGACAAGAACAATAATTTGTAAGACGTAAAGAAAGCTTCACGATTTTTCGTGTCATCCTTGCGCAGGGGCCATGCTAATCTTCTCTGTATCGTTTCAATTTTGGCATATGTACCGCCGAACAAGCGTGTATAGCTTGCAAGATTTTACATCTTTGTTGATTTTACATCTCAGAGAGTGAACTGAAGGTCAAGCAGAGCTCAGAGTGATGTAGTTACGGCGTCATAGAATTCAGGCCACTAAGAAAGAATCCTGCTTTCTTAATAAGCTGCTCAGATAATGGGCCAAATGCATTAACTTCTGAGATGTATGATATATATTATATAATCTAAAAATTGAAATATTTTATATTTTAAAAATAGATTTTTTTTATTATTGACAATTCTACTGTTTTGACCATCGTTTTTAGAATGACTTTCAACATGCGTAGTTAACTAACCTTTTTTTTTAAATTTAATAATATAGAATTAATTTAATAAATTCTATATGATTGTGAAAACAATTAATGTGTAAATTTTCTTCGAGTAATTAAAAATAAAAACTATTTGAGAGAGAGAGTTAGTAAATAATTATTTCTCTTTTATCACGACTGCACCTTCAATCCTTTATCTAACAACAAACAAATTATTCATAACATATATCTCTAAGAATTTAAAATGTTACATCAGACTAGACGTGGTCTGAAGATGTTAATCTTCTTTCTTTATATTCATTATTATTATTATTCATTCTTGAAATATAATATGAAACAATAATGTATGAATCCTTAGTAACCTAACTTTTGAATATTATATTTTTAGTTTAGCTCTTTACTATTCGAAGCTTTCAAATTTTAATTTTAACTCTCTCTGAAATCAAATATAATTTCTATGATAGAAATTAACATTTTTCTCATTATCTCTTTTTTTACAGGGCTAGATAAAAGTGCGGGAACTCTTCAGTGAAGCCAACTCATTGGCATTCATGCATGGACGAATCTTCAATCTTTGAAGCGGGTTACAACCTGACATCTGAATTACCAGAAAATATCGTCAAAACTGGGCTGAGATATAATGGAGGAATAAATTTCCTAAAATAAGATATAAAAAGGAACAAGAAGATCTCGACTTCTCCAAAGAAAACATCTGCGCCTCTACCTGCCACATCTCACCAGACCAACATAGTTCAGAACACGGTCGAGCCGCGTCAAGAAGAACACTATCGACTAAATTAAAGACTCGTGAAAAATACTCGAGAATTCAACGGAGAAATATTCTACTGAAACTTCCACCCAAATGAATATTTTCAGGAAGCAATTCTAGTGAACTACATCTGAGCTTAGACACCAATCGGATAAAGGCTCTGTTTGCACAGATAGGAAAATAATTGAATAGATACTGGGCGGTCTAGCTCGACCTAAATGGCTGAAGTTCACGTCATTTAAGAAGCTCTTCTCAAAGGTCTACCCTACAAGAAAATGTTCAAAAACCGCTAATTGCGGGTTACCCTATATCAGCGATGTTATTATTATGATGCAAGTTCTGAATTCCTTCTACTAGGTGCTTTCTATCTCTCGATCCGTGAAAAAGCCCAGAGAATACACCTGGTTGGATTGTATTCTCATGAATGGAGTAAAGATCACTAATCTTTCAAATATGATTCTGTGCTCAACAAAGGTTTCTTAGCAAATATGTATCCCGACTTCAGCTTCAGATGTTCTAAGTGCTATTGGATGATCGATGAAAGAGTAAACTGCTCCTTGATCATTAGAGCGGTATACTTTCTCCAGCCATAAAGCAAGGAAATCTGTGCGACAACCATCGTGATTCTGGAATTTCTATACCTATAAACTTCAAAGCTGGCTCACGTGTATATATCAAACACCTCAGCGCTAGAGATTGGTTCAGCAAATATTTCGCTATTTTGTTTGGCTTTAAACCTGAAATACTCATGTCTCGCTCCCACTGGTATTTCTTATGGCCAGATGTTCTGTCAAAACATGATTAACAACAAGCTGATATCAATAAGCGTCCAGATCTCTTGCACAGCTCCCAAGCATTCTCTTCAAATAGATCGAACTGCTTGGTATCAATAATGGGGCTATCACGAAAGCCATATTCTCCCTCCAAAAATTAAAAAAGCTCTTATAGAAATTGCCAATAAGCAGAACTATAAATTAACTTTCTCAGCGTAAAAAAATTATAGAATGGAAGTTGAAATTATCCATTAAAAGATTTTCGTCAATATCAGAGCAAATCCTAAGTGATCTCATGGATTTCCGCCTTGCCTGCCTTAACGCGGCCGGCCTTGCCGCTCGTGATAGAAACCCCGAGCTATGCTACTTCTTGAAGCTGTATGAGGTCGACCTAAATTTCATACAGGAGACAAACATCAAAATATCTGACAGCTAAAACTTCAATATGTGATTACATCGGTCATGTTTCCTGAATTTGGCGCTAAGAAATCCATATTCACTTGTAACTTTGGACCTGTTATCCAAGCACTCAGGCAACTGTTTATATTTGCTGACAATAAGGCTATCCAGAGTTTCGCAATCTGAGGTCTGAACGTCGAGGGAGGGGCGAATTACTTTCACGATTAAACCTTGAGTAACCTCAAGAAAATGTCAGCAAAAGAAATTGTTACGATGTACTAGAGCGCCATCTGTTATCAAATTATAAAACTATTTTAGAGGCGTAATATTCTTTTTAAAATAAAACAATTTCTACTGTCCTTGCTGCGATGGAAAATTAAAGGAAGGGCCTGGCTCATCAGTGGTGAACCCTCCCAGCGGTTTCGCCAGTTTAATCTACCATACCGCTGTTATATTGCATATTTGGAACTTCCTTTTATAGGTGACTGTTGTCAGACTCTTGGAATGGGTATTTTAGAAGAACTTCGCAGCAAGGACAGTAGAAATTGTTTTATTTTAAAAATAATATTACGCTTCTAAAATAGTTTTATAATTTGATAAAAGAAATTGTATTATAAAAGTTTAAGATCAAAACAAATTATCCTCAACAATCATGCCACTTAGCAAACAACTAAAATCAAAATAGTTTGTTCAAACAAATTTCCAGAATACTTTTTTTTCGATCAAAGCGGACTATTCATCTCTGCCAGTTATCAAACGTGCGTTCCCCTATCTATAATAGCGCAGGTCGAATCATCGAGGGACGAGGGGTTAAAGACATGGCTTCCGGAAACTTTTAGGAAGGATTACCCGCTTTTCATGCCTTCGTAAGACATCAGAAGCCTTCTACGCAGCGTGAATGCAAGAATCCCATTAGATCAAAATAATACACTCTAGGAGTTGGTCAAGGATCAGATATCTGCTTCCATTGGCTGCATCTGCCAAAAAAACACTGGATTGGATGATTTTCCAATTGAACTGATTCACTGCTTTGAAGACTTTTGCGAATGCTTTCCATTAACTCTACGAAAAATATCAGAGAATGGTGACACCCTGAATCCATCAAGGTGGTGTAGCGAAATGATTGATCCAGCCCGCGTCATGGTCCAGGTCTCACAGAACTATGACCTCTCTACCGACCACCAACTAATGATCTGTCACCGCGCCTTCATCTCTGAAACATCCTTCCAGAATGTCAGATTTAATCCTTTCAAACGTGAACATATTGCTTCCCTGACTGAATGCCAGTTCCCAGCATGATGAGAAGAATACCGATGTCCGTCATTCTAAACTACTTATAGTCTGTACTTGAAGATACACACTATCAAGGTTTCCTATTGTCACCTCTGCTCTCCGTTGGCTTGCCAACAGTCGTCGTGGGTTAGTTGCTCCTACACTATGTTGGGACAAAAGCAATAACAAGAATCGACGGCATTAGGGTTACTTATATGTTATACCTGCTCAACAAGTTAAGTCAATGCTATGCTTCAAATGCAGTGTTCTTCATCGTCTGCGTTGGTGTCTGTTTTTACTGCTCGACAAAAATAGCATCTTGGTATATACAAATTATATCGCTCTACTTCTCCGCCAAGATTGGCAGATGGAATTCTTTGTGGAACTCAGGCCTTCCTCAGAAATAATAGTTAATTTCTTTAGGAGGGCTTCTAGTGTGGCGGATGGCTGAACCACGTGAATTCTCACTGGGAATCATTTTAAATAGAAATATATGACCATCGTTACTACAACTCCAGAACCCATGCCTAAGAGTAACATGTGTATGGATTGCTTGAGAAAGTCATCACTAAACGGTCTCCATTTTTGCACGGACGCTTGCTGATCGAGCCAGAGGGGTAAAGCTTTATTATTCTACGATAGCCAGTCCTATCTGCCCAGTGATACTATCATCTCAAGACACTATTCAAAATTTACGCTATCTGTTGTGGGGATCTATCGCACCTCATGGTTTTCTATTAACGTCCTCGCGCGGCCGATCTCCGTGTGGAAATAATGTTCAATCATGACGGACAAGAGTGCCATGCGATTGGCCTTGCGCACCCAAGTTCATCTTGGCCGAGCGATACCGCGTGCGCGTTTTGTATCTCAGCCACAAGTATTGAACCTGTATTCTTAACCTGGTTTACATCAAAACGTGCTTCTCCACCCTTCAATGGCCATCAGAATCACAAACCTGGATATTTGAACGAGGTCTGAACAAAGAAAGACATTGAGATTGGTGCCTCTGTGAAAGGAATAACTCTAAATTTTAAGCCTGAACAGGAGTTATCTGATGTTAATTTGGGAGAAGCTGATCCATCTATTCACCTTCTTCTGGTGGGTTTCTGTACTATATGAAGAAGAAGAGGCCTCCATCCGGGTTGAAAATTTCAACAGATCAGTTCATTACTTTTTATCAATTGGGTGAGGAAAGACTTCGGATTTATGCCTTCTTTTACTTTAGTTGCAACCTTGCCCGCTGCTTCGAAAGGATACGAATCACAAAAATCTAGTCGCTAAGGGATTGAAATCATCACCAGGAGAGGCATTCAATTTAATCTCAAGACTCTTGAACACATGGCCTCAGGGGTGTTTTTCAAATCTGATAAAATCTGCGGCGTCGGTTTGGTTTGGGGAGCACTGTATGGTTCTGCTATGGGAAGTTCTTGCACGTCCAAGTCACTTAGTGTCTTGGGCTGCATAATCACTGATAGGAACACTCGGGAAAGAGCCAAGTATTATTGCTTTCGGAGGCATCTTGACTCAACCTGTCGGCCAAAGGCGGCGTCGGTCTAATGAACATAGCGCCAGTTTCGGCTGGGCTGAAAGAAAGTGTTCAATCTTCACCGCGCGGAAACGTCGATGGCTACTCTCTATTGGTCCTTAGTCAGGGGATGTGCTGCAAGGTACTGATATCTAGCACTCGGGTAGTACGATGAGATTGCTAAGTCTTTAGGAGCCCGAGTCCAGCGTCCTTGATTATTGTCATGTAGAAAATTAGGAATGACAAATTTCAAGATGACACAGCAATTTATTTTAGGCGCGCAATCACAATATAAATATAAAATACCAAAGAGGTAATGAGGTATATTTTAACAGAGTAACAAAAAATAAACAGTATAACCTCCCTGTAAAGGACACCTAATTGTAGAGCCGAAGCGTTCTTTAGTGAGAGGTGTCCTCATAACGGAGAGTTGCTAAATTGTAAAAATGGTAATTTTGCAAATGAAAACTGTTCTTCGTGGAGAGGTGTCCGCTAAAGAAGGGTTCTACTGATCATCTAAAAATTGATAATCTGTTATAAAATAATAAATATGTTGATACAATAGGAACTACCGGGATATCTACTCTGAAAGAATGGAGGTTCTCTGCATCTGGAAATATTGAAAGGGTTTTGGAACCACTAGATCTTCTATATACCGAACACGGGTTTAGACGATTGCCGTGACTTCTTCAATGGCTCTCCTGTCATGCTGCGCTCAACCTATATTGCGCTCTTGATCCAGCGGCATCTAAGGTCTTATTATCAGCATCTACTGGAGGAAAACGCAATCATCAGCCATTGGATGGTTCACAAAGCGTAGCCAATCATCTTGCGGGTCTAAAGAACGCTAATTACCCGCATTATCAGCCACGGAATGCTCTTGGAAATAGCTCAGTACAGATATGCACATCCCGTTAGAGAAACGCTGATGAGATGCATGTACTCCTCTACCATCTATTGGGCCGACCTGTCTAGTAACTATCTCTCAGGACACGACGCGGACATTGCCCATCGTCTGGCTGACATTCCTCATCTAAACCATCCTGCCTCGAGCCATGTCACATGCGCCTATTTGAATCAAGCAATATATCTCTTATCCACAGATACTAGAGTTGCCGAGCTGCCCGATCTTTGCTGCGGGTTGTATACGTCTCTTGGGAGGTGCTCCAGAATTCGCATGTCTGATATTCAGCGTCGACATATAAACCCGAGACAATGATGATTACCTTGGTAGCAGAGGTTTTAACAAGTACATATTTAAGGTTAAGGTGGGCAATACCTTCTACTTCAGCGGCATGCCTGCTCTAAGGGAAAGAACCTTGACTTTCCATTGATTATGGAGTCCTTTCATCAGTGGTAGACATGTGTATATGTTAAATATGTGTTCACATAAATATTAATCACTTTACAACAAAAAAAAAAATATTTTTTCATTATAAACACAAATATATCTGTATTATATTTATATATATTATTATAGTATTAAATATATATATAATATTTATATTTCTTTTTCATTTCTACTCGAACATTCTCTCTCTCTCTCTCTCTCTCTTATAAAATTATATATAGATAGAAATCACGCCAGACGGATGATTATCAATAAATAAATAAAATCCGTCTCTTCTGTCTAAATAGATACAAAAAGCTAGGTGCCATTTATTGACCGTGTCCTCAAGTTAGGGAATTCAGGTCGGTGATAAATCCACACACCAGCTATTTTGTGGAGACTGACAATTGATGACGTCTAATAATTGGAGTTTATTTTGACGGAAAACGGGAACTTTATTTTTTATGAAATTCTATATGTGCATAATAAAGACCTGTTCAAATCTAAACCTCTCTCTTTTTTGTGTGTATAGTTCAATGATATGAAATATTGAGCTTGAGAATAAAAATATTCTTTAGCAAATTTAAAAAGCGCTCGCTTCCTCTCTGTTATTTTTTATACCAATTTTTCGTTTTATCATCATTTTCATTATTGTTAATTTCTCATAAATCGTAAGGACTGTGCCCTTTCCTGTATTAACAAGATATCAATAAAGTATGTAAATTTGTCTCTCTCTGTTATTGAACTGTAACTCTCAGTAAGGAGTCCGATTAAGACTATTATATGGGTAGAGGCAAGACATATCCACAATAAAGTAACTAAATGTCTCAATGTGAATAGAAATTTGGTCTCTCTGGAAATATTAATCTGAAATTAAAACCTTCCCCAGAAAACTAAAGCAGAGCCAAAAATTATCTATAATGACCCTGGCATAATGGGGATGAATGAACGACAGCTATTAATAATTCCAATGAGCCCTCGTGTATCTATGGAATGACAGTTTCAACAGAAGCTGTTTACTGTAGGTTCAATGGTGATGGCCTTTATACATATGTAATGTATCTTTTATTCTTATCCCAAGAGAAGATTCTTGAATTTGTGCTGTGTACATCAGTCCTGGACCAAAGAATTCAACGAGTCTTTAGTTAGAGAGAACCTAGGACTCGCCTCCAACTTACAACAATCCAAGAAAGGCGACTCTTACTTCCTCTAAATGTCAAAGTTTGATCACCTTCAGAAATGAACTGCAGGGATGAGCCAGTCCGAAGACCTCACTTAACCATTCAATCGATAGTAGCGACAAGAAAAGAAAGAGACTTTATGTTTTGGAAAGGGTCTCATTGTCTGCACTGGTTTAATTTCAAACAGGCGGACACCTATTCACATTTTCGAGAGAGGCACATTTTTTTATTTCCCTCTAAATACAAATGTTTATTTTAAAAATTTTAACAAAATTTCTACTGTCTTTACTGAGAGTAAATATAGTTGAGAGGCCCTGCTCATCAGTGGTGAACACTCACAGTTGTTTTGCCTATTTGATCCACCAGTTCGCTTATTGAGCTCTAATACGATTATTCTTATATATGCGACAATGTAGGATGGAATCTAAATTATAGTGTTTTATAGAAATTACTGGGATGAGCCTTTGGAACAATCCAATATAAATATTGGCATCGAGCAATACTTTCCGCGCAATAAATAAAAACAATAAATAAAATAATTTTAAGGTAACAACGCGCCATCTATATCCCAATATATATATATAAAAGTCAGTGTATGTATGTATGTGTGTTTGTTCCTATGTCGGCTATACACGTCCACAATACGTGACTAATCTCACTGAAATTTTAACAGTATATAGAATAGAATCTGGAAAAACTTATAGTGAAAATTCCAGGTCTCTATCCCGAATATTCGTCGAGTTATTTGCAAATTGCTTTGCAAATTTGCCCTTCGCTAGCAAGCAGCGCCTCTAGCGGTGAAGATGGGAGGTAATATCAGCTGACCTAATGTACATGTGAAACGTGTTTTAACAGGACATAGAGAATAGTTGAAAGAGATATTTGTCGCATTTTTAGACAAAAGAAAATTGAAATTGACAGGTTCTGGGCAAATATAGTTGTTTTTTTTTTTAGTCAGAAAATGATTATGACAATATTGCTGTATCATATTTGATTATCAGATACAAAATTATATGGGGAAAAATTCCAAAAAGCAGAGACCACGGGTGAAGCCAATTCATTTTTAGTATGCAGGATCAAAATTCTAACATAAAAACATTCATTCGAGCAGAAGATACATAGCCAGATCATCTCTCTATAAAAATATCGCTTCTCAGACACAATGTTTGGAGCGGGACACAAGATGACATCCACGGCGCCAATTTATAATTGTAACGAATAGTATTTGAATAAAAACAATCGGATAAAACCCGGGCGTTGCCCGGATCATTCGGCTAGCATTAAAAATAAAACTATCAAAGACAATTGCTTATTATGATACAGTCGCGCGCCATCTGCTATGAGAATTCGAAGCTATTAAAGACGCGTATGATTCTTTCACAAATTAAATAATTTTCTCTACTGACCTTACTGCAATGAAAAATTAATGGGAGGGCTTGGTTCACCAGGCCCTCCCATTATTTGTCCCATTGTAGTAAGGTCAGTAGAAAGTTGTTTAATTTGTAAAAAGAAATCATACGCGTCTTTAATAGTTTTGATTTCTAACAATTGTTTATTTTACACCAAATCAAACCTTAACTTTTATTACTACTGCGATATAAAATAGTGTAGGGGCTTAGCTCATCATTGGGGAACCCTCCCAAGAGTTTCCACAAATTTTGAGCTTTTTAGAGATCTAATACTGTATTTAAACCATTCTGATTATTTATGTGAAAATGAAGAATGGAATCTAATCCATTTTTTGAATTATGGACATAAGCCTTTAGGACATTATCTTTAAGTTTCATTTTCAAATTATTTCTCTTTATTTAACTACCTTGGGTTTTCTTCTATCTTTTTTATTAATAACCTACCTATTTTTTATTTCACGAATATAGGATTCATTTTATAAATTCTATATTACTCTGAAAAATATTTAATATATAATTATTTTCAAGTAATTTAAAATAAAAACTACTTGATAAGTAAATAACTATCTATCCTTTTTCACGACTGCACCTCCAATTCTTTATCATTCCAACATCAGAACATTATAATCATAACATATATATATTCAGATACCCATATACATATATTCCCAATAGTTTATTCAGTAGTTTTGGTGGATAAATAACAAATATATATTTCTAAAATATCATAAAGGTCCTCTCCCAACAAAATAAACGTCAAAACTATACCCCATCTATTGACCTCCGGCGCAAACTAACGGCCTTGGGTCGGTGACAAAGCCACAACACCAGCTTTGGTAAACTGAGAAGTGTCTATCTAGAGACCATGGTTTTTGCCTAATAGCCTTCATCAGCCTAGAGCGGAATTTATTCCAATGAGATTCACAAGGGATCTAATGGAATCTTCACAATCTCTCAAAGACGTGTTTAGTTGGCAAAGTGGCTGGGCCAAATCTATGGTCAAAATATAGATGAAAATTTTACCGGGATGAAATTGATCTAAAAATATATAGGGCTTCTTTACCGTGTCAAATTTAAAGTCATAACTAGACGATGGTGTCAAATTTTCCGTCTAAATATATATTTTTCTTAAAAAGCATAAATTCAACAGGAAGTGGAGGTTTATCCTGAAAATATTCATTTAAAAAATATCCGGTAGTCAAACTCTCACTCGGCTAGTTAAATTCACTTATAAAATAATGAAACCATATTATCAGATGTTGAATGAAGTTTGAAATTAGCATATCGTTCACAGGAAGAAGTAAGCCCACCTTCAGATTGCTGCTCCCAGACGCCCAGCGAAAATGGGTAAGATTCACCTCAAGGTATTATTTCAGGATGACATGAACTTGTCTGTTCCAGATCCGGGCTGATAGAAGCACCTCCACAATCAGGCAACGTGGAACCCCCAGTTCTTGAAGGTAAGATCATTTTTTATTTAAACGAGAGATTTCTCATAAAGATGCCGAGTAAGACGTATTTGTTCCTGGGATGAGATTTCTTTCGAAGCCCTTATCCCACTCTCAAAATCACGGCCAAAATAATTTTAAAAATCTGAGTGGGAAGCATTAAGATTCAGAAAAAAACTGATTTTTTGTGAATTATTTATATTGTATCATATTTTTTTCTAATAAATATATTATGATATATTTTGGTGAAAAAAATGAAAATGAGTAATAAAATGTGCTGACAATGCCTTGGAAAATTAGGATAGGGGCGACGTACGAAATCTCGTCCGAGACATTGCGAACCTCAGAACGGCCGTGTATCCTCTGATTGAGAAGTTAAAAAGACAAACCTAAATAAACATCAAACTTAGTTTTATTGAAGACTACGGAAATAGTCGTGTTTTTAAACTCCCACTTTTAAACATCACAATCTTCCATAAAACGTTTGATTTCAAACCATAATTTTGAGAGCATCAAAGCATTTTCCTAAAAGGAAGGGTTATAAAAATCCAAATGTATTTGATTACAATCAAAAATTAATCAATGAGCTAAGATAAATTGTGAGATTAATGAATTACAGATGTGCCGCCCATAAATACTTGATAATATTGATTCCAAGTTGCAAGAACTCAGATGAATAATATCAAATTAGAGTTCAAACAATTAAAAATTTTATATTTCGAAAGATAAGTACTGAAAATATTCTAAATCTGAGAGAGATAGAGTTCATTCAATATACATATTATTATAAAACTACACTTAAGGTTTCACCGCATGAGTTTCTTTTTTGTGAAAAATCAATATTTATTTCAAAGAGAAATATTTACTATTTCTAACTTTTTTGGATGAAGTATGAAAGGGTGAAAATATGAAGAGTAATGGCGAACGGAAAAATAAAAGTGTCCAGAGATGGGAATCGAACCCACAACGTTCCGCTTACCGGGCAGATGCCATGTCCACTAGGCTACCCTGGACGTATTTTTCCGTTCGTGATTTATACTTAAAGTAACTTATATTACATTATAAAGGACTGCGGCGTATGATTATAAATTTGATTTATAATCATACGCGGCAGTCCTTTATAATGTAATATAAGTTACTTTAAGTTTTATTTACGAACGGAAAGATACGTCCAGGGTAGCCTAGTGGACATGGCATCTGCCCGGTAAGCGGAACATTGTGGGTTCGATTCCATCCCTGGACACTTTTATTTTTCCGTTCGCCATTACTCTTCATATTTTCACCCTTTCATACTTCATCCAAAAAAGTTAGAAATAGTAAATATTTCTCTTTGAAATATATATTGATTTTTCACAAAAAAAGAAACTTATGCGGTGAAACTTTAAGTGTTGTTTTATAATCATACGCTGCAGTCCTTTATAATATACATATTATTACTTGTCTATCAAAATGATCATATTCTTAAATACTGAGTATATTTTACAGGGGCACCAAAATTGAAAACCCATGCTGTAGGGTTATACAACCTCGGAAACACCTGTTACAGCAATGCAATAGTCCAATCCTTGGCCCATACCACAGCTGTTTTGGAAAATTGCCTTTGGAATTGCAAACCCGAAAACATCAATCCAGACAGTATCAGTGGCGGCCAAATAATTAAGAGGTTTGCTAATCTTCTGGACGTGATCTGGAAAGAAGAAAACTCTTTCAGGCCCATTGAATTCCATAAGCAAGTTGGAATGTTCGAGGAAAGGTTCGGAGACTACTCAGAACAAGATTCGATGGAATTTTTGCAATTTCTACTTGAACACCTCCACAATGATCTCCATCGGGTTTCTGAAACTGACCCTATTGCGGATGGCATCGATGAAGGCAGTAGATTCTGGCACGAATATCGAGCAAAGGAAAATAGTCCAATAGTCCATATGTTTGCAGGACAAACAGTCTATGCCACTCACTGTCAAAACTGCCCAAGAACCTCGCAGAATTTTGAGGCTTTCTGGCATCTTTCCCTACCAATCCCCGAAAACAAAGCCATTTCTTTGCTGGACTGCTTTGACTTACTCTTCGTAAAAGAAGTCATCAATGACCATACCTGCCCTGAGTGCAGCAAAAAAGGATCTGTAAGAACAGTCAACGTATTGAACTGGCCCAACATCCTAATTTCACAATTGATTCGATTCCCCGATTTCGGAGGAGGCAAAAACAATTCAATGGTAGACATCCCGCCTATCCTGGATCTGGCGAAATTTGGATTAGAAGCAAAGTACAAACTGTACACCATTGTCAAC
Organism: Cordylochernes scorpioides; assembly: GCA_030710605.1. Classification (NCBI taxonomy): domain Eukaryota; kingdom Metazoa; phylum Arthropoda; class Arachnida; order Pseudoscorpiones; family Chernetidae; genus Cordylochernes; species Cordylochernes scorpioides. The sequence continues at coordinate 19,389,508 of CP092873.1, read as the reverse complement.
CACTATGGAACCCCACATACTGGACATTTTGCATCGGTCTGCAAACATCCAACCTCTGGCGAATGGTTCACCATGGACGACCACAGAGTGAAGAGCATCAATTCTAACAAAGTGATCACGAAGAACGCCTACATCTTGTTCTACGAACGTTTGAAATGAATAAATGATGCGCAGCACCAATTTTAACTGACGATTCTTCAATGCTAAAGACTGCTGAAATTATAATGGCAAATCTATTGGTATGTAGATTTTATATTAAAAACTTAAAACTCTATATTGCGCTTATCTATGTTTGTCCCCGTATATTAAATACGTTCAGTATAATTTTAAACAATATTTTTATAGAGATAAAACTTACATGTAGGTTGATAAGATAAATTTGATAGTGTTTACCAATCTATTTGATTTAAAACAGGATTCAGGGGCAAGGACTTACAAGAAGTTGGCTGAGAGTAGTCCAGAGTCAGGCAATGGTACAGCTGGCGTAGTGACAGCATCGGAGAGTTCTATTCACTAATCATTGAATTGAGATTTTTCACAGAGTAATATATGCTGATTTTTATTATTATTTTTTTTTTAAGAAAAAAATTTCCGTAAATATGCAAACATGTATATTTTGCATTAGAGAAAAACAGTTATGTAAATATAAAAAGGATATCTATAAGATATGTGTGGGTAGATTTTGGGTTGTATTGTCTAAATAAAGGCTTATATTCTGTGCTTTCTTAAGATTTTGAGGCACCAAATAAGCATAAAACAATACACACAGAAGGTCGCTAATCCAGTAATCTCAAGTTGCAAGAATTACCGGCTTTAATTAACTACCTTTATGTAAATAGGAAAGATGTTACGTTAGACAACTGGTTTGATAAGGCTTAACTTCTTACTATTTGAATACTTTATCTTTATATATCCTCACAGATTAGTTCCATTCAAAAATCATTATGAGGTAAAGTTTCTTATATAATATGATTTAAATCTATATTACTTTTAATTCACATGAAGCTAATATTGAACCTTAGAAGAATAATTTTATTGTGATTTTTCTAAAGGCGTCATGATCGTCTTTATGAATTCATTATAAGAATCAAAACATCTTTGAAAACACCCAGCAAGTCACTTTTCGAAATTTATTGAATGCTTAGTCTAGTTACAATGTATGTTCTCATAATTTAAAGTATATAGTGATTAAAATCTGTAAAAAACTAATGGTATACCTTTATTCTGTAAATTAAATGTTCATATATTTTTTTTTCAGATCGCATTGTGTCGCCAACCAGCGCAGATTGGAAAACAAATTGTTCCATCTGTTTCTGTGAGAGGACCGCAAATGAAGGTATTCAATTTCTTTCATTTTTGCTAATAATATTTAACACTTATTTCTTTATTTCTTGAAAATATTTGACTTCCTGTATTATGTATCTATAACCTCTTATGTATGTGATGTTTTTAATAGAGAATTTATATACATATTAAATATATATTACATTACCCAAATAAGAATCACTTCGACTCTACTAAGAGAAAGTCACATTCAAATAATTAAAAAGGAAGGTGTAATTTGTAAATTCTTCAAAACTGAAAGCATAGAAGAAATAACCCACTACATCTCTGAATGCACTATTGTTAACGAGTAACGGAATTAGATCTTAAAGAACATTATCCAAGTCTACGTGAACCAGTTCAGCTAATCAGAATAATGTCAGAGAAAAAATATATCGCGATAGAATTGTTGAACTTTCATAAAGCGTTAGAGAACAAGGTAATCTCCAAGGACTGAAATTACAGAACAATTTCCTTTCATAGTTAATTTGTATAGTGTTATGTTGAATACTCTGATTTCCTTTTCATTTTCCCATCTCTCCTTTTTTTCCATTTCTCCATGAAAATGATGTATGGTGAGTCCTTTCAGGACGAAAATGTCCTAATAAAGCTGTTGTTGTTGTTGTTTTTATATATATAATTATATATAAGAATCATTATTTGAAGAATAATTTTAGAGAGAAATATTGTTTTAATTTTTGTTTTAAACACTATAAATAATATTCTCAAGGTATTATAGATTAACAACATATATTAGTTCATATAATATATTTTGTGTCTTGTGTTATATGATTAATCTTTGTTGTTTGTTGTCCAGGCTTTGACCACGGCTGGTCCCCCAAGATCTTTTTTAATTTTTTATTTTTACTTTTTATTTTATTTATAAACATATATAACCTTTTCTTTTTAAAATTTTCAAAATTCAAAAAGGCTTTTCATCTACGTGCGCAATTATTGGTTAAAAAAGTAATATTGGCATTATAAAATATTTGATCCTTTGCCCAATCAAATCCTGGTACTGTTTGGGCAGGGAGAACAACCCAGATTTTCTTGGTTATTTAAAATAAGAAAATCTGATTTAGTGTTTGAGGTTATTGACCTCATTTTAGAGTTCCAGGGAACTCACCAGTTCTAGCATTACCAGCGTGATGTTTAGAGGTGTACAATATAGTACGAAATGCTATGCATTGCTGGCGATACTGAAGCCATATTCTGTTATGAAATGGAATTTGCATCTAAAGAATGGCATATCCTTGTATTAAAACTGAGCAGTAAATGATTGGCAGCAAAATATGATGAAATGCATATGACATTAACGCGCATCATAAATTTCTAATCCCATTTTCCAATAACAGCTGGTACTGTAAGGATGGGAGAACAAGCAGATATACCTGTACTTCTGAACCAGGAAATTCTGGTGTTTGAGGTAGAGTACCTCAGTTCTGGTGATCCAGGGTTCTACTCTGGCAGGCGTGGGTGGGAGCCTGCCAGGGGAGGGGGAAGGCCCCTCTCGCTCGAGCAGTACCAGGGGATCAATCGAATGGTACCAGATGGTACAGATGAACGTTACCAGTGCTGTGGCGCCATGCCAAATGTCAGGGAAATAGCATTCCCATTTGATATTTGAATATATCAATTGAAAAATGGATAGTAGTGAAACCAACCCAGATGGTTGAATGATCTTGCAAATGAGGGAAATTTGTGTCCAAATATTTGCAGAATATCTCAATTGATTAGTCAAAATTGAATACTTCGAGGATTCTCTATATAATAAGAATTCATAATCACTCTTCTCAAATTGCCATGGCGAAATTTTTTCAGAGTTCGCTATGAAAAGCAAAAAATGAATTTTTATTGAGGAAATATTTCGGAAATATTCGGTAATATAAAAAAAAGGAATAAAAACATAAATATATATAATCAAATTCATATATGGAATTTTCTTGAAATGATTAAGTACGAAATTTTTGTTTACTCATTCACGTGAATTTAGAAGAAGATATTAAATTTGCATATAGAATATTTATTGAAATATACTTATGTTTGAAAATGTGTATATGGTAAAGGATCAAATATAAATTTTATTCAATAAGAATTTACCAGATTCTAATAATGTAATCACGAGCAATATATAATAGTATCTATTGGAAGATTCTTAAAAATATATTTGAAATATAAAGACCTCTTACAATCCCAACAATTATTCAATGAGAGAGCATTTTCACCAATATATTAAATTGTAATAAATATGAGAAATAAAAGGTAAAAATGAAATTTGTCTTTTTTTACACTTACAAATTACACTGATTCAAAAATTTCGAATAAAGGAATAGACATAATACATTTAATATTGTAAGCCACTTTTATACAGGACATTGAATGAATATAACTAAGTAAAATTATTCAAATTGAAGATATTTCGGCCAGTAAATATTTTTTTAAAAGAATAACTGGCCGAAATATCTTCAATTTGAAGAACTATGAATGCCGGCCAAGCAACCTCTATCTTAAAATAAGAAAATAATAATTTGGGACTTAACACTAAATTGAAAATTATATTTGAAAATTTTATGTCTTTTTGTTTAATTAGAGAGATAATGTCAATATTAATCTTCAAGTTAAAACATTTTCTATTCTAAAAAGGACATATTTTGTGTGTGTGGATATAGTGGTGTTTTAAACTTTAATACACCAAATCTTATAAAGTTTGAAATTACTATATTCTGAAACTCAATGCCAAAACCTTATAGTTTGAATTCGATTTATGAAACAAAATTATGGTACAGTAGAACCTCCCTGTGAAGGACAACACCTAATTGCAGAGCCAAAGTGTCCTTTAGGTAGAGGTGTCTTCTTACCGGAGAGTTGCTAATTTGTAAAAATGGTAATTTTGGAAATGAAAACTGTCCTTTGTTGAGAGGTGTCCGCTAAAGAGTGGTTCTACTGTATTTTTACCAACGGTTTTCAAAAGTTTAATAATAATATTTAAAGGCTTTTCTAATTTTTTTATTGATATTTTAAATATAAATTCGTTACATTTAAAATAAAAATGTTATTCAAAATTTATTTACAAAATGAGGCAATAAATATTAATTCGAATGAATCAATGTACTTTATGCTTAACAGGCTTTATTGAATACATTATACACTGCGTAACATTGAAAGTAGAACACCAAGAAAGAGAGGCCAAAAGTGATGAAACTTGGCAAACAAACAGAGAGGCAGGAACGAACAATAAGTGATCTTTATTTTTAAATGATAGTCATAATACAGAGCGAGAACGGCGTCGGCTCAGTAGCAAGTAGGGCCACCGCGAACGGCGATGCACCCAGCAACACGTCTAGGTAGAGAGTCAATCAGACTACGAATGGCGTTCTGAGGGATGGCTCTCCATTCTCTTTCAACCTTTTTTAACAGTTCGTCTTCTAAACGCGGCTGAGGCAAGGCATGGGAACGGCGTCCAATAATATCCCAGATATGCAATATTGGTGAAAGGTCAGGAGAATACAGGGATCAGGGAAGCATATGTACATCTTGTAATATGATTTCCTGTAATAAAGCCTCTTACGTGTGTTTCTTAATAGAGAAGTTGAAGATAGTATATATATCATATAATCTAAAATGTAATATTTTATTTTTTTAAAACATATAACTTATTTTCATTCATTGACTGTTCTACATTTTTGACCATATATTTAGAACATAACACTTTGAATATTGTTGTAAATATCTATAGTTGACCTACCTATTTTTTAATTCACGAATATAGAGAATACATTTTATAAATTCTATATTACTGTGAAAAATAATTTGATGTATAATTTGCTTCAAGTAATTCAAAATAAAAAATACTTGATAAGTAAATATTTATCTTTCCTATTTTCACGACTGCACCTTCAATTCTCTATCTTTTTCAACAACAAAACAAAATATTCATAACATATATATATATATGATTATGAGGACCTGTTGACTCTTGTAGAATCCTGTCGACTAAATATGTGATGAGGTATCCAGTCGACTTAACACAGGATGGGGAGTTTTCCAGTACCTCTCTGCACCTTGTAAGACCTTTAACAGTTCTCACAGAGTACAGACAGTCGTGGTCGAGGCAGAGTGGAAAGCTTGGGAATGTCCACACAAAAACCGAAGACACAGTTGCACTAAGAAAGTTCCGTGAACAGATAAAAGTTGAGCTAGGAGCGAAAGATGGAGATGGAAGAGTTCTTACTGGTCTACATGGTGGATGAGGCGGACCTGGGGTATAACCGACGAGGGCTCACGCAGATGGTGAAGTGACTGTCAAGTGAATGTATTTTTGGCTAAGACGGGGGCCTTTTATATATTTTATGAGAAAGGGAGTATTGCATTTCAGCAGATGTGAAGAGCGTGGGTCGTCTGGTGAAATTCTAAACTGGCGCCGTGGCAGTTTCCATCTTTAGACCTTGTTTTGGGACTTCTAAATCTATCTCGATTTTAGACGTTTTTGACCTTTTGCTTTAGCTCAACTCTTAATCTATTGTAAATCTATTACAGAGTTTTATTTATTTATCCTCAATTTTTACAAGTACATTACATATGATGATGTAATGACACATGTCAATCATGCGTATAATCATTTACAGATGTGTTTCTATTATAAAACATGACAATCTTGTTATAAGTTGTATACAATATGGGGTTGTTGGTTTAAATTACCATATATATATATATATATATATATATATATATATATATATATATATATATATATATATATATATATATATATATATATTTATATGGAACCACAAAGACTAGCAGTAATGGGGCCAAGTGGTTTATAGAATATAAAGGTAATACAAGGGACGAAGCAGGGTAAATGGCACCTAAGAGGCCAGCGGCCCAATGAGCGACAAAGTCCAGGAGGGTGTCTGATCCGCAGTAGAAGTTTGTTTTGTATTTTTAAAACGAAACATTCGTGCTTTATAATAATACTTTATAATATACTAATACTTCCATTTCTTATACATAGATGGCGCGTTATCACCATATAATACATTCTAAGAGGCCAGCGGCCCAATGAGCGACAAAGTCCAGGAGGGTGTCTGATCCGCAGTAGAAGTTTGTTTTGTATTTTTTAAACGAAACATTCGTGCTTTATAATAATACTTTATAATATACTAATACTTCCATTTCTTATACATAGATGGCGCGTTATCACCATATAATACATTCTAATATATTCAATTTGCTTCAAGTTTTGCCCGCTCTTTTTTATCACTAGACAACAGACAGTAAATAATTTTGTAGATCTATATCAATTTGTAAATACTAGAGATAATTATCACAGATTTAACTATTTTTGTTAATATATTATAAGCTGCTGACATTGAAATTGGAACACCAAGAAATAGTGGCCAGAAAGTGATGAAACTCGGCAGACAGAGAGAGACAGGGACGAACAATAAGTTATCTTTATTTCAAAATGATAGTCATAATACAGAGCGAGAACGGCGTCGGCTTAGTAGCAAGTAGGACCACCGCGGACGGCGATGCACGCAGCAACACGTCTAGGTAGAGAGTCAATCAGAGTACGGATGGCGTCCTGAGGGATGGCTCTCCATTCCCTCTCAGCCATTTGGCACAGTTCGTCTTCTGAACGCGGCTGTGGCCAGGCATGCAAACGGCGTCCAATGATGTCCCAGACGTGCTCGATTGGTGAGAGATCAGGAGAGTACAGTGGCCAGGGAAGCACCTGTACATCTTGCAGAGCTTGTTGGCGTTATCCTGCTGATAAAGGGCATTGGGTACCCCCTGAAGGTAGGGGAGTGTCACCGGTCGCAGCACATCATCAACGTATCGTTGGGCCGTCATAGTGCCCTGAATACGAAATAAAGGTGACCTGGAATCATACGCGATTGCGCCCCAAACCATGATTCCACGTTGTCGCACGGTGGGGCGTTCCACAATTGCTGCCGGATTGGACCTTTCTCCACGTCGACGCCACACGCGTACACGGCGACTATCACTGGACAAGCAGAAACGCGACTCATCTGAGAACACGACCCTGTGCCATTCCGTCATCCACGTCGATCTAGCCCGGCACCATTCCAAACGTTGACGCCTATTCGGGGGGGTCAATGGCAGTCTTCTTAGCGGACGGCATGAGTGCAAGCCATTAGCAACCAATCGACGGGAAATAGTTCTGGTCGAGATGGAATGATCTAGGGCAGTGATTCTCAACCAATGTGCCGCGGTAATTTTGTGTGCCGCGAAATTCTAAAAATGTGCCGCCGAATTTTAGTCATATGATTATGTTCACGTTTGTATTGGTTTTTCTTTTTTTCTTTTTCATTTTTTACTTTTTAAAATAACGAAATTAGCAAATTGAATGTTAGAGATGTATATTACTTATATTTTGCATAGAAATATTGATACATAATTTGAATTTTCTTGCATTAAAGATAGCAAAAGTGTGCCGCGAAATTCTAAAATTGTGCCGCCAAATTTTCAAATCTTTAAAATAATGCCGCAACAAAAAAAAGGTTGAGAATCACTGATCTAGGGTGTCTTGCAGGATGGCGGTACAAGTGGCTTGTGGGGCCGCCACTGCTTGTCAAAGGATACGCCGATCCACACGTGCTGACGTCACTCTGGTTGCACCGACATTCCTATAAATTGCCACATTTCCTTGTTCCAACCATCTTCTCCACAGTCGGTGCACCGTGGACGCACCAAGGTGTGTATCAGCTGCGATTCGACGTATGGACCAACCGGCCTTTTCAGTCCGATCACCATGCCCCTCGTTAAAGCGTCTGTCTGCTTGAACTGCCTCCGTTTACGATGACCTGGCATTCTCTGTTATTACACGTGTCTTTTGACACAAGAACAAAATTTCTACAATGATTTTCCTTGAAGAAATAACGACACGAATACTGTCCTTTCTGCAAGTTCCTTCCCTTATATCTTACTCCATGTGCGCACGAGAGCTGCGCATTTTACATCATTTGCATAACTCGGTTAGGCGCGTCTACCCTGAAATTTGCATAATTTTCTGGCCACTATTTCTTGGTGTTCCATTTTCAATGTCACGCAGTGTATGATTATCTTTCTAGCCTTAAAGGTTCAGGTTCCTAATGTATATTATTATTTCTCTTTTTTTTTCTAGTATAATATGCTTATAACTGTTTCTGTTTAAAATGTAAATCGACGCAATTATTCCTAGCTGGGATATCGCGTTTTGTTGTGTTTGAAATAAATAAAAAAATTCAAATATTTTTTACAGAAAATTTATCCGAAAATTGCTAATTTCGTTATTTTAAAAAGTAAAAAAATGAAAAAGAAAAAAAGAAAAACCAATACAAACGTGAACATAATCATATGACTAAAATTCGGCGGCACATTTTTAGAATTTCGCGGCACACAAAATTACCGCGGCACATTGGTTGAGAATCACTGCCCTAGATCATTCCATCTCGACCAGAACTATTTCCCGTCGATTGGTTGCTAATGGCTTGCACTCATGCCGTCCGCTAAGAAGACTGCCATTGACCCCACCGAATAGGCGTCAACGTTTGGAATGGTGCCGGGCTAGATCGACGTGGATGACGGAATGGCACAGGTGGTAGAGCTGTAAAATAATTTTTTTAATCATTTTTTAAAATATTCTTCTAAAAAATTAAAAATATATATTTTATCAATGAATCTATTCCAAATTATATATCGTATCATCTCTCTCTGCTCTATTAGAGTAAAAAATTCACAAAATTCGTATCAAATAAAATTGTTTTGATATATTTTTCCTCACATGAATATACGCGTGGTGTTTGAAGTTTATATGTTAATTTTGTAATTATTCTTATTTTTTAAATCATAGAAGCATTTTTCTGATAGACCATATTCAATTTTTATCATCATCATTTTAAATATTTTTTTTTTTTTCCTTAGTAAGGTATCAAATCATTTTGTAATTGTAGTTTCTTTTTTGTGTTCCTTTTTAAGCAATAAAATATATAGAACTAAGGCGTAATATTCAATTCAAGCATATGGAACCAACATCGATTTATTTTTAAAACAAAGCAAAGTCAAAAGCTTATACAACTTTCACTTTTTCATACGTGTGATACAAGTTTTCAAATTTTTCTGAATACCACCCTTTTATTGATTAATAAGTCGTCTGAACTTCTTGAATAAATATTTTAGTTGTCTTTCAAAAATAAATCAAAAGAAGAAATATCTACTGCACAGAAAGATTTGGGGTTTTAAAGCAATATATGATCTCTATATTATAATAGATTTTATTTTGCTTCGTTATGAACATACATTAGTCCCCAGCTATATCTAATAAACCTCTCTCTCTTGAGGTAAACAGGATTCCTGAAGCCACCACGTACTAAAGTCACCAACTATCCGGGTTGACATGTCTAATGGTGGACATCCAGTTTATCAGATGTACTGTACTTGGTTCTGTACAGGGGTAAATATTCCTAGGAGGATGGCTGTTTGGAACCTATGAAGGTGGTAGGTCTGTGGTGATTGACAGTTTGGTCTTCCTCGTGACAATGTGGACAGGTAGGATCGTCTTTAGATATTTTTTCAGCATCGGCTTTGACAAAGCCGTGACCTGTGAGGATTGTAGCGGCGGTACCACAAAATTTTATTTTGGGTAGGATCGTAATGAGAGTGGTTGAGGATGCAGATATTCTTCTAATGTTTCTTGTGGGATGGTCTTCGGAATAAATTTCATTCGAGAGTTTTATTGAGTACCGCTTGCTATAGGCTCGAACAAACCTTTTAGATTGAGTGGAGTAGGAACCCATCAAAGAGGTAGATAAATCATTTATAATATTTATGTTTAAATTTTGTTAAAATTATCTAATTGTTATACTAAGATATTTTCTGATTAGCAATTACTTAGTTATATAAGCTAAGTGAATTTGTAAAAGATATGGGCAGCAATCAATCTAAAGGTGATTTTAAATTTAAATTTCATTTTTGATAATCTCTCAACCAAAATATTTTCACATTCATGGAAATATTATTATTATATGTATTATATTATTATAAATATATATATATATATATGGAAAATTTGCCAGGAGGAAATTGATCCATAGAAGCATAGGGTGCCTCTCCCGTCACTGATGTTGTGACTTTGTCACCGACCAGTGGCCGCTAGTTTGCGGCGACGGTCAATAGATGGCATCAGGTTTTGACGTTTATTTTGACCGGAGAGGCGTCCTATGCTTCTATGGCTATATTGACCCGGGCAACGCCCGGGTTTACACGATTAAATGTATTTTACATATGGAAGATGGACGTAGTTCCCGGAAGTCACCCGCGAGGCTTTTTTGGCACCTGGCACAGCTGTGTCACCAACGCCAGGACCGCGCGCGGTGGGGAACTCGAAATGGCCAACCGGCCGGCAGCCGGGCGATTCCATTATTTCGGAGGGGGGGGGTGCCCGGCGGCAGGGAGGTCACGTGCTCGCTGGCAGCCAATGGGCGCCCCCCGCCGTCAAAACGTCACGTGTTCTAGAGGGGCGCTGCTCGTGAGCTAAGTTGAATAATTTGAATATATAGTTTTAATAATTGATTTATATATTTTTTAAAATAGCCTATCGTCTTCCCCGTATTCTTTTACCTATGTATGGAAATTTTGGTACCAATTGGTTCAGTAGTTTTTGAGTTTATCGCGAAACAGACAGACAGACAGAAATTGACTTTTATATATATAGAGATAAAGGCATATTTTGGATCAATATAATTTATTAAATATTTCCGATATTTCGATGAGGCTGTTCGCCTATCTTCTTCTAGGAATTCAAACTCCTTCTAAGCCCATCATCCGCGTGATGCACGAGAAGTATTGTTTATATAAGTTGGAGTGACCGAACCATTTTGAATGAATAAAGAAAGAGTTTGAATTATTTGAGGAAGATAGGCAAGCAGCCTAATCGAAATATAGGAAATATTTTGATAAATTATATTGATCCAAGATATGCTTTTATCTTAATGTTATTAAAATGGAATGCTCAATTTTCAAATTTATATGAAAAAACAATATAAAAATAAGTGGGTCAAGTGTTGATATTAAAAATAAAAAAGGCCTATCCTGACCAGGAGCACATGTGCTTTTCAAAAGGCAGAGCGTCATCTGGTGGAACAGAAATCAACTAAACATTGATTTAGCCTGTATACCCTGATATTTGGCCAACCCAATTTCTTGATAAATACGTATATATATATATATATATATATAAACACAACCATCCAAAAGGAAAAATATATTTTGTCAAAAAGATTATTGGGCACAAAATCAAAATGTATTCATTTATACATATCATGCAATATCTATTTATCGGTTCAAAATCACTTTATTAGGTACCGCTCAACAAGAGCAACCTAGTTCATGATAATTGAAACAGTGAATAATATATATGAAGGCTTTTCACATATTATACAAAATTTTAACACGGGAATCAATCCCGGTTCATGACTGACGGGAATCGAGGGTGTTACCTACTCGTCCACCGACTCATTATAATATATATTTAGAGGACATTCAATTTCCCAAGTGAAGAATTATGTGATATAAAATTTCGCTTTGAATCCAATAATAGGTATCGTGTCGCTCTGGGCCACAAAACCACTCTTTTACTTGAAAAAATATTATTTATTTGTCAAGCTAAAAGCTACAGTAGCAAAAGGTGTTTTAAGGCAACAATACTTCTCTATTCCTAAAGCTGAACTGACTAACTTTATTCATACGTCCTATTTATAACACAAATACGTTAAAACTATGTAAATTGTACACAAAGAACAAATATGCAAAGAGCTAATATGCAGAGACACAACAATAGGGTTGACCAATATATAGAGTTGAAAAGATGCATACAATTTTGAATTATTTATATTAGTGAATAAAATGGAAGCTAAATTTATATTTCATCTATTCGAAAATATTTTTATTAATTTTTATTGATAATAAAGGCTTAATTCAAATATATAAAATTGTTTTATAATTATATAATAACCACACACAAATAGATATTTCAAAATATTCATTTATCATTTGATAAAAAATATATATATATATATTAATACAAAGCAATAACGCGCCATCTATACATATAAAATAAAAGGATTGAAAAGCGCGAATGTTTCTTTTATAATAATACAAACTTCCACTGTCCCCACTGCGATGAAAAAATATATTGGGAGGGCTTGGCTCATCAGTGGTGAACCCCCCGGCCTTGCTTTGTATTAATTTATGCCTAACTGGCCTTGTCTTTATAGTTTGCGGAAGAGCATTGCTCGATGCAAATATTTAAATGTAATTCTACTGTCCTATAAGCTTATGTACATAGTTTACTTGAAAACCATTTCTAAGATTCCATCCTTCAGTGTAGCATATAAAAGCAGAATGATCCAATACAGTTTTAGAGCTCTGAGCTCCCAAAAATTGGGACGAGGACGGCGTTGTCCGTTACAAGTGACAAGCTGCTCGGACACGAGGTGTTTGAACCTTCGTGGGAGCTTGTGCAAGGCGATGATTTCGCGGTGGGTTGAAAGTAAGACCCATGTCTGCGCGAAATGATGACGGACCGGACAGAATCAGCGACGATGTTTAACGTACCTCCGTGGGAAATATCGAAGGTAGGCTATATCGTGCTGGTTTGGACAATGGACAAACATAGATTTGAAGACAGGGTCCGTGTGGCGAACTTGTGGCGCGAGAAGAAGAAGCGAACTGTGCCGCTCGATGCAGATTGTTCAAGTGAGAACAAAAGGGAGTTGATAAACATTTTGAGTTAGTCAATCTGCATCCTGTGATGAACACACCATTGCTAGATGGTGTGGGTCGGTGGATAGGCTAGAGATGAACTACGAAATATATGATCATAAATGAAGGGCGAAGGTTAGGATTTTGAAATGACAATATAGAAGTTCGATAATTGATTAATCAATAATTCTCTATAAAAGGCCTGAGCTGGTATAAGGTTAACAAAGTTGTAAGAATGAGAGGGGCATTAAGGGGCAGATAGATAAGTTGATTATGAAAAATCTATTGGTAATAGTAAAAATCGTAAAGCATTAATAGGTAGAATTCCATTTTTTTTTAAGAGTTACGTTAAAATGGAAATTATTTAATTAAAATGACGATTGTTACATTCTACTGGTAAGGTAATTAATTAAATGGGTTTCACATAGCTAGATATAATATGGATAATAAGATAACTGTTAATAGGGGTGAAGGGATAAATGGAAATATTAAATACCTTTACATATTCACACATATTGAGCTAATTGTGGAAATATTGGGACAATTTACAAGGGATGACTTATTTAAAGAATGAATGGTAGGAGTTAAAACAATTACACTCACGAGTTATGTTGGTTTAGGGCGCAGGTAAGTTCATTGAGCTTCGGGAGAGTTCTGTCTGTGACACTGTGCGTACCTTTGTTGTACATCACAGTAGCGGCAGGGATATGGCGGAGTCCTTGTCCATGATGGTGGAAGGTGTCCTGCCCTGGCACGGTGGTCGTTCTTGGGCAGATCTAGTGCTGGAAGAAGTATGTGGCAGCTCCATCTCTGTCGTAGGTGAATACTTTTTCGGGATCACGGTTCGAAGGTTGGCGAAGAAGGGGTTGAGGGCTCGAAGAGGAGTGGTTACAGTTGAGTTGGGTTTGGCCGATCATCGTGGCTTGGCTTCTTGTTTCTTCATACTCTGGTATATGAGGGATTTGCTTCCCGGCCAGGTCTTATCCTGTCGACTCTTCTGTGATATGATCCTGTCGACTCTTTCTGTGATATGATCCTGTCGACTTTCAATGTGGCATTATGATAATAATGTGGGGGGAGAGAAATAAGGAAACAACAAGTTTGGAAGATGGGACCCAGCAAACCGAGAGAGAGAGGTAGCGCGTGGGGCTGTCACTGCCGAACCACCGTCTTGTGTGGCCACCACCCCCCCCCCCCCCCCCGACTATCTAAAAATAGTCCGGCAGGGTTCCCAACAAAGCCCCCTCCGGCATGTGGTCAGTGGTTTAAAATGGCCGTAACTTAGCTTTCTATCGACGTCTCTCTCTCGTTTACTATTAACTCGTATTACTATATACATATGTCATAATATATGCTCTTCCAGGAATAATAAAGTAAACCTACAGTCAACGAGAGAGAGACGTCGATAGAAAGCTAAGTTACGGCCATTTTAAACCACTGACCACATGCCGGAGGGGGCTTTGTTGGGAACCCTGCCGACTATATATATAAGCTAAATACGAATTTTTGACATATATGAATTAGGACTAAGTTTATCAGAAACTATGTAAATGATATTCTATGAATATTGATGAATATACATTTGTTTATATAGATCAGACGAAACATCCCGATGATATTTAGCACAGAATAAAAAAAGAATTATAGACAGCAGATGTGTGTAAATAGGAGGATGCTTCTTGTAGCAGAATTTTTAATAGGAATATATGGCCGAAAGCTTGCTATATACACGACAGCTTTTATATTTCTATTTTAAATACATATAGTGCAATTTTATTATGATTAATTAGCGTGCCATCTGTTATCTTCTCTTCTTTCTTATCTCCACTTTATCATATTAAAGTATCAATCTTGTAAAGCTTGGCAATCATCATGACTGGGTGAAGTAGAATGCGTCTGCCTTTGTCATTAAGACTGGGAGCACTACTCAGTGGCAGGCCATCTTAGCTCCAAAAGAAATGGCCGCCTCTGACATGAGGAACAGACGCCATGTGCAGCCGCTCCTAACATGGAGTACAAACGCTGCTCATCCTGTATCCCTTGATTAGGAGCCCTTACAGGGTACTATCAGCCAGGCCAGCTGAGCCCAGGGTTTTTAGTGAGCTTGTTACTGCTCCCCCTCCTCCTTTTTCATCCGGGCTTGGGACCGGCAAAGGCGGAATTGCCATCCGTTATGAAAATTCGAAACTATTATAGACGCGTATGATTCTTTTAAAAATAAAACAATATATATATATAATATAATTGTTCCAATAAAAACAAATTGATATTTGCGGAATAGCGATTGCTTGAAGCATATTATATATTTATAATTATGTGTAATTTTGCTGTCCTCAAAGCTTATGTCCATAATTCATCTAAATTCCCCATTCCAAGAGTCTAGCAACAGTATCACGATGAAGGGAGATCGAAAAATGCAATATAACAGCGGTATGGTATATTAAACTGCGAGACCGATGAGAGGGTTCACAACTGATGAGCCAGGCCCTCCCATTAATTTTTTTTCATTGCAATAAAGGCAGTAAGAATCATTTAATTTTTAAAAGAAACATACGCGTCTATATAGTTTCGAATTTACATATAGTACAGGCGATCTTGGTGGGTAGTTAGTCGTCTGCTTTCACTCTATGGGTTTACAACTCCGCCTTTGCCGGTCCCAAGCCCAGATGAAAAAGGAGGAAGGGAGCATTAAGAAGCTCACTAAAAAACCTGGGCTCAGCTGGCCCGGCTGATAGTACCCTGTAAGGGCTCCTAATCCAGGGATACAGTGGGAGCCGCGTTTAGCTCCATGTTAGGAGCGGCTGCACATGGCGTCTGTTCCTCATGTCAGAGGCGGCCATTTCATATTGGAGCTAAGTCGGCTTGCCACTGAGTAGTGCTCCCAGTCTTAATGATAAAGGCAGACGCATTCTACTTCACCCAGTCATGATCTCAAGCTTCACAAGCTTGATACCCTAATATAATTGAGTGGAGATAAGAAAGAAGAAGAATAAAGACATATGTAGAAATCAGTTCGAATTTTACACTTACAAGTGGGCCAGAACCTCTTCAATGAATTGCACTCACTGGTGGGGTTAGACCTTTTCAAGAAAAAGAAGCCATTTAAGAACAATCATTTCGTCTGTAAAAGTATTCTGGATTCATCTAATAGAAAGCTTGTAATTGAAAGCTAATAATGTAAGACAGCTGAGACTCCCTGATATAACCTTCTGTTTCTTCTAGCATATTAATAATTATATATTTATTATATAAATTCTCTCTATTAAAAACATCAATTATTTTTTAAAAAAATTTTCAACAAAAATTTTAATTTTTTAAAGCATCGTATTGCCACGTGGAAAATTAAGAAAGACAAACTTCAGGATGACGCAGCAATATATTTAGGGCAAATACAATTTACGAATGATAAAAAATATGAGCAATGAGGGAAGTTTACAGAGTTTCAAAATATATTTCCATGTGAAAAATTAGGAAAGACAAACTTCAGGATGACACAGCAATTTATTTAAGGCAAGAACAAACTATGAATGCTACACAAAAGATAAGAAATGAGGGAAGTTTACAAATTAACAAAATATAAACATTAAAAATGAAATTCTGTTAATAAAATAATACTTTGCTACAATATATATATAAACATTTTTAAAAATGAAACTCTGTTAATAAAATTATTAATACTTTGCTACAATTTTTAAAAATTAACAACTTAGTTATTATTACATACATTCATTTTCTGTAACCTAGTGTCAAAATCCCCATTCACCCAAAAGTATATATGAAGTATATATAAAAAAAATTGAAAGATTTGATTGAAAGGATTAATGTATGTCAAACATAAATATTTTTTAAACTCAATTCTATTGACGTTATGAGGCAATGAGTTTGTTTTTGACACACATTAAATATTATAATACCTTGAAAAAGGTTGGCATTCAGCCAACTGAAATATTGGTAAAATAAATGATATTTTGATCCAATATATGCCTTTTAAATTTATACGATCCTTCATTGATAATTCCATTCTGTGGCAAAATGGATTTAAAATCTGGGTATAATTTTGTTTTAGAGTGCCGGCCCCTCAAAGATGGGCCTACATCAATTGACGTAAGTGAAATATTCTTAATGTTATTATTTCAATATAATTGGATACTATTGGAAATTTGATATTATAATTATTCATTTGTATATAATGAAACACATATTATTTACATTTGAGAGAATATAATAAATCACAACCCCAAGAATTCGCGTTTCAAGCAAAAAGTATAAAATCAGAATTGACCACAATATCATAATAGATGCCTTAATTATCATAGCGGTATATTATATTAGTGAAACTGTTAGGAGGGTTTATTACAAATGATCCATACCTTCTTAATATATTGCCACGTGGAAAATTAGGGAAGACCAAATTCGGGATGAGACAACAATTTATTCAAGGCAAGAACAAACTATGATGATAAACAAAAGATAAGCTAAAGTGGAAAGTGTACAGAATATAGCAAAATATAAACATTAAAATAATACTCTGCTGATAAAATATAAATAATTTGCTACATAGCTCCTTCCCAATGGGAGCTGTGACCCACAGCTAGCAATTATTGTAGTTACTGACATGGATCTGACGTGCTTCTGCCAAGGATTCCATCGAAGTCTTGGAACTTTGTCCCTAGTACCTTTGCGTCCTTTTTCTTGCGGCGTGAAGGGCGGCTTTGTCGTCGTATCGTCTATAGGGACATCGTCATCTTGGAGTGAAGTATTGGCTTTGACACGTCGGTGGAATCCTGGAGCCAGTCTCCGAAAATGTAGATCACAGCACCCATGGCCTCTAGGTCTTTTCGGCATTCTTTAGTTTGACTTCCCTAATTTACCCGGCATCTCCACCAAAATGCCACGTGGAAAATTAGGGAAGACCAACTTTGGGATGAGACAACAATTTATTTAAGGCAAGCACAAACTATGAGTGATAAACCAAAGATAAGCAAAATATAAACATAAAAAATAATACTCTGCTAATAAAATGAAAAATACTTTGTTAAAATATTTTCACCGCAGTAACAAAGTGGGAAAATTTGTTTTTTTTTAAAGAAGCCCAATATCATTAAAACGGTATCCATTCTTGTACATAGGTGGCGTGCTAATGTTGATAATAAACAAACAAGAAATTTGAATATTAATTAGATAAGTTATTATAAATATTTTAATAATTCTTTGTTTAATATAATATTATTGTTAGATGGGTGATAGTTGAGATAATTTCTTTAAATATAATTATATTTTAATAATTTTATGTATTGTCTGTGCGATTTTTTTTTATTGTTGTGTTAATTTTCAGGATAAAATAATTTTTTCAAATGGAAAAAAAAATCCTAATTCGAAATTTATAGTTTCAAGTGTACCATAATCAAATGATGAGTGCGTAGATGACAAACAGCTCTCTTGTTGCATTTTTCAAAAATCTTTCGAATCCTATAAACATACTTTATATTAAAACAAAAAGGGACATCCTGACCAGGCTCACATGGGCATTTCTATATACATACTTGATATGTAAAAGGAACCGACACCTCTCTCTCTCATCATAATAGACACAAAAATATAAAATATATCACTTTCTTTCATATTTTTTCCCCTTTATGTTGACATATTTGAAGGTTTATTATCTATCATTAAGAATTTTAATACTTTTCTAGCTTCTCTACTTCCACCACTTTTCTAGCTTCTCTCCTTCCACCACTTTTACTAGCTTCTCTCCTTTCACCACTTTTCTAGCTTCTCACCGTCCACCACTTTTCTATCTTCTCTCCTTCCACCACTTGTCTAGCTTCTCTCCTTCCACCACTTTTCTAGCTTCTCTCCTTACACCACTTTTCTAGCTTCTCTCCTTACACCACTTTTCTAGCTTCTCTCCTTTCACCACTTTTCTAGCTTCTCTCCTTCCACCACTTTTCTAGCTTCTCTCTTTACACCACTTTTCTAGCTTCTCTCCTTACACCACTATTCTAGCTCTCTCCTTCCACCCACTTTTCTAGCTTCTCTACTTCCACCACTTTTATAGCTTCTCTCCTTCCACCACTTTTCTAGCTTCTCTCTTTCCATCACTTTTTCAGCTTCTCTCCTTCCACCACTTTTCTAGCTTCTCTCCTTACACCACTTTTCTAGCTTCTCTCCTTACACCACTTTTCTAGCTTCTCTCCTTTCACCACTTTTTCTAGCTTCTCTCCTTCCACCACTTTTCTAGCTTCTCTCCTTCCACCACTTTTCTAGCTTCTCTCTTTACACCACTTTTCTAGCTTCTCTCCTTACACCACTATTCTAGCTTCTCTCCTTTCACCACTTTTCTAGCTTCTCTCCTTACACCACTTTTTTAGCTTCTCTCCTTTCACCACTTTTCTAGCTTCTCTCCTTCCACCACTTTTCTAGCTTCTCTCCTTCCACCATTTTTCTAGATTCTCTCCTTCCACCACTTTTCTAGCTTCTCTCCTTTCACCACTTTTCTAGCTTCTCCTCCATACACCACTTTTCTAGCTTCTCTAATTCCACCACTTTTCTAGCTTCTCTACTTCCACCACTTATCTAGCTTATCTCCTTTAAAACTTATCTAGCTTCTCTCCTTCCACCACTTTTCTAGCTTCTCTCCTTACACAACTTTTCTAGCTTCTCTACTTCCACCACTTATCTAGCTTCTCTCCTTCCACACTTTTCTAGCATCTCTCCTTCCACCACTTTTCTAGCTTCTCTCCTTCCACTACTTTTCTAGCTTCTCTCCTCACACCACTTTTCTAGCTTCTCTCCTTCCACCACTTTTCTAGCTTCTCTCCTTCCACTACTTTTCTAGCTTCTTTCCTTCCACCACTTTTCTAGCTTCTCTCTTTCCCCCACTTTTCGAGCTTCTTTCCTTCCACCACTTTTCTAGCTTCTTTCCTTCCACCACTTTCTAGCTTCTCTCCTTCCACCACTTTTCTAGCTTCTTATTTTTCACCACTTTTCTAGCTTCTCTCCTTCCACCACCTCTCTAGCTTCTCTCCTTCCACCATGTTTCTGTTCTTTCGATACATTTTAGCTTTAATCCTTCCTCTAGTACTTATAGATCTTCAAAGTTTTGTTTTTATCAGTGCTAGATGATTTCATTATATTGAAATATATATTTAGAAGTATTTTATTGATATTTCAAACTTATATAATTTTGTATGTAAGAAATTTGTGAAATATATTTAGTAACCTCTTATATTTCTCTGCAGGATGACCCAGTCCCGCCACCTCCCACCACGCCATTAAGTCGGCCTAAACATGGAAGGCGAAGTAAGTTCCCCTTCACGCCACAAATCTAGATGACATCAAATGATTTTTTAGGAACAACTCCGGCTTCGACAGGAAGAGTCCTGTGACCAAGCGACTTGTAAAGGTCAAGCGGCTCCTGAAGGAACTGAAGGTGAAGCTTCAGTACGTCGAATATGATGGTAAATATGTAATTCAACTAAGCTATAAAATGATATATCTATGTCCAGTGTATGTAATATACATTCTATTCTATACTAACTATTCATTCTATACTATACTATCTATAGATTCTATACTATCTATTGAACACCTCGCGAATGTAAAATTCTGAATATTTACAAATATGTAGAAGTCAACATTGATAATAACACGATGGTATTCTTGAAAATGAAGATACTTCGGCCAGTAAATCTATTTTATTTTCTGTAATATAAATATATATTTTTATAATTTTTAACGCTTTGCCAAATTAAGAAAAAGGCATCTCCTTATCGTGCAACTGAAAGTTGCTGATGGCTTGCGCCATCTATCGGAATAAATATCAACTATTCTCGTTGATTTTTAATTATTCCAGAATTGGCCAATTACCCATTCTTGATTAATCAAGAAAAGCTAACCACGGACGCGTTTCGGGCTGTTGGCCCTCATCAGCGTGGTGCAAGCTGTACCTCAACGACCAAAAAAAAAAAATTGTCATTAAGGCATCCTGAAAAATCATGAAACGGGTAGTTAAGGCCAGAATTGCGTGATGTTTAAATGTTTTAATTTTTACGATCCTGACGAGGGCAAATATTTTTGTCGAGACAATAAAAAAGACTTACTGGCCGAAGTATCTTCATTTTCAAGAACTATGAATGCCGGCCAGGCAGCCTATTTCTTTACGATAACATGATGGTAAATATCAAATTCTTGATTCTCTTGAATAAATCAGATAAATCTAGTTCAAAGACTGAAATTGTAGCCATTTTATTTATCTCTGTGACATACCATCCAGTTCCAAAATATCTTTACTAGGTGCCGCTCAAAAAGAGCAACCTAGCCTATATTTACAACAATGAATAACATATGTAAAGGTTACTCACATAATGAAATAAAGTTACCAATGCGGGATTCGATCCCGGTTCATGGCTGTCGGGAATCGAGGATTTTAACCATTCGTCCACAGACTTTTTATGTGAAATACCACAATACTACAATCCCTAACTTGGGGTATATAACCGCTTGGAGCAAATACATAAAAGCGTGAAATCATAAGACGAAAGGTTTCTTCCAAAGTTTTTTATATTTTGCCCCGAACTTTAGAGAAATTTTGCCCTTCCACAGGAGAAAAATACAAAACGTATAAGAAGATAAACTATTTATAAACATATCTGCATATTTACATAAACAAGGAGATTTGCATATAAAGAAAATAAATGACAAAAAAATCCCTATTGACATATCTATAAAATAGATAATATCTATATAAAGATAATAATTTTCATAGACCTTTCATAATTTCGAGTCTTGTGTTAATATAAATATAGTAAACAATATCATAAATACAAAAACTGATGAACATTTATTCGGTTCTTAAAATTTGAAGATACTTTGGCCAGTAAATATTTTTTTTATTATCTCGACATTTCGACAACAATTTTTTGTCCTCGTCAGGAACAAATAAAATTAAAACATTTGGCAAGGGCGTTAAAAATATGTTTAAGGATCATGAATGCTGGCCAGGCAGCCTCTATCCTAACGATATTTATTTGGGTTTATTATTTCTATTTGACATATCGGACCAGATATCCCAGCTCGAGATACTTGCGCCTAAATACATTTTAGCAGCTTATATACAATTCAATAACAGGACTAAAAACATATTAAAACTGAAACGATTTTTTCTCAAACAGAAGAGAAAATCTTAAATGAATCGACAAATATTATTGAATTTTACATAAGTGTCTTTGTTATATACAAATTCGCAATTTCTTCGATGGGATAAAAATTATTACTTCTGTAGTTGTGAAAGATTGGATATTCTATCAATAAATGTATTGAGTTTTGGTTTTCTTTTCCACAGAAGCAGCTAGGATCATCCGTTGCCTCGATTATGAATATGATAATTATGATTTAAAACAGAGACATTTTATCCGTAAAACCCGCAAGGGTATAAAGAAATAATTATTCCTTTTATAATAAAACGTGTATTCCCGAAATAACTTTATTTGTTGTTGTAGCGGACGACATCCAAAAGGCCGAACCTTCTTCTAAACAGGTAACAACATCGAGTAGAATATCTGAACTATTCACTTATAAATAAATAAACTCATAGTCAAACTTGAGGAAGTGGAATGTCTTTGATGTGGTCATCTATTTTTTTTTTATATACAGCCATATTTCTGCACTTGGTTATCTCGTGTGTCTTCAATAAAAGTCATTTCGAATCGAATATCTTTCAGATTTATTGTTTGAATCCTGATATACATGTAAAAAGGTTTAAATTCCTCAAGTTTTGTACGTAAGTCCTGTATATGAGATTATTGAAAAATGTCTTTCAATTCACCCTACTTATATATTAAATATGCCTATATATTCTAGCTGCACCTATATATTGGAAAGCTCAGTACTAAATGAATAAAACTATATTTTTTAATATATCTTATAGAAAACTAAACAAGACCAATATTTTGTATGATGAGGGTTATAGTTGTAGCGTATTTTTTAGTTTGAAACCTTAATTATTATCTTTAGTAAATTTTGTTTTTTCTTTGGAATTCGATATAAAAATGATTACTCCTAATAAGAAATTATTTTAAAAATTAAAACTCGCGGCTGAACAATATTGAACAAACGCTTTTCGAAAAAAAAATGTTTAAGCTATTAATAATAGAATATATAAATACAGTAGAACTTCCATGAGGGGACACTCGCACTAGAGGACACCTCTCTACAAAGGACAGTTTTCATTTGCAAAATTATCATTTTTACTCTATAGAAACTCTCCGGTAAGAGGACAACCTCTTCCTAAAAGACACTTTTGGCTCTGTAATTAGGTGTCCTTTACAGGGAGGTTCTACTGTACAAGCAAAAGTTTATGATGAATTAATGTTTTTCTCTCTCGTCTGTATGGCCAAGCGGCGCGAGTGCTCATCGTTCTTTTGGGATTGAATTTGGAATTGAATACCTTAGCTGCATATTAAATGCGCCATATTGGCTGAAAGTTTTTGTCAAGTTTTCTGTCATCTAGTGTAAGTCATTTTCTAAAAGACCAAGAAATTGATCAGCCAAAATTGGTATTTCAATATAAATAACAATATTAAATATAAGGCTTATCGTGACCAGGAGCAGCTGTGATTTTTGGATGGCAGAGTGCCATCTAGTGGAACAGAAATCAACTAATCATTGATTTAAGCCTGTTCCCTGATATTTGGCCAACCCAATTTCTTTGATAAATCAAATAAAGCCATCCAGGAATGCATTTCGCGTTGTTCGTGCTCGTCAGAGTGGAGCAGGCTGTAAGACTGCGACCAAAATACAAACGAAAATCTGAAAAGACGTCAAACCATCTTCACCGATTCTGCTTAAAATTTCTTCCCAGCCTGACGTAGCTCCATCCTCAGGGAACTGCCCTAAGCCAGAACACTGGCCTTCTGGAATCAGGGTGATCCGAGTATAAGCGGCTACCATCTCATAGATCTACCTAGGGCGACTACAATGTTGTCAGCGCCAGTCTTCTTGGTCTTTTGTATCGCCGCCTCTATATATCGGGACAGATTGTCAGACATAGGCCGTTCTGGGAGATCTTTTTCTGGAATATTGATTGCGCATCTGACCAAGTGGACTTGACCATAAATATCAAGTCGCCGCTGGCAGTCATCTTCACCATCATCAGGACCTGCAGTGCTCCATTCAATACATGGACTGAGGGAACCTGGCTTTTCAGTTACGCTATCGGTTTGCCTACGTCCTTCATGTAATTGTTGCTTTTATTGTATGCAAAGCCTCACACAACAATCAAGTTTCAATCAAACGAGGTTTCAAACAGGGATGTGCCTCTAGAGTAGACCTTCTTAATTCTCATCAGTATCTTCCTGCTTCACCTAGATATAGTTCTAGGAAGATAGAACGTCTGGCGTGCGTTTATGATATTCTACTCCTGGTCAACGAGATTTGTCGAATCGAGAAGTTCAGGTCCATCATTGATTATTTCATTGACTGAACTTTCCTAAGAACAAGGCACTGTAATACGGCATCTGGAAGGATCTTAATACACTTTGCTGAGCTTGTAATCGTGGACCTTTGTCCAGTAGAATAACTTGTTGGTATCTTTAAAAGGTATTTTCAACCATATTCTATGCGTTTGTGGGTTCTTAGTTGTCAGGCAAGCCAGAGAGGCCAACTCGCTTGTGCGGGTGTCGATACTCCGCAATCTGCACGATAACCAGGCCCCGAAACGTTACCATTACCAGAACAATGTCAGGCTGAAACGGTTAGTGTTATTCGCTTGTATTGCTTCTGATTGATCTATTTGTTCGTTGAAGGCGTGGATCTCCTGTGCATCATGGCTCAATTAAAGCTTTGTTGCTTCAACCACACGCAGGATTAGAAGCGAGAATATCTATATTTAGCTAGCGAAAATGGAAACTGGATCACCTCCGTTTGTATCCTGGTTTCTGCCTTGTCGCCTTGTTAAAACTGTGAAAAGAGGTTTCTCCCTCCTGAAAATGAACCACAGGGTAGTACCAATTCCTACCCTACTGAACTTTTCCTCGTCACGCATGCAAGTTCCTGGCGTGGCTATTGCTCCAAGGCCGTTCACATTGGTGTTGAATGCTTTTCTGAGATCTGGTAGGCCTTGCTCGGTCGCTCTACATCATGTCTACTAGGAGCGTTTTCGACGACACAGCTGCTGGTGGAATGTGCTGCTATCGTTTTCTGGCCGAGAACGAACGAAGCATGTTCCAGGATAGGAGCCTTAAGGAATCCGTGGTGCTGCGTGAAATGCCTTTTCCGTTCCTGCGCAACAGCACACGCACATCGCATATTGGCGCGTACTATTTGTCCGCTGTTCCAATCTCACAGTTTTTCGATTTTTTGGCGCCCGTAGTTGATGTGCTAACCACCAGCGTACATTTTGCATATCTCCGTCGCTGTTCCGCGGGTCTATGCTGCGGACATCTCTATCTGGTTAGCCATGACTCATTTGTAGCTTTCGGCATCTTCCTAATCTGTCTACATCCAGTTATATGTCGCTCTTCCACGGCATCTGGCCCTAAAGTACCTTACAGCCTCTAATCAGAGAGGTGTTTTCCATAATTTGGAATCCGCCTACTATGATTGTAGTCTGGATCTTCGCCGTGAGTCTCGATGGCCACACCATCACCTCGTCGGAGCGGTCTTGGCTTCCATTTACTTAGTCGACCAGGAAATACAGGCTGAAGCATAAGACTTTATGAAGATTTTTCGTTTACTCTGCAATGATGCACAGATTTCACAAAAAATATTTTATCAAATTGTCAAAAGAAAGTACCGAAGGTTAGACGAAGCTCAGAGAGACATAGTGACGCGTTAGATAATTCTAGTCGCTAAGATTGGAGCCTGAGGTCTTATAATATTCACAAAGGATGGATCCTATCATTAACTCCAAAGATTCTAAAAATTGAGTGAAAAATGTTGACACCTTCTTTGAAAAATCTAAATGTAAATCAGACAACCTAGTATGAAGAGGTTAATCTTCTATCTATTGAAATATCTCTCTATTTTATGTGTGTATCTCCTCGCATGTAATTTTTATTTAGAACTCTTTAATATAGGGGTTCATTGATTCCTAATATAAATAGCATGTTACAATTATATTTATCCTTAGTTACCTACTTCTTTAAAATATTATCTCTTATTATTTAACCTCTATTAAAAATAACCTATGAAATAAAACATATTCATTCTTAATCCATCTACTTTCAGGTGGGACAAAGCCAGGGATTTACCAGCGAAGTCAACTCAAGGTCAATCATGTGTAGCCATAGCTATGATCTCTGCAACGGGGTCATCCTGATCTCTGAAGCACCAGGAAATGGAGCCAAAAACTTTGCTGATATGATAGAGGAAGATCTAAGAAAAGGTCGAGAAGAGGAACAACTCGTCTTCTCCAAATATCCCGGTCTCTGCCTGGCTGAAGACCAACATACCTCTGACAACGGTTGAGAAACCTCGGAAGAACATTATTATTTAATTAAAAGACTTTGGTCGGATGCTCAAGAAATGACAAGAACTCTGATACTGACACCCTCGTCAAGATGTCGTTCCGGAACTTACTCAAGTAAACTACATCGAAGCCCTGGAGCAAAATTTATAAAGCTGTATTAATAAAAGTTTCGGGGCAGATACTGGGCGTTCTAGCGCAATCTATGATTGATATTGAGAATGAACTATAAAATATAAATACTCCTCCAAAATGATCTAGCAGGAAAAAAAATTAAAATTTTGCCACCAGCGGCTTACCCTCTGCGTCATAGAGTATATTTAGATTATTCAAATTCCAAAACTCTTCTGCTCATTTCTATCTCCTTCACTTGGAAAGGTCTAAAGAATACAGCTGGTTGGATTGCATTCTCATGGATGAAGGAGTAAAATAACCAACCATCTTTTCAAAAAAGATCGATTTGATCTAAAGGTGGCTAAGCAACGGTGTATCTGGTATACAACTTCAGATGATTCAAATGCTATTGGATGGTCCATAAAAGGGCAAATTGCTCCCAGATAATTAAGGCAGAAAACAAGGGAGGAAGCGCGACCATCAGCGTGATTGATCTTCCTGCCCATAAATATTCTATTGCGGATTCATCTGGCTATATCGAATATCCCAGGGATAAGAGGTTGCTCCTTGCAGAATTTGCCCATCTATTTGTTTGAGATAAACTTGAAACACTCAAACTTTCACCTCTCACTGGTACAATAGATGACCAAATGTAGAACCAAACCTATATTGATAGGTGTCTCAACAAGCCAGAGAACAAAGAGCTAACCAGGTCTCTAACAGCTAACTCAGAATTTATGGTTCAACAGCAGATGGACGTCCTCCTCAAACGGCTCCCAAGCATCATTTTCTAAGAGGTCGAACTGTAGGAAATTATTCAAATGGCCATCGCCTTTTCAGACCTAAAAAATATTCTAAATAAATTGTTCAATTAGCAGAAATTAGGACTTCACCTGCTGAAAAACAAGATGATAGAAAAACTAAAAGGTCTCGCCAATGTCAGCAATAATCAAGATCTAACAAAAGGATTTCCGCCTTGCCTAGCTTAACGCGTACGGCATTGCCGCTCGCGATTTGAGCATCTAGCAATGCAATTTCTTAAGGAATCATGAATCTGACATCACTTTCATCCAGGTGATAAATATAAAGAGCCTGGACAGCGAAACCTCTGGATGGAATAAAAATTGTTGAAGCATTTGTCGCTAGGGTATCCAGCTTCGCTTTGCCTTGGAACCTGGTATCCAAGTCCTCAGGAAACATATTCTGTGATGACAAGAAAGCTATCCTTAAACGATTTATTAATTGCTTCGTCTGTATTCTCCATACGAATGGCACCACCCGCAGCAGGCCATTGTGATCCTAATAAAATGATCTCATGGATCAAAACATCGACGACCAGTCTACAAGCGACATCGTATTCAGTTTTGTCAAAGCCCTTGCACAGCTCCTGAATAGAACCTTCCCTAATTCATCTCACAACGATATTCGATGCTGATTGGATTCTGATCTATTACAATCAGGTCTATCTAACTGAATCACCCAATATTGAAACCATTCGCAAATGTTTGAACCAGCTTCCGATATTCCTACAACTCACCAAGCCTCTAAGCTTCGACCATCACCAGTGTGCTCCGCTTCCATTTTGTCGTCGGGAATCGTGCCGAAATTATGCCCCTCCAGTAAATGCACATTGCTTCTCAGACTAATTCGCTACGACCCGTAGAAAAGATAAGTCGATTTCTGTCATCCTAAATGACTCATGTTCTGCATTTGAAATGCTGGCCCAATATTTTCTTGTGTTCCTACAGCTCGCTTTTGATATACGACCGGTCTTCGTTATAGTGGGTGCTCCTACTCTATGTTGGGAAAGAAGCAACAATTAGAATCGACAGGGGTGTGATTACTCCTATGCTCTACCTACTCAAAGATATGAACCAAGGCTGTGCTTCATGTGTAGAATTCTTCAGCATGTGAATGGGGCTACAACTGCTTTGTCTGTAACAGCTTCTCGGTCGGAATGATATCATGGCGTACTTCGACGATATCGCCCTACTCATCCGAGATGATTGTCAGTTGAAGCCAACTAAAATAACTGAAATATCCAATATATATCATTCCGACTAAGCAGGTGTTACAGACAAAGCAGTTGTGGCCTAATTCACATGCTGAAGAATTCTACACTTGAAGCACAGCCTTGGTTCATATCTTTGAGCAGGTAGAGCATTGGAGTAATCACACCCCTGTCGATTCTTAATGTCGCTTTTTTCCCAACCTAGAGTAGGAGCACCTACTATACGAAGACCGGTCGTAAATCAACAGCGAGCTGAAGGAACACATAAAAATTTTAGGGGCAGGAAGATCAGTCACGCTGATGGTCACGCTTCCTACCTGGTTTCAGGCTACTTCAGGAATAAAAGTCAATTCGGCCAGAGTCAGAGCCTATTGTATGGAGGACAAACGAACCATACTGACTTATCATTTGGTATCTCTTGGAACAGGAAGAGAATCACCATCTTAGGGACTATCATCATTTCGAGACGAATAATCATTGACGTAAGCCTGACCTAGAGCTCTCAACATATACTGTGCTCCTTGACGCCTGAAGACCCTTTACCAATACCTACTGCAGGAAAATGCCATCTTTAACCATTTGATGGAGCGCAAAGTGAAGATATTCATCTTGTGGATATCAACAACGCGATTGACCGGATAAGAACAAACAGGTGGCATGCCTGGCAATGAATATGATACAGCTGTAAGCACATCTCGTCAGGAAACGTAAATGCAGTAGATGTGATCCTCCAAATTCTCCTGGACCAACATTCTTCGGAATTGCTTCTAGGGGCACAACGCAGACATTTACCTATGAATAGACCTCCATGGCATGCCCCATACAAACCATCCAGCCTCGAGGCGTGTCATCTATTTCGCCTGTGGGCCAAGCGATGTTTCGCTAATGTCTAGATACTGATATTTCAAGCCGTCCAACCCCTACTCTGGGTTATGTTCACACCACCCCTGCAGATCTGATTGTTCAGCGTCTAAACCCGATAGAATGAAGACAATAGCTGTGAGGTGAAGTCAGCCATTGCCATCTTGGGATTTAAAATGCTTTCCTTTATCGACCTACCTACTCTGTTGGAATAACTCTGACCCTCCATTAATGTCGGAGTTTCCCCTCTCATTAGAATATATATAAATTTGAAACTATTATAGAAACGTATGATTCTTTTGAAAATTAAACATTTTTACTGGTCTTACTGCAATGGAAAAATTAATGGGAGAGCCTGGCTCATCAGTGGTGAACCCTCCCAGCGGTTTCGCCAGTTTAATCAACCATTTCAGAAGAATCATACGCTTCTAAAATAGTTTTGAATTTTTATAACAGATGGCGCGCTATTACATCATATTTATATGTATTTAATTTTTAAATATGTTCCCATATATCTAATTTGTATATATTATCCTATATTAATTATATTCTTTTAATCCATAGCATATTTTTATTCATCTATTTTATTTAAACTTATATGATTCTTTCTCCCTATATAAACGTGATATAAAGATGATATATCAGAAAAGAGACATTTTTTGGAAGGGCTTTCTTGGTCAGTACTGCCTTCATTTCAAACAGGTAGAAATCTAACAATATATGGATTTCCATGTGAGATATTTCAGGGGTGACATGGCTCCCAGGTCATTTTGATTGAATGATTATATGGAGCATAGACAATTGACAATTGAAAATGGTTTGTTGACATCTAGTCAAAAGAGAGTTTACAGTGTTTAAATAGTAGAGAAAATATATAGAGAAGGTACGTCTGGATCCTATCAGGAGCTTAGAATCGTCTTGAGTTCAGACTTGCGAGTTATGGAATCCGTGTCCCCAGCGATGACTGTGTTGAGGAACGAGAATAATCTTGTGTTTAGGTAAGGTATCTGCGAGGAAACTCTCCCTAAGATGGGGTTACAGGACCGCATACGCGACATCATTAATGGTCGTCCCTCGGTTATATGGGGGCCTTAGGGTATATAGCACATAGGATTGTGATTTACAAAGAAATTTTTCGAGAGCAAGAATTATCAGATAATGGATTGGCTAGGCAGATTTTTGTACCACTTCTTATAGAAAATTCTCAGAATGCCCTATAAGGATATGTTTTGGGAGTCGTTTTGTCTCCTGTTAAAATTAATTCTAAACTGCAATCTGCCCTTTTGCCCGAGTGAGATGTATTGTCTCAAGATTCCCTTCGAAGCCTCTCAGTTAGTATTAAAGCTCGTGGGGAGTTACATAGCTTTTAGAGGTGAACCTAATCCTTATTATGTTTTATTTATTTGTAGAACTTCAACATTCGAACTTCAGAAAACTTTAAATGTTTTAACCACTTTTCAAATTTTAAAATTCATGTTGTTACACTTAGTTGCAGTTTAGCTGCGCCATCAATCTTAATTTTCTCTTTATTCATGTCATATACCTTTCCTGAGTACGTATATATCAACAATTAAATAAAATTATAATAATAAATACATTTTAATTTACCTTTTAATAAATAATCTGGTCTAGAGATCTTCGCTTCATTCGTTTCTGCCCTTGACTGTTCTCTCCTGCACACAACCTTCCAAACCCACTAATACTTCTACCTTTACATATGAGGAACTCGAGAACCACGTAGTGGATTTACTCGAACGATTGAATGATGAAACCATCCTGAGCTCCCTATATGAGTAGGTGCTAATCAGGTTTAATATCGTGTTCGCGATTCTATACAGCAATGAGAGGAATTATATCCTCGGGCGACTCTCGTCTGAGCATAAGATTATTCTCGCTAAATTCCTCAACACTGTCAACGAGCATGTTGGATGAATGGATCCCAGAATTGTCAAGGGCCTGTCCAAACTTAGGGCGCTTTCGGCTCCTGATTGGATCCAGACGTCCCTTCGGAGAAGACCTCGTCTGGTGTATATATTTTCTCTACTGTTTTAAACTCTGTAAACTCTCTCTTTGACTGTTGACTAGATGTCAATAAACTATTTTTAATTGTCAAATTGTCACAACCTTCCAAAGCACACGTCTTAGTGACAGTATTGCCTAATATGACTATGATTAAACTTGCTCTCGATAAATTTCTTTGTAAATCACATTTCTATGCGCCATATAATCATTCAATCAGAATTACCTGGGAGCCATGTCACCCCTGGAATATCTCACATGGAAATCCATATATTGATATATTTTCTTTGAATGTGACTCTCTCTACAGAGTAGCACACACCTGTTTGAAATTAAGGCAGTGCT
>CP092873.1:19131928-19357505 GCA_030710605.1 Cordylochernes scorpioides | reverse complement strand
CAACAATAACAGAGAATTGACAACAACAATTTCAAGAATCAGAACAGGGCATTCTGAAGAAATGAAGATAAACCCAGACATGACTAGATCCTACAGGAACTGCAATAACTCTCACAACACCCAACTCACTCCGGACCATATATACAATTTTCCTGGCCATTCTTGCAGCCCGCTATATGGCAGACATCAATCCAGAATAGGACATCCATACAGACAAGGCACCTCAGTTGGCCGGTATTGTGATCAGGATGCATTGACCGATCTTACCGCTCCATTGACTAAACACCACCACCAAGTGTTTTTCTAAGATAATAAACAAAATGCATTTTAATGCATTTATTTTCAGAGTAAATACACAATAATAAACATAATACAATTTTAATGCATTTATTTTTAGACTAAATAATTACAATTGCCCTCCCTCACTATATGGCGATCTTTCAATTCATTTTCATTTCTTGGTTGTAAACATTAAATAATCTGAATCATATCCACTTTATATATAAAATCCTACAAGCCTATTGATGTTCATTCATTTGACTTCAGGAGTTTTTAATCGAATTTTGTTTTATTAATCATTCATTTAATATATTTAATAATTAAGTAATGTTTTGTGAAATAATCAATAAATTGGTTTTTCAGTAGTGTTAACTGTTTATAAGGTAACTTGTTATTGCTACAATATAAAAAGAGAAGTGACTCTATTGGTACAGATATATATTGTATAATTCTATATGTATTCTATATGTATGTATTGAAGCAATTCTCAGTCGAGATGGAAAGTGATGAAAAGGTTTATATGAGAGACAGGAGCAAGAATCTGTAAGACGTGAAAAGAAAGTGAACTGAAGGTCAAGCAGAGCTCAGAGTGATGTAGTTACGGCGTCATAGAATTCTGGCCACTAGGATAAAATCCTGATTTCTTAATAAAGCTGTTCAGATAATGGGCCTAATGCATTAACCTCTGAGATCTCAAGAATTCACTTGGCAATTTTGTATGATATACATATTATATAATCTAAAAAGTAAAATATTTTGTATTTAAAAAATATATATTTTTCATTTTTATTTATTGTGATAATTCTACTTTTTTGACCATCGTTTTTAGAATGACTCAGTTTTTTTGTCATATGCGTAGTTAACTTACCTATTATTTATTTATTTATTAATATGAAATAAATTACATATTTTTTTTTATAATTGGTAAAATAATTAAACGTAATTTTTCTTCAAGTAAATAAATAAAAAAATCTACTTGTTAGTGAATAATTGTTTTTCTTTTATCACGACTGCACCTTCAATCCTTTATCTAATAACGAACATATTTTTCCTAACATATATATCTCTAAAAATTTTAAATGTTACATCCGACAATAGGTTGTCTGAAGATGTTAATCTTCTTTCTATATATTCATTATTATTATGATTGATTTTTGAAATATAACTTGAAACAATTATGTATGACACCTTAGTAACCTAACTTTCGAATATTATATTTTTATTTAAGCTCTTTACTATTCATAACTTTTAAATTATAACTCTCTCTATAATCAATTATAACCTATGATAAAAATCAATATTTTTCTCATTATCTCTTTTTTACAGGGCTAGATAAAAAGTGCGGAAACTCTTCAACGAGGCCAACTCATTGGCATTCACGCGGAGATGAAACTGTAATCTCTGAAGCGGGCTACAACCTGACATCTGAATTACCAGAAAATATCGCTAAAGCTGGGCTGATATAATAGAGGAATATTGTTCTGAATATAAAATATGAAAAGGAACAAGAAGATCTCGTCTTCTCCAAAGGAAAACATCTGCGCCTCTACCTGGCACATCTCACCAGACCAACATAGCCCAGAACACGGCAAAGCCACGTAAAGAAGAACACTATCGACTGAATTAAAGATTCATGAAAAATACTCGAGAAATCACAGGAGAAATCTTCTACTGAAACATCCATCCAAATGAATATTTTCAGGAAGTAACTTTAATGAACTACATCGGAGCTCTTACACAAATTGAGAAAGGCTCTATTTGCACAGATAGGAAAATCTCTGGATAGATACTGGGCGGTCTAGCTCGACCTCAGATGGCTGAAGTTCACGTCATTAAAGAAGCCCTCTCGAAGGTCAACTCTACAATAAATTTTCAAAAAACTACTGATTGCGGGTTACCCTATATCAGCGAGGTTATTATTACCATGCAAGTTCTGAATTCCTTCTACTAGGTGCTTTCTATCTCTCTATCTGTGAAAAAGCCCGGAGAATACACCTGGTTGGATTGCATTCTCATGAATGGAGTAAAGATCACTAATCTTCCAAATTATATCTCTGTGCTCAACAAAGGTTTCTCAGCAAAAATGTATCCCGACTTCAGCTTCAGATGTTCTGAATGCTATTGGATGATCGATGAAAGAGTGAAATGCCCCTTGATCATTAGAGCGGCATACTTTCTCCAGCCATATAGCAAGGAATTCTGCGCGACAACCATCGTGACTCTCTAGACTTTCTATACCTATAAACTTTACAGCTGGTTCACGTGGCTATATCGAACATCCCAGCTCCAGAGATTGTTTCGTCGCAGATTTCGCTATTCTGTTTGGCTTTAAACCTGAAATACGCATGTTTTCGCTTCCACTGGTATTTCTGATGACTATTCATGTTGTCAAAACATGATTAACGATAAGCTGATATCAGAAAGCGTCCAGATCTCTTGCACAGCTCCCAAGCATTCTCTTCAAATAGATCGAACTGTTTGGTATCAATAATGGGGCTATCACGAAAGCCATATTCTCCCTCCCAAACTTAAAAAATAGAAAATAATTCTTATAGAAATTGGCCAATAAACAAAACAAAAATATCACTTGCTCAACATCAAAATGATTGACATGGATGTTGCAATTCTCCTTTGATAATATCATAGTCAATATCAGAAAAATACTCAATTCTCGCATAGATTTTCGCCTTGCCTGCCTTAACGCGGGCGGCTTTGCTTGCTCGTGATCGGTACCCCGAGCTATGCTACTTCTTGAGGAGCAATATCAGAGCGACATAAATTTCATCCAGGAGACAAACATTCAAGATCCTGGCGGCTGAATCTTCTGCATGGGAAATACAGCAGTCATCGTTCCCGAATTGGGTGCTAAGAAATCCAGCTTCACCCGTAACTTTCGACCTGTTATTCAAGTCTTTAGAAAACTTCAGTGTCTGTATGCTGACAAGAAGACTATCTAGAGTTTCACAATCTGAAGTGTAGACCTCGAGGGAGGGTAGAATTACTTTCTTGATGAAGTCTTGTGCAACATCGAGGACGTGTCAGCAGAAGGAATAAAAGAAAAGGGTATAATCAAAGCAAATCTAGCCACAACAATTAGTTCCCTTGGCAAAGGATAATGTCATAAAGCGAAATTGTTTCTTCAAACAAATTTATTGAATACTCTCGATCAAAGCGAACTGTCCATCTCTGCCAGTTATCGAACGTGCGTTTCACTTCCATCGAAGTGGAATAGTGCCTATAACTCTCCGAAAGAGCGCGGGTCGAATCATCGATAGACAAGGAGCTAGGAACATGGCTTCCGCAAACTTGTAGAAATGATTACCCGCTTTTTGCTCTCTTCTTAAGACATCAGATGGCTTCCTACGCAGCGTGACTTCGAACATCACATTAAATCAAAATAACACTCTAGGAGTTCGGCAAGGATCAGATATCTACTTCCATTGGCCGTCTGCCAAAAAGAAAACGACTGGATTGGATGAGTTGTCATTTGACATGATTCACGGCTTTGAAGACAGCTGTCACTCTTCAAAAAGCCATTGAATTGAGGCACCTGATATCCATCCATTCGGTGTAGCAAAAAAGAACTGGTCCATTACCCACATTATGGTCCAGGTTTCACAGAACTTTAACCTCTCTACCGACGACCAACTATATGGGTCTCAAGCGACTGCACCTTCATCCCCGCAACATCTTTACGGAATTCTAGGGTTAATTCTTTCAAATACGAACACATTGCTATCTGGCGAAGTCTCCCAGCCTGATGAGAAAAACCCGATTTCATCATTCTAACTTATATCCTCAATTTGATAAACTTTAGCAAATTTTCTTATTGTCCATCCTGCTCTTCATTGGGTTTCCACCGGCCGTCGTGGGGTGGGTGCTCCTACTCTAAGCTGATACAGAAGCAACAGCAAGAAACAACGTCGCTAGAATTACTTCTGCCTTCTCTCTGCTCTACGATTTAAGTCAATTCTATACTTCAAGCCCAGCTTGATGTCCATTCTTCTTCACGATCTGCATGGGTACACTACCGCTTCATCTTGATATATTTCTCGACGGGAATGATATCTTGGTAAACGCCAAAGATATCGATCTACACATTCGCGACGATTGACAAATGTAAAACGCTAATATATTAGAGGAGTTCAGGCGTTCTTCAGGAATAATTATCAAATTCATCAAGAGATGGGGCTTCTAGTGCGACGGATGTAAGAACCGCACAGAGACTCATCATTTGACATTTCTTCAAATATTAATAGAATGACCATCGTTACTCTGATACAAAGAAGCTCTGTCCTAAAACAACATCCTCAAGAATCGATTTAGAAAGTAATCGCTTGATGATCGCCATTTATCTGCGGACTCTTATCTCGCTAGATTAACCAGAGTGGCCAACAGAATAATCTTCATTATTCTATTATATTCAAACTCAACCTCCCAGTGAGACAAAATCTCAAGAAAACTGGAATATTGACTGAGTCAGATGATATCCGTGTGGAAATAATGTACACACATGGCTGACCAGAGTGTAATGTGGCTAGCCCCTGCACACATCCACCTAATTTCTGCGAGTAACGTCCAAACTTAAACTGCTGCTCTGACAACCTTCTGCATACGCTTGGTTGAGGAGAATTTCAAGGAACATTATCGCACTACTGACATGACTAAAACAATCGTGATATACCGGACAACTCTGTCACTCACATCCCGCACTGCCCATTTTATTCTAAAGAGCTACTGTGATTTTCTGCGATCATTATACTCATTGATTGATGGGAAACCACTGTAGATATGCGTTTGTGATAACAGTTTTATAGGCCTATTGATTCACGGCTAGACGACAATACGGCTATTTGACTGGACTTGCTTCACCTTGCACATCCAGTTTAATTCTGTCAGAGCGATCCCGCCTGTGGTATGACTTAGCCAAAGATATTGGACCCGCATTCACAACCGGTCTCACAACAGAGTGTGAATTTCGATACTTCAATGGCCACCAGAATTTCAAACCAGGATATTTAGACCTGGCCTCAACAAAAATAACTCATGAACAGTCCCTCGAAAAAATCCATAATTCGAAAAAATTAATAATCTTTAAATGAATATATATCTATATATATATATATATAGAATTCCACACGTGTCAGTACGGTTTTCAACCTGGAACATTGCGCGAGTTTTTGACCTAGTCACATGAGCGACGAGTGACAAAACGCCGCTGGCTGTACTTGAAGTCTGCATTCGTCAACCTGAACAAGAGTTACCTGATGTCTAAGTTTAAGAAGCTGAGCCTTCTAGGTTTCTTCTTCGTGTGGGTTGCTTTCCTCTATGTAGAACCAGACGCCTTTATTCAGGTTAAAAAACCAGGGTGTTTCTTTTTCACAACTGGGTGAGGAATTTGATGCCTTAGCGATTCCTTCTTCAGAATTACAGTTGCAACCTTGCTACGATCCTTCGAAAGTATCCAGGGCCATGAAAGCCGTGTTGGCTTTTGCAAATTAAATAATCACCAAGGAATTCAAAGAGTTCCGCATGGCTTCAGGAGCGTCTTTCAACTCTGATAAGATCTACAGCCGCTGGCTTGGTTCCTTGAAGCACCGTATACATTCTGCTCTGTATATTGCTTGAACGTGCAAGTCACTGATTGTCCTGGGATACACAATCCCTGCCAGGAACGCGTCTCCGATTTTATTGAAGAGGTTTTGGGGTCACTAGATCTGCTTAATTCAGAGCGTTGGTGAATTCTATATTGGCTCTCCATCTGTAGGCACATCCCGTTGGAGAACCGCTGACGTGGTAGATGTGCTTCTTCGCCAGTTTCTGGACCGACCTCTCTCGTAACCTCTTCTCGGGGAATAACAGAGACATTGCTCTTAGGCTGGCCTTTGTTGGCACACCTCATCCAAACTATTCTTCCTCGAGCTGTGCATTTGCGATACCTTTGGATCAAGTAATATTTCTCTAATCCGCAGAAGCAGCCCGAGTGTAGCCTGTAGCTGTAGCCTGCTACAAAGGTTGTTTTTGTCTCTTGCCACGTTTCCCAGAATTTACAGACCTGACCTTTCAGTCTCGACATCTGATACCGAGAAATGAATATAAGTGTTGTGGCGAAAGCATCTATCTACAATTTTCATATTTGAAGTTGAAGTGGGCAATGCCTCTGCCAGCTCATTGACCTGTCAAATTTGAGTGAAAGAACACTTTCTTTCTATGAGTGACGCAATTCTTCTCGCAGTGCAGAAATTTATTATATTTATATATATATGGATGCTATTTTTCCAGGAGTAAATTGATCTAGAAAAGAAAAGGTAATCTCTCTCTTCAAATTAAACTTCCAAAATAAACGCCATCTATTGGCCGTTACCTCCAACAACGTCGGTGACAACACCAAAACACCAACTTTGACAAACTCAGAAGCATTCAGCTGGAGCCCATTGGTTTTGGGATAAAGGCTCTCTTTATCCCAGGTTGGACTTTATTCCGAGAAATCTACAAAGAGAGACTTAATGAAATATTCACAATCTGTTGAAGAGGTGTTTTAGCTGGCAAGGTTTGTCTAGGCTGATGTTGTGGCTTTGTCACCGACCAGAAGCCGCTAGTTTGCGGCGATAGTCAATAGATGGTGTCAGGTTTAAACATTTAATATGGCGAGAGAGGCCACCTTTACTTACATACAACCAAATATATATGTGAATATAATTAATTGTTATATATTAATTATTATATTTTCATTAAAATATAAATGCAGCCGTGTATTGTTTTATCTTATTCATATTATATAATATTTATTTTTAATTTATACTTGAGCATATGAATTTTATATAGATAGAAATCACGACGGGGGTAGATAATCTATATATATATAAAATTGAATGTCTGTCTGTGTGTACTCTATAGATTCAAAAACCATATATCCAATCGCCGTGAAATTTTGGGATATTATTAGGTATATCCCCGGGAAGGTTTTGAAAAATAATTTCTTGAATATCCTTTGAGTTATTTGCAGATTTGTAGATTCAACTCGCAATCAGCGCCACCATTGCGACAGTATAATTATATAAATATATAACAATAAGTAGTTGGAAGGCCTCACTCATCAGTGTCAACACTCTCAGTAGTATTGCCTATTTGATCTACCAGACCGCATTTTGAGCTCTAATACAATTATTCTTATATAGACGAGTGACAATGAAGGATGGAATCTAAATTATGGTGCTTTATAGAAAACTACTGGGATGAGCCTTTAGACAATATAATTCCATATAAATATTGGCATCGAGCAATGCCGCGCAATAAATAAAAACAAGTAATAAAATAATTATAAGGTAACAACATCCATATATAAGAAATAACACTATCAAACACAATTGTTTGTTATGATACATTAGCACGCCATATCTGTTATGAAAATTCGAAACTATTATAGACGCGTATGATTCTTTCACAAATTGAATAATTTTCTCTACTGCTCTTACTGCAGTGAAAAATTAACGGGAGGGCTTGGTTTACCACTGATGAGCCAGGCCCTCCCATTAATTGTCCCATTGTAGTAAGGTCAGTAGAAAGTTGTTTAATTTGTAAAAGAATCATCCGCGTCTTTAATAGTTTTGAATAATAACAATTGTTTATTTTACACAAAACAATCCTGGACCTAAATACACTAAGCAGACAACACTTGATTCCAGCCCGGATAAGAATATCCGAGTACTAATTGTTGCCCTCTCTGACAAAATGGAAGATTGGCATGGGAAACTAGAGACAAAGTTATCTTCTGTTGAACAAGGAATAGAGAAATTGGATCGTCGCATACAACAGTTAGAAACAATGATGGATAACACTGCGAAATCAGTCTCGATGAACTCGGAGAAAATACGAGAAATGGATACTCGAATAGAATTTTTGTAAATGAAAATGAGAGAAAATAAACCTAATTTCCCATGGAGTAGAAGGAAATGAGGGTGAGGATCCCGAAGAATCCTACTCCACTATAAAACAGATAATTGCCGACAAGATGCAGATACCGGAGAAAATTAATATCTTACAATGCCGTCGGCTGTCCAAAAGGGCTAGGGCTCCACTCCTTGTTACCATTCCTGACCACAATGAAAGAATAAAACTATTCAAGAATGCATTTAAGCTTAGAAACTTTAAAATATACATAAGTAAAGACTACACTCTTGGGATCAGAGAACAACGTAGAATATTGATCGCCAAAAGAAAAGAACTTTTAACAAGTGGAACTTTTGCGAAATTAAGAGACAACAAGTTGATTGTCGCAGGCATAAAGTACCAAGTTGTAAATGGAAAAATTGTCCGTCCAAATGGGGCTGAATTATAGCAAATAAACAAAAATAATCTAGAGAAAAAATGTAATTATTTAAAAATAAATAAATCTAACCAACATATACCTTTTGATGGAAATCAAAACAAAGCCTGTCCACCCAATAAAACACTTAAATCTAATATAAACTTTACAATTACACACCCACGAATCGATGTTGACAGCTCAGAAACTTTACAGCCAATGCAAAATAAAATACATACAAATAAATGTTCACAAAAAGGTTCTGAGAATAAAAAGATAAAAGATTTCACTATAAAAGCTAAAAAACCTTATACAGTAATCCCTCGTTAAGACGAACTCAACGGGAGAACGAAAAACCCTTTTCGTCTTAAAAGAATATATACCGAATTCGTATAAACCGAATTCGTATTAGACGAATTGAATTCGTGGTATCCGGGGGTTGTACTTATGTACTACTGATGAGTAAGAAAACTACATTTCTGAGGAATAACGAATAAATTTATTTGAAAACAATATTAATGAAAATATTTTATAATTTTAAGAAGCAACAATTATGTATATGTATGTACATAAAGTATTTTATTTTAAAAGACAATATGTATAATATAATCACAATGTAAGGCAATAACATGAGAATATAAGTTTATTTTAAAACACAAATAAAAAAGAACAACAAAAGAAACAACTTACATAATATACTTGATACATACAATGTTTATGTGTATGCAGCATATGCAGTATGCATAGAGTATCCTATATCTGGGTTTTCTCTGCAGGCTTCAGAAAGTCTGTTATAGTTTTTTGGTGGTATTTGATTGGGCACTGTTTCAGACACTCCCTTCTTATTTTATCCAGGTCATCTTCAAAATGAACATAAATATCCACAGAGGTTTTGGACAGCTTCTGGAGGGTATCGAGGGCCGCGATTACTTCCCCTCTAGTAGGCATCATTATCTCTTCTTTCACCTCAATTCCGTGAAAGCGTGCGCTCCTTGGCTGCTGGCTGGCAGGGGTCACCATGGCCCCTACATTTATCAGTCGAGAAAAACAGCAATACTGGCACAATAGAGTCGAAATTTTCCACTGATTGAGTACATGGAACGACCCCAAGGGGATGGTTTCATAGAAAATGAGTCATCATAACAAACAAAGGACGAATGTTTATACAAAAGACAAAGAGAGCCAATACTTGATATCAACGGTGTTTTTGTTGTTTTAATAGTTTATCGTTTTACTTATAAATCGCCTTTAAAAACATATTAGAATTCGTTTTAAACCGATTGATTAGTTCAGCTCGGGGCTAAATTTA
Organism: Cordylochernes scorpioides; assembly: GCA_030710605.1. NCBI lineage: Eukaryota > Metazoa > Arthropoda > Arachnida > Pseudoscorpiones > Chernetidae > Cordylochernes > Cordylochernes scorpioides. Next base: position 19,347,612 of record CP092873.1, on the reverse strand, counting down.
ATTCGTATTTCGTCATAACCGAATATTTCGTCTTAACCGGCAAAATCTCTTTGGAAAGCATTGATATTTAACGGGGGAAAAGAAACGGTTCGCGCAAACCGAGAGTTCGTATAATCCGAGTTCGTGATAACGAGGGATTTCTGTACATGCAATTCTAATTACTTGAAATCTGCTAAATGTAAAAATGCTATTGACATTTTATACTGGAACATAAATGGATACATGAGAGCTAGTTCATTGTTTGATCTTCTCGATTATGTAAAACATTATCATATTTTTGCACTTGCAGAATCCTGGCTCGACCGCAATATACAAGTTGACATACATGAATTTACTATTTATGAATCGCTGGCTACAAGATGCTGCAAGACTGGAAGACCGTCTGGTGGAATACTGGTCGGAATCAGTAAAAGCTTGCAAATTATATTTACAAAATAGTAATTGAGCCTAACTGGATTTCAATTTGTTTTAAACAAACCTCTGTATGTAAACTATGTATACTAGTCGCATATTTACCACCTGGTGATACTTTTAAACTCAACTTAAACAAACTATTTAGGTTTATTGAGGAAAGATTATTATGTGGCTATGAAATAATGCTGGCGGGTGACCTTAACATTCGAACGGGATCTATGGGCGGGTTTCACAATATATTTGCGCTCTCTTCAAATATTTTCTCACAGCGTAATTCCAGTGATAAGATGATCTCTCCGAATGCAACCCATTTTGTTGAGTTCCTCGACAATAGTTAACTGACAATATTAAATGGCAGATCGATAGCAGATCAAAATGGCAATTTTACTTACATCTCAGACCGTGGCTCTTCGGTCTTGGATTACTTTGTGGTGATCCCCTTGCTTTTGGATCTAATTGAGAACTTCCAAGTCGAATGCTCTCCATACTCGGACCATCTCCCTATCACCTTGTCTGCCCTTATATTTTGAGCTTTTTATAGATCTAATACTGTATTTAAACGATTCTGATTATTTATGTGAAAATGAAGGATGGAATCTAATCCATTTTTTTTTGGATTATGGACATAAGCCTTTAGGACATTATCTTTAAGTTTCATTTTCAAATTATTTCACTTTATTTAACTACGAGGGCCATCCAATAAATAAGTTTCCCTATTTTTTAACAAATAAACTACATTATTTACAATTGTGCAGTTATTTTATTTTCATTATACAACTCATTGACTACTTCTCTAAATATTCACCATTTCTGTCCAAACATTTTTGGTACTGTTGTAGCAATTTTTTGATACCACTGTTGTACCAAGCCGTGTCCTGTCTTCGTAGCCAGTGGTTCGCCTCCGCCTGCACTGAGTCATTATTCGCAAAGTGCTTGCCTCCAAGGTGCAACTTGAGTGCTGGAAAAAGATGGAATTCGCTTGTGGCAAGATCCAGAGAATAAGGTGGATGTGTGAAAATTTCCCATTTGAAGTTTTCCAGCAACGTTTGGGTCGTTCGAGCTGCGTGAGGGCGAGCATTGTCATGGACGAGTAACATTTTCCGAGACAAATATCCAGGACGTTTCCGTTTTATTGCCGCTCTGAGTTTAATGAGGACTTCGCAGTACCTCGCAGCGTTACCGTAGTGTTTGGGGGCAGGTAGTCAACCAATAAAACACCCTTACAGTCCCAAAAGACGATAGCCATAACTTTGCCTGCAGAGATTGTGACCTTCGCCTTTTTTGGTGCACTTTCTTTAGGCATCTTCCACACTATAATTTATCGTTTTGTTTCTGGAGTTGAATGATGCACCCAGCTTTCATCTCCAGTGACAATACGGGAAAACAGTTAATCTCCATCTCTTCGATGCATTTCCAGGAAAGCTCGGGCTGCCTCCATCCGTTGTTGCTTGTGATTTTCTGAGAGCAAACGCGGGACCCATCTTGCGCAGACTTTGCTAAAATTCAAAACATCTAACATGATTGTTCCAATCGAAGAGCGTCCAATTTCGATTCCAGAAGGCAGTCGAATCATTATTTCGTCAATGGTAACGCGGTAATCTGCTTCCATCACATTCCGAACAGCAGCAACGGCTGCATTGTCCGTAGCAGTAACGGGCCTGCCCCTTCGCTCGTCATCATGCACATTTTGCCGTCCTTCCAAGAACCATGAACGCCATCGGCGAGCCATTTGGATGCTCATAAATCCTTCACCATACACTGACACTAAATTACGATGAATATTGACCGCAGTTTCATTTTTCGCCGTGAAAAAACGAATTACAGAACTTGCATTACGTACTTGCGCGTACGAGAAGTGTGATTTTGAAAGGTCACTCACTTCCAACGCATCCTAGTGACCATTTCTTACACTACTAATTTTTACAACGTTTCGTTCGCAGAAAAAAAAAAATAGGGAAACTTATTTATTGGATGGCCCTCGTACCTTGGGTTTTCTTCTATCTTCTTTATTTACAACCTACCTATTTTTTAATTCACGAATATAGGATTCATTTTATAAATTCTATATTACTCTGAAAAATATTTAATATAGAATTATTTTCAAGTAATTTAAAATAAAAACTACTTGATAAGTAAATAACTATCTATCCTTTTTCACGACTGCACCTCCAATTCTTTATCATTCCAACATCAGAACATTATAATCATAACATATATATATTCAGATACCCATATACATATATTCCCAATAGTTTATTCAGTAGTTTGGTGGATAAATAACAAATATATATTTCTAAAATATCATGAAGGTCCTCTCCCGTCAAAATAAACGTCAAAACTAGACCCCATCTATTGACCTCCGTCGCAAACTAACGGCCTTGGGTCGGTGACAAAGCCACAACACCTACTTTGGCAAACTGAGAAATCTCTATCTAGAGACCATGGTTTTTGTCTAATAGCCTTCGTCAGCCTAGGGCGGAATTTATTCCAATGAGATTAACAAGGGATCTAATGGAATCTTCACAATCTGTCGAAGACGTGTTTAGTTGGCAAAGTGACTGGGCCAAATCAATGGTCAAAATATAGATGGAAATTTCCCCGGCATGAAATTGTTCTAAAAATTTATAAGGTTCTTTCCCGTCAAATTTAACGTCATAACTAGACGATGGTGTGAAATTTTCCATCTAAATATATATTTTTCTTAACAAGTATAAATTCAGCAGGAAGTGGAGGTTTGTCCTGAAAATATTCATTTAACAAATGTTTGGTAGTCAAACTCTCACTCGAGGAAAATCTTTTGAAACTGGTTAAATTCGCTTATAAAAATATGAAACTAGATTATAAGATGTTGAATGAAGTTTGAAATGAGTGTATCGTTCACAGGAAGAAGTAAGCTCACCTTCCGATTGCTGCTCTCAGACGTCCAGCGAAAATGGGTAAGATTCCCCTCCAGGTATTATTTCAGGATGACACAAACTTGTTTATTCTAGATCCGGGCCGAAAGAAGCCACCCCACAATCAGCAAACGTGGAACCCCCAAGTCTGGAAGGTAAGATCATATATTAAATTTAAGCGAGAGATTTCATAAAAAGGCCGGGTCAAGACTTATTTGTTCCTGGGATGAGATTTCTTCCGAAGCCCTCATTCTACCCTCAAAATCACGACCAAAAATATCAAAATTTGAAGTATTAAGATTAATAAAAGGATGACCCTTTGTCAATTATTTATATTGTATTATAATTTTCTAATATATATATATTATGATATATTTAGATAAAATAATGAGAATGAGAAATAAAATGTGCTGACAATTGCTCTGAAAAATAGGATAAGGGCGACGTATGAAATCTCGTCCAAAACACTGCGACCCTCAGAACGGCTGTGTATCCTGTGATTGAGAAGTTAAAAAGACAAACCTAAATAAGCATCAAACTCAGTTTTATTGAGTTTACTCAGTTTTTAACATCATAACCTTCCATAAAATGTTTAATTTCAAACCATGATTTTGAGAGCTTCAAAGCATTTTTCTATCAGAAGGGGTTATAAAAATTCAATTGTATTTGATTACAATCAAAAATTGATCAATGATAGAAGAAATATTGTGTGATTATGGATTTACAGCTCTGCCGCTCTTGAATACCTCATAACATTGAATCCAAGTTGCAAGAACCTCAGATGAATAATATAAAATTTATCAAAATATAGTTCAATCAATTAATAATTTTATAGAAGTGCTGCAAATATTCTAAATCTGGGATAGAGTTCATTCAATATACATATTATTACTTGCCTATCAAAATGATCATATCCTTATATACTGAGTATATGTTACAAGGGCACCAAGTTTGAAAGCCCATGCTGTAGGGTTGTACAACCTCGGAAACACCTGTTACAGCAATGCAATAGTCCAATCCTTGGCCCATACCACAGCTGTTCTGGAGTATTGCCTCTGGAAATTCAAACCTGAAAACGTCAATCCGGACAGTATCAGTGGCGGCCAAATCATTAAGAGATTTGGAAATCTTCTAGACGCCCTTTGGAAAGAAGAAAGCTCTTTCAGGCCGATTGAGTTCCATAAGCAAGTAGGATTGTTCGAGAGCAAGTTCGGAGATTACTCAGAACAGGATTCGATGGAATTCTTGCAATTCCTCCTTGAGCATCTCCATAACGATCTCTACCAGCATCATGTAACTGAACCCATCGACGATACCATTGATGAAGGCAGAAGATTCTGGCTTGAATATCAAACAAACGAAAATAGCCCAATAGTCGATATGTTTGCAGGACAAACAGTCTATGCTACCCACTGTCAAAGTTGCCCAAGAATCTCTCAGAATTTTGAGGCTTTCTGGCATCTTTACCTACCAATCCCCAAAAAGAAAGGCATTTCTTTGCTGGACTGCTTTGACCAACTCTTCGTAAAATAAGTCATCAATGACTATATTTGCCCTGAGTGCAGCAAAAAAGGATCTGTAAGAACAGTCAAAGTAATGAACTGGCCCAACATCCTAATTGCCCAGTTAATTCGATTCTCGGATTTTGGAGGGAGCAAAAACAATAAAATGGTAGACATTCCGCCTATCCTGGATCTGGCACAATTTGGATCAGACACGAAGTTCAAACTGTACGCCATTGTAAACCACTACGGAACCCCACATACTGGCCATTTTACATCGGTCTGCAAACATCCAACCTCTGGCGAATGGTTCACCATGGACGACCACAGAGTGAAGAGCACCAATTCGGACAAAGTCATTACGAAGAACGCCTACATCTTGTTCTATGAACGAATGAAATGAAGAAATAATGCGCAGCACCAATTTTAATTGACGATTCTTCAATGCTAAAGATTGCCAAAATTATAATGGCAGATCTATCAGTATGTTGATTCTATATTAAAATATTTAAAACTATATTGCGCTTATCTAAGTGTGTCCCCGTATATTAAATACGTCCAGTATAATTTTAGAAAAATATTTTATAGATAAAAAGACGTGCAGGCTGATAAAATAAATTTAATAGTGTTGATCAATCTATTTTATTTAAAACAGGAGTCAGGGGCAAAGACTTACAAGATGTTGGCTGAGAGTAGACCAGAGTCCAGCAATGGTACAGCTGGCGTAGTGACGGCGTCGGAGAGTTCTATTCACTAATCATTGAATCGAGAGTTCTCACAGAGTAATATATGCTGATTTGTTCTTTTTGTTTAAGATATAAAATATTCCGTAAATATGCAAATATGTATATTTTGCATTAGAAAAAAAAATGGTTATGTAAATATAAAAAGGATATCTATAGGATATGTGTGCGCAGAATTTGGGTTGTATTATCTAAATAAAGGCTTATATTATGTGGTGTATTAAGATTTTGAGGCAACAAATAAGTATAAAACAATTCACACAGAATTTCGCTAATCCAGTAATCTCTGAGCCGCAAGAATTACCAGGTGTATTTAATATTTATTTAAATAGGAAAGATGTTGCGTCAGACAACGTGTTTTGATAAGACTTAACTTCTTGCTATTTGAATCCTTTATAAATCCTCACAGATTAGTTCCATTCAAAAACCTTTATGAGGTAAAGTTTCTTATATAATATGATTTAAATCTATATATTACTATTAATTCACATGAAGCGCGCTAATATTAAACCTTTGAAGAATAATTTTATTGTGATTTTTCTAAAAGCATCTTGATCATCTTTATGAACTCATGATTAGAATCAAAACATATTTGAAAACGACCAACAAGTCACTTTTCTAAATTCATCTATTGAATGCTTAGTCTAGATACAATGTATGTTCTCTTAATTTATAGTATATAGTGATTAAGATCTGTAAAAAACTAATGGTATACCTTTATTCTGTAAATTAAATGTTCATGTATTTTCTGCAGATCGCATTGTGTCGCCAACCAGCGCAGATTGGAAAAAAATTGTTCCATCTGTTTCTGCGAGAGGACCGCAAATGAAGGTATTCAATTCGTTTCATTTTTGCTAATAATATATAACTCTTCTTTCTTTATTTGGTGAAATTATTTGACTTCCTGTATTATGTATCTATAACCTCTTATGTAGGTGTCTCTTAATAGAGAATTTATATATATATGATCATATATAAGGATCATTATATGAAGAATAATATTAGAGAGGAATATTTTACAATTTTTTGCTTTAAACACTATAATATATTAGCACAAAGCAATAATGTGCTATCTATACATATAAAATAAAAGGATTAAAAAGCACGAATGTTTCTTTTATACATAATACAAACTTGTACTGTCCTTACTGCGATGAAAAAATAAACTGGGAGGGCTTGGCTCATCAGTGGTGAACCCTCCCAGCGGTTTCGCCAATTTAATCCACCAGACCGCTTCTAAGAGCTCTAATATTGTATTGGGCGATTCTGCTTATATACGCAGCACTGAAGGATGAAATGTAGGAAATGGTTTTCAAGAAAACTATGGACATAAGCTTATAGGACAGTAGAATTACATTCAAATATTTGCATCGAGCAATGCTCTTCCGCAAACAATAAAGACAAGGCCAGTTAGGCATAAATTAACACAAAGCAATAACGCGCTATCTATACTTATAAAATGAGGATTCAAAAGCACGAATGTTTCTTTTATACATAATACAAACTTCTACTGTCCTTACTGCGATGAAGAAATATACAGGGAGGGCTTGGCTCATCAGTGGTGAACCCTCCCAGCGGTTTCGCCAATTTAATCCACCAGACCGCTTCTAAGAGCTCTAATACTGTATTGGACGATTCTGCTTATATACGCAGCACTGAAGGATGGAATGTAAGAAATGGTTTTCAAGAAAACTATGGACATAAGCCTATAATATATAACATACATATGTAATTTTTTTTAAAGTATTTCTCAAGGTATTATAGATCAACAATATTATAGAATAAATAAACTTCCTGAGTAACTCGTTAACAAATTAATATTAAATAATATTTTTATATGCATTATTATATATATATATATAGTATTTATAATTAATTTGTTAACGAGATAATCCTGTTGAAGGACTGACAAGTCCGAACGCTTGAAAATAAAAAGTTGTACAAAAAGTTAACCCTGGAAGCTTCATTTATTTCATAATATTATAAATCGGAGTAGAAACGTTTATGTATGAATCATCAATCTATATTACTTCGTATAATATATTTCATGCCTTGTATTATTTGATTAAACTTTGTTGTTTGTTGTCCAGGCTTTGACCACGGCCGGTCCCTCCAAGATCTTTAATTTTTTTTTTTTTTACTTTTTATTTAAACATATATAACCTTTTCTTTTTAACGTTTCAAAATTCAAAAAGGCGCTTCATTTATATGCGCAATTATTGGTTAAAAAATAATATTGGCATTATAAAATATATTTGATCCTTTGCCCAATCAATCCCTGGTACTGTTTGGGCAGGGCGAACAACCCAGATTTTCTTGGTTTTTTTTTAGCCAAGAAAATCTGATCTTGTGTTTGAGGTTGTTGACTTCATTTTAGAGTTCCAGGGACTCACCAGTTCTAGCATTACCAGCGTGATGTTCAGAGATGTACCAGATGGTACGAAATGTTATGCATTGCTGGCGATATTGATGCCGCATTCTGTTATGAAATGGAATTTGCGTCTAAAGAATGGCATATCCTTGTATCAAAACTGAGCAGTAAATGATTGGCAGCAAAAATGATGAAATGCCGATGACATTAACGTGCATCATGAATTTTTAATCCCATTGTCCAGAAACAGCTGGTAGTGTTAGGATGGGAGAACAAGCAGATAAACCTGCTCTTCTGAACCAGTAAATTCTGGTGTTTGAAGTTGAGTACCTCAGATCTGGTGATCCAGGGTTCTACTCTGGCAGGCGTGGGTGGGAACCTGCCAGGGGAGGGGGGAGGCCCCTCTCGCTCGAGCAGTACCAGGGGATCAATGAGATGGTACCAGATGGTACAGTTGAACGTTACCAGTGCAATGGCGCCATGCCACTTCTCAGGGAAATAGCATTCCTTTTGAATTTGAAAATATCGATTCAAAAATGGATAATGATTGAAACCAACCCAGATGGTTGAATGATGTTGCAAATGAGGAAAGGTTTTTGTCCAAATATGTTCTGAATATCTGAATTGATTGGGCAAAATTTAATACTACGCGGATTCTCAATATAATAAGAATTCATCATTATTCTTCTCAAATTGACTTGGCGAAATTTTTTCAGAGTTGGCTCTAAAGGGCAAAAAAATGAATTTTCATTGAGAAAATAATTCGGAAATTTTTGGTATAATAAAAAAGGGATAAACGCATAAATATATATAATCAAATTCATATATGGAATTTTCTTGAAATGATAAAGTACGAAATTTTTGTTTACTTATTCACGTGAATATAGAAGCTGATATTAAATTTGCATATAGAATATATATTAAAATATATTTCTGTTTGAAAATGTGTATATGGTAAAGGATCAAATATGAATTCAATTCAATAAGATTTTCCCAGATTCTAATAATGTAATCACGAGCAATATATAATAGAATCTATTGGTAGATTCTCAAAATTATATGAAATGTAAAGGCCTCCTACAATCCCAACAAAATTTCAATGAGCGAGCATTTTCACCAATCTGTTAAATTGTAACAAATTTGAAAAATAAAAGGTAAAAATCAAATTTGTCTTTATTTCTCACAAAACACACATTTTGAAAAATTCCAAAAAAAGGAATATACATAATGCATTTAATATTGTAAGCCACTTTTACACAAAACATTGAATGAATATATTTAAGAAAAAATTCTAATTCGGGATTCAACGCTATATTGAGAATTATATTTCAAATTCTTTTAGTGTGTGTGTGACACTCACAATCAAAATCTATTTATTGACTCCTCATTCAATATTTACAGAACCAATTCAAATCGCTAGAATAAATAAAAAATAAATATTTGCACAATCAGCCAGGAAGCCACCGCGCGAGAATTCTCTTCCAGGCGATGACGGGGTCCTCGATGCCAACCCCCAGGCCAACCTGTACAAAGTACCGGTAAATTGGGGTCTTCGCTGACGAAAGGCAGGCCAGCTCGTCGTCCTCGAGGCTAGTCCTGAAGAATCATGCCTGTAGGTCAGGGGGTCTTCCGGTGATGTTGAAGGCCTCCCAGACCTCCAAGGGGCCTGATGTTCTGGCATCCCAAGGATCGGTGGCCCAAGGAGCCGTCGGCGGACTCGCAGGCAGGGGAGGTCGGACCGGCCAGATGCTGGATAGTTTGGGGGAAGCAGGGTATGCAGGGCCAATCGCTGAGCAACATCGCCATGCGAAAAGGCGCGGGTTAGGGGGAGGCGGTTGGCGATCTCGGCGCGGTGGTCGGAGAGATGGTACTGGGTTGTCGTGTAGATCTTCACACGATCCATGAATCCCGCAGGTACGAGGATCCTGTCCAGTCGGCTGCTCTCGATGCGGTCACTGTGGCTAGGTACCCTGGTGGGCAGTGTCGAACTGGGTGGCTATGTCTACCTGCGTAGCCGGATCCTGAAGAGTGGAGAGGGCATCCACAGAGACCGATGAGTAAAAACGGTCCGCCCTGATATTGGAGTACCCGAGGACCAAGGCTTCCTCTTAAATCTCAGCTGCCGCTATTAGCTCAGTTGACAGATTACAAAGTTCCAGGCTTCTACACCGAGTGGCGAGCCCGCGCGCGTTGATGGTGGCAACGCGGAAGCTCATGGAGCCTATCCGGAGCAAAGCGGTCTTCTGGGTGGCTGTGAGGTTGGTTATCAGGGACTTGAGCTTGACAGTGGAGAGGAGGGCACGTAGAACCTCTTTCCTTTGGAGACCAAAGTTGTTCAGGCTCGGTAAACAGGGCCTCGTTTTCCTCCATCACATCTGCCCAGATCTTTTGGGTCTCTTTAGCACCGTTCGATGGCGACTTTGTTACAAGCCGTCCGCCGAGATAAAATATGCATATCCCTCTCCATCGGGCACATTTTGATTTTTAGCAATTTCTTGAATTTTACTTGAAATTTCGTTTTTGAAATTAGTTTTCGCCACCTTCTCTGCATTGGCTTGGAGTTCTGAGTTGGACCGTTCAGGCACACGTGCATCTCTTAAAGGGCATTCAGCCAATACTATATTTGGTACAACTTCCATCACACCCTAGCAAAGTCGGAAAACGGCGGAGCTTGAAAAGGCGTGGCCACTCGCTCTGGTGTGTGTGTGTAAGTTTATATCCATATAAAATTTTAAAATAACATTAATATTCACACTGAATTTCATCCTTATATTGGTGAATTAGTGGTTTGTACTTCTTGAATCAATATATTTGTTGTCATATTTTTGAAGAATTTTAAAAGATAATAAGAGAGAACATTCCTCTCAAAGGTTTCCAAAACTATATTCATTCCGTTATAAATAATAAAATCTATTTTTATCGTCGTTAAAAATACATTAATCACCAAAACATATCAAACGAACTTTCCAAATAGGTTAAAAAATAATTTATAATTTTTTTATAGCTTGTTTTTTGTTAAAAATTAGCACATTGTTAAATTTATATTTTTTCTGAGTAGAAAGTACTCATTTTATGAGATAAATATATTTATTAAAGAAATGGGAAATAACCATTCTAAAGGTGATATATATATATTTCAAATTTTATATATTTTATTTAAATATCTTTAACGCAAAATAATTCAATCCAGAAAGCATTCAGTTGACGAAAGCGTAGAATATAAATTATCATATAAAACAAAACACAAAACACTGATGCGAAATTCGGTAGAAGAATTCGCAGTGATTATTCTTTTGTGGGCTGTTGCAAGGATTTAAATCAGATCACTAAATAGCAGAAGGGAGAGGGTAAAAGACTCCATCAATCCGTCTGGCCGACGTCCCGAAGTGGATCTCCATTATTCCACAAATATAATATATAAAATAAACTTAAAGTTTCTTTTAAATATTTATCAAAATTTTGACAAAGAAAATACAAAGTGGAAGATTGAATATTCATATATTTACTTAGAGTTTTTCTATGTATTGGTGATTATTACTTGTTGCATAAATTGAGAAAACGATTTTCAAACTCTTTTGGAGAAAGGAAATATTTTTTAATTTTTATGATTTATCCATATCTTGTTCAATAAATATCATGGAATATAATAATTTAATATGCTTTCACTTTTGATTTTATTATCTGAATAATTAAAATAAATATAATATTTCTTTTAGGAAGTTGAATGATTCGTAAAGTTATGGGAAAAAATTGTTTCTTTAAAAATGAAATTTATTTTTGTGATACGTTAACAAAATTAATTCTTATCATCTGTCATAATTTTTCTATGATTTTTTATAAACCGATTGTTTCAACCCATAATATTTGTATTTCTATGTTGATTTCATGATTTATTCATGGAATATAAATTCTTCAAAATTGATACTTTTCGTTATCTCGATATAAAAATAAAATTTCAAACCAATATAAATGATCGTTAATATATATTTTTAATATTTTAACATTTTCTTCTCAAACTATATTGGAAATTAAAATGCCTCCATTACTTCTTTTGATTTTCATTGTGAAAGGAAAAATTAAACTAGATTAATAAATATCAAAAAAATATATTTCCATTGTTCTCCCTCTTCTTGACTAAATACTATTTTATTTAAAGTTGAGATTAATTTAAATTGGCCTGGCAATAGGATATTAGCAATTCCAATACATTAAACGTTATATGAAAAAACAATAGAAAAAAATAAAAAATAAAAAGGTCAGGTGTTGATATTAAGTATAAAAAAGGCATATCTTGACCAGGAGCACATATGCTTTTCAGAAGCCAGAGCGTCATCTGGTGGAACAGAAATCAACTCTGCCTGCGCTCTGCCTTCTGAAAAGCACATGTGCTCCTGGTCAAGATATGCCTTTTTTATTTTTAAACGTTATATGTTTATAAGATTCAAACAAAACATATAAGAATGGGTGTTCTTGTTCGAATTGATATTTTTGTATGAAAATATATAATTACTTTAAATAAAAAAGCATATATTTGGTAAAATAAATGATATTTTGATCCAATATATTCCTTTTTATTTAGATATTCATTTATGGATTTCTCTATTTTCAAAAATATATATAATTACATTTGTTGAAATTGACAAATATCTCGTATTTCTATGAATATAAATAATTATCATCGGACCAGTGACGTGCTACTCTGTGGTGTTGCTCTAGATATACAGGGTGATCCAAAAGTCCCGCACAACTTTAAAAATTAATAACTCCGCGAATATTTGCGCTAGAGCAATGCGGTAAACACCATTGTGTTCAGGATGCAATGGGATTTTTTATGGCAAATAATGAAAAATTCGAAATTGATTTTAGTTACAACTTTATTCGCTAGATGGCGCTCTACCAGAATCAGCGATTCAGCGGCCAAATTGTTTGATAAATTGAAAAATATAACTGATCAACACGTATTTTTCCTTTTTGAATACCAGGAAAGAACCCTAATAATATCAAATGATAAATTAATAAAACACCATTTCGCCAAATGTTAGAAGAAATGGTTAACGATTTTTTAATACAATCTGAGATATGTAAAATAGGTATATGCAAATTAAAACATGTAGCAAAAAAAAATCTGATATTTTAGATGCGGTTTGCTGGAATCCTCTCAGCTATTTAAATTTCGAAGATAATAAATTTCTATTTTTTTTAATTCAACTCTCTCTCAGTATCGATTATATTTATTTTAATTCATTTGAAAAATATTTATCTATCTCTGATGATTTATTTTACTCTGGAATGCCGTTGTTGTTGTTGTCGTGTCCAATAAAGAGCCTCAGATTCTTTTCGTTTGGCCAACAAAAAATGTCCAGCTTATATACACATATATTCTTACATAATGAGACTTTAAAGAATGCAAATAATCTTAATCTATTTACATACACAACACATCTCCCCCCTTAATAATACTCCAGTCGGTCTAGGGGTTTCCTGGCTCTCTGAGGTCTAGGACTGCGGACGGGCACTTGCACAGCGGCAGCCTCCGGTTTAGGAGTGCAAGAGGGCACGTGCACAGCAACAGGCCCTGGTATAGGAGTGCAAGAGGGTACGTGCACAGAAGCAGTCTCCTCCTTGTTTCCTGATGTAACCTCTGGAACCTCCTATTCACTTTATTTCTGACTTCCACCTACAGGCTTCTCTCCTGATGTTCGAGGAAGTATCAAATTTCTTGTCTCCACTTGTTTCTTTCTCACAGGCCGCAATTGATTGATATGCCTCTTATACACGACGCCCTCGCAACTTATAAGGTAGTGACGGTAGCTCAATAATTCCAAAATGGTACCTTTTTACCGTTTAGGTCCAGTTGCATAGTTGCGGAAATAAAGCTCGCAACCTGTAGTAAACTGCTCTTGCCTTCTTACGGCCTCATGAAATACCTCTCGCGGATTTCTCATCTTGGTATTAAATTCGAGAATCTTGATCTTAAACTTCTCTTCATTAGCGGTTCCGCCGGGGAATTCCTTTATTACAGTTTGGGGGAATGCTCTATGAGCAAATAGGAAACTTTGTAGATTCGTCTCTAAATCATCCTTCCCATTATTCTTTCTCAAAAGGTTTTTAAACTCTCTTACAGATCTCTCAGCTAAACCATTTGTACTAGGATTATACGGACTGGTCTTAGTGTGCCGTATACCATTCATTTTGGTAAATTGCTCGAATTCACCAGAGACAAACTGTCTTTCGTTATCTGTAACAAAATATTAGGGCAATCCAATTCTGGCGAGAATTTCTCTAAGATGACTTATAATCGTTTTTCTGGTAATATCTTTGATGATAAAAATTTCTATCCACTTTGAGTATGCGTCCACGAGAACCAAAAACATTCTTCCCATGAACGGACCCGCTTGATCAAGATGAAGTCGATGACACGGTTTTTCGGGCCAAGTCCATTCCGAGATGGTAGCCGGGGGCATGCTTGCCGATTCTTGGCATACTCTACATTCTCTAGTTAACTCTCTGATGTTACTGTCTATGCCTGGCCACCAGAAAATACCGTCTGGCAATCATCTTCATTTTAACAATCCCCATGTGTATTTCATGCAAGTCATTTAAAATTAAAGATCTTAATTTTTGGGGAATTACCACTCTTTCACGCCATTCAAAATAATCAAACTCCAAATTTAATTCCTCATTGATCTTATTATAAGGAGCTAGTGGGTTTTCCCTCAGTACCCTTGTGAATTTACACACACACACACACACAGTTGCCTTCTCTAACATTCCTTAATACTATAGACAGTATTTTATCTCGGGACGTCTCATATGCCACTTCCCTAAAAGAGAACGGTACCTCATTCAACTTCCTGAGAAGAAGTACCTGGTCTTCATCAAGAAACTCCCTGACACTCGATTCTAAAGGAAAACGTGACAATGCGTCAACATTGGAATTATCACTACCTTTTCGAAACTCCTCAGTATAATTAAATGCAGCTAATTTTAAGGACCATCTTTTAATTCTGGATGCTGCACATATGGGAATTGGTTTCTGAGGTGAAATGAATGAATGAAATGAATTAAGGGTCGGTTGTCTGTGACTAATACGAATTTTCGTCCCAGTAAGTATTGTCTTGATTTCTCATAGCCATAAGTTATGCTCAACGCTTCATTTTCTAGTTGAGAGTACCGTTTTTCCGCTTCAGTTAATGTTCTAGAAGCAAAAGCTATAGGACATTCTTCCTTTCTATCATTTCTATGACTCAGAATTACGCCCAGTCCATAGTCCATTAATAATGATTTACATTTTTTAAATAACATTCGATATTTTTCGTCCAATTCCATCTACAATTTTTATTCAAAAGTTGATAGAATAGCGCTAAAATGTTTGCTTATATTCTTTATGAATCTATAATAATAAATTAAGAGTCCTATGAAAGATTTCAATTGCGAAACATTATTTAGGTTCAGGCGCCTCTATCACTGCTTTAATTATATTTTCTAAGGGATGCAGTCCATATTTATCCATTTTAAACCCTAAAAATTCCACCGATTTCTTTTTAAATTTACATTTATATCTGTTTAACTTTAAACCTTTTTCTAGCAATCATCTAAACACTAGATCCAACTTTTGTTCATGATCTTCAAAGTATTTTCCTGCAACCAAAATATCATCTATGTAGCAGGCCACACCTGGCAAATCAGAAAATAGGCCTTCCATAATCCTCTGAAATTTATTTGGTGCTACCGCTACGTCATATGGTAGTATTTTATAAGAAAACAACCTCTTTGTTGTGTTTATATCAACAACAGCTTTGGCTTCTTCCGCTAACATTACTTGTAAGTAAGCCTGTGATAGGTCTAGAGTCGAAAGTACTGTGTTTCTAGATAATTTTAAAAAGATCTCATCGATTGATGGAATGGGATACCTATCTAATTCTATTGCTTTATTAGCTGTACATCTAAAATCACCACATATCCTTACACTACCATCCTTTTTTGATGCCGGTACTATTGGAGCGCTCCAATATGCATGAACTATAGGTTATAAAATGCAAGAATTCATTAAACGATCAATTTTAGTCTCTACTTTGTTTTTTGGAGAGAAAGGTAAACTTCTGGCCTTACAAAACACAGGAGTCACATCCTTTTTTAAATTAAAATTTATTCTAACGTCCTTTAGACAGCCCAAATCTTTGTTAAACAAATCTGCATACCTATCCATCAAATTTTCTATATTCAAATATATTTCTATTATATTCATTATTTAAAATTTTAATGCTAAACAATATAGAATAATCAAGTTTCAACTGTTTAAGCCATTCTCTTCCTAATAAAATTACCTGGATTTTTTCATTTACAACTATTAATCGTAAATATTGGTTGGCTTCTTTTACAAAAACATCTATTTGATCTATAATCTCTATTGATTTACCACAAAAGGATTTTAATCTTAAATTTGTTGGAAATAATTTTTACCTTGCCAATAATTCTTATAAATATCTTTAGGTATTAACGTAACTGGACTTCCTGTATCTATTGTAAAGCACAAAGAATAATCATCTACTGTTAAATTTATTGTGGCATCAGTTTCGCCCTGTACAGAATATATAGAGTCCTCTTTTACAAATTTACATCCCCACATTCTTTTACTAGCTTTGCAGACCCTACTTAAATGACTCAGTTTATTACATTTTAAAACAAGTCTTTGTTCTATGAGGTAAAACAGATGCCACGTGTGAATGTCTTTCACCACATCTATAACACACTATTTTGCCTTTGCCACTTTGCCTGAAAGGCCTATACTGCGCCGTACTATTATTGTACTCGCCCTTTTTATCCTTTCAATTCACAGGGAATATATTGGCCACTAATTTATCTTGTAATTCTCTTGTATTTATCTCCGCCAATTCGAACGAGATCGCCACTGCAAAAACTTTATCCAGGGTGACATCGTCGTCCTCTTGTAGTAGCTTCTTTTGCAGGATTTCCGACTTGATTCCAGCCACAAAACGGTCTCGCATCATGGTTCACAACATATCGACGAAATTACAATTTATTGCCAAATGTTTCAATTCTCTAAGATATTCCGAAATTGATTCTCCTTCCTGTTGAATTCTCTTTAAAAATCTGCATCGCTGTGGTATCACTTTCTTCTTTGGATCCAAATGCAACTTAATTCTTTGAATGATAGTATCATAGGGTTGATCTTTAATTAGACCAGGAAGAAAATGTCGTTTCCCTGCTTCAAAGTTTCAGAATCTGGTAGCGAGGTAAAAATCAGCACTTTAATCTCCTTCTTCAGATGCCAAAAAGAAAGCCTCAAATTTTTGTACAAAAAGATCGAAGTGTCCTCCACTGGGCTATATCATCTAAAAGGTATTATTAACTTTGAACTTGTCATGCTGATCTTTTCTACTCCTTTGTTTTCTTGATTCAGATAGTTTAAAAGATGTAATCTTAACCCATTTTCTTATTTTTCCTCTCCATAATCCGAGAGTCAGATTTGTTTAAAAGATGTAGTTGTAATACTTGCATAGACGCCGTTTTCCTCAGCTTTTTACTGGCTCTGTAGATCGCGCATCCTCGTCGCCACTTTTGTTGTGTCGTAATTAGACGTACAAGAGCTCAAACTTGACCATGGCCAACAACAAATGTCCAATTTATATATACATATATTTTTACATAATGAGGCTTTAAATAATACAAATAATATTCATCTATTTACATAAACAACAGTTAATATATAGCGAGAAGAGTAGAGGACTGAGCACAGATCCCTGAGGTACACCAGCCCATGTTCTTCGGTCCTTGGAAAATGTTCCATTGACCCGAACCTTTATCCTTCTTCCCCTTAAGAAGTCTGCAATCCAGATTAAGGTTTTTCCTCTTACTCCAATGTTGTGCAGCCTTTCAAATAATTTCTACACTCGAACAAAAGCTGAGGTCATATCCAGGAATACGGCCGTTGTCTTCTTTGGCGGTTTTTCCTAAAAATCTATTATTGATTGACAGAAGTAGAACAGTTTATCAGTTGTACAGTGTCTGGATCTTTAGGCAGTTTGGTAGAAGTTTATTTTATTATTGTTAGTGAGCCAGACTATGAGCCTAGAGAGTGGATGAATCATTCTGTTATTTTACAAAGTATGCTGGTAAGAGCAATTGGCCGATAGTTCTTGCATTCCTTAGCATCTTTGTTTGGTTTCAGTATTGGCACTATAATTGGCACTACTATTGGTAGTTTACCAGTTTGCCATGAAATGTTCAGTATTCGTAGGAGTTGATTTTTAGCTTCGTCTCCAAAGTGTTTAATCATTTGATCAAAGATTAGAGCATCTCCAGGTGACATCTTGGATTTAACTTTCCTATTGATGAATTTAGCTCATTCAGTGCGAAGTCTCTCGAGTAAATATCTTGTTGATGGTAATTTCTTGCTTGTTTAACTAACTTGTTTATATTATTTTTTAGAGTCCTGCCTTCATTCGTATAGCTGAGTCTAGAAGTGCTTGAAAGATATTCAGAAATTATGTCAGCCATCTATTTGTTCGTTCTCGCTGTTCATATCGGTTAGAGTATTGGAGGATTAGTGTTGGTTTTGAGTTTTATAACACTAATTATATTCCAGTGATGGCTTTCCTTTTTTGGATCCATTTTCTTCACAGAATTCTGCCCATTTTTCTTGTTTGAGTATCCAAATTTCTTGTTCTATTTTGTGACTAATTTCAATGAGTTCCTTTATGATTTCTTCTGTTTTATTTGTTTTAAGAAGTTCATTTTTATTGTCTCTCTCTGCAATCATTGCCTCGATATTGTGGTCCTTCCAGTAAAGTATTCACAGGTCTTTACGTCTACCTCTAGGTATCGATACTTTTGCAGCTTTGGATATGTTCAAAGAGAATTTTTCCAAGTTTTTGTCATTCGTTCTGTGATTTAATTCTTCGTTGCACAGTTCTTCAAGCTTTTCTGTAATTTTTTTCCAGTGTTCTTTTATTCTGTTGGAAATTCTCATTTTTGAATTTTAGGGTTGTTAAAATTGGTCTGTGCTCACTGATTGCACTTTTCAGAATTTTCCATTGTGTTGTGGGTGCGTAGTTGGAATTTATCGCTGTGATGTCTATTGCGGATTCTGTGCCTGTGGACTTGGATATATAGGTGTTCTTTTCGTTATTTAACGGCGTAAGGTCGAGGTCGGTTAGCATGTCCTCAACCTGCTGACCTTTGTTATTCTGGACAGGTGATCCCCAAGTTGGTCTTTCGGCGTTAAAATCACCAAGTATGATTGCGATATCCGAAGACGCTTCACTTAATGTCTCTATCAGGCCTGTATTGATGCTAGTATTATCGTGGTGATAAACATTTATGATTGGAATTGTTTTATCTGTAAGATAGATTTCTATTGCCTGAGCTTCTGTCGTGCTTTCTCTAGGCTTACTCTGATTATAGGCGATACCCTTAAATTTGATTTCTAGAGTTTTAATCAAAACGGCAAGTCCTCCTCCGAATTTTTCCGGTCTTTCCATTCGTAGTTTTGTATAATCTTTGATATTGAATCTCAGATTCTGATTCAATTTTGTCTCCTGAGGACAAGAAATATGTACATTGTTGTCACAGAGAAGACAAGTCAGCTCTTTATTTTCCTCTGGGTACCATTTATATTGAGTTGTAGTAGATTGAATTGTGTCCTCGTAGTAGATTTCTCATCATGAGCTCGAGCTGCAGCTCCTGACGCGGCGGTTACCCCGGACGCGGTAGCATTACTGGAGATATAAGGTTTGCTCTTCATTTGAAAATGGGTGCCGTTGCAACGTTAGTCATCTTGGAAACGAACCAGAATTTGGTCAAATATTCCAAGGGTCCAGGGGGGACTGCAAGGAGGTGTGGTCGGACTTCTCCCCTTCCCCCTGGAATGCCGTCACTACAGGATAAAGCACTCTTGGTGAATTCTTTTAATTGTGATTCAGAATCTCCACTGAAGCTTTACGAGCGTTTCGTTCCTTTAAAGGTATTCGAAGCGATAAAGGACCAATGAGTTGCTACTCTCTAAAGCGATTGATTAGAAGTTTTGAGGAAACTGGATCTCTGGAAACAAAACCTCGGAGTGGAAGACCATCGACATGCAAGTCAGTGGCTGTTACGGTTTTGCAGAATGCTGAAGCTATTGAAACGTTATCCACGTATGGAGAAGTAAGTGCTAGACAAGTTTCTCGACAAACGGGGATTTCGTATGGAACAGTTTGGAGAGAACACACATTTAGAATTTTTCTATAAAAATATCCTAACAAAATTCAAAGTTTCCACGAGTTGAAAGTCAGCAATTTTGAGAAGCGTCAAGAATTCGCTGCATGGGTTTTCCGGCGAATTGATATTGATGAAAACTGGCTGTCAAACGTTCTAAGAACAGATGATGCTCACTTTTATCTAAAGGGAGAATTTAACATTCAAAACTGCCTCATTTTGGCAACAGAAAACCCTAGGATTTTTACAGAAATACCACTTCATCAGCACAGAGTTACAGTTTTGTGTGGGTTCACTTCTTCTTTTATTATTGGGCCATTTTTCCTCGAAAAAATCAATGGAAGAACTTTTAAAACCGTTTTTTGTAACTGGTGAACGTTATGTTCAACTTTTGAGAGAAAAGGTTATTCCCATATTGCAGGACAGACAAGTACTAAGCGAAATAACATTCTTGCAAGATGGAGGACCTCCTCATATCTCCCGCGGTGCCAAACAATTGCTGAAGGATACGTTCGGTGGAATTCGTTGATAAGTCGCCACTTTATATACCAGTGGCCCCCAATATCACCAGACTTGACGCCTTACAATTTCGGTTATGGGGGTACATTAATTCGCGTTTTTATCGATGCCGGCCTACCACATTGGCCATGTTGAAGGCTTCTATCAGATGGCACGTTTTATAAGTTTCAACTATTTAATTGTGACCATTCTGTCATCTATCGCCTGCAGGCGGTGTTTGAGAATGAAGGGCGCCACATTGAGCAAGGATTGTGACCTAATACAAGAGAGAAGGCAGTTACTTCATGTGTTATATTTTGCAACTCTTTGTTTTGGGTTATGGGAATAATAAATGCTGTCCTCACATCTTGACTCTTTTTTTTTCCGTAAAGGGTAATTTTTTTGTTTGTCATTTGCCCACATTTTATATTATGTCGTGCAGGCCAAAGTGTTATAACTTCTCGAATAACACTGGTATACACAATTTTACCCCTTATGTTTAGTTTATCGCTTTTCGCTCATTAGAAGAAATAGCATAAAGAAAAATCTCTGTATCCCCCCCAACTTTAGATGTCTTGCGCAAAAAATAATACAAAATGATTTTACTACCACGTTTTTCAACGCAAAAGGTCGATTTAAAAATGATTTTTTCAGGGGATACATTTTCAAAATTATGTAGAGTATAATAAACAATGATAACATTTGACAAACCCATAGGATATTTGGAATAAAGTACGACAAATATATTTTGCCACTCCCCTCTATATTTCATTTTTGGATCATGACAAATATCCAGTTAAATAGTCAAGTGTCGACAATTAGTCAAGAAACTATACATTCCTTATAGCACGAAATCCTATTAGTAGTGCCATCATAATTTTTGGTACTATATTAACATTTCAAAAATCGTGTATTGATATCAGTAGTTATTTTCAAACATTCAATTTATTTCACAAAACTCCATCTAAAATATAAATATTTTTTGCTATATGTTTTAATTTGCATATACCTATTTTACATATCTCAGATTGTATTTAAAAATCGTCAACCAATTCTTCTAACTTTTGGCGAAATGGTGTTGTATTAATTTATCATTTGATATTATCAGGGTTCTTTCCTGGTATTCAAAAAGGAAAAATACGTGTCGTTCAGTTATATTTTTCAATTTATCAAACAATTTGGCCGCTGAATCTCTGATTCTGGTAGAGCGCCATCTAGCGAATAAAGTTGTAACTAAAATCAATTTCGAATTTTTCATTATTTGCCATAAAAAATCCCATTGAATCCTGAACACAATGGTGTTTACCGCATTGCTCTAGCGCAAATATTCGCGGAGTTATTAATTTTTAAAGTTGTGCGGGACTTTTGGATCACCCTGTATATATATATATATATATATATATAGCTGTTGGTTAGATAGCGTACGTGCATTTCTTCCAGTTGTTATTGTGTTGTTTGCTTGTATTAGTGACTTTAAGTTTAAGTCCAATAAATATCCTTCAGATATAGCCTGTCGTCCTCTTCATTTTATCAGGGTTATGGGCCCAGGAATGCGCCAATAAAATTGCATCTGGTAAGAATATTTTAAAAATGTCAAGTCTTTACCAAATTGAAAAAATGAATTCTGAAAATTACGAGACATGGAAGATGCAAATGAAAATGATTCTAATTCATTCCGAACTTTGGG
Source organism: Cordylochernes scorpioides (assembly GCA_030710605.1). Classification (NCBI taxonomy): domain Eukaryota; kingdom Metazoa; phylum Arthropoda; class Arachnida; order Pseudoscorpiones; family Chernetidae; genus Cordylochernes; species Cordylochernes scorpioides. Next base: position 19,325,284 of record CP092873.1, on the reverse strand, counting down.
ATTATGCAAATAGCATAAGGATCAAACCTGAAACCGAAGTAGAATCTGCTGAATGGGAGAAGAAGGACCAGAAGGCGCTAGCAACTATAGTCCTAAGTTTAAGTCCTTCAGAAATAATACACATGAAGCGATGTAAAACTTCTGCAGAGGCATAGGAGCTTTTAAATGAAGTGCATCAGCCAAAAGGACCTGCAACGAAAGTGTTTCTTACGAAACAGTTAATATTATTGAAGATGAAACCAAATGAAAGGATGCAGGATTATCTCAACAAATTTAGCAGTTTGGCTGACAAGTTGAGTGAAATGGATGCACAAGTCCCAGAAGACTTCCTTTTCATCCTTCTGTTGTGTAGCCTTCCCGAGAGTTATGAGGGTTTTAGAACTGCCATTGAAACTAGGGACAAGTTGCCGAGCTTTGAAACTTCAAAGGTAAAAATGCTGGAGGAGGAAATCAGACAAACTGAATTAAACGGTACAACCGATTCTGAAGAAAAGGTATTCCTTGGTAATTCAGAAAAAAAGCCTATCTCGAGCACATCGAAGCCAAAGGCGAAAGGATTCCCATTTAACTGCCACTTCTGTGGGAAAAGGGACATAAAGCTGCTGATTGCAGAAAAAGAAAGTTCAAGAGTCCTAGAACTGAAATGTTTGCATCATTGGGAATCGAATGTTTGAACAAACTTGATGCAAACGAGTGGTGCTTGGATAGTGGCGCAACTGCCCACATGTGTAGCACAAGGAATTCATTCACTCATTTTGAAGACACTGCACCAGTAAAAATTACACTGGCAGATGGTCAATTCATTGAAGCTATAGGAAAGGGGAATGTAAAATTGGATTGTCAAAGCAATACTGGAACTGTAACCTTATCCTTAGAAGATGTGCTGTTTGTTCCTAGATTAAATGGAAATCTATTTTCTATCAGTAGGTGCACAAGTAAATTTAATGTCGTTAATTTTAAGCACAGAAAAGCTGAAATTGTGAACATGCGCACAAAATTTTGCATACAAGCATATGAAAAGAAAGGACTTTACATGTTGAGCCAAACCAATTGTCCTAAGGCATTATTAACAAAAGAGATTTGCATAGCGGGCGATAAAAACTATGAAAATGGCACAGTCGATTTGGCCATTTAAATTTGCAAGATCTCAAAAAGCTAAAAATGCAAAATATTGTTCATGGCATGCCAAATTTTAATTTTATAGATTTTAACTGTGAAGTTTGTTTGAAGGGTAAACAAACAAGGCTACCTTTCCGAAAAGAATCCTTTACGAAAACAAGGGAACCGTTGGAACTGGTTCATAGCGACATTTGTGGTCCAATGAGAACAAAATCATTGGGTGGTGCCCTTTATTTTGCAACCTTTATTGATGATTTTTCGAGATTTATATTCACATTTATAATGAAATCAAGAAGTGAAGTATTTAAAGGATTTAGAATATTCAAAAATTATGCTGAGAAGCAAACCGGAAAAAGGTTGAAATGTATTAGAAATGATAATGCGCCTGAATACCTTAGCAAAGAATTCAAGGATTACCTAGAAGGAGAAGGTATAGGACGTCAGCTCTCTGTCGAATATACACCTCAACAGAACGGTGTCGCTGAGAGAGCGAATATAACTCTAGTAGATATGACAAGGTGCTTTATGATTGAAGGTAATTTACCTGAAACTTTATGGGCTGAACTAATACACACGTCAACTTATATCAGAAATAGATGCCCGAGGCATAACGATTGTAAAACTCCACATGAGTTATTTACCAAAAGAAAACCTGTAGTTTCTCATTTAAAAATTATAGGAAGTAAATCGTTTGCCATGAATAATAGGCCAAATAGATCAAAGTTCGCACCTCGTAGTGAGGAATACAAATTGATAGGATATTTTTCAGAATCTAAGGCATATAGACTTTGGAAGCCTGGAACGCGTACAATTATAAAAAGCCGAGATGTACGTTTTATTGAACCAGAAATGTCCAAAATTAGGAATGAAGTCGTTGAAATTGATGTTGGTTCAGAAAGGGCTTCTTTCAAGGAAATCCCTCTAGTAGAAGAAAGAGGAAGTACATCAGAAATTGACCCAAAAGCTGAAATTGAAAGCCAATCGGATCTAGAAGTATCAGAAGTGTTAAACGAGCCATCAGAAAGTGGAGTGATAATTTCTAGAAGAGTAAGACCAAAGTATATTAGAACGGGAAAACCTGGCCGACCAAGAAAGGAATATCCTACGGCAAATTTATCCACGCAAGAATTTTCAGAAGTGAAGTACTCCCCAGATCCAAAAGACGCAGAGGAAGCGCTGTCTGGAAAAGATTTTTATTTTCGGAGGAAAGCAATGGAGGAGGAGTTTGATTCATTGATTGAAAACAAAACTTGGGAACTGGTTGATCCCCCTAAGGGCCAAAACGTAATTGGAAGCAAATGGGTATTAAAAAAAAGGTACAGTAGTGATGGTTCTCTTGAGCGCCATAAGGCTCGTCTTGTAGCAAGGGGGTTTTCACAGCAGTACGGAATAGACTACGAAGAAACATTTGCTCCAGTAGTGCGTCAAAGTACAATTAGAGTATTTCTCGCTTTGGCTGTAGAATACAACTTGATAGTCCACCAAATGGATGTTCAATCTGCTTACTTGAACGGAGAAATTAAGGAAGAAGTTTATATGGCACAGCCAGAGAACTTTGTATCAAGAAAATATCCAGAGAAGGTATGTCGACTCAAGAAGGCCATTTATGGGTTAAAACAAGCTGGAATAGTTTGGCATGAAAAGCTTGACACTGAATTAAAATATTTGGGACTGAAGCAAATTCAATCTGACAACTGTGTCTACATCAAACATCATGAAGGCATTCTTCTGGTGGCAATCTATGTTGATGATTTGATAATTGCAGCTGAAAGAGAAGACACGTTGATATCCTTTAAAGAAAGTATGAAGAAGATATTCAAAATAAAAGATCTTGGAAAGATAAATTATTGTTTGGGTATAAGAATACAAACGGAAAAGGATGGCTCAATATCCATAGATCAAGAGAAATATATTGAAGAACTTCTGGCGAAATATAGGATGAAAGAGGTCAAGCCGATTTCTACACCCATGGACTCGAACTCCAAGTTAACAAAGATTTCATCTATAGAGGGTGAGAATGAGCCAGTAAAAAAGGTAGAATACCAATCACTGATTGGATCATTAATATATCTTTCAGTGTCGACAAGGCCTGATATATCCTATGCGGTTAGTGCTTTGGGACAGTTCAGCAATGATCCTAGGAGACAGCACTGGAATGCGGCCAAGCGTGTCCTCCGCTATCTAAAGGGCACTTTAGGTTTGAAAATTACTTACGAGAAAACTAATGAGACCCTTTATGGTTATGTCGACGCTGATTGGGGTGGAAACCTCGCGGATAGAAAATCTCAAACGGGACTTGTTTTCTTCTTAGCAGGAGGTCCAATAGCTTGGGAATCGAAGAAGCAGCAGACTGTCGCTCTTTCGAGCACGGAATCTGAGTACATAGCACTTTGTGAAGCGGGAAAGGAGGCAGTCTATCTTAGAGCGCTGTTGGATGAGATGGGATTTGGTGAATTATTGAATGAACCTACGGTTTTAAAGACTGATAACCAGGGCGCTCAACAGCTGGCGAAATACCCAGTCCATCATGCCAGAACTAAACATATTGACATCAAATGGCATTATATTAGAAGCATTTGCAGCGATGGTCTTATCGAGGTCGTTCACACACCAACCCAGGAAAATGTTGCTGACATCCTTACTAAAGGTCTGCCAAGAGTCTTGTATGATAAACATGTTGCTGGATTTGGAATGTAGAAATGTGATAAATTGAGAGGAAGTGTTGAAATTGACAATTATCTCGCATTTTATGAATATAAATAATTATCATCGGACCAGTGACTTGCTACTCTGTGGTGTTGCTCTAGTATATATATAGCTGTTGGTTAGATAGCGTACGTGCATTTCTTCCAGTTGTTATTGTGTTGTTTGCCTGTATTAGTGAATTTAAGTTTAAGTCCAATAAATATCCTTCAGATATAGCCTATCGTCCTCTTCATTTTATCAACATTTGAAGAAACCTTAAAATAAAAAATGAGACAATACCGCCACACACACGTGTACATATACGAAATAAAATCATTAATCATGAGTATTTATTTTCATATGGGAGGTTTTTACTCAAAATTAAATTTAGATAAAGAGAGTAGAAGTTTGTTTCTCTTTTTGAGAAATTGGAAGAGAGAATTCTGAATTAAATCTGACAGATCGCTTTTAAGGTTCTAATATCTGCTTACATAACACTGTAGGGTGGAAATTTAGACATGTTATTCATGCAAACAATACACATAATTTTTTAGGAGGGACAGCAAAGTTACATATAAATATGTTTATATAAAAACGATACATCTTGAATTGAAACTAAGCTCTGTTTATCTCATATCTACGATGTTGCGGTTTTTATATGTACCTTGATATTTATAAATTTCTATAAATATTGTTTTTGAAAATTATAAAATATATTTGTAATATTTCTATATTTTTTAAGGTATTATAACATATTAATGTGTGCCAATAACAAACTCAGTGCCATGTACGTCAACAGAATTTTATTGACGTTATGAGGCGCTGAGTTTGTTGTTGACATGCATTAATATTAAGAAAAGGGCATCTCCTTATCGTGCAACTGAAAGTTGCTGATGGCTTGCGTCATCTATCGGAATAAATATCAACTATTCTCGTTGATTTGTAATTATTACAGAATTGGCCAAATAGCCATTCTTTATTAATCAAGAAAAGCTAACCGCGGGTGGGTTTCGGGCTGTTTGCCCTCATTAGCGTGTTGCAAGCTGTACCTCAAAGACCAAAATATTGGTCGTTCAGGCATCCTGAAAAATCATGAAACGGGTAGTTAGGGCCAGAATTACGTGAGATTGCGACACAATGTGAAAAAATATGGCGCATGCCATCAGCAACTTTCAGTTGCACGATAAGGAGATGCCTTTTTCTTAATTTATGCACCTTATCCCAGTACAATATCACATTTGTACTATTTTTCCACACATTAATATGTTATAATAACTTAGCGTTCAGCCAACTGAAATATTGGTAAAATAAATGATATTTTGATCCAATATATGCCTTTTTAATTATATACAAATGTATATATGTAAATATATAATATTTATACTGTTCTAGAAGCCTATGACTATAGTTTGACTATTGTATTTAGTGTATGTGAGACACAGAATATAATCTTAGATATTGTATTAAGATTTTATTTTCTTTCCTGGTCTCATATATATGCAGAATCGTCCAATACAGAATTTAAGCTTAAAAGCAGATTGGTTTATAAAATTGGCGAAAAAGCTGGGAGAGTTCCTCACTAAAGAGGAAAGGTTTCTCAATTTCTTTCATTACTGGAAGAACAGTGGAAAGTTTGTTTTTTGAAATATGTTCGCGCTCAATGGTTTATTTCTTATAAAAATACAAATTATTCATTTTCATAGTTGTATTTAGGTTAATCCTAAAATATACATTACTAGCCATTAAAATTGCTACCCAAAGATGGCTTAAAAAAAAAAAAAGAAACAACTTTATCGAAAAGAAAGAAATACTTTCGAATTCTCATTAAAGATGGCGCGCTAATGCATCCTAATGATTAATATGTCTTAAATGTAATCTACCGTGGTAGATTAATCTGGCGAAACCGCTGGGAGGGTTTATAACTGATGAGTCAGTCCCTTCCCTTAATTTTTCATTTCAGTAAATTGTTTAATTTTTTTAAAATGCATACGTGTCTTTAGAAGTTTTAAATTCTCATATTAATCATTATTTTAGTATTTATGCAAAAAGGGCAAATTATAAAACTTATAGTTTATATAAAATCTATCATTAGAAATTTGATGGAGAGACAGTTAGAGAGTGGCTTCAATCCTTATCGTAAAATCCAATGCTTTGATTTATAGGAATCAACTGGGATATATTTTGTTTTAGACTGGCGACCCAAACCTGAAGGGCCCACAACGGTTGATGTAAGTAAAATATTCCCAATTTTACAATTACTGATTCTATCTTATTGAATATACAGTTAAACCTGTTTATAGCGTCCCCTCTTGGGACTCGCCAAAATAGGGTGCTCTAGAGAGGGGGTGCTAAAGACAGGTCACTTTTAATGTAAAATGTTTACATTTTAATGTTTTAAATCAAGCGCTATAGAGAGAACGACGCTATTTAAAAGGGGCGCTATAGACAGGTTTTACTGTATATTTATGTTTATAATTATCATTGAATAACAAAGAACAAAAAAATCATTAATCAAAATACATAAAATACCAACTAGTCATGTAATGTTGCCAAGTGTCTGGGAACAGGCGAATGGAAGCTTTGTATTGTGAATCAAAATGTAAAAAATAAGGTTATATTTACCAACATCCAAATATTTAATAAATGATATGTGATACCCTTGGCTGTCTAGATTAAGTAACACTGGAAGTACTATTTTATTTCTTTAATAAACGGAGAAGTGAATATATTTACTCATATTAAGTTTTAAAATCTAAAGAAGAATAGGGAGACCTTTGACAGCAGGATTCCACGGTTTTCCAACCACAGGACAGCTTGATGTTTAGATTCCTTATTTCGTTATTGGTTGACCACTCACTTACTCCTACTTCAGTTTTTATTGAACATTTCACTTTTCTAGCTTTTACCATGTCTTCCTTATAGTTTATATCTTTCCACCACACCTCTAACCTTTGTTCTGTTACACATTTTTGGCTTTACTTCTCTACCATTTTTCTTGATTTTGTCCTTACACTACCTTTCTAGCTTTTTCCACGACTTACTTCTATCGTATATATTTTTACCATTCCTCTAACCTTTGTTCTTTCACGCATTTTTAACTTTACTCCTTCACCGTTTTTCTTGATTTTTGTCCTTTCTTTACGTTTCTAGATTTTTCCGTGGCTTATATGTAGCTTATATCTTTCCACCACTCATCTAACCTTTGTTCTGTTACACATTTTGGCTCTACTTCTCCACCCTTTTTCTTGATCTTAGTCCTTCCACTACTTTTTCTAGCTTTTACCCTTCCATCACTTCTTGCCAAAAACTCTACTCTTCTGCTTTAACATCGCAAAGAAACTATTCACGCATTTTTTTGTATTCCTCATCACAGCCACTTTCCCAACTGTTTTAATCCGTTTGTTTGTACACAACAATCTTTTGTATCAAAATCAAAGTGGGAATATCAAGCCTCCAGAGATAGGTTTTCTTCAAATTAATCATTCGCTTATCATGAGGGTTGCATGAGGGAGGCCTATGGGTTCATTTAAAAGATTGCTTACTTGATGACTAATAATATTCTTTTCTTGGTGGTTAATATTTGATATATGGCTATTTCGACTCCATTTACTATTATTTTGGGATCTGGGTTTGCATATACAGTAGAACCTCTCTTTAACGGACACCCCGCTAGAAGACACCTCTCCACAAAGAACAGTTTTCATATGCAAAATTACCATTTCTATAATTTAGAAACTCTCCGGTAAAAGGACACCTCTTCCTAAAGGACAATTTAACTCTGCAATTAGGTGTCCTTTACAGAGAGGTTCTATTGTACCCCTATATTTCATACTTTTAAAAAGAAAACTATCCCTGGAAGCATGATATTTCCACCTTAATTTAGTCTATATGAAATATTAGGAAATGATATATAGTAAATTATTGTAATTTTCTGCAGGATGACGACCAATGCCCGGTCCCACCTCCCACCACACCTCTCCATCGGCCCAAACAGGCCAAAAGAAAGTAAGTTTCCATCCACAACATCCACAGAGCTAGATGACAATAAATGATATTTCCAGACCCAACTCCGGCTTTGACAGGAAGAGTCCTGTCACGAAGAGACTCCTGAAGGTCAAACACCTTCTTAAAGATTTGAATAAGAAGCTGCAGTACGTCGATTACTACGGTAAATATGTTATTCCACTTGGATATAAAATCACAACACTTGATTCAAATACTATATATGGAACATCTGTAAAGATGCAATGTAAAGATATTTAGAATTAAAGAAATTGCCATATACTTTTATAAAAAAATATCAAACCCTAATGGAATGAATTATGAAAAAGGCATCTACTTATCGTGCAACTGAAAGTTGCTGATGGCCTGTACCTCATCTATCGGAATAAATATCAACTATTCTCGTTGATTTTTAATTATTCCGATAGATGGCGCGAGCCATCAACAACTTTCAGTTGCACGATAAGGAGATGTCTTTTTCATAATTTATGCACCTTATCCCAGTACAATATCACATTTGTACTATTTTTTCCCCTTATGCAATAAGTTTCTTTATTACAAAAATCCCCCAGGCTTTCCAGTTTTCCCTCTTCAACAGGCGATGTTAAAACTGAGAGTTAGCATGGGGAGGGTTACGAGATATTTACAAATTTATATAGGGTTAATGTTCCTTTTAATTTATCTTTCCATTATCCCTAATACACGTGGTACAGACTACGATAATCATGGTGGTTAGTAGTTAGCGACAGCTTGTACTGTTAGTGCATCATATATCCACACATGTGGAAATTAGTTCAACCTTGGAACTTACATGTGTATAAGTGCACCGTTTACACTCAAAGGTGTACATTGGCTTTTGAAAAAATAGAACGCCGTTGGAGTAATCTTTTTATGTGCCCAAAGTGACTTCGATCCTGGGTAATAGTTTTATAAAATAGACGGCTGGTATATATTGCCAGACATTTCTTTCTTTTTTGTTGTCAGTTCTTTTTTCTCGTTTTTTTTTCTCTTTCTCCTTGTTAATATCATATGACTCTTCTATTCATGGCCTAAAATTATTGTAAATATGTATATACAAATGTAAAAGCATACATATATGACAAGGAAAATGTCCCTATGGGTACATAGCGCTTTAAATTGAAATAAATAAATGAAGTCAAAGGCAATTTTCCTGTAAATGGCGCTAATATATAGAGAAAATATTCATTTTACATTTTGAAATATTTCTTATAAAATAACTTTTTCCTTGTTACAGACGAGGCTGCCGATACAGCTGCTCCTTCTACAAAGAAGGTAACTACATAACATTACCCCCATATCTGATAGCTTTGTCATTCTGAATAAACATAATCATTGAAAAATTATCCTCAAGTAGCCCTACGCATATATTAAATATGCATAGAGACTAGTTATAACTGGAAAGTTAAGAACTAAAGAATGTGAATCACAAACATTTTTTATTATCCTTAGTACACGTGGTATAGGCCGTGATAATCATGGTGGGTAGTTAGCGACTGCTTTTACTGTAAGTGCACCATGTATCTACAAATGTGAAAAGCATTTCGACTTTTGCAATTACAAATCTGCCAAAGCCCCGTTAATCACAAACTAGATTACTTTAATATACCTTTTAGTTGTATATCTTATAGAGAAATAGAGAGTAATAATGTATTGTGTTGTATTGGCTGCATTTATAATTGTGGTTATATTTGAACACCTATTAATTTATTTTTGTGGTTTGTTTTCTCTAACTGATTAACTTTTATAAATATTTCCCTCAAAAGGTTAAAGGAATCATGTTTCAATAGGTTTCCATAGCAAATTTTATAAAGGTTTATTCCAGTTATAAATAAATCAGTAAAGGATATATATTTAAAGTATTTCAGAGATTTTAGTCAAACCATTAAAAGTGCTAATGTGAAAATCAACTTTGACATCTCAACAATTCAAACGCCTTTTTGGCAAATACAACCAATTTAATAACTCTTCTCTCATGCGTATGATGTTATCTAATCTCTTTGAAAATAAGACCCTAAGAAGTATAATAAAAACATCTTCATATATAAGTAATCCAATCTTCTTATATATAAAAGTCAATTAAATTTTATTGCCATCTATCGTTAAATTTTATACAAATAAATTTACTGGCAATGCGTTTCTTTTAAATATCATCAAATATTATCTCTACAGACCTTACTGCAATGATGAGTTATTGAATGAGAGGGCTTGGCTCATCAGTAGTGAACCCCCTCAGCGGTTTCGCCAAATTAATCTCTAGACCGCTCTACTATTGTATTGGACTGGTTTTGTTATATACCCTGCATTTTCTATGGAAGGCAGCTTAGAGGTGTTTAATGAACTATGGACATAAGCTTATAGGTCTGTAGAGGTACATACATATAATTTCAAGGTATTGCATCGAGCAAAGCTCTTCCTCAAAATATGTTTTCATAACCAATATATATTATTAAATTAAATTTTATTGCCATCTATCGTTAAATTTTACACAAATAAATTTACTGGCAATGCGTTTCTTTTAAATATCATCAAATATTATCTCTACAGATCTTACTGCAATGATATGAGTTATTGAATGAGAGGGCTTGGCTCATCAGTAGTGAACCCTCTCAGAGGTTTCGCCAAATTAATCTCTAGACCGCTCTACTATTATATTGGACTGGTTTTGTTATATACCCTGCATTTTCTATGGAAGGCAGCTTAGGGGTGTTTAGTGAACTATGGACATAAGCTTATAGGTCTGTAGAGGTACATACATATAATTTCAAGGTATTGCATCGAGCAAAGCTCTTCCGCAAAATATGTTTTCATAACCAATATATATTAGTAAATTAAATTTTATTGCCATCTATCGTTAAATTTTACACAAATAAATTTACTGGCAATGCGTTTCTTTTAAATATCATCAAATATTATCTCTACAGACCTTACTGCAATGATATGAGTTATTTGTGTAAAATTTAACGATAAATGGCAATAAAATTTAATTTACTAATATATATTGGTTATGAAAACATAGTTTGCGGAAGAGCTTTGCTCGATGCAATACCTTGAAATTATATGTATGTACCTCTACAGACCTATAAGCTTATGTCCATAGTTCACTAAACACCCCTAAGCTGCCTTCCATAGAAAATGCAGGGTATATAACAAAACCAGTCCAATACAATAGTAGAGCGGTCTAGAGATTAATTTGGCGAAACCGCTGAGAGGGTTCACTACTGATGAGCCAAGCCCTCTCATTCAATAACTCATATCATTGCAGTAAGGTCTGTAGAGATAATATTTGATGATATTTAAAAGAAACGCATTGCCAGTAAATTTATTTGTGTAAAATTTAACGATAGATGGCAATAAAATTTAATTTACTAATATATATTGGTTATGAAAACATATTTTGCGGAAGAGCTTTGCTCGATGCAATACCTTGAAATTATATGTATGTACCTCTACAGACCTATAAGCTTATGTCCATAGTTCACTAAACACCCCTAAGCTGCCTTCCATAGAAAATGCAGGGTATATAACAAAACCAGTCCAATACAATAGTAGAGCGGTCTAGAGATTAATTTGGCGAAACCGCTGAGAGGGTTCACTACTGATGAGCCTAGCCCTCTCATTCAATAGCTCATATCATTTCAGTAAGGTCTGTAGAGATAATATTTGATGATATTTAAAAGAAACGCATTGTCAGTAAATTTATTTGTGTAAAATTTAACGATAGATGGCAATAAAATTTAATTTACTAATATATATTGGTTATGAAAACATATTTTGCGGAAGAGCTTTGCTCGATGCAATACCTTGAAATTATATGCATGTACCTCTACAGACCTATAGGCTTATGTCCATAGTTCACTAAACACCCCTAAGCTGCCTTCCATAGAAAATGCAGGGTATATAACAAAACCAGTCTAATACAATAGTAGAGCGGTCTAGAGATTAATTTGGCGAAACCGCTGAGAGGGTTCACTACTGATGAGCCAAGCCCTCTCATTCAATGACTCATATCATTGCAGTAAGGTCTGTAGAGATAATATTTGATGATATTTAAAAGAAACGCATTGCCAGTAAATTTATTTGTGTAAAATAAAAGTCAATGTCTGTTTCGTGATAAACTCAAAAACTACTGAACCAATTGGTACTAAATTTTGCATGTCGCTTTTTATAAACCTAAAGAAAATTTTCGGCTACATCTTGATTTGTATTGATAATGCGCTGGGGCGGGTACCTCGATGGTTGAGAGGAAAAACTGCCATTTATTTAAGCTATATTGATTTTAAAATAACTAAATGTATTGCAAAAAAAATAATTAAATCAAATACCTAAACACTAATATAATACAAGTTTTACCATTACACACATTTTTGCCTGAGGCTTATGTGTTACTTCTGTATTGCTATTCTATGACACTTCTACTATTTATTATTGATGTACTTTCAGTATGAAGGAAATTGCACTAGGTGGAATTCTCGGGCGAAGCCGGGTAATTCGTCTAGTAATCTATAATTATCATCTAAAAATTTGAAATATAAACTACTTTATAATTTTTTTTTCAATTGGAATTCTATATACGAACGTAAAACACTAAACCAAACATTTTGAAGAGCTTGTAACTCAAATGAAAATAAAAAAGGAATTCGGACCAAAGCAATTTCCTTATAAACTGAAGAAAAACAATATATAAGGTAGAAATAAAAGTAATTTCGAAACATTAATCTAGCCAGATTTTCTCTCGTAATACGAAAGGAAGCATTAAGTAGATAGTATATATATAATCCTAATGAAAATTTGAATAATAGTATATATGTGGTAACCGAGGGTCTCTCGCTGTGGTATGGTAACTGAAAGGGGCAAACCTGTAGTAACCGAGAGGGACAGTCAGGGCGTGGAGAATTTTCCAGTGCCTCTCTGCACCTTGGAAGACCTTTAACAGTTCTCACATAGTACAGGCAGTCGTAGTCGAGGCAGAGTGGAAAGCTTGGGAATGTCGACATAAAAAACGATGGAGATAGAAGAGTTCTTACTGGTCTACATGGTGGATGAGGAGGACCTTGATGACAACCGACGAGGGCTCACGCTGATGGTGAAGTGACTATATTTTGGGCTGGGACGGAGGTCTTTTATATCTCTTCCGAGAAAGGAAGTATTGCATTTCAGCAAATGCGACAAGAGCGTAGATCGTCTGGCGAAATTTTACACTGGCGCCGTGGCAGTTTCCATCTTTAGACCTTGTTGTGGGACTTCCATCTATCTCGATTTTAGACGTTCCTGACTTCTATCTCTTGCTTCAGCTCAACTCTTAATCTATTACAGAGTTTTATTTATTTATCCTCAGTTTGAACAAAGTACATTACATATGATGATGTAATGACACATGTCAATAATGCGTATTATCATTTAGAGATGTGTTTCTATTATACAACATGAAAATCTTGTTATAAGTTATATACAATATGGGGTTGTTGATGTTTTGTATACATTTGATCATTAATAAATAATTATTTAGGTATTAAAACTGCCTTTTTGTTCAAAGACAGCAACGTTTGAACGGGTACAGCTAGGTGGAGCAGATAATCAAACATAAAGTTATCTTGCCAAGTATAGATTCAGTAGGGATATTGGATGTTTTCTAGAATTGTTTTAACTAATGTTCGTTAGGTAAACTTTCACTTGGGTAAAACCCGGGCGAAGCCGGGTACATCCGCTAGTTAAATTTAAAAAACTACTTGTTAGTGAAAAATTGTTTTTGTTTTATCACGTCTGCACCTTCAATCCTTTATCTTATCAATTCTATATCTAACAACAAAAACAATTTATTCATAACATATATATTAGTAAATTAAATTTTATTGCCCTCTATCGTTAAAATTTTACACAAATAAATTTACTGGCAATGCGTTTCTTTTTTAAATCTCTACAGACCTTACTGCAATGATATGATTTAATGAATGAGAGGGCTTGGCTCATCAGTAATGAACCCTCTCAGCGGTTTCGCCAAATTAATCTCTAGACCGCTCTACTATTGTATTGGACTGGTTTGTTATATACCCTGCATATACTAATATATAATGGTTATGAAAACATGTTTTGCGCGGAAGAGCTTTGCTCGATGCAATACCTTGAAATTTATATGTATGTACCTCTACAGACCTATAAGCTTATGTCCATAGTTCACTAAACACCATTTAGCTGCCTTCCATAGAAAATGCAGGGTATATAACAAAACCAGTCCAATACAATAGTAGAGCGGTCTAGAGATTAATTTGGCGAAACCGCTGAGAGGGTTCACTACTGATGAGCCAAGCCCTCTCATTCATTAAATCATATCATTGCAGTAAGGTCTGTAGAGATTAAAAAAAAAAAACACATTGCCAGTAAATTTATTTGTGTAAAATTATAACATATATATCTCTAAGAATATAAAATGTCACATCTGACTAAACGTGGTCTGAAGATGTTAATCTTCTTTCTATATATTCATTATTATTATGATTGATTATTTAAATATAACTTGAAACAATAATGTATGAATCCTTAGTAACCTAACTTTAGAATATTATATTTTTATTTAAGCTCTTTACTATTCATAACTTTCAAATTATAACTCTCTCTACAATCAAATATAACCAATGATAAAATTCAATATTTTTCTCATTATCTCTTTTGTATGCGCGATCAACTGGTGGAATGCAGAACTGGAAATTATGAAAAATAACTTTCACTATATAAGAAACTTATATTACCGAAATCCTAATCCTCCACGTTATATTGCTGAATTGTTCAAAAATACACGAAATAAATATATACGTGAAATTAAGAAAGCAAAAAGAATTTCATGGAGAACTTTTCTGGAAGAAAATAATTCAAACAATCCTTTTGGAAATTTATATAGAATATACAAAAAATTTAAAGGAACACCTGACAAGAAAATACAAATATTGGAAACAAATACATGTCATGAGCGGTTGCAGAGAACCGAGGGCTTGTTAGCCTGTCTCTTTCCTGATGACAGCCTCAACGATGACACGAATTTACATAAAGAAATAAGAAACTATAAACCAAAGCTTTTGAATATAGCAAATATAGTAGTCACAATGAAGGAAATAAATGATATAATTGATAAATTAAACCCAAGGAAATCTCCTGGAACTGACTATATATCTAATAATATGATATTGCATACTAAACACTTTATCGCTCCACTCTTGACCAAGCTGTTTCAGAAGTGTTTGGATATGAGCTACTTCCCAAATGAGTGGAAGAAAGCAGAAGTGTTGGTTATCCCAAAGCCAGGTAAAGCTGACTACGGCGAGTATAAGAGCTACAGACCCTTATGTTTGAACTCAAACATTTCTAAAATCTTTGAAAAAATTATTAACAATAAAATAATCAAACACTATGAAGAAAATAAGATGTTCAGTAATCGTCAACACGGATTTACAAAATCACGATCAACAATAACAGCGCTAACTGACATTGTCAAAACTGGTTTAGACCACAAAGCTAAGGAATTTACGGCCATTATAACAATCGACATCAGTGGAGCATTTGATAATGCATGGTGGCCAATGGTGCTAAAAAGAATCGATGAAGATAATGTAAATGCATCTTTTGTTAAACTTTTCAAGTCATATTTTGATAATAGGAAAATAAGATACAGATACACATCAATTGAAGTTCAAAAAACACTAAGCAAAGGATGCCCGCAAGGAGGACCTATTTCCCCTACAATATGGAATATAATCATGAACGATTTACTATGCAAGTATACTGAGCCGAATATTGAAATCATCGGATACGCAGATGATATTACGGTGATATGTTGGAATAAAAACCTAATAGAACTTGAAAATACAATAGGAAGCATAATGAGAAAAATAACAAATTGGTGTGAAATCAGCAAATTAAGAATATCCAAGGAGAAAACGAAGGTATTGCCTTTGTTCAATAATAAAAAGTTTACAATAACTTTGAATAACAATACCATTATTCCGGTAGATAGGGTAAAAATTTTGGGAATAACCGTCAAAAACCACAGAAATAAGAACAAACTTGATTTTATGCCGCACATTGATGATATTATCACGAAAACAACCAGAGCAAGTGGATATCTATTAGGATTAACAAAGAAGGCCTGGGGTCTTGACAGCAAAAGGAGAATTGTACTGTACAAAACACTATTCAGAAATACAATAATATACGGATCTACGATATGGTACCAATTCATCCCAAAAAAAGCCAAAGACAAATTAAACTCGCTACAGTATAAAATTCTCAAACATGGTATACAAGCATACAATACAACATCGTCAAACTGTACGCATATCATTGCTAGAACTCCAAAGCTCACTCACTTCATTGAATCAAATATATTGAAAATAAATATAGATTACAACCGATTTGTCCCAGCAAAAATAATCATAATTTCTAACTTTATAAACCAGAAACAGCAGGAATATTACGAAGCGACCAATGAAAATTTCAAAAGTTTCTTCAGTGGCCCAAAAATTCCTAATTTTATTAAACCTAACTTCTATAATGTGCAATTCCTCACTGGACATGGCGACTTCAACTCATACTTGTTTAAAATTGGCAAAGCTGAATCACCTGGATGCTCGTGTGGAGGCGAAGAACAGAACCCTAGACACTTATTAACTGACTGCCCGCTGACCGCTGATCTTAGGGAACTAAATCAACTCCCCATAAATTTGCAACATCTGGTCTCCACTAAGGACATATACCAAAGATTCAACAAATTTTGCAGAATGTATTTGGCTGGATAAGTAATTACTAATGTAATCAACTTGCATACTGATATGTAAATATGTATATATCTCCTTAACTACTTTTCTTTTGTGTCTTTCATTTAAATGTTTATATTTCACGCGCAAATATCCAAATTGTGGATATAGCGTGTACTCTGCAATTGATAAATAAATAAAAATTATCTCTTTTTTTACAGCGCTTGATAAAAAGTGCGGGAACTCTTCAACGAGGCCAACTCATTGGCATTCACGCGGAGATGAAACTGTAATCTCTACAACCTGACATCTGAATTACCAGAAAATATCGCTAAAGCTGGGCTGATATAATAGATGAATATTGTTCTGAATAAAAGATATGAAAGGAACAAGAAGATCTCGTCTTCTCCAAAGGAAAACATCTGCGCCTCTACCTGGCACATCTCACCAGACCAACATAGCCCAGAACACGGCAAAGCCACGTAAAGAAGAACACTATCGACTCAATTAAAGATTCATGAAAAATACTTGAGAAATCACAGGAGAAATCTTCTACTGAAACATCCACCCAAATGAATATTTTCAGGAAGTGACTCTAATGAACTACATCGGAGCTCTTACACAAATTGGAGAAAGGCTCTATTTGCACAGATAGGAAAATCTCTGGATAGATACTTGGCGGTCTAGCTCGACCTCATATGGCTGAAGTTCACGTCATTAAAGAAGCCCTCCTCGAAGGTCTACCCTACAAGAAAATGTTCAAAAAACTACTGATTGCGGATTACCCTATATCAACGAGGTTATTATTGCCATTCAAGTTCTGAAATCCTTCAACTAGGTGCTTTTCATCTATCGCTTCGTGAAACAGCCCGGAGAATACACCTGGTTGGATTGAATTCTCATGATTGGAGTAAATATCACTAATCTTTAAAAAATGATGCTGTGCTCAACAAAGGTTTCTTAGCAAAGATGTATCCCGACTTTAGCTTCTAATGTTCTAAATGCTATTGGATGATCGATAAAATAGTGAACTGCCCCCTGATCATTAGAGCGGCATACTTTCTCCAGCCATAAAGCAAGGAAATCTGTGGGACAACCATCGTGATTCTGGACTATTTTTAGCTATAAACTTCACAGCTGGCTCACTTGGATATATCAAACACCCCAGCGCCAGAGATTGGTTCAGCAAATATTTTGCTATTTTGTTTGGCTTTAAACCTGAAATACTCATGTCTCGCTCCCACTGGTATTTCTTATGGCCAGATGTTCTGTCAAAACATGATTAACAACAAGCTGATATCAATAAGCGTCCAGATCTCTTGCACAGCTCCCAAGCATTCTCTTCAAATAGATCGAACTGCTTGGTATCAATAATGGGGCTATCACGAAAGCCATATTCTCCCTCCAAAAATTAAAAAAGCTCTTATAGAAATTGGCCAATAAGCATAACTATAAATTAACTTTCTCAGCGTAAAAAAAAATTATAGAATGGAAGTTGAAATTATCCATTAAAAGATTTTGGTCAATATCAGAGCAAATCCTAAGTGATCGCACGGATTTCCGCCTCGCCTGCCTTAACGCGGCCAATGAGATCGACCTAAATTGCATACAGGAGACAAACATCAAAATATCTGACAGCTAAAACTTCAATATGTGATTACATCGGTCATGTTTCCTGAATTTGGCGCTAAGAAATCCATATTCACTTGTAACTTTGGGCCTGTTATCCAAGCACTCAGGCAACTGTTTATATTTGCTGACAAGAAGGCTATCCAGAGTTTTGAAATCTGAGGTCTGAAGTCGAGGGAGGGGCGAATTACTTTCACGATTAAACCTTGAGTAACCTCAAGAAAATGTCAGCAACAGAAATTGTATTATAAAAGTTTAAGATCAAAACAAATTAGCCTCAACAATCATGCCCCTTAGCAAACAACTAAAATCAAAATAGTTTGTTCAAACAAATTTCCAGAATACTTTTTTTCGATCAAAGCGGACTATTCATCTCTGCCAGTTATCAAACGTGCGTTCACCTATCTATAATAGCGCAGGTCGAATCATCGAGGGACGAGGGGTTAAAGACATGGCTTCCGCAAACTTGTAGGAACGATTACCCGCTTTTCATGCCTTCGTAAGATATCAGAAGCCTTCTACGCAGCGTGAATGCAAGAATCCCAATAGATCAAAATAATACAGTCTAGGAGTTCGGCAAGGATCAGATATCGGCTTCCATTGGCTGCATCTGCCAAAAAAAAAAACAACTGGATTGGATGAGTTGCTATTTGACATGATTCACTGCTTTGAAGACTTTTGCGAATGCTCTCCATTAACTCTACGAAAAATATCAGAGAATGGTGACACCCTGAATCCTTCAAGGTGGTGTAGCGAAATGATTGATCCAGCCCGCGTCATGGTCCAGGTCTCACAGAACTATGACCTCTCTACCGACCACCAACTAATGGTCTGTCACCGCGCCTTCATATCTGAAACATCCTTCCAGAATGTCAGATTTAATCCTTTCAAACGTGAACATATTGCTTCCCTGACTGAATGCCAGTTCCCAACATGATGAGAAGAATACCGATGTCCGTCATTCAAAACTACTTATAGTCTGTACTTGAAGATACACACTATCAAGGTTTCCTATTGTCACCTCTGCTCTCCGTTGGCTTGCCAACAGTCGTCGTGGGTTAGTTGCTCCTACACTATGTTGGGACAAAAGCAATAGCAAGAATCGACGGCATTAGGGTTACTTATATGTTATACCTGCTCAACAAGTTAAGTCAATGCTATGCTTCAAATCCAGTGTTCTTCATCGTCTGCGTTGGTCGTCTGTTTTTACTGCTCGACCAAAATAACATATTGGTATATACAAATTATATCGCTCTGCTTCTCCGCCAAGATTGGCAGATGGAATTCTTTGTGGAACTCAGGCCTTCCTCAGAAATAAAAGTTAATTTCTTTAAGAGGGCTTCTAGTGTGGCGGATGGCTGAACCACGTGAATTCTCACTGGGAATCATTTTAAATAGAAAGATATGACCATCGTTACTACAACTCCAGAACCCATGCCTAAGAGTAACATGTGTATGAATTGCTTGAGAAAGTCATCGTTAAACGGTCTCCATTTTTGCACGGACGCTTGCTGATCGAGCCAGAGGGGTAATGCTTTATTATTCTACGATATCCAGTCCTATCTGCCCAGTGATACTATCATCTCAAGACACTATTTAAAATTGACGCTATCTGTTGTGGAGGATCTATCGCACCTCATGGTTTTCTATTAACGTCCTCGCGCGGCCGATCTCCGTGTGGCAATAATGTTCACTCATGATGGACAAAAGTGCCATGCGATTGGCCTTGCGCATCCAGGTTCATCTTGGCCGAGGGATACCGCGTGCGCGTTTTGTATCTCAGCCACAAGTATAGAACCTGTATTTGTAACCTGGTTTACATCAAAACGTGCTTCTCCACCCTTCAATGGCCATCAGAATCACAAACCTGGATATTTGAACGAGGTCTGAACAAAGAAAGACATTGAGATAGGGGCCTCTGTGAAAGGAATAACTCTAAATTTTAAGCCTGAACAGGAGTTATCTGATGTTAATTTCGGATAAGCTGATCCATCTATTTACCTTCTTCTGGTGGGTTTCTGTACTATATGAAGAAGAAGAGGCCTCCATCCGGGTTGAAAATTTCAACAGATCAGTTCATTACTTTTTATCAATTGGGTGAGGAAAGGCTTCGGATTTATGCCTTCTTTTACTTTAGTTGCAACCTTGCCCGCTGCTTCGAAAGGATACGAATCACCAAAATCTAGTCGCTAATGGGATTGAAATCATCACCAGGAGAGGCATTCAATTTAATCTCAAGACTCTTGAAAACATGGCCTCAGGGGTGTTTTTCAAATCTGATAAAATCTGCGGCGTCGGTTTGGTTTGGGGAGCACTGTATGGTTCTGCTATGTGAAGTTCTTGCACGTCCAAGTCCTGACATCTAGCACTCGGGTAGTACGATGAGATTTCTAAGTCTTTGGGAGCCCGAGCCCAGCGTCCTTGAATATTTTCACATAAAAATAAGAAATGACAAACTTCAGGATGACACAGCAATTTATTTAAGGCTCGCAAGCACAATATAAATATAAAATACCAGAGATGTAATGAGGTATATTTAACAGAGTAGGAAAAAATATACAATAGAACCTCCCTGTAAAGGACAACACCTAATTGCAGAGCCAAAGTGTTCTTTAGTGAGAGGGGTCCTCTTACCGGAGAGTTGCTAAATTGTAAAATTGGTAATTTTGCAAATGAAAACTGTCCTTTGTGGAGAGGTGTCCGCTAAAAAAGGGTTCTACTGTACATCTAAAAAATTTATGATCTATATATAAAATAATAAATATGTTGAATACAATAGGAACTACCGGGATCTCTACTCTGAAAGTATGAAGGTTCTCTGCTTCTGGAAATATCAATAGGGTTTTAGGGCCACTAGATCTTCTATATACTAAACTCTGGTTTAGACAACTGTCGTGACTTTTTCAATGGCTCTTATGCCATGCTGCGTTTAACCTGTACTGCGCTCCTGATCCAGTGGCATCTAAGGTCCTATTATCAGCATCTACTGAAGGAAATCGCAATCATCAGCCTTTGGATGGTGCGCAAAGCGTAAGCAATCATTCTGTGGGTCTAAAGAACGCTAATTACCCGCATTATCAGCCACGGAATGCACGTGGCAATAGCTTAGTACAGATATGCACATCCCGTTGTAGAAACGCTGACGAAATGGATGTACTCCTCTACCATCTACTGGGCCGACCTGTCTAGTAACTATCTCTCAGGCCACGACGCGGAAATTGCCCTTTGGCTGGCTGACATCCCTCATCCAAACCATCCTGTTTCGAGTCGTTTCGCATGCGCCTATTTGAATCAAGCAATATATCTCTTGTCCACAGATACTAAAGTTGCCGAGCTGCCCGATCCCTGTTCCGGGTTGTGATCGCCTCTTGCGACGTGTTCCAGAATTCACATGTCTGATATTCAGCGTCGACA
The DNA here is from genome assembly GCA_030710605.1 of Cordylochernes scorpioides. Classification (NCBI taxonomy): domain Eukaryota; kingdom Metazoa; phylum Arthropoda; class Arachnida; order Pseudoscorpiones; family Chernetidae; genus Cordylochernes; species Cordylochernes scorpioides. The sequence continues at coordinate 19,303,673 of CP092873.1, read as the reverse complement.
TATAATCCCGAGACAACGATGATAACTGCGGTGGCAAAGGCATCAACAAGTACATATTTAAGGTTAAGGTGGGCAATACCTGCCACTTCATCGACCTGCCTACTCTAAGGGAAAGAACACTGGCTTTTATTTTGATTACGGAGTCCTTTCATCAGTGGTAGACAGGTGTATATGTTAAACATGTTCACATAAATATTTATCATTTTACAACAAAAAATATATATTTTTTAAATTATAAACACAAATATATCTGAAAAATTGTACACATGTGATATTGTACTGGGATAAGCTGCATAAATTATGAAAAAGGCATCTCCATATCTTGCAACTGAAAGTTGCTGATGGCTTGCGCCATCTATCGGAATAAATATCAACTATTCGCGTTGATTAGGCGACCAACAGCGTCCATGGTTAGCTTTTTTTGATTAATCAAGAATGGTTATTTGCCCAATTCTGGAATAATTGAAATCAAAGAAAATAGTTGATATTTATTCCGATAGATGGCGCAAGACATCAGCTAATTTCAGTTGCACGATAAGGAGATGCCTATTTTCATAATTTAAATATATCTGTAATATATTTATGTAATAATAGGTTGGGGTTTGGTAAGCCTGTTGTAGAATCCTGTCGACTCTCTGTAATAATGTAGTAATGTAGTAGTAGTTTATGCTGTTGGATGAATGCAGTGTGGCATGTTGGCTAGAAGCAGTCGTGGTTGTTGAGCGATGGGTGGTAAGGACACACACACAAAACGAAGCGACACAGTTGAAAGAAGGAAAGTTCCTTGAATAGATAAAAAGTCGAGCTAAAAGCAAAGATGGAGATAGAAGATTCCTTACTGTTTTATATGGTCGATGAGTTGGTCCCTGGAGACGATAAGGGGTGACGCTGACAGGAAGACTCACTGGAACTGAACTAACTGTCGCTAAGGCCGGTCTTATTTATACGACAGCTCTGACAAAGAGAATTGGGTCATGCACGTGGCACACGTGTCGATGGACACCGGACACTGGCGACGGTCTGACGGGGTCCAATCTATCTTTAGAAGTTACTTTGTAATTCTCTCAATCTTGCTTTTAACTCAGCTTTTAATCTTTTATTTATTCATCCTCAGTACATTACATATGGTGATGCAAGGAGACATGTCAATTATGCGTATAATTAGTTATAGTTTATAATTAGTTCTATATACAACATGACAATCTTGTTATACGTATTACATAATATAGGGTTATTGGTTTAAATTATCATAGATGGGCCCCGGGAGTGAAAGGGTTTATCCGGGTTTAAGCGGGTAAAGCCTCTCTAACACAGGTAAGTAATTAAAATTTCTTTTAATTAATTAAAACTGTGAGGGTAAAGGGCTATAACAAGATGTTTATTTGGCTATATCTGAAAATTATAAAAATAAAACTTATGTTTAATTTAAAAGTTATGATATTCATTATAAAAGAGAACTGTAGATAAAACCTTTGTTTGCTAAAAAAATAATGATGATAAAAAATGATGTTCTAAAAGATTGTTGGCGGGCGTTGGAAAGGGTTAGGGGTTGAAGAATATGCAATTGTAAGTGTTGCACAGACAATCAAATACTGAGATCCAGGTGCAAAGCGAGGATATAGACTTGTGCGTCTTCCTAGGCAATGTTTCACCTGTGATCCTGTATAAGGTTACAGTGCTTTGTCACAATTGTAGGGTTATTGGTTGAAAAGATGTTGAAGAAAAGAATTAATATGCTTGAAAGGGGTGGTAGAGCCATGCGATAAGTAGAATTGTTGTATCGACAGTAGGTGGTCTGACTTGACTTGAAATCAAAGGTTGATTGTGGTCCGCTAGAGCTGAAAATAATTGAAAATTGAAAAATGTGAACGCTTTGTGCATGCGTTGGTGATGTGCTCTGCGGATGATTGAAATAAACTTTTGAAACGTGTTCAGACCAAAAGTCGAGACTTGTACTTCTGGGGAACTGTGTTCAAAGAGTTTGTTGAATTACGAAATCAAAAGAAAAATTGTCAAGCAGTGCTGTCGTTTCTACTATCGTTTGAAGCAATGGCTGAAATAGGTAGTGAAAAAAGTATAGGGAAGTGATTAGTAAGTAGGATTATTGAAAAACGATTGTTGTATGCCCGGTAGTTGCTGATAAATAAACATTGTCATATAATAAAGTTATTTAAACAAAAATATAAAATATGGTGAATAAAAAGATAGAAATATGATTGCGGATAAAAAAGTATAAGTGGATAAGATCAAACATGTAATATATAAAAGACATAATAATGAATTAGTAAAATATAAAAGATATAATAATGAATTAGTAATATATAAAAGATATAATAATGAATTAAAAATGATTATTGAAAGAATTAAATGTTTTGTCATACTAAAATAATATCATGAAGAATAAAATTGTTAAAATAAAGTTGTTAAAATAATGTTGGAATAAAAATTTGATTATATAATTGAAAAGTAAAAAAAATAAAAATAAAAATAATTATTCAAGATTTTATACAAAGTTATAATATAATTAAAGGTTATTAATGATTAGATAAATGTTAAGTAGTAACAAATGGAGCAAAAAATGTCTCTTTTGAAGAAAAGTTACAACTGTGGTGTGTAACTAGGTCATTTCCCTTTTGGTAAACATTGGTGTTTCTATGTCTCTCTGAAACTGGGAATATGTGATCTGACATGTTCATGGTAATATGTTAAATTGGGTAATGATTGGTAAGTCAATTAATTATAGGTGCTGCAATTTATTCGTCCTGCGAGTTGGATGACTTGTTTCAGGTACAGGCGTACTGGAATTGGAGGTGTCATGTTAACTTGACGCCGCTGCTGTTTATTGATGTTGGCGGGCATTGTGAGTCACCCTGCTGGCTAGAAAAAAATCTCTCTGCCTCCACTGTGGTAATTTGTTTCTTGTCTATTTGAAAATATAGTTTTCTCTGTGTTTGCAAGCGTTGTGTCTCGACGTTGTTGCGGACTTATTAAAAAATGTTATTCAATGATGTCAGGTTTAGATGTGAATAAAAGTGCGACTTCAACGTAGACACGCTTTGGTGAGGTGTCACAGGCATGAAGGCGTCTTGGGCCTGTTAAGTGAGAAAAATTGTTGTGTTGCGCTGTGTGACACTAGTGGGTGAATTGTATGGAAAGGTGTCACGTGAAGTCTTCGTTTTTGGTACAGCATCTAACTAGTTTCCGAATGAATAACAAATTTATTAGTCATGGGTGGTTGTTGTATGAAACACATCGAGAATTTTCAGATTGTTATAGAGGTGGTATGTTTATCGTGAAATCTTTGTGTTCGCGACGATATGGAGCTCGTGTGGTTCGAAATTGGCTGTGTTGAAGTTCGTTCCGAGGGATGTGTGAATTATTAATAATTATGCATGTAAAAAGAAAAGGACGAAGGAGTGTAGCTATGTTGGAATTTTTAACTTGTTTTGGGGAAGGACAGTTACATTTCTAGTTGTGCTTTTGAAGATAGTGTATCTTTCGATTTTTGTATTTTTTTAAAAATGCGTTTCACCTATGTTTATTAAAATTTGAATATATTTTTTAAATCGTTGCTTATGTTAGTGCGAAAATTATACTTGTAAAAGGGCAATGGCATGATAGTGACTTATAATTTGAATGGGGCGTGTACATAAAATAGTGAACATAACAATGATTTTTGCAAAGTTTTGTGTATTTAATTAAGACATTTTTTGGTATAAAAATAAGGTATTAAGAGAAACACACAAATAAGTTTAGAATTATGATTCGAGTAATTTAAATATAATATGATTTTTAATGTAAAATTGAAAGTAATGAATTAAAATTTAAAAGTTGCTTAAAATAAAGTAAAAAATGATAAATGAGGGTGTACAATATTTAAAATTTGAATTGAAATGCTATAAAAAATGGTAAAATTTGATTTAAAAATAATTACAGTAAAAATAAACATTATATTTATGGAAAATCAAGTTGTTAGCATGAAGAGAGAGTTAAGTAGATTTTTTAAAACTCACAGTTTTTATGATTGTTCAGTCAGGAGACTTGGTCTTTGGTTGTTGTCCTGATGACGTGGAAGGCGTCTCATGTAGAGCTTGTAGAAGCTTGTGACTTCTGTTTGGCGATGGTGGCATGTCGTCTGGATGGTTGCGTTGTAAGTTCGAAGGTGGGTAACTTCTCACCGGCTTATTTTGCGGGATGTTCGGCTGTGTCGTTGGGGGGAAGATTGCTTGGTCGTTTCGTTGGAATGGCGTGCTTGTTCCTCCATCTTTGCTTCTTGGCTCTTCTATCTATCTGGACAGTCTTTTTACCTTCTTCGCTGTGGTCTCCTTCGTTGTGGTAATCCTGTCGACTCTCTGTAATAATAGGTTGGGGTTTGGTAAGCCTGTTGTAGAATCCTGTCGACTCTCTGTAATAATGTAGTAATGTAGTAGTAGTTTATGCTGTTGGATGAATGCAGTGTGGCATGTTGGCTAGAAGCAGTCGTGGTTGTTGAGCGATGGGTGGTAAGGACACACACACAAAACGAAGCGACACAGTTGAAAGAAGGAAAGTTCCTTGAATAGATAAAAAGTCGAGCCAAAAGCAAAGATGGAGATAGAAGATTCCTTACTGTTTTACATGGTCGATGAGTTGGTCCCTGGAGACGATAAGGGGTGACGCTGACCGGAAGACTCACTGGAACTGAACTAACTGTCGCTAAGGCCGGTCTTATTTATACGACAGCTCTGACAAAGAGAATTGGGTCATGCACGTGGCACACGTGTCGATGGACACCGGACACTGGCGACGGTCTGACGGGGTCCAATCTATCTTTAGAAGTTACTTTGTAATTCTCTCAATCTTGCTTTTAACTCAGCTTTTAATCTTTTATTTATTCATCCTCAGTACATTACATATGGTGATGCAAGGAGACATGTCAATTATGCGTATAATTAGTTATAGTTTATAATTAGTTCTATATACAACATGACAATCTTGTTATACGTATTACATAATATAGGGTTATTGGTTTAAATTATCATATTTATATATTATTATAGTATTAAATATATATATAATATTTATATTTCTTTTTAATTTCTAAGCAAACATTCTCTCTGTGGGCGCCACCAATGACGACTTGTATATATTTATATATTTATGTATATTTATCAATTATTTTATATATTTATATATATTTATTCATATATTATCATTATATAAATTTATTTATTCATATTTATATTTATTCTGTATTTAACCCTATATAATCTTATATGAACATTGAAATAAAGTAGTTTCAATCTCAAATCTCTCTCTCTCTCTCTCTTATGAATTATATATAGATAGAAATCACGCCTGGAGAATGATTATCAATGAATAAATAAAACGTCGTCTCTTCCGTCTGAATAGATACAAAAAGCTAGGTGCCATCTATTGACCGTTTTCTCAAGTTAGGGAATTCAGGTCGGTGATAATTCCACAGCACCAGCTATTTTGTGGAGACGGACAATTGATGACGTCTAATATTTGGCGTTTATTTTGACGGAAAATGAGACCTTTATTTTTTTTAATGGAATTCTATATGTACATAATAAAGACCTTTCCAAATCTAAATCTCTCTTTTTGTGTGTATATAGTTCAATGATATGAAATATTGAGCTTGAGAATAAAAAGTTTCTTTAGTATATTTTAAAAGCTTTCTCTCTCTCTCTGTTATTTTTTATATTTTTTTTCGTTTTATCATCATTTTCATTATTGTTAATTTCTTATAATTAGTGCGGACTGTGCACTTTCCTGTATTGACAATAAAATATGTTAATTTGTCTCTCTCTGTTATTGCACTTTAAGTCTCATTAAGGTTTATGTGTATTCTGATTAAGACTATCATTTGGGTAGAGGCAAGACAAATCCACATTAAAGTAACTAAATGTCTCAATGTGAATAGAAATTTGGTCTTTCTGGGAATATTTATCTGGAATTGAAACCTTCTCCAGAAAAATCAGAGCCAAAAATTATCCATAAAGGCCATGGCATAATGGGAATGAATGAACGACAGCTATTAAGAATTCTAATGATCTCTCGTGTGTCTATGTAATGACAGTTTCAACAGAAGCTGTTTACTGTAGGTTCAATGGTGATGGCCTTTATACATATGTAATGTATCTTTTCTTCTTATCCCAAGAGAAGATTCTTGAATTGGTGCTGTGTACATCAATCTTGGACCAAAGAATTCAACGAGTTTTTAGTTAGAGAGAACCTAGGACTCGCCTCCAACTTACAACAATCCAAGAAAGGCGACTCTTACTTCCTCTAAATGTCAAAGTTTGATCACCTTCAGAAATGAACTGCAGGGATGAGCCAGTCCGAAGACCTCACTTAACCATTCAATCGATAGTAGCGACAAGAAAAGAAAGAGACTTTATTTTTTGGAAAGGGTCTCATTGTCTGCACTGGTTTAATTTCAAACAGGCGGACACCTCTTCACATTTTCGAGAGAGGCACATTTTTTTATTTCCCTCTAAATACAAATGTTTATTTTCAAAATTTTAACAAAATTTCTACTGTCTTTACTGAGTGTAAATATAGTTGAGAGGCCCTGCTCATTACTGTGAACACACCCAATAGTTTTGCCTATTTGATCCACCAGTTCGCTTATTGAGCTCTAATACGATTATTCTTATATATGCGACAATGAATGATGGAATCTAAATTATAGTGTTTTATAGAAATTCCTGGGATGAGCCTTTGGAACAATCCAATATAAATATTGGCATCGAGCAATACTTTCCGCGCAATAAATAAAAACAAAAAATAAAATAATTTTAAGGTAACAACGCGCCATCTATATCCCTATATATATAAAAGTCAGTGTATGTATGTATGTGTGTTTGTTCCTATGTCGGCTATACACGTCCACAATACGTAACTAATCTCACTGAAATTTTAAAAGTATATAGAATAGAATCTGGAAAAACTTATAGTGAAAATTCCAGGTCTCTATCCCGAATATTCGTCGAGTTATTTGCAAATTGCTTTGCAAATTTGCCCTTTCGCTCGCAAGCAGCGCCTCTAGCGGTGAAGATGGGAGGTAATATCAGCTGACCTAATGTACATGTGAAACGTGTTTTAACAGGACATAGAGAATAGTTGAAAGAGATATTTGTCGCATTTTTAGACAAAAGAAAATTGAAATTGACAGGTTCTGGGCAAATATAGTTGTTTTTTTTTTTAGTCAGAAAATGATTATGACAATATTGCTGTATCATATTTGATTATCAGATACAAAATTATATGGGGAAAAATTCCAAAAAGCAGAGACCACGGGTGAAGCCAATTCATTTTTAGTATGCAGGATCAAAATTCTAACATAAAAACATTCATTCGAGCAGAAGATACATAGCCAGATCATCTCTCTATAAAAATATCGCTTCTCAGACACAATGTTTGGAGCGGGACACAAGATGACATCCACGGCGCCAATTTATAATTGTAACGAATAGTATTTGAATAAAAACAATCGGATAAAACCCGGGCGTTGCCCGGATCATTCGGCTAGCATTAAAAATAAAACTATCAAAGACAATTGCTTATTATGATACAGTCGCGCGCCATCTGCTATGAGAATTCGAAGCTATTAAAGACGCGTATGATTCTTTCACAAATTAAATAATTTTCTCTACTGACCTTACTGCAATGAAAAATTAATGGGAGGGCTTGGTTCACCAAGCCCTCCCATTATTTGTCCCATTGTAGTAAGGTCAGTAGAAAGTTGTTTAATTTGTAAAAAGAAATCATACGCGTCTTTAATAGTTTTGATTTCTAACAATTGTTTATTTTACACCAAATCAAACCTTAACTTTTATTACTACTGCGATATAAAATAGTGTAGGGGCTTAGCTCATCATTGGGGAACCCTCCCAAGAGTTTCCACAAATTTTGAGCTTTTTAGAGATCTAATACTGTATTTAAACCATTCTGATTATTTATGTGAAAATGAAGAATGGAATCTAATCCATTTTTTGAATTATGGACATAAGCCTTTAGGACATTATCTTTAAGTTTCATTTTCAAATTATTTCTCTTTATTTAACTACCTTGGGTTTTCTTCTATCTTTTTTATTAATAACCTACCTATTTTTTATTTCACGAATATAGGATTCATTTTATAAATTCTATATTACTCTGAAAAATATTTAATATATAATTATTTTCAAGTAATTTAAAATAAAAACTACTTGATAAGTAAATAACTATCTATCCTTTTTCACGACTGCACCTCCAATTCTTTATCATTCCAACATCAGAACATTATAATCATAACATATATATATTCAGATACCCATATACATATATTCCCAATAGTTTATTCAGTAGTTTTGGTGGATAAATAACAAATATATATTTCTAAAATATCATAAAGGTCCTCTCCCAACAAAATAAACGTCAAAACTATACCCCATCTATTGACCTCCGGCGCAAACTAACGGCCTTGGGTCGGTGACAAAGCCACAACACCAGCTTTGGTAAACTGAGAAGTGTCTATCTAGAGACCATGGTTTTTGCCTAATAGCCTTCATCAGCCTAGAGCGGAATTTATTCCAATGAGATTCACAAGGGATCTAATGGAATCTTCACAATCTCTCAAAGACGTGTTTAGTTGGCAAAGTGGCTGGGCCAAATCTATGGTCAAAATATAGATGAAAATTTTACCGGGATGAAATCGATCTAAAAATATATAGGGCTTCTTTACCGTGTCAAATTTAAAGTCATAACTAGACGATGGTGTCAAATTTTCCGTCTAAATATATATTTTTCTTAAAAAGCATAAATTCAACAGGAAGTGGAGGTTTATCCTGAAAATATTCATTTAAAAAATATCCGGTAGTCAAACTCTCACTCGGCTAGTTAAATTCACTTATAAAATAATGAAACCATATTATCAGATGTTGAATGAAGTTTGAAATGAGCATATCGTTCACAGGAAGAAGTAAGCCCACCTTCAGATTGCTGCTCCCAGACGACCAGCGAAAATGGGTAAGATTGACCTCGAGGTATTATTTCAGGATGACATGAACTTGTCTGTTCCAGATCCGGGCTGATAGAAGCACCTCCACAATCAGGCAACGTGGAACCCCCAGTTCTTGAAGGTAAGATCATATATTTTATTTAAACGAGAGATTTCTCTCATAAAGATGTCGAGTAAGACGTATTTGTTCCTGGGATGAGATTTCTTTCGAAGCCCTTATCCCACTCTCAAAATCACGGCCAAAATAATTTTAAAAATCTGAGTGGGAAGCATTAAGATTAAGAAAAAAAACTGATTCTTTGTGAATTATTTATATTCTCTCATATTTTTTTCTAATATATATATTATGATATATTTTGGTAAAAAAATGAAAATGAGTAATGAAATGTGTTGACAATGCCTTGGAAAAATAGGATAGGGGCGACGTACGAAATCTCGTCCAAGACACTGCGAACCTCAGAACGGCCGTGTATCCTCTGATTGAGAAGTTATAAAGACAAACCTAAATAAACATCAAACTTAGTTTTATTGAAGTCTACGGAAATAGTCGTGTTTTTAAACTCCCACTTTTAAACATCAATATCTTCCATAAAACGTTTGATTTCAAACCATAATTTTGAGAGCATCAAATAATTTTCCTATCAGGAAGGGTTATAAAAATTCAAATGTATTTGATTACAATCAAAAATTAATCAATGAGCTAAGATAAATTGTGAGATTAATGAATTACAGATGTGCCGCCCATAAATACTTGATAATATTGATTCTCCAAGTTGCAAGAACTCAGATGAATAATATCAAATTATAGTTCGAACAATTAAAAATTTTATATTTCGAAAGATAAGTACTGAAAATATTCTAAATCTGAGATAGAGTTCATTCAATATACATATTATTACTTGTCTATCAAAATGATCATATCCTTAAATACTGAGTATATGTTACAGGGGCACCAAAATTGAAACCCCATGCTGTAGGGTTATACAACCTCGGAAACACCTGTTACAGCAATGCAATAGTCCAATCCTTGGCCCATACCACAGCTGTTTTGGAAAATTGCCTCTGGAATTGCAAACCCGAAAACATCAATCCAGACAGTATCAGTGGCGGCCAAATAATTAAGAGGTTTGCTAATCTTCTGGACGTTCTCTGGAAAGAAGAAAACTCTTTCAGGCCCATTGAATTCCATAAGCAAGTTGGAATGTTCGAGGAAAGGTTCGGAGACTATTCAGAACAAGATTCGATGGAATTTTTGCAATTTCTACTTGAACACCTCCACAATGATCTCCATCGGGTTTCTGAAACTGACCCTATTGCGGATGGCATCGATGAAGGCAGTAGATTCTGGCACGAATATCGAGCAAAGGAAAATTGTCCAATAGTCCATATGTTTGCAGGACAAACAGTCTATGCCACTCACTGTCAAAACTGCCCAAGAACCTCGCAGAATTTTGAGGCTTTCTGGCATCTTTCCCTACCAATCCCCGAAAATAAAGATATTTCTTTGCTGGAATGCTTTGACCAACTCTTCGTAAAAGAAGTCATCAATGACTTTATTTGCCCTGAGTGCAGCAAAAAAGGATCTGTAAGAACAGTCAACGTAATTAACTGGCCCAACATCCTAATTGCCCAATTGATTCGATTCCCCGATTTCGGAGGAGGCAAAAACAATACAATGGTAGACATCCCGCCTATCCTGGATCTGGCGAAATTTGGTTCAGAAGCAAAGTACAAACTGTACGCCATTGTCAACCACTATGGAACCCCACATACTGGCCATTTTACATCGGTCTGCAAACATCCAACCTCTGGCGAATGGTTCACCATGGACGACCACAGAGTGAAGAACACCAATTCGAACAAAGTCATCACCAAGAACGCCTACATCTTGTTCTACGAACGTGTGAAATGAATAAATGATGCGCAGCACCAATTTTAACTGACGATTCTTCAATGCTAAAGACTGCTGAAATTATAATGGCAGATCTATTGGTATGTAGATTTTATATTAAAAACTTAAAACTCTATATTGCGCTTATCTATGTTTGTCCCCGTATATTAAATACGTTCAGTATAATTTCAAACAATATTTTTATAGAGATAAAACTTACGTGTAGGTTGATAAGATAAATTTGATAGTGTTTACCAATCTATTTGATTTAAAACAGGATTCAGGGGCAAGGACTTACAAGAAGTTGGCTGAGAGTAGTCCAGAGTCAGGCAATGGTACAGCTGGCGTAGTGACAGCATTGGAGAGTTCTATTCACTAATCATTGAATCGAGATTTTTCAGAGTAATATATGCTGATTTTTTATTTATTATTTTTTTTTAAGAAAAAAATTTCCGTAAATATGCAAACATGTATATTTTGCATTAGAGAAAAAACAGTTATGTAAATATAAAAAGGATATCTATAAGATATGTGTGGGTAGATTTTGGGTTGTATTGTCTAAATAAAGGCTTATATTCTGTGGTTTCTTAAGATTTTGAGGCACCAAATAAAAATAAAACAATACACACAGAAAGTCGCTAATCCAGTAATCTCAAGTTGCAAGAATTACCGGCTTTAATTAACTACCTTTATGTAAATAGGAAAGATGTTACGTCATACAACGTGGTTTGATATGGCTCAACTTCTTGCTATTTGAATCATTTATATATACTCACAGATTGGTGCCATTCAAAAATCATTATGAGGTAAAGTTTCTTATATAATATGATTTAAATCTATATTACTATTAATTCACATGAAGCTAATATTAAACCTTAGAAGAATAATTTTATTGTGAATTTTCTAAATGCGTCATGATCGTCTTTATGATTTCATGATTAGAATTAAAACATATTTGTAAACGACCAGTAACTTTTCTAAATTTATTGAATGCTTAGTCTATATACAATGTATGCTCTCATAATTTAAAGTATATAGTGATTAAAATCTGTAAAAAACCAATGGTATAACTTTATTTTGTAAATTAAATGTTCATATATTTTCTGCAGATCGCATTGTGTCGCCAACCAGCGCATATTGGAAAACAAATTGTTCCATCTGTTTCTGCGAGAGGACCGCAAATGAAGGTATTCAATTCGTTTCATTTTTGCTAATAATATATAACTCTTCTTTCTTTATTTGGTGAAATTATTTGACTTCCTGTATTATGTATCTATAACCTCTTATGTAGGTGTCTCTTAATAGAGAATTTATATATATATCATCATATATAAGGATCATTATATGAAGAATAATATTAGAGAGAAATATTTTACATTTTTTTTTTAAACACTATAATATATTAACACAAAGCAATAACGCGCCATCTATACATATAAAATGAAAGGATTCAAAAGCACAAATGTTTCTTTTATACGTAAAACGAACTTCTACTGTCCTTACTGCGATGAAAAAATATATTGGGAGGGCTTGGCTCATCAGTGGTGAACCCTCCCAGAGGTTTAGCCAATTTAATCCACCAGACCGCTTCTAAGAGCTATAATACTGTATTGGACGATTCTGCTTATATACGCAGCACTGAAGGATGGAATGTAAGAAATGGTTTTCAAGAAAACTATGGACATAAGCCTATAATATATAACATACATATGTAATTTTTTTGAAAAAGTATTTCTCAAGGTATTATAGATCAACAATATTATAGAATAAATAAACTTCTTGAGTAACTCGTTAACAAATTAATATTAAATAATATTTTATATACATTATTATATATATAAATATAGTATTTATCATTAATTTGTTAACGTGATAATCCGTTGAAGGACTGACAAGTCCGAAGGCTTGAAAATAAAAAGTTGTACAAAAAGTTAACCCTGGAAGCTTCATTTATTTCATAATATTATAAATCGGAGAAGAAAGGTTTATGTGTGAATCATCAATCTATATTACTTCGTATAATATATTTCATGCCTTGTATTATTTGATTAATCTTTGTTGTTTGTTGTCCAGGCTTTGACCACGGCCTGTCCCTCCAAGATCTTCTTTAATTTTTTTTTTACTTTTATTTTCTTTTTTTATTTAAACATATATAACCTTTTCTTTTAACGTTTCAAAATTCAAAAGGGCGCTTCATTAATATGCGCAATTATTGGTTAAAAAATAATATTGGCATTATAAAATATATTTGATCCTTTGCCCAATCAATCCCTGGTACTGTTTGGGCAGGGCGAACAACCCAGATTTTCTTGTTGTTTTTTTTAACCAAGAAAATCTGATCTGGTTTTTGAGGTTGTTGACTTCATTTCAGAGTTCCAGGGACTCACCAGTTCTAGCATTACCAGCGTGATGTTCAGATGTGTACCAGATGGTACAAAATGTTATGCATTGCTGGCGATATTGATGCCGCATTCTGTTATGAATTGGAATTTGCGTCTAAAGAAGGGCATATCCTTGTATCAAAACTGAGCAGTAAATGATTGGCAGCAAAAATGATGAAATGCCGATGACATTAACGTGCATCATGAATTTTTAATCCCATTGTCCAGAAACAGCTGGTAGTGTTAGGATGGGAGAACAAGCAGATAAACCTGCTCTTCTGAACCAGTAAATTCTGGTGTTTGAAGTTGAGTACCTCAGATCTGGTGATCCAGGGTTCTACTCTGGCAGGCGTGGGTGGGAACCTGCCAGGGGAGGGGGGAGGCCCCTCTCGCTCGAGCAGTACCAGGGGATCAATGAGATGGTACCAGATGGTACAGTTGAACGTTACCAGTGCAATGGCGCCATGCCACTTCTCAGGGAAATAGCATTCCTTTTGAATTTGAAAATATCGATTCAAAAATGGATAATGATTGAAACCAACCCAGATGGTTGAATGATGTTGCAAATGAGGAAAGGTTTTTGTCCAAATATGTTCTGAATATCTGAATTGATTGGGCAAAATTTAATACTACGCGGATTCTCAATATAATAAGAATTCATCATTATTCTTCTCAAATTGACTTGGCGAAATTTTTTCAGAGTTGGCTCTGAAGGGCAAAAAAATGAATTTTCATTGAGAAAATACTTCGGAAATATTTGGTATAATAAAAAAGGGATAAACGCATAAATATATATAATCAAATTCATATATGGAATTTTCTTGAAATGATAAAGTACGAAATTTTTGTTTACTTATTCACGTGAATATAGAAGCTGATATTAAATTTGCATATAGAATATATATTAAAATATATTTCTGTTTGAAAATGTGTATATGGTAAAGGATCAAATATGAATTCAATTCAATAAGATTTTCCCAGATTCTAATAATGTAATCACGAGCAATATATAATAGAATCTATTGGTAGATTCTCAAAATTATATGAAATGTAAAGGCCTCCTACAATCCCAACAAAATTTCAATGAGCGAGCATTTTCACCAATCTGTTAAATTGTAACAAATTTGAAAAATAAAGGTAAAAATCAGATTTGTCTTTATTTCTCACAAAACACACATTTTGAAAAATTCCAAAAAAAGGAATATACATAATGCATTTAATATTGTAAGCCACTTTTACACAAAACATTGAATGAATATATTTAAGAAAAAATTATAATTCGCGATTCAACGCTATATTGAGTATTATATTTAAAATTCTTTGTGTGTGTGTGACAGTAACAATCAAAATCTATTTATTGACTCCTCATTCAATATTTACAGAACCAATTCAAATCGCTAGAATAAATAAAAAATAAATATTTGCACAATCAGCCAGGAAGCCACCGCGCGATGCCAACCTGTACAAAGTACCGGTAAATTGGGGTCTTCGCTGACGAAAGGCAGGCCAGCTCGTCGTCCTCGAGGCTAGTCCTGAAGAATCATGCCTGTAGGTCAGGGGGTCTTCCGGTGATGTTGAAGGCCTCCCAGACCTCCAAGGGGCCTGATGTTCTGGCATCCCAAGGATCGGTGGCCCAAGGAGCCGTCGGCGGACTCGCAGGCAGGGGAGGTCGGACCGGCCAGATTCTGGATAGTTTGGGGGAAGCAGGGTATGCAGGGCCAATCGCTGAGCAACATCGCCATGCGAAAAGGCGCGGGTTAGGGGGAGGCGGTTGGCGATCTCGGCGCGGTGGTCGGAGAGATGGTACTGGGTTGTCGTGTAGATCTTCACACGATCCATGAATCCCGCAGGTACGAGGATCCTGTCCAGTCGGCTGCTCTCGATGCGGTCACTGTGGCTAGGTACCCTGGTGGGCAGAGTCGAACTGGGTGGCTATGTCTACCAGCGTAGCCGGATCCTGAAGAGTGGAGAGGGCATCCACGGAGACCGATGAGTAAAACCGGTCCGCCCTGATATTGGAGTACCCGAGGACCAAGGCTTCCTCTTAAATCTCAGCTGCCGCTATTAGCTCAGTTGACAGATTACAAAGTGCCAGGCTTCTACACCGAGTGGCGAGCCCGCGCGCGTTGATGGTGGCAACGCGGAAGCTCATGGAGCCTATCCGCTAAGTAGGCCTCGGGCCACCACGAGGCGCTTGTAGATGGAGGAGGCTGAGTCAAAGTCGCCTCTGCGTGAGAGCACGGACTAGCTGGAGCAAAGCGGTCTTCTGGGTGGCTGTGAGGTTGGTTATCAGGGACTTGAGCTTGACAGTGGAGAGGAGGGCACGAGGAACCTCTTTCCTTTGGAGACCAAAGTTGTTCAGGCTCGGTAAACAGGGCCTCGTTTTCCTCCATCACATCTGCCCAGATCTTTTGGGTCTCTTTAGCACCGTTCGATGGCGACTTTGTTACAAGCCGTCCGCCGAGATAAAATATGCATATCCCTCTCCATCGGGCACATTTTGATTTTTAGCAATTTCTTGAATTTTACTTGAAATTTCGTTTTTGAAATTAGTTTTCGCCACCTTCTCTGCATTGGCTTGGAGTTCTGAGTTGGACCATTCAGGCACACGTGCATCTCTTAAAGGGCATTCAGCCAATACTATATTTGGTACAACTTCCATCACACCCTAGCAAAGTCGGAAAACGGCGGAGCTTGAAAAGGCGTGGCCACTCGCTCTGGTGTGTGTGTGTAAGTTTATATCCATATAAAATTTTAAAATAACATTAATATTCACACTGAATTTCATCCTTATATTGGTGAATTAGTGGTTTGTACTTCTTGAATCAATATATTTGTTGTCATATTTTTGAAGAATTTTAAAAGATAATAAGAGAGAACATTCCTCTCAAAGGTTTCCAAAACTATATTCATTCCGTTAAAAATAATAAAATCTATTTTTATCGTCGTTAAAAATACATTAATCACCAAAACATATCAAACGAACTTTCCAAATAGGTTGAAAAATAATTTATAATTTTTTTATAGCTTGTTTTTTGTTAAAAATTAGCACATTGTTAAATTTATATTTTTTCTGAGTAGAAAGTACTCATTTTATGAGATAAATATATTTATTAAAGAAATGGGAAATAACCATTCTAAAGGTGATATATATATATTTCAAATTTTATATATTTTATTTAAATATCTTTAACGCAAAATAATTCAATCCAGAAAGCATTCAGTTGACGAAAACGTAGAATATAAATTATCATATAAAACAAAACACAAAACACTGATGCGAAATTCGGTAGAAGAATTCGCAGTGATGATTCTTTTGTGGGCTGTTGCAAGGATTTAAATTAGATCACTAAATAGCAGAAGGGAGAGGGTAAAAGACTCCATCAATCCGTCTGGCCGACGTCCCGAAGTGGATCTCCATTATTCCACAAATATAATATATAAAATAAACTTAAAGTTTATTTTGAATATTTATCAAAATTTTGACAAAAAAAAATACAAAGTGAAAGATTGAATATTCATATATTTACTTAGAGTTGTCCTATGTATTTTGTGAATATTACTTGTTGCATACATTGAGAAAACGATTTTCAAACTCTTTTGAAGAAAGGAAATATTTTAAATTTTTATGATTTATCCATATCTTATTCATTATATATCATGGAATATAATAAATTAATATGCTTTCACTTTTGATTTTATTATCTGAATAATTGAAATATATATAATATTTCTTTTAGGAAGTTGAATGATTCGTGAAGTTATGGGAAAAAAATTGTTTCTTTTAAAATGAAATTTATTTTTGTGATACGTTAACAAAATTAATTCTTATCATCTGTCATAATTTTTCTAAGATTTTTTATAACCCGATTGTTTCAACCCATAATACTTGTATTTCTATGTTGATTTCATGATTTATTCATGGAATATAAATTCTTCAAAATTGATACTTTTCGTTATCTATATATATAAAAATATCTATATAAAAATACAATTTCAAACCAATATAAATGATCGTTAATATGTATTTTTAATATTTTAACATATTCTTCTCAAACTATATTGGAAATTAAAATGCCTCCATTACTTCTTTTGATTTTCATTGTGAAAGGAAAAATTAAACTAGATTAATAAATATCTGAAAAAAAAAATATTTCCATTGTTCTCCCTCTTCTTGACTAAATACTATTTTATTTAAAGTTGAGATTTATTTAAATTGGCTTGGCAATGGAAATTAGCAATTCCAATATATTAAACGTTATATGAAAAAAACAATAGAAAAAATAAATAATAAAAAGGTCAGGTGTTGATATTAAGAATAAAAAAGGCATATCTTGACCAGGAGCACATGTGCTTTTCAGAAGGCAGAGCGCCATCTGGTGGAACGGAAATCAACTCTGCCTGCGCTCTGCCTTCTGAAAAGCACATGTGCTCCTGGGCAGGATATGCCTTTTTTATTTTTAAACGTTAAATGTTTTATAAGATTCAAACAAAACATATAAGAATGGGTGTTCTTGTTCGAATTGATATTTTTGTATGAATATATATAATTACTTTAAATAAAAAGGTATTTATTTGGGAAAATAAATGATATTTTGATCCAATATATTCCTTTTTATTTAGATATTCATTTATGGATTGCTCTATTTTCAAAAATATATATAATTACATTTGAAGAAACCTTAAAATATAAAATAAGACAATACCGCCACATGTACATATACGAAATAAAATCATTAATCATGAATATTTATTTTCATATGGAGATAACAATTTTCTACTGTTTTTACTCAAAATTTAATTTTAATAAAGACAGTAGAAGTTTGTTTCTCTTTTTGAGAAATTGGAAGAGAGAATTCTGAGTTTAATCTGACAGATCGCTTTTAGAGTTCTAATATCTGCTTACATAACACTGTTGGGTGGAAATTTAGACATGGTATTAATGCAAACAATACACATAATCTTTTAGGAGGGACAGCAAGTTACATATAAATATGTTTATATAAAAACGACATATCTTGAATTGAAACTAAGCTCTGTTTATCTCATATCTACGATGTTGCGGTTTTTATATGTACCTTGAAATTTATAAATTGCTATATATATTCTTTTATAAATTATAAAATATATTTGTAATATTTCTATATTTTTCAAGGTATTATAACATATTAATGTTTGCCAATAACAAACTCAGTGCCATATACGTCAACAGAATTCTATTGACGTTATGAGGCGCTGAGTTTGTTGTTGACACGCATTAATATTAAGAAAAGGGCATCTCCTTATCGTGCAACTGAAAGTTGCTGATGGCTTGCGTCATCTATCGGAATAAATATCAACTATTCTCGTTGATTTGTAATTATTACAGAATTGGCCAAATAGCCATTCTTTATTAATCAAGAAAAGCTAACCGCGGATGGGTTTCGGGCTGTTGGCCCTCATCAGCGTGTTGCAAGCTGTACCTCAACGACCAAAAAAATGGTCATTCAGGCATCCTGAAAAATCATGAAACGGGTAGTTAGGGCCAGAATTACGTGAGATTGCGACACAATGTGAAAAAAGATGGCGCAAGCCATCAGCAACTTTCAGTTGCACGATAAGGAGATGCCTTTTTCTTAATTTATGCACTTTATCCCAGTACAATTTCACATTTGTACTATTTTTTCACACATTAATATGTTATATAATAACTTAGCGTTCAGCCAACTGAAATATTGGTTAAATAAATGATATTTTGATCCAATATATGCCTTTTTAATTATATAAAAATGTATATATGTAAATATATAATATTTATACTGTTCTAGAAACCTATGACTATAGTTTGACTATTGTATTTAGGGTATATGAAACATAGAAAAGAAATGAACCTTAAATATTGAATTAAGATTATATTCTATTCTTTGTGTCTCATATATGAGTATAATCGTCCAATACAGGATTTAGAGCTTAAAAGCAGATTGGTTTATAAAATTGGCGGAAGAGCTGGAAAAGTTCCTCTCTAAAGACGAAAGCTTTCTCAATATTTTTCATTACTGTAAGAACAGTGGAAAGTATGTTTTATTTGAAATATGTTCGCGCTTAATGGTTTTATTTCTTATAAAAATACAAATTATTCATTTTCATAGTTGTATTTAGGTTAACCCTAAAATATACATTACTAGCCATCAAAATTGCTACCCAAAGAAGGCTTTTAAAAAAGAAACAACTTTAACGAAAAGAAAGAAATACTTTCGAATTTTCATAAAAGATGGCGCGCTAATGCATCATAATGATTAATATGTCTTAAATGTAATCTACCGTGGTAGTTTAAACTGGCGAAACCGCTGGGAGGGTTTATTACTGATGAGCCAGTCCCTTCCCTTAATGTTTCATTTCAGTAAATTGTTTATTTTTTTTTAAATGCATACGTGTCTTTAGAAGTTTTAAATTCTCATATTAATCATTATTTTAGTATAATGCAAAAAGACGAATTATAAAACTTATATTATATATAATATCTACAATTATAAACTTTGATGGAGAAACAGTTGAGAGAGTGGCTTCAATCCTTATTGTAAAATCCAATGCTTTGATTCATAGGAATCAACTGGGATATATTTTGTTTTAGACTGGCGACCCAAACCTGAAGGGCCCACATCAGTTGACGTAAGTAAAATATTCCCAATTTTACAATTAATGCTTCTATCTTATTGAATATACAGTTAAACCAGTTTATAGCGTCCCCTCTTGGGACTCGCCAAAATAGGGTGCTATAGAGAGGGGGTGCTAAAGACAGGTCACTTTTAATGTAAAATGTTTACATTTTAATGTTTAAAATCGAGCGCTATAGAGAGAAATACGCTATTTAGAAGGGGCGCTATAGACAGGTTTAACTGTATATTTATGTTTATAATCATCATTGAATAACAAAGAACAATAAAATCAGTATTTATAATTATACATTAAATACCAGCTAGTTATGTGATGTTGCCAAGTGTCTGTGAACAGGCGGTTGGAGGCTTTGTATTGTGAATCAAAATGTAGAAAATAGGGTTGAATTTACAACCATCCAAATCTTTAAAATATGATATACTAGCCGAATGACCCGGGCAACGCCCGTGTTTTACCCCGATTGAATGTTTTGATGCAAATACTATTTGTTACAATTATAAATTGGCGCCTTATATAAATGCATATGTTAGTTAATAACTATAGCCTATGTGCTTTATCTGTCTATGTACTGTTGGCTTCCGTAGGCGTCTCTTACTGGGAAAAAGAAAGAGAGGATTCCATTTGGTTATTAACTAATATATGCATTTATTTAAGGAGCGAGCCGCTTTAACACAATGGTTACAAAAACGATAAAGCGAGTGGGGGGGGGGGGGGGCAAAGTTGGCGTGATCGTAGCCGACCAATAGGAGGGCGCCATTCCAAAAAAAAAAAGCAAACGGTGACATAGATGACTGATGAAGAAATACGCTCGTAACTGTATATAGAATGATACCTTTGGATGTCTAGTGTAAGTAACACCCGAAGTACTATTTTATTTGTTTAATAAACGGAGATGTGAATATATTTACTCAAATTAAGTTTTAAAATCTAAAGAAGAATAGAAAGACCTCGGACAGCAGGATTACAATGTCCACGGTTCTCCACCCACAGGACAGCTTGATGTTTGGATTTCTTATTTCATTATTGGTTGACCACTCACTTGCTCCTACTTCAGTTTTTATTGAACATTTCACTTTTCTCTCTTTCTTCCATGACTTACATCTAGTTTATATCTTTTTACCATTCCTCTAACTTTTGTTCTTTCACACATTTTTGGCTTTACTCCTGCACCCTTTTTCTTGATTTTTGTCCTTATTCTACTTTTTCTAGCTTTTTCCATGACTTACTTCTAGCTTATATCTTTCCAACACTCATCTAACCTTTGTTATTTCACACATTTTGGCTCTACTTCTCCAACATTTTTCTTGATTTTTGTCCTTCCTCCATATTTCTAACTTTTCTCTTTCCATCATTATTGCCAACAACTTCTACTCTTTTGCTTTAACATCTCAAAGTAACTACTCAAGTAGTCTTTCTCGCATTTTTCATCACATCCACTCTTTCCTGACTATTTTAATCCGTTTGTTTGTACACAACATTCCCTTGTATCAAGGTGGAAATATCAAGCCACAGGGATAGTTTTTTTTTTGTTAATCAGTTGTTTCTCGGTGTTTCTCATGGGGGATTCCTATTGATTAATTTAAAAGATTGATTACTTGATGTCTAATGATAATTTTTTCTTGATGGTTAAGTTTGATATATGGCTTTTTCGACTCCATTTACTATTCTGATGGGATCTGGGTTTTCATATAAAATAGAACTTACGTAGCGCCCCATTTGAACGCGATATGCATTCTCTGGTGTACCTTTTTTGTTGGTTGTCTTAGTACTGGTACCCTCACTTTTTTATTTATCTATTTTTATATATTTATTTTCAAAAATAAAATCTATCTTTCCCCATCAGTTGCTGAATCATTCCCGCTTTATCTAATATTCTTATCTAAACAACAGCTTTATTTATTTTATCTTCCCTGGCCTGGGGAACCTAGCCTTTTTTGAAAAACCTTGGTTGCGTGCAGCACCTTGATACTTTGATATAGTGCATTGCGGCTTGTCTGCTTGCTACATCATTTTTGGGCTCACAAACCATACACTTTGGTTAGTAACCCGTAAAAACATATTCTCTCTATACAGTAGAACCTTCCTTTAGCGGACACCCCGCTAGCGGACATCTCTCTACAAAGGACAGTTTACATTTTCAAGATTACCATTTTTACAATTTATAAACTCTCTGGTAAGAGGGCATCTCTCCCTAAAAGACACTTTGGCTCTGTAATTAGGTGTCCTTTACAGAGAGGTTCTACTGTACCTATATTTCATAATTTTAAAAAAACACCTATCCCTGGAGACTTGATACGTATTTCCACCTTAATTTAATCTATATGAGATATTAGAAAGTGATATTATAGTGAATTCTTGTAATTCTGTGCAGGATGACGACCAATGCCCGGTCCCACCGCCCACCACACCTCTCCATCGGCCCAAACAGGCCAAAAGAAAGTAAGTTTCCATCCACAACATCCACAGAGCTAGATGACATTAAATTATATTTCCAGACCCAACTCCGGCTTTGACAGGAAGAGTCCTGTCACCAAGCGACTCCTGAAGGTCAAACACCTTCTTAAAGATTTGAAGAAGAAGCTGCAGTACGTCGAGTACTACGGTAATTATGTTATTCCACTTAGATATAAAATCACAACAAGTGATTCTAAATACCATCTATGGAACATCTCTAAAGATTCAATGTAAAGATATTCAGAATTTTAAGAAAATCGCGATATACTTTCATAAAAATATCTTACGCAATCAGTTTCTTTATTACAAAAACACTGCCAGCTTTCGAGTCTTCGCTCTTCAACGAGCGAAGTTATAACAGAGATTGAGCACGCGGAAAGGGGCGAGATATTTAAATTTGTATAAGGTTAAAATTCCTTTTAATTTAGCTTTCCATTATCCTTAATACACATGGTACAGTCCATGATATTCATGGTGGTTAGTAGTTAACGACAGTCTTTACTGCAAGTGCATCATATATCCACACATGTGGAAATTAGTTCAACCATTGCACTTAAAAGTTGGACGAACCTCGTTTGCACTTAAAGATGTGCATGGACTTTCGCAAAATAGAGCGCCGTTGGAGTAATTTTTTATGTGCCCAATAGGGCTTCGATCCTGGGTAATAGTTTTCGAAAATAGACGGCTCGTATATGTTGCAAGACATTTCTTTCTTTTGTTCATAGTTCTCTGTTTTCCTTTTCTCTCTCTTTTACTCCTTGTAATATCATATGACTATTCTATTCACGACCTAAAATTATTGTAAATATGTATATACAAATGTAAAGGCTTACATGTATGACAGGGCAAATGTCCCTATGGGTACATAGCGTTTTAAATTGAAATAAATAAATCAATTCAAAGGAAATTTTCTTGTAAATGGCGCTAATATAAGGAGAAAATATTCATTTTACATTTTGAAAAATTTCTTATAAAATAACTTTTTCCTTGTTGCAGACGAGGTTGCCTGTACAGCTGCCCCTTCTACAAAGAAGGTAACTACATAGCGTTCCCCCATATCTGATAACTTTCACATTCAGAATAAAAATAATCATTGAAAAATTATCCTCAAGTAGCCCTACGCATATATTAAATATGCATAGAGACTAGTTATAACTGGAAAGTTAAGAACTAAAGAATGTGAATCACAAACATTTTTATTATCCTTAGTACACGTGGTACAGGCCGTGATAATCATGGTTGGTAGTTAACGACTGCTTTAACTGTAAGTGCACCATATATCTAAAATTTTGTGAAAAGCATTTCGACTTTTGCAATTACAAATCTTCCAGAGCCCTGTGAATCACAAAATTGATTACTTTAATATACCTTTTAGTTGTATACCTTATAGAGAAATACAAAGCTATAATGTGTTGTGTTGTATTGGCTGCATTTATAGTGGTGGTTAAATTTGAACACCTATTAATTTATTTTTGGTAATTTTTTCTCTAATGGATTAATTTTATAAATATTTTCCTCAAAGAGTTAAAGGAATCATGTTTCGATAGGTTTCCATAGCATATTTTATAAAATTTATTCGAGTTATAAGTGATTAGTTTAAGGATATATATTTAAAGTTTTTATGAAATTTTAGTTAAACATTTCAATATGTAAATATGTAAATTCCTTCTACAGCTCTATATACAGTGTACTCCGCTTATAACGAAGTCGCATTATCCATGACAATCACTTTGTTATATCCGAAGTTTGTTATATCCGCAGTTGGAAAAAAAATGTTTTGTACCAATAATTTTATTTACTATTCAACTCAAAAGAGCAACACAAAGATCAATAACAACCTCATCAGGTGTTTTTGGAGAAGTAGTTTGTGATTTTCTTTTGACATTTAGAAGTCAGTAACAAGTGCTGAACACTCTTTTCGATGTTGTCCAAGTCTGACAGATGCCTATGAAGAGACTTGGACTCATCCTGACATTGAAGAAACAATCGCAGAGTTTGAATGCTCTCCAAGACCTCTTTTGGATGCGGAATGTGGACAATTGGGTCTACTTCTTCATCAACTTGGTCCGTTTCTTCTTCTTCTTTTGCTTGAAGAATGCTCTCGACAATTTCTACATCGGATAACATGGCATTTGTAACGACGTCATTGTCAGCGTCAGCATAAGAATAGAAATCCATCTCTAACGGTATTTTTAAAACTTCTTTCATGCGATCGAAGAGGCTTTGTTGCTCTTGAGTTTCTTGTTTGTTTTCGTTCTCCTGCCATTGTAAACTTAATAAAATATAAGCGTTTATTAAACAATTTAATTTTGTTTAAATAATGTAAAAAAATACTTATAATATGTTTGCATATTTTTAAATTGTATATTATTAACTTATTTGTTGTGTATCATTAAATTTGTGTCATTCACACGTTGTAATTTGATATATATTATGCATAATATATTAGTCAATTATAATGGTAAATGAGAAAAAACTTCGTTATAAACGGATAAAATAAAAATTTATACATGCAAATCACTTCGTTATAAGCGAAAATTCTTTATATCCGACTTCGCAATATCCAGAGTTCTTTTAATGGTTTAAGCCCTTCTTTTCTTTCGTGCAGACAATTTCATTCGCTATATGCGGAATTTCGCTATAACCGGCTTTGTTATAAGCGGAGTACACTGTATATATATTGTAGGCATTTGTGAAACAATTAGCCTTATGATGAGCTTTTCAATTTTCTGAAATTGGAATTTTATATACGAGCGTAAACCACCAAACCAAACATTTTAAAGAGCATTTAACTAATTAAAATACAAAAAAATGGCTCGGACCAAAGCAATTTCTTTATACACCCAATTAAAACATTGAAAAACAAGAAAAAAAAAGTAATTTCGAAATCTTAATCTAGCCATATTTTTCTCCCAAAATACTGAATATAGCATTAAGTAGATGGTATATAAATATAAGCCTATTTTACATAATAGATGTTACATATATTAATATATATATAATGCTGAACCATGTTACAACTATTGTCCATTTATTAACTTGATTGCTCATAATGCAAACTCCCAAAAAAAGTTATTTTACATTGATATTAACTGTTCATGATTAAATTGTGAAAAATATTTTAAAAATACAAAAATATTTTCGCCGAAAGAGTTTATTTTTATATAATACTAGCGGACGTACCCGGCTTCGCCCGAGGTTTTACCCGAGTAAAGGTTTTTCTAACGAACATTTGTTAAAACAATTCTCTATAAACTTATAAAAAAAAAAAGATATATTTTGATAATTTGAAACTCGTATATTTGAATCTCTCGATAAAGTGAACATTTTTTCCCGGTCCCTGTGTGCAGTGTCATCCTGAATTTTGTCTTTTTCGTAAACCTTTCCGGAGATACACCTAATAATATCCCAAAATTTCACGGCGATTGGATGTATGGTTTTTGAATCCATAGAGGACACACAGACACACACACACACACAGACATTCAATTTTATATATATAGATATATCGTCTTGCACAATTATTTAAACTTTTTAAAATAAAGTACAATACTTAAAATAAAATATGTTTCATAAAGTACAATACTTAAAATAAAATATGTTTCTTATAAATCTAAAATTAGAATCAGAGATATTCAAGAAATTAGTTTCCGAAAACCTTTCCGGGGATACACCTAACAATATCCCAAATTTTAATTTAAATATTTGTAATTTAAATAATTTAATAATTTACCTAGTATATATATACCTTTAATAATTGCATCCTAAAATTTAATTTTTAGTAGCGCATTTATATTTATTCGAATTTCATATTTAAACGATACTCAGTATTTCTTTTGATTATTATATATCATATATATCGTCTTGCACAATTATTTAAACTTTTTAAAATAAAGTACAATACTTAAAATAAAATATGTTTCATAAAGTACAATACTTAAAATAAAATATGTTTCTTATAAATCTAAAATTAGAAAATAAACTTTTAAATCGGTAACCTCAAGAAGATAGCACTAAAGCACTAATATTTGAATTAGTTTTACTTAATATATTAGCCCTGAAAGACCCAAGGTC
Organism: Cordylochernes scorpioides; assembly: GCA_030710605.1. Lineage (NCBI taxonomy): Eukaryota > Metazoa > Arthropoda > Arachnida > Pseudoscorpiones > Chernetidae > Cordylochernes > Cordylochernes scorpioides. The sequence continues at coordinate 19,277,212 of CP092873.1, read as the reverse complement.
ATCAGGCGTGGACCAAAACCTAAGCCTATCTCGGTCTCAATGGTGGAGCTGCTTGCGAGTTAAAGCTACAAATCTGCAAATAACTCTAAGGATATTAAAGATATTCAAGAAATTATTTTTCGTAAACCTTTCCGGAGATACACCTAATAATATTCCAATATTTCACGGCGATTGGATGTATGGTTTTCGAATCCATAGAGGACACACAGACACACACACACACAGACACACACACAGACATTCAATTTTATAAATATAGACTAGCCGAATGACCCGGGCAACGCCCGGGGTTTACCCGATTAAATGCTTTTATTCAAATACTATTCGTTACAATTATAAATTGGCGCCGTGGATGTCATTCTTGTATAATATATAAATGAGTTTTAAAAATTGTAAAAAAAAAATGGGAATAGAACCCGGGCCGCCCGCGTGGCAGGCGAGCATTCTACCACTGAACCACCGATGGTTATGAGAAATGGCCATATTTGGGTATTTATTCCATTCACAAAAGCAAACGGTGACAGAATTGATTAAGAATTGTTGCTTGATTATGACGCTGATAACTGTATATATTAATTTTTATATAAATTAACTGTGATGAAAAATGGTGTTTCTGGCGCCCTGACAACACATGGCCATCCCCCAGTCATCTTCCTTTAACTTTACTCTTGTCATCCATGTTACAATACTGAAGGAAACATTCAGTAGATGGTGATATATAGGCCGAATTTACATTAATATTATTTCGTATATAATGATGAACCTAGTTAATATAACTATTTATTGTCCATTTATTAACTAGAATGACATTGTGGGGGCACCTAATAAAGATGCTTTACATTGAAATTAACTGTGATGAAATCAAAGAAGACCATGTACTGATGAGAGCCATAGCATGAAACCTTGGTATACAGGTTGGCCTTAGTTGATTTTTCTAAAAACTTGTATATTGTGGGTTATTATTTATCCTCACCTACAAATTTCAATTAAGGTCGTGAACATAATACAACAAGAACCTACAAGACATGAAACAACTGTCCTGGTGTGGAACTAACACCTACCCACAAATTCTCGTGCCCAGCAATGGCCGCAGCCTTGCAGAAATTTGACATGGAGCCAGAGCAGAAGCTTTATACACCCAAGATAGAGACTGCTTTGATAGAGATACATGATGACATCTGAGGCTCTTCATTGGACAGAACAACAACAACAATACAGTATACACACTCAATATTGAGGACATTGCGAATGCTATGATAGAGATACATGGGGACATCTGAGGCTCTTCATTGGACACGACAACAACAACATAATGCAACATTTATGCATATTTAAAGGCAAATGTTGTTCTATTGTTACATTAATACCTTTCTCCCGGAACTTTATATTGTATTCTAGCCTGCAATCCTCCTGTATCTTCACAAATTTGAACATTTATTTTGGAAAATTCAACCAATCCCATAACTTCTTTCTTAAGACGTTATAAAATCGAACACACCCCTGTGTAGTTCTAAGGTTGATATCCCAAATCTCTGGTATACAAATTGACCTTTGACTAAATTTACCAAAAACTGGCGTTGTGGATCATTCTTTTTATCACCATCGTCGAGTGTGTTCCTCCCAAAATACCCCAGCCCATATGCAACCTCAACAATAACAGAGAATTAACAACAACAATTTCAAGAATCAGGACAGGATATTTTGAAGGAATGAAGATAAACCCAGACATGACTAGATCCTAAAGGAACTGCAATAACTGTTACAACACCCAACTCACTCCGGACCATATATACAATTGCCCGCCATCCTTGCAGACCTCTCTATGGCAGACATAAATCCAAAATAGGACATCCATACGGACAAGGCACCTCAGTTGGCCGGTATTGTGATCAGGGTCAATGGATGCATGTGATCTGCTCCATGGACAAAACACACAATGATAAACATAATACAATTTTAATGCATTTATTTTTAGACTAAATAATTACAATTGCCCTCCCTCACTATATGGCGATCTTTCAATTCATTTTCATTTCGGTTGTAAACAGTAAATAATCTGAATCATATCCACTTTATATATAAAATCATACAAGCCTATTGATGTTCATTCATTTGACTTCATGAATTTCTAATCGAATTTTGCTTTAGTAACCAATTATTTAATATATTCAATTATTATGCAATGTTTTGTGAAATAATCAATAAATTGGTTTTTCAGTGGTGTGTGTTAACTGTTTATGTGGTAATCTGTTATTGCTACAATATAAAAAGAGAAGTGACTCTATTGGTACAAATATATTGTATTATTCTATATCATATATATATATATATTGAAACGAATCTCAGTCGAGATGGAAAGTGATGAAAAGGTTTACAACAACAAAAAGCCTTTATTCAGGGTCACTGACCCTATACAGGATTCACTAGAGGTATGCATAAGAAAAAAGCAGTGAGACAAAGGAAATAACGATATATACAGAAGAAAAAAAAAAAGAAAGAGAAAGAGGGAAGCAAGAAAAACAACACAAAAAGAGTAGCAGTAAGAAAGTGAGGAGTGAGTGTCACTTGACCTTCTTCTGAGATATGGACTTGTGGAAACCATAAAACGCCGTAGCAATATACTTATTCTGGGTCATTTTGTCAATTATTGATGGAAGTGAAGTACAGAGTTGCCCAGTTTTGAGCATAAGGGTTCTTCTTTCTTATTTCAGAGCATAGCAATCAAAAATATAGTGAGTGATTTCATTTTTCAGTTTTGAATTACAGAAGGTAAAATCGGGTCCTCACCGCAGAGCATCTTGGTGTGGTTTTCTCTAAAAAAAAACTTGAAAGTATTCTAACTTGTGCGAGTAGTCTTACAACCGGGAAAGGAAAATCCCCTAAAAGGTATCCCTCCGTCATGAAAGATATGTGAATGTCTTTGTAGTGAGAGTATAGCTTAGATTTATCCATTCTTGTAAGGTCGTTTTGTATAGATTGGTCTGCCGCTGTTTTTGAGAGCCCTGTAATCGCGCTCCTCAGCGTTTCAGGATCATCACAGGAAACAAGTGCAGGGGATCCATTATTGTTAAGCAGATTGGTGAGCTTTTTAATGAAACCGATGGGTGTGCCCGAGGCATTAGACAGTTCCCGTGTTCTATTAAAACATATACGCGGCAATCTGTCACTGCTCATATTCAACACCCGCAGCCAATACTTCAGGGTTAATTTTAAAGCTGTTACACTCAATGAGATACGACCGGTTTCTAATCTGATTATGTAGCCTGGAGTGTATCTGGGCAGATTCAGGAACCTACGGATAAATATGTCTTGTATGCTATCCAATAAGTCTTTATGCTCTGTTGCCCACAATGGAGCGGCATACATCAGGACGGCTCTCACTATTGTATCAAAGAGTTTGGTTGATAAATTTATTGACTTTGCTTTTGATTTTATTAATATTGGGTGTGTGGCGTTAATTGCTGTAAGTGCTTTTCCTGGACTCACCTATAATTGCTATGTCGTCGGCGTACAGCAATAAATGGATATCTCCAAATTCTGGCAAATTTAAACTCGGCAGGTCTGAATTATTATATATTTCGATTAAGTCCGTGATAAATAATATAAAGAGCGAAAAGGTTTATATAAGAGACAGGAGCAAGAATCTGTAAGACGTAAAGAGAAAGTGAACTGAAGTTCAAGCAGAGCTAAGAGTGATGTAGTCATAGAATTCTGTCCACTAAGATAAAATCCTGCATTCTTATTAAGCTGCTCAGATAATGGGCATAATGCATTAATCTCTGAGATCACAAGATTTCAGTTGGCAATTTTGTATGATATATATATATTATAATCTAAAATGTCAAATATTTTATATTTGAAAAAAATAGATATTTTATTTTTATTTATTGATAATACTATTTTTTAACTATCGTTTTTAGAATGATTTTCAATTTTGTTGTAAATATGCGTAGAGTTAACTTACTTATTTTTTAAATTCACTAATATAGAATTAATTTCATGTAATCTATATAATTGTGAAAATAATTAGTGTGTAATTTTCTATTCAAATGATTAAATATAAAAACTACTTGGAAAGTGTATAATTGTTTTTTCTTTTATCACGACTGCACCTTCAATCCTTTATCTTATTAACCCTTTATATATCTCTAAGAATTTAAAATGTCAGATCAGACTACGTGATGTGAATATGTTAATCTTCTTTCTATATACTCATTATTATTATCATTGATTATTGAAATATAATGTGAAACAATAATGTCTGAATCCTTAGTAACCTACCTTCCCAATATTATATTTTTATTTGAGCTCTTTACTATTCATAGCTTTCAAATTTTTATTTTAACTCTCTCCACAATCAAATATAATTTCTATGATAAAAATCAATATTTTTCTCATTATCTCTATTTTTTACAGGGCTAGATAAAAAGTGCGGGAACTCTTCAGCAAGGCAAACTCATTGAAATTCACGCGTGGACGAATCTTGAATCTCTGAAGCGGATTACAGTCTGGTATATAAATTACCAGAAAATGGCGCCAGGAGCTGGGCTCACATATAATGGAGGAAGAAATTTCCGAAAATAAGATATAAAAAGGAACAAAAAGAGCTCGCGTTCTCCAAAGGAACAAATCTGCTCCTCTGCCTGGCAGATCTTTCCAGACCAAAATAGCCTAGAACACGTCGAGCCACCTCAAAAAGAACATTATTGACTAAATTAAAGGCTCATGAAAAATACTCGAGAATTCAAAGAAGAAATCTTCTACTGGAACTTTCACCCAAAAGAACCGTTTCTGGAAGCAACTCTAGTGAACTACATTAGAGCTCTAACACAAATTAGAGAAAGGCTCTATTTGCACAGATAGGAAAATATTTGAATAGATACTGGTCGGTCTAGCTCGACCTAAGATGGCTGAAGTTCACATCATTAAGGAGCCTTCCTTAAAGGTTAAACCTACAAGAACAATTTCAAAAACTATTAATTGCGGGTTACCCTATATCAGCGAGGTTATTAATATGATGTGTGTTCTGAAATTCTTCTACTAGAAGCTTTCCATCTCTCGCGCCGTGAACAAGTCTGGAGAATACACCTGGTTGGAATGCATTCTCATGAATAGAGTAAACATCACTATTCTTTCAAATATGATCGCGGTGCTCAACAAAGGGTTCTTAGAAAAGATGCATCCCTAAATAAGCTTTAGATGTTCTAAATGCTATTGGATGATCGATAAAAGAGGAAACTGCCCCTTGATCATTAGAACGGCATACTTTCTCCAGCCATATAGCAAGGAAATCTGCGGGACCACCATCATGACTCTGGAATGTCTATAAAATTCACAACTGGATCACATGGATATATCAAACACCCCAGCGCCAGAGATTGGTTCATCAAAGGTTTCGCTATTCCCTTTGTCTTTAAACCTGAAATACTCATGTTTCGATCCCACTGGTATTTCTGATGGCCAAATGTTCTGTCAAAACATGATTAACAGTAAGCTAATATCAGAAAGCGTCCAGATCTCTTGCACAGCTCCCAAGCATACTCTTGAAATAGATCGAACTGCTTGGTATCAATAATGGGGTTATCACGAAAATCATATTCTCCCTTCCAAACCTTTAAAAAAGCTCTTATAGAAATTGGCCAATAAACGAAACTTTAAAATCACTTGCTCAACTTCAAAATGAATGAGATGGAGGTTTCAAGTATCCTTTAAAAGATTTTCATCAATATCAGATCAAATACCAAGTGCTCGCATGGATTTTCGCCTTGCCTATCTTAACGCGGGCTGCCTTGCTGCACGTGATCGGAACCCCAAATTCGACAAAGATTTCATTCAAAAGATAAAAATCAAGATTCTTGACAGCAAAACTTTTGTATGGGAGATGAAGCAATTATTGTTTTCGAATTTGGCGATAAGAAATCCAGCTTCACCTAACTTTAGGCCTGTTATCCAAGCACTCGGGCAACTGTTTATATTTGCTGACAAGAATGCTATCCAGAGTTTCTTAATCTGAGGTCTGAACGTCGAGGGAGAGGTGAATTACTTTCAAGATGAAGTCTTGTGCGACACCCATCGAGAACATGTCAGCAAGAGAAATTAGAAGAAAGAAATATGATCAAAATAATTCTAGCTTCAACAATCAGGTCTCTTGGCAAATGACTATGTGATATATATATATATATATATATAAGGGCAAAATTGTTTGATATAATTCGAGAATTTCTTTTTTCTTATCAGTGCGGACTATCCATCTCTGCCAGCTTTCGAATGTGCTCATCGATGTGAAATCATGCAGAACATATGCGTCGAATAATTGAGGACAAGGTGTTAGAGACATGGTTTTACATGTAGGAACGATTGTTTCGTGCTCTTCAAAAGAGACCAGTAGCCTCCAATGCTGCGTGAATTCGAGCTTCAGATTAAATCAAAGTGATCCATTCAATGATTTTGGCAAGGATCAGATATCTATTTACATTGACCGTCTACCAAAAACGAAAACGACATGATTCGATGAGTTGCCATTTGAACTGATCAACGTCTTTGAAGATTGTTAAGAATGATTTCCATTAACTCTTCAAGAAGTCCCAGAATTACGGCGCCATGCATCCATCCATGCGGTTTAGCGAAATATGACTGATCCATACCCGCATTATTATCCATGTCTCACAGGACTGTGATACCGACGACCAACTGTATAGGTCTCAAGTAACTGCTCCTTCATCTCCGGAACATCATTCCAGAATGCAAGAGTTAATCCTTTCAAATATGAACATATTGCTTCCCTGACATGTCGCCCAGCTTGCACAGAAGAAAACCGATATCATCATTCTAGCCTTATTATAGTCTGCACTTGAAAATACGCTCTAGAAAGGTTTCCTGGTGTCATTCCTGATCTTCGTTGACTTGCCACTTGTCGTCCTGTGGTGGGACAGCAGCAAAAGCAGGAATCATCAGCGCTAGGATTACTTCTTTGCCACACCTGCTCAACAAGTTACGCCAAGGCAATGCTTCGAATTCAGCGTTTTTCATTGTCTGCGTTGGTTAACTACTGCTTCGTTTGTTTTGGCTGATCGACCAAAATAACATCTTAGCATATGAAAATAATATCTTTCTACTCATTCGCCGATATTGACAGATGAAAAACGCCTAATTCTTCGAGGAACTCAGGCGTATCTCAGCAATAATAGATAATTTCTTTAAGAAATGGGTCTTCTAGTACGGCGGATGAAGTAAACGCACCGACTCCAAATCGAGCATCTCTTGAAATAGGAAGATATAACCATCGTTACTCCAACCCAATAACACACGCCTAAGAGTAACATTTGAAAAAATTGCATGAGAAAGTCATCGCTAAACGGTCTCCATTTTTGCACGGATTCTTCTTGGAAAATTAAGCCAGAGGGGTAAAGCTTTATTATTCTACGATAGCCAGTCCATCTGCCCAGTGATACTATCATCTCAAGACAGTATGCAAAATTGACGCTATCTGTTGTGGAGGATCTATCGCACCTCATGGTTTTCTGTTAACGTTCTGGCGCGGCCGATATCCGTGCGGCAATAATGTTCACTCATGACGGACAAGAGTACCATGCGACTGGCCTTGCGCATCCAGGTTCATCTTAGTCGAGCGGTACCGCTTGCGCGTTCTGTATCTCAGCCACAAGTATTGAACCTGTATTTGTAACCTGGTTTATATCAGAGCGTGCTTCTCCACCCTTCAATGGCCATCGGAATTGCAAACCTAGATATTTGAACGAGGCCTGAAAAAAGAAAGACATTGGGATCAGTGCCTCTGTGAAAGGCATAAATCTAAATATTTAATGATCTTTAAATTAGAATGAAGTGAAAAAACTCCACAAGTTTCAGATGTAACCCGTTCATGATGGTCTTCAACCTGGAACGTTGCGCGAGTTTTTGAGACCAAACGTCACTGACTGACATTTCGTTTTACTTTAAGCCTGAGCAGGAGATATCTGATGTTCATGTCTGAGAAGCTGAGCCATCTATTCACCTTCTTCGGGTGGGTTTCTGTCCTCTATGAAGAAGAAGAGGGCTCCATTCGGATTGAAAATTTCCACAAAGATCAGTTCATTACTTTTAAACAAGTGGGTGAGGAAAGGCTTCGAATTTATGCCTCCTTTTACTGCTTTGGAGTTTCAACCTTGCTTCGCTGCTTCTAAAGGATACGAATCAAAAAATCTAGTCGCTTATGGGATTGAAATCATCACCAGGAGAGGCATTCAATTTAATTTCAGCACTTTTGAAAACATGGCCTCAGGGGTGTATTTCAAATCTGATAAAATCTGCGGCGTTGGTTTGGTTTCCGGAGCACCGTATGGTTCTGCTATGAGTAGTTCTTGCACGTCCAAGTCACTTATTGTCTTGACCTGCAAAATCACTGATCGGAACACTCGGAGAAAGAGCCGAGTGTTATGGCTCACCGGAGGCAGCTTGACTCAGCCTGTCAGCCAAAGGTAGAGTCGGCCTGAAGAACATTGCGCCAGTTTAGGCTGGGCTGAATGAAAGTGTTCAGTCTTCACCGCGCGGAAACGTCAATGGCTACTTTCTGGTAGTCCTGAGTCAGAGGATGTGCCGCAAGGTTCTGATATCTAGCACTCGGGTAGTACGATGAGATTGATAAGTCTTTGGGAGCCCGAGTCCAGCGTCCTTGATTATTGTCATGTAGAAAATTAGGAATGACAAATTTCAAGATGACACAGCAATTTATTTTAGGCGCGCAAGCACAATATAAATATAAATACCAGAGATGTAATGAGGTATATTTTAACAGAGTAGCAAAATATATACAGTAGAAGTTCCCTGTAAAGGACACCTAATTGCAGAGCCAAAGCGTTTTTTAGTAAGAGGTGTCCTGCTACCGGAGAGTTGTTAAATTGTAAAAATGGTAATTTTGCAAGTGAAAACTGTCCTTTGTGGAGAAGTGTCCGCTAAAGGAGGGTTCTACTGTACATTGATAATTTGTATATAAAATAATAAATATGTTGATACACAATAGGAACTACCGGGATCTCTACTCTGAAAGTATGGAGGCTCTCTGCGTCAGGAAATATTAAAAGGGTTTTAGGGCCACTAGATCTTCTATATACCGAACTCTGGTTCAGACGACTGCCATGACTTCTTCAATGGCTCTCCTTCCATGCTGCGCTCAGCCTGTACTGCGCTCCTGATCCAGCGGCATCTAAGGTCCTATTATCAGCATCTACTGGAGGAAAACGCAATCATCAGCCATTGGATGGTTCGCAAAGCGTAGACAATCATCTTGCGGGTCTAAAGAACGCTAATTACCCGCATTATCAGCCACGGAATGCTCTTGGAAATAGCTCAGTACAGATATGCACATCCCGTTGGAGAAACGCTGATGAGATGGATGTACTTCTCTACCATCTATTGGGCCGACCTGTCTAGTAACTATCTCTCGGGACACGACGCGGACATTGCCCATCGGCTGGCTGACATTCCTCATCTAAACCATCCTGCCTCGAGCCATGTCACATGCGCCTATTTGAATCAAGCAATATATCTCTTATCCACAGATACTAAAGTTGCCGAGCTGCCCGATCTCTGCTCCGGGTTGTATTCGCCTCTTGCGACGTGCCCCAGAAATCGCATGCCTGGTATTCAGCTTCGACATATAATCCCGAGACAATGAAGATAACTGCGGTGGCGAAGGCATCAACAAGTACATATTTAAAGTTAAGGTGGGCAATACCTGCCACTTCATCGACCTGCCTACTCTAAGGGAAATAACCTCGGCTTTCTATTTTGATGACGGAGTCCTTTCATCAGTGGTACACAGGTGTATATGTTAAACATGTTCACATAAATATTTATAATATTACAACAAAAAATATCTTTTTTTTTTAAATCATAAACACAAATATATCTGAAAAATAGTACAAATGTGATATTGTACTGGGATAAGCTGCATAAATTATGAAAAAGGCATCTCCATATCTTGCAACTGAAAGTTGCTGATGGCTTGCGCCATCTATCGGAATAAATATCAACTATTCTCGTTGATTTTTCGACCAACAGCGCCCATGGTTAGCTTTTCTTGATCAAACAAGAATGGGTATTTGGCCAATTCTGGAATAATTAAAATCAACGATAATAGTTGAGATTTATTCAAATAGATGGCGCAAGCCATCAGCAAATTTCAGTTGCACGATAAGGAGATGCCTATTTTCATAATTTAAATATATCTGTAATATATTTATATATATTACTAGCGGATGTACCCGGCTTCGCCCGGGTTTTACCCGAGTAAAGGTTTGTCTAACGAACATTTGTTAAAACAATTCTCTATAAACTTACAAAAAAATAAAAGATATATTTTGATAATTTGAAACTCGTAAATTTGAATCTCTCGATAAAGTGAATATTTTTCTCGGTCCCTTGAAAAATACTCGATAAGTTGAATAAAATCAATATTAATTGGTTCCCTATGTAATTGGAAGTTGAAGGAATAGTATCTTGCCTTGGAATTGTATCATTATTCTTTTCTCAAATAAATTGCCGTGTCATCCTGAATTTTGTCTTTCCTAATTTTCTACATTACAAAATCATCATTTTATCTATTCTCCCAATATATATGTTGTAGATGAATGATAAAACTAACTTTGACTTATGCGCAATTAATAGGTAGAAAATCTTACTTTTGATAAATAATCTTTAAGATAATAAACTTAATGATAATAAAACTTATAGATAAAAAAACTTGTTATCATCGTCGCAATGGGGGCGCTGCTTTCGAGTTAAATCTACAAATCTGCCAATAACTCTAAGGATATTCAAGATATTCAAGAAATTATTTTTCAAAACCTTCCCGGGGATATATACCTAATAATATCCCAAAATTTCACGGCGATTGAATGTATGGTTTTTGAATCTATAGAGTGCAAACATACAGAGACATTCAATTATATATATATATAGATAATACAGAGATAATAAATCAGAGTGCTTAAAATATAACAGATTAATTAATATTTATCCTTTTCAAAAAATAGGTTTTTCAAACTAATAATTAGATAGAAACCTTTCTGGTAGTATATTAAACAATTTCTCAAAGTTAAATTGCGATGAAATGAGTAGTTTGGTCCGGCATAAAGAAGAGGCATATAATCATTTTTTTCTATATGCATGATAATATTTAGAGCAGATTGTCGAATTATAACAGATAAATTAGAATATTTATCTTGATTATTTTTAGGCGAAAAGTTATTTCAAAATTTTATTTGCTAGAAACCTTCCCAGTACTATACTAAATAACTTCCCAAAGTTTCATGGCGTTCCAATGAGTGGCTTGGTCAGGCATAAAGGACAGACACACACACATACATTCATATATATATATATATAGATATTATATAGTATTAAATATATATATAACTAGCCGAGTGCCCCGGGCAACGCCCAGGGTTTACCCAAAGAGCCTGCAGAGACTTTAAAAGTATAGATGGTGGCTTAAAATTCGCAATGGGTATATTCCGATTTCCTAGAAGCAGCATTTCAAGTAAGGATAAGTAAAAATACTTTCTAAGTATAAATTCGTTAATTCGACAATGTTTTGATTTCCAGAACCTATGAAATTACAAACAGTAATTCGACAATACCGATAATTCGACACCTTGCGATAATTCGACCTTGATTTGATTTCTCAATCTCTGGCCTATCAAATAACAAACGGTAATTCGACAATATTAAATATTCACCACTTCTGATAATTCAACCATTTTAAAATGCAAATTTCGACGATTGATGTTTACTTACAACTTTACTAATAAAAAGGTATTATAGATGCGAGCAACGAAACATTTTGAACCCATATAACGCAAATTCATATCCTCACCTATAGGGTGTCAAGCCTAAAGGATGCGAATTCATGTCCCTGATTTCTAAAAATTAACATAAAATTGTAGGCTACCAACGCGAATTCGCGTCTACTGGGATCTTTTCCCATACCTTCTTGCCTATTTATCAGTGGGTTGGGTTGGGGGGGAATGTCAGCTGTCCCAATGTACCTGTAAAATGTCACATGCGACCGAGTTCAAGCAGCCATTATTTTTATTTATTTCAAGCTATATAGATTACATTAAAAGAAAATAGCATTTTTTAAACATGTTTTTATATGAACAACTCGATTTTCATACGGCCCACTGGACCATGTAACTCTGGAATCATAAGTGCAAAAACAGACATCCTTAAAGGACTCCTTTAAAATATCTTCATGATACTGTTTTAATCATATTCTTAAACATTCTTAATTTTTTGTTCATATTTATTTACTTTTCAATATAGAAAATAAGATAACATAAAAGGGATAAATTCATTTAATGGACCTCACTAAAAACTACATTTCTAGCCGAGTGACCCGGGCAACGACCCAGGTTTACCCGAAGGACCCACAGGTGAGAAACTATAGAAGAAAAATTTTAACAAATCAGAAAATGAAACTGCAAACAACAGAACTACACTACTTTAAGGACATGAGAGCACATGCACTGTATCACCACACGTGTACCATTTTCAAAGACCCTGCTTAGGATTAAAACTTCTCAGAAGCATAACAATAGCACCAACCTAGAGTTTAACTGGTGTGGATGCATGCCCTTGGGAGTAAGACTATTGAGAAATTCAGTAGGGAGTTATTTTGCTTCTCCGCATTCTAACACTCCAACTGTTAACACTGAGGAAACACTGACTCATGTTTGGTAAGCAATTTCAGGGTAGAAACTATAGACATTGGATTAAATAAATTATTAATTAAATTGCATTAAATAAAAATTATTAGATGTAAATAAATATTATTAGAGTGAAAAAAAAAGAAAAAAATTAACAAATTAGAAAATAAAATTTCGAACAATACAACTATATTGCAGATAAGATAAGAGGACCTTATTAAAAAATAAATAAACAAACTGTAATTCGACACTAACGATAATTCGACACTTTCGATAATTCGACCATTTCAAAAATCAAATTTACAAGGTTGATTGTTGTTTAAATACAACTTTACCGGTAAAAAGGTATTACAGAGGCGAAGGCAGCCACTGAAAATGCACGAAATTTATGTATAGAGAAATGGGAAAAATTAGTAAATAAAGAGAAGTCCAAAATCAAAATAATTGATAATAGTGTATTAACAAAATACTAATACAATAAATTCCTTTGAGTTGAGAAACTATAGACATTAGTGAAAAGTTTATATATAAATATATTTAAAATTAAAAAATAATATAAGAAAATAAATCAGAAAAAAAGAGATGCCAACTATATTGCAGTGGAGACTACTTATAAAAGGAATTAATCTAAAGGACTCATTAAAAATAAATTTCTATTTTTATTCATACATGGGTTCAAATTTATATGTATTTTGTACAAAGTTCAAACACATGAAAAATCCGCATAGAGCTGTCCATGCATAAACACAGGCTCTTGTAGGAAGAACCCAAATATTATTTATAGTCATAGCAAAAGCCAACTTTAGTGAAAACTGATGCCTCTTCAGAATGAATGGAAGTCTGAAATCTGAAGGAGCAAAAGATATGGGTCATCTTTACATGTATGCTATCCAATGTTCGCACACTTGAAAAAGCCACTCAAAGTTGTCCGTGCGTAAACACAGGCTCTTGTAGCCAAGGTTTGGCCTTGAGCCTTATTTATAGTCATAGTAAAAGCCAACCTTAGTGAAAACTAACGCCTCTCTAGAATGAAGCGAAGGTTGGTATCCGAAGGGGCCAAAGATATTTCAGACATTATACAGTGTGTTCAACTTTGGGTACTGTCAGTATATGTGCTTCAAGGACTTGAGAGCACATGCGCTAGAACACCATACCTGTTCCATCGCAAAGATCCTATAGGCATTGGTGAAAGTGTAAATAAATATTTTGGAAATGAAAAAAAATTGCAGATATGACAACATATTAAAGGAATAAATTCATTTTAAAGACCTCATTAAAAACATAAAGTCGTCTGTGCGTAAACACAGGCTCTTGTAGCAAAGGTTTGGCCTTGAGCCCTCTTTATAGTCATATATTTCAGACATTATACAGTGTGTTCAAATTTGGGTACTGTCAGTATATGTGCTTCAAGGACATGAGAGCACATGCGCTAGAACACCATACCTTTTCCATCGCAAAGATCCTATAGGCATTGGTGAAAGTGTAAATAAATATTTTGGAAATGAAAAAAATTGCAGATACGACAACATATTAAAGGAATAAATTCATTTAAAAGACCTCATTAAAAACAACAATTCTATATTTTTATATATACAATATAATCTAATTAATTCAACACACGATAATTCGACCATTTTTGGAAGTCTCGAACTACGGCCTATCATATGACAAACTAATTCGACACTTTCGATAATTCAACTATTTTGGAAAATCAAATTTCAACAGTTGAAATTTGTCTAAAACCCCTATATTTACAACATATTAGACTGCAGAGTGCAAAAATGTAGAAAAGTGTATGTATATAATTGTATGCATATATTTGTATGTAAATAATTGTATGCAAATAATTGTATGTATAGATCAATGAGTAAAATAATTTTTTTTTTGCTTATCCCTAGTACACGTGGTACAGGCCTTGATAATCATGGTGGGTAGAGTAGGCGACTGCTTTAACTGTAAGTACACCACATGTCTAAACATGTGAAAAGCAGTTCGACTTTGCATTTACAAATGTGCCAGAGCCCCGTTTGATTACTTGCGCTTGCTGGTGGGGTTGGACTTTTGCAAGAATCGGAAGCCATTGGAGCATTTTTTTTTATTTTCAGAAAAAAGTGCCCAATGCGGGAATCGAACCCGGGTCGTAGAGGTAGAAAACCAACGGCTTAGACCATCCTTCCACCAACCCCCAGTAAAATAAGTAAGTAAAAAGAAGACCAAAAATAAGTGATAATAATTTATTGAATAACAAACAAAATAAAAAATCTTTCAGGTGAAAAATTATAGGCATTGGTAAAAAAGTAAACAAGAGAAATAGCAATTGGGGTTTTGTGTCTGCGGCGAGTCATATTAGCACGCCTAGCTGTTAGGGGAGTGAGTCTTCCACGGCCTTTGCGAGGCATGACAGAAGACGCTGAAAAAAAAGGTAAAATAAGAACCAAGCAGAGGAAAACTATAAAACTGAAAGTCAGGACAGGCATAAAAAGAAAATTCCAAGCATGTGAGGAAACAATTGATGAAAAAAAAAAGGATTCCAAAAAAATACAGCAAAAAAGAAACCAGACACAAAAAAGAACAATTGAGTACACAAATACAGCATCAGCCTATTTATGAGAAGAAAAAAACAACAGACACAAAAATGGAGCTAAATTTAAATGAAAAACTATAACAGATCAAGTAATCAAATCAGGCATTATGAAAGATACTGTAAAAAGGAAATCAGACACAAAAATCAGACAAAAGAATAAATGAGATTTTATTCTTTAGTTCATCTATTAAATAAGACACAAAAATGGAGCTAAATTCAAATGAAAAACTATAACAAATTAATAAAAAAAAATAAGACCTAATCCAAATGTCACCATCATCAGACAAAAGAAAAAATGAGATTTTATTCTTTAGTTCATTTATTCTTTTGTCTGATGCTGTTGCTGAAACGTCACACACTATTAAATTATTTGGATTAGGTCTTATTAATGAGAATAAAAAGATGCCAAAGAGAGATGAAAAGATGCCAAAAAAGATAACCAGATACAAAAATTGTGCTAAATTCAAATGAAAAACTATAACAAACACTTATAAAAGATAATTATTATAGAATAAAAGTAATAATTCAATCTACAATTCGAAAAATATATATATTTAAATGCAAAACTATAACAAAGTACTTACAAATTATAATTATAATCAAATGAATCAGAAATATATATTATTTCAAAACACATTTTTACGCATTTCAAAACAAATGAATTGATGATGATAAATGCAAAAAATCTACGATTGTAAAATAGATTAAATTAAAAAATAAAAATAATTGTTAACATTAGCAAAATAAAAACAGGCCTATCATATGAAGAAAAAAATAACGAAAATTTTGGTATATAGATTGTTATGTGTAGTTCAGAATCTTCGGAGGAGATAGCTCAGGACTTTACAATGGAAAACTCTGTTACGGTATTATATCCTATATTATAGGATATTAATCCTAGGTATTATATCCTATTATATTATATCCTTCCACCAACCCCCAGTAAAATAAGTAAGTAAAAAGAAGACCAAAAATAAGTGATAATAATTTATTGAATAACAAACAAAATAAAAAATCTTTCAGGTGAAAAATTATAGGCATTGGTAAAAAAGTAAACAAGAGAAATAGCAATTGGGGTTTTGTGTCTGCGGCGAGTCATATTAGCACGCCTAGCTGTTAGGGGAGTGAGTCTTCCACGGCCTTTGCGAGGCATGACAGAAGACGCTGAAAAAAAAAAGTTAAAATAAGAACCAAGCAGAGGAAAACTATACAACTGAAAGCCAGGACAGGCATAAAAAGAAAATTCCAAGCATGTGAGGAAACAATTGATGAAAAAAAAAAGGATTCCAAAAAAATACAGCAAAAAAGAAACCAGACACAAAAAGCAACAATTGAGTACACAAATACAGCATCAGCCTATTTATGAGAAGAAAAAAAAAACAACAGACACAAAAATGGAGCTAAATTCAAATGAAAAACTATAACAGATCAAGTAATCAAATCAGGCAATATGAAAGATACTGTAAAAAAGAAAATCAGACACAAAAATCAGACAAAAGAATAAATGAGATTTTATTCTTTAGTTCATTTATTAAATAAGACACAAAAATGGAGCTAAATTCAAATGAAAAACTATAACAAATTAATAAAAAAAAATAAGACCTAATCCAAATGTCACCATCATCAGACAAAAGAAAAAATGAGATTTTATTCTTTAGTTCATTTATTCTTTTGTCTGATGCTGTTGCTGAAACGTCACACACTATTAAATTATTTGGATTAGGTCTTATTAATGAGAATAAAAAGATGCCAAAGAGAGATGAAAAGATGCCAAAAAAGATAACCAGATACAAAAATTGTGCTAAATTCAAATGAAAAACTATAACAAAAACTTATAAAAGATAATTATTATAGAATAAAAGTAATAATTCAATCTACAATTCGAAAAATTTATATATTTAAATGATAAACTATAACAAAGTACTTACAAATTATAATTATAATCAAATGAATCAGAAATATATATTATTTCAAAACACATTTTTACGCATTTCAAAACAAATGAATTGATGATGATAAATGCAAAAAATCTACGATTGTAAAATAGATTAAATTAAAAAATAAAAATAACTGTTAACATCAGCAAAATAAAAACAGGCCTATCATATGAAGAAAAAATAACGAAAATTTTGGTATATAGATTGTTATGTGTAGTTCAGAATCTTCGGAGGAGATAGCTCAGGACTTTACAATGGAAAACTCTGTTACGGTATTATCTATATAGATATTTATATTTCTTTTTAAGTTTTATGCAAACATTCTCTCTCTCTCTTTTAAAATTATTTTCAGATAGAAATCACGCCTGGAGAATGATTATCAAAAAATAAATAAAACGTCGTCTTTTCTTTCTAAATAGATACCAAATACTAGGTGACATTTATTGACCGTTTTCCCAAGTTAGGGAATTCAGGTCGGTGACAAATCCACAATCTATTTTGTGGAGACAGACAATTGATGACGCCTAATACAATTTTATTGGCGTTTATTTTGACCGAAATGAGACCTTTATTTTTTGTTTATGAAATTCTATATGTGTATATTAAAGACCTGTTCAAATCTAAATCTCTCTCTTTTTTGTGTGTATAGTTCAATGAAATTAAATATTGAGCTTTAGAATAAAAAGTTTATTTAGTATATTTTAAAAGTTTTCTCTCTCTGTTATTTTTTATATATATTTTTTTTTCGTTTTATCAACATTTTCATTATTGTTAATTTCTCATAATTAGTTCGGATTGTGCACCTTCCTGTATTAACAATAAAATACGTTAATTTGTTTCTCTCTGTTATTGCACTTTGAATCTCATTAAGGTTTACGTAGTCTGATTAAGACTATCATTTGGGTAGAGGCAAAACAAATCCACATTGAAGTAACTAAATGTCTCAATTGTATTATAAATTTGGTCCTTCTGAATATATTTATCTGAAATTGAAACCTTCCCCAGAAAACTAAAGCAGAGCCAAAATTATCCATAATGACCATGACATAATGGGAATGAATGAACAACAGCTATTAAGAATTCTAATGATCTCTCGTGTGTCTATTTAATGGCAGTTTCAACAGAAGCTGTTTACTGTAGATTCAATGGTGATGGACTTTATTACATTTTAATGTATCTTTCCTTCTTATCACAAGAGAAGATTCTATAATTGGTGCTGTATACATCAGTCCTGGACCAAAGGATTCATAACGAGTCTTTAGTTAGAGAGAACCTAGGACTCGCCTCACATTACAACTATCCAAGAAAGGCGACTCTTAGTGTTCCTCTAAATGTCAAAGTTTAATCACCTTCAGGAATGAACTGCAGGGATGAACCAGTCCTCGGACCTCACTAAACCATTCAATCGGTAGTAGCGACAGAAAAAGAAAGAGACTTTTATGTTTTGGAAAGGTTCTCATAGTCTGCACTGGCTTAATTTAAAAAGACATAAACCTATTCACGTGTTCGAGAGACACACATTGACTGAAGAAAGATTAAGTAACAAGATTTTATATATAGATGTAAGATATTTAATTGTAAGGTAACGCGCTATCCACATATTTTATTTCCCCTAAATACGAATGTTTCTTTTACAATTCTAACAAACTTTCTACTGTATATTCTGAGATATAAATAGTTATAACAAATGAAAACATTGAAACGCGAATGTTTCTTTTCACAAATAAATCAAACTTCTACTGTCCTTACTGCGATGGAAAAATATTGGGAGGGCTTAGCTCATCAGTGGTGAACCCTCCCAGCGGTTTCGCCAATTTAATCTATCAAACCGCTTCTTCAGATCTCTAATACTGTATTGGATCATTCTGACTTTATATGCTACACTGAAAGATGGAATTTAAGAAATCGTATTTAGGCAAACTATAGATATACGCTTTTAGGACAGTAGAATTACATAAATATATAATATAATAAATAGTTGCAAGACCCCGCTCATCAGTGTGAACACTCACAGTTGTTTTGCCTATTTGATCCACCAGTTCGCTTAATTAGCTCTAATACGATTATACTTATATATGCGACAATGTAGGATGGAACCTAAATTATGGTTCTTTATAGAAAACTATTGGGATGAGTCTTTTATACAATCCCAAATAAATATTGGCATCGAGCAATGCCGCGCAAGCAATAGAAACAAGAAATAAAATAATTATAAGGTAACAACGCCCTCTATATATAAGAAATAACTGTTGGTTTTCTGTGGGTGTTTAAATGGGAAGATAGGGATCACGTCAATTATATAATCATTAAAATATTTATTAACATATAAAATTAAAAGAAAGGATATATAAGAGCCACGTAAAATATCTGTTCTTGCCTGTTCTTCTGTTTACCTTTTTTTCTTCTGGCGTTGTTTATCTTCTTTCATAGAATAGTATTTATAATTGTGAATTTTAATCATACTTAAAATTTAAAAACAATAAGGAATATTTTTAAATATTAAATAAAAATTTTACACAAAATTATAGGCAACACATTTGCAACAAATCCCCCCGTAAATCTGGACAATATATTCCATTAATTCAATTATATTAAAGTTTAAAGTTCAAATATGGTACACAATAAGAACGTCGGGCTGGTGGCCGACAGGTCGTGACGTCACCGTCACCTCATGGTTGTCTCCCATAATTCAACGCGCCTTCAAAATGGCCGCTTCGTTTACAAATAGAATGATTACAAAGTTTGGAATTTTATGATACACAGTATGAAATAAAGTTTAAAACACACATATTAAATCTATCCAAAATGATCATATTCTATATAATCGAAATTATATTTAATATAATCAAAATATGTCATTAGTAATATATATATTCAAACTAGACGAATGACCCGGGCAACGCCCGGGTTCACCCGATTAAATGTTTTATTCAAACACTATTCGTTACAATTATAAATTGGCGCCGTGGATGTCACTCTTGTGAAACGTCCCGCTCTAAACTTTACAGTCAGATTAGTTACGATATAAATCTTCAAATCGAGCGAGCGTCTATAAATATTTCGATTTAGATCAAGTATTCTAATTATTAAGCGAACTATTATTAATAAAATTTTGAGAAGATTTCGATTTTAAACGTATTTATAACCTTGATAGAGGGCGCTGTTCGTGAGCTAAGTAGAATAATTTGAATATATACTTTTAATATTTAATTTATATATAATTTAAAATAGCCTATCGTTTTCCTCGTATTTTTTTACCTATGTATGGAAATTTTGGTTTGAATTAGTGAACTACTGCGAATTTGTATACCGGACATACAAACCAACAAACAAACAAACAAACATACAAACATTCATTTTTATATATATAGAAGATATAATATAAATGAGTTTTAAAAATTGTTAAAAAAAAATGCATCGGCCGGGAATCGAACCCGGGCCGCCCGCGTGGCAGGCGAGCATTCTACCACTGAGCCACCGATGCGTATACAAAATGGCCATATTTGGGTATTCATTCCATTCCGGATTACTCCGCGTAAAAAAAAAAAAGTTCTTCAAATGAAAAAAAGAAATAGCCAAAAATACTAAGCAAATTGTATCCAAAAATTTTCCTCAGGTTTATAAAAAGCGACATGCAAAATTTGGTACCAATTGGTTCAGTAGTTTTTGAGTTTATCGCGAAACAGACAGACAGACAGAAATTGACTTTTATATATATATATAGAGAGATTAGTGTTTAGGTATTTGATTTAATTCATATAGTTGATATAATAGTATATATTTATATTATATTTTTTATAAATTAGTTTTAAAAATGGTAAAAAAAAAAATGCATCGGCCGGGAATCGAACCCGGGCCGCCCGCGTGGCAGGCGAGCATTCTACCACTAAGCCACCGATGCTTTAAAAAAATGGCCGTATTTAGGTAATCATTCCATTCCGGATTAGTCCGCGTAAAAAAATAGTTCTTCAAATTAAAAAAAGAAATAGCCAAAAATAATAAGCAAAATGTAGCCAAAAATTTTCCTCAGGTTTATAAAAAGCGACATGCAAAATTTGGAACCAATTGGTTCAGTAGTTTTTGAGTTTATCGCGAAATAGACAGACAGGAATTGACTTTTATAAATATATAGAGATAAGTAAACACTCCCTTTTTAAAATTGTTTATACAACATTAATCATTTTAAAAGTATTTCTTAGATTATCTTTGGATACAGCTTTTTAAGAAAGTCTGATAAATTATCAGATGAAGGTGTGTATGATAGAGTATATTTATTAACAATCAGGTTTTCATGTAAAAAATTAACAGTTCTAATTATATGTTTATTTTTAAGAGAAGTAACTCCAGTTTGGCAAAGGGTAATTGCTGATTGGTTATCGCAATTAATTTGTATATTAAAATTAACATTTTTATGATATACTTTTGCAAAAAGTTCCTCAATTAAGTATTTCAAATATACACATCTTTTGTAGCAGGTCAATAAAGCATTCATTTCTGAATCACAGGTTGATAAAGCAGTATTGTCTTGTGACTTTGACATCCATGATATGAGACATGAGCCTAAATGAGTAGTAATGCCAGTAATAGATTTTTATTTATTTTTTCCATCTCTCCAACTAGCATCACAAAATGCTTTAATGAATGTACCATATTCATTTGTATAACATAAGCCTAAACTTTTAGTTCCTTTTAGGTATCTGATAATTCTTTTTAAGGAAGACATATGAATTTCTCTGGGGTCATTTGAATATTTAGATAGAAGTATTAAAGGTAAAGCTATATCTGGCCTATATCTACACTCAAATACATTAATGAGCCCAAAATTTCCTGATATTTTTTAATGTCACATTTAGGTGAATTTTCAAATATAGCTAAATTAGTGTTTAAATCAAGTGGTGTTAAAGCATGTTACACTCCTGCATATTGAATTTTATTAAAATTTCATTAACAAATCTCTCTTGATTGATAAAAATATTAATATTATTTTTATCCCTAAATATATCCATACCAAGGAAATGGATGTCTCCAATATTTTCCTTAACAGTAAATTTATTTTTTATTTTAGAGATTGCATTAGACAATATTTTCTCATCTGAATAAATTGCAATTATGTCATCTACATAGATTCCAAGAATTAAGAGTGAATTGTTATTTTGGTAACAAAATACACATTTATCAGCAGAAAATATTCTAAAGCCATTATTTAAAAGATATTGGGTAAAAGTGTTATACCATATTTTACCTGATTGCTTCAGGCCATATATAGCTTGGTTTAATTTACAAACTAAGCTATTATCACTTACTTCAAATCCTTCAGATTGTTTCATGTAGATGGTCTCTTTAAGGTTCCCATAGAGGTATGCAGTAACAATGTCAAAATATTTGATGTCATATTGCATGATGGCTGCAAATGCTAGTATGACTCTAAGTGAGTCATTCTTGATGACTGGTGAGAAAATATCTTCATAGTCTTGGCCATAGCTCTGTTGGTAGCCTGTTGCAACTAGTCTAGCTTTGTATTTTCTATCTTGTGTTGTTGCATCTTTCTTGATGGTGTAAATCCATTTACTTTTGATTACTTTAGAGCCTTTGGGAAGAGGTTGAAGTGTCCAAACTTTATGTTCCCTTAAAGAGTCAAGCTCCTTTTCCATAGCTCCTATCCACTTTTCAGAATCAGGTAAATTCATAGCTTCTTTGTAGCAGTTGGGTATGGAATATCCTTGATGAGATGTCTTTAAAACAGTATCACCAGTTTGGTAACTTGAATCAGGTGAGTCAATATCCATTTCTTCAACATCACTTAAGGAAGGCTCTTAATAGAATCCAGGTCCAGGATGATGAGGTCTCAGATCATAATGGTGTTGTTGAGTTGGTGATGAAGCATTTTCTTGTAAGATTGCTTCTGTTATAGATGGATGGTAATTTTCCTCAGAATCTTCATCATCCAAATTAATTAGGGTATAATTTTGGGTCATCTTATCTTTTTCTTGATTTAAAAGTTCTGATCCTTTTCTTGTTTTTAAGAATTTTACATATCTGGTTTCAGTAATAGAGAAATATTGGGGGTTGCAAATTCTATTGTTTGAGTATCCCACAAAAATTACAGTTTTGGTGATTTTTTCAAATTTTGATCTTTTGTGTTTGGGGGTCCACATTTCTTCTAAACAACCAAATATTTTCAAATGTCCAATTGTTGGCTTTCTTCCTGTAAAAAGCTCTTCTGGAGTAAACCTTTTGTTATGTCTTGATGGGGTTCTATTTTTAATGTATGTGAATGCATCCATGGCTTCAGCCCAAAAAATTGTTGGCAGTTCTGCTTCTATCAAGAGTGCTCTGGTGCCTTCTATAAGAGATCTGTTTGCTCTATCTGATCTTCCATTTTGTTCTGAAGATAAGAAATTTGTTTTCTGGTGTTCAATACCCTTGGTTGTAAAGTATGATTCTAGATTAGAATTGACAAATTCCAGGCCATTATCACTTCTTATTGATTTTACTTTTCTTTCTAAAGAATTTTCAATTCTCTCTATGAAATTTTTGATGGCATCTGGAGTGTCAGATTTAGATTTAAGAAAGTTTGTAAATATTTTTCTTGAATGATCATCCACTATTGTTAGAATGTAGTTTGCTTTGCCAATTAAGATTGGTTGTATAGGGCCAATGAGATCAACATGTAGGAGATCAAGAGATTGAGATGATTGATCAAATTTGACTTCTTTAAAAGGTTTTCTGGAGAATTTTTCTTGGGTGCATGTTACACAATTCAGATCTTTTCTTGTATTGCAGTTAAATTTGTGTACTGGTGCATTGTTTTGCATCATTTTCATGTATTCTTCGTTGATGTGACCGAGTCTTTTGTGCCATATATCCCATGATGTGTCACTGATTTTTAAAGTTTTGGGGTTGGTGGGAGACATGTATCAGTACCTTCATTGATTATGTAGAAGTCTTCAATCTTTGATGCTGTTAATAAAGTGTCTCCTTCTTCATTCTGAATGTGTCCACTCTTATTGTCAAAAATAATCTGCTTTTTGTCTTGAATGAGCTTGCTTACAGATATTAGATTGCCACTTAATTTTGGTACATAGAGTACATCTTTCAGAATGATAGATTCTTCAACACTGTTCTTTATTTCTACATCTCCAATTGATTCTGATGTGATGTAGCTATCATCAGCCAAGGTAATTTTCTTATTCATGGCTTGGGTATTCTTCAGATGGTCAAGGTGAAAAGTCATGTGACTGGAAGCTCCACTGTCAAGAATCCATTGTTGTTCCAGATTGTCTTGCTGCTTTACAAGTTTAGCAAAGTCATTTCTATTTTCATCTTCGGCAAATGTAGCCTCTGAATTTTTATTGGGTATATTTGCTTTGTAAGCCACTTGATCCTTGTGATGCAAATGTTTGCTTTACATTTGTATTTTTCTTGTTTTAAAGGTTGTTCCAGCATTCAGCTGCCTTGTGTCCTGGTTTGTGGCATATGAGGCATTTTTATGTCTTTGGTGTTTTCATTTATTGTAATGATTATATTTGTCCTTGCTGTAGACTTTAAAAGCTGAGGAATTTTCTTCCTTTGTATCATTAGAAAATCTTTCGTGGTAGAGTTTTAATGAGTTTCTTAAGTCAAAAATTGTTAATTCTTCTTGGTTGCTGAGTTGAAGTACGATGTGATTGTATTTGTGGGGTAAAGCTCTTATAACTGAAGTGATAAATTCTTCGTCTTCAATATCAGCGCCTAGATTTCTGGCTTGTTCCAAACGTCTTTCTGCTCTGTAGAGATAATCTTCCCATTTTTCTTCCCTTTTCATTACTAATCTAGAAACGTCATTTCTAGCTTCAATTATTATCTTCCTTTTATCGCTCTCATATCTGGCATGTAGAGATTTCCAAATTTCCTTGCTAGTTTTACATGTTAAAATCAAGGCAACTAAGGAATCAGTCATCGAACAGGTAAGAATACTTTTGGCTTGTGCGTCCTTTTTTTTTCATTCTTTAAACTTTTCTTCTTCTTTGGATGGATCAGCTTCCAAAATGGCGTCCAATTCTTTTCCTTCCAGAATTGAAATAATTCGGAATTTCCAAGAGGCTAAATTTTTGCCATCAAATTTCGGTATTTGCACATTACTCTCCATTTTCTGAAGATATTCCTATACCTTTTCGGTAATCCACTTTCCGTTGAATTCCAAAGAAGTTAGTCTTTTGGTATTAGCGACGATAGGCCTTTTTTAGGCGCAGTGGAAGCATCGTGCTGGGCCCATAACCATTGTTGGTTTTTTGTGGGTGTTTAAATGGGAAGATAGGGATCACGTCAATTATATAATCATTAAAATATTTATTATTATATAAAATTAAAATAAAGGATATATAAGATCCACGTAAAGTATCTGTTCTTGCCTGTTCTTCTGTTTACCTTTTTTTTTTCTTCTGGCGTTGTTTATCTTCTTACATAGAATATTATTTATAATTGTAAATTTTAATCATACTTAAAATTTAAAAACAATAAGGAATATTTTTAAATATTAAATAAAAATGTCACACTAAATTATAGGCAACATATTTGCAACAATAACACTATCAAACACAATTGTTTGTTATGATACAGTGCGCGCCATCTGTTATGTGAATTCTAAACTATTATAGACGGGTATGATTCTTTCACAAATTAAACAATTTTATCTACTGCCCTTACTGCAATGAAAAATTAATGGTAGAGCTTGGCTTATCAGTGTTGAATCCTCCCAGCGGTTTCGCCACTTTAAACCGCTGGGAGGGTTCACCACTGATTTGCCCGGCCCTCCCATTAAATTCTCATTTCATACACCTAATTTTATAAAATTCTATAGATATAAAAAAATATATTTTATATAAACTAATATACAAATGGTGATAAAAAATTCTAAACATATATATCTATTAAGAGGACAAACAAATCTACTTATATAATTGCCTTATTCTGTCTGTGTGAAGTTCACTGTGTGAAGTTCACGGATAGATTTTGGTCAGAATGGATAAAATAAAAAAAGTGTCAAGGGATGGGAATCGAACCCACGATCTTCCGCTTACCGGGCAGATGCCATGACCACTAGGCTACCCTGGACATATTTTTCCGTTCATAAAGTTAATATATGATGCCAATATATATAATAATTGTATAAACGAATGCAAGACAAAATCACCGCGAATGTTTCTTTTTTTTAAGGCAATTTCTTTTTAAGGCAATTATCGTTTTGCACAATTACTTAATATTTTAAAATAAATAACAATACTTAAATGAAAATATGTTTCTTTAAATAAAATAAAATAAACTTTTAAATCGGTAACCTTTATGAGAACCTTTAAATATATATAAGTACCTTTAATCGATAATCTTTATAAGAATAAAATATGTAATTCATTATATAGAAATTTAATTTTTAGTATCTCATTTATATTTTATTGTATTATATTATATATTATATTTTATATTATTATTTATATTATTATATATTATATTATATTATATTTTATATTTGAACGATAGGCTTGTGGTGATTAAGGAGACCCGCAGCGGAAGACGGATAAAAACTCCTTCCAGGTACAATGAGTCTATTGAACGTGACTTCCGTCACTGGAAGGGGAGTAATGTAGCGGCTCCCATATATTAACATTAATATCATATTAATTGTTGTCATATCAATATAATAAAATAATTATACATCATTTTAAATATAAAACATAAATCATATAAAATGTATATATTTATCTATAATATATCAAACACATATATCTAACATTATATAATCTAGAAATGATTTTTAACCACCACAGGCTCATTATTTCTTTATACCGTTATTATACCGTTATATTATATATATTATATTATATTGGAAAATTTGCCGGGAGGAAATTAATCCATGGAAGCAATGGTCGCCTCTCCCGTCAAGATTCTGATTCTGACGTTTATTTTGACGGGAGAAGCGACCATTGCTTCCATTATATTATATTATATATATATTATACCGTTTTGCACATATATATTACACATATATATTATATATTATATTATATTTTATATTTGAACGATAGGCTCATTATTTCTTTATACCGTTATTATACCGTTATATTATATATATTATATTATATTATATATATATTATACCGTTTTGCACATATATATTACACATATATATTATATATTATATTATATTATATTTTATATTTGAACGATAGGCTCATTATTTCTTTATACTGTTATTATACCCTTATATTATATATATTATATTATATATATATTATACCGTTTTGCACAATTATTTAATCTTTTTTACATAAAGTACAATTATTAAATTGTACTTGGCGCCAATTTATAATTGTAACGAATAGTATTTGAATTAAAACGTTTTTAAAATATATACGCACTCGGGTAAAACCCGGGCGTTGCCCGGGCCATTCGGCTAGTAAATAAATATAGGCCACTAGAAAATAACCAAGGTAGCAAGGAAAACATATTAGGCTGTAGATATCATTATTAGGAGATGTCTATCTGGTTCCCACCGCTGCTATTCAGAGGCGATTTCTGTATTTGGAATAATTTGGGGTGAGCTCAGGGAATAGTATAACATAAACTTCCAGGATGTCTATTCTTCTGTTAATACTATTGTACTTTCTTGATATTATGGATTCTATGATGTCTCTGTTGTTTATTGGGGATGTTGGAGTAATGGGTTCTTGGTTCTTATAGTGCGAAGGAATGACCTGTTTCTCTTACATGATGATATACTAGAGATCTATTGTCCTGGTTTTCGATATTTATTTGATGTTTTAATTTTCCAATATTAAATTTCTACTGGTTTCATCTACGTATTTGGTTTTACATTCGTTGCATTCTATAATGTATGTGGCATTCTTAATATTGGAAGGATAATTAAGGCTATTGCTTTTTTTTATAAGGTTTCTTAGTAGTGAACTTAAACTGGGTGAGTTGTGCAGAAGAAGGTTGTAATGCGATTTTTTTTCAGATGACGAGCTTTTGATATGGATACTGGTGAGTAGGGAATGCTGAAAATAGATTTGTAAACTGAGGGATTTTGGATTTCAGAAGGGCTTTGGAAATGTCTTAAATTATAATGTATATTGGAAAGTTTTTAGATTTACTAAGATATTCTGGGCCTCTTCTGTTTTAAAGGTTTGAAGTTGGCAGTGGCTATGGACACGTTTAGTAAGGGTCTTTACTGTATTGATTTTATGGCTGAGAGGAGAGTAGGAGAAAAAACGGATATAGTCAGGGTTGAAGGAAGGCTCAAAGTAAACAGTTGTTTGGAATTTATTCTGTATACACATGGTTATTATATATAAAATATATATCTTGACAAGAATAAATTCAGCAGGGAGTGGAGGTTTGTCCTGAAAATATTCATTTAACAAATGTTCGGGATGTCAAACTCTCACTCGGCTGGTTAGATTCACTTATAAAAATATGAAACCAGATTATCAGATGTTGAATAAAGTTTAAATATGAGTATATCGTTCACAGGGAGAAGTAAGCCCACCTTCAGATTGTTGCTCCCAGACCCCCAGCGAAAATGGGTAAGATTCACCTCACGGTATTATTTCAGGATGACACTAACTTGTTTATTCTAGATCCGGGCCCATAGAAGCCACCCCACAACCAGCCAACGTGGAATCCCCAAGTCTGGAAGGTAAGATCATTTATTACAAAAATAACAACAAAAAGCCTTTATTTAGGGTCACTGACCCTATACAGGATTCACCAGAGGTATGCACAAGAACAAAGCAGTGAGACAAAGGAAACAACGATATAGATAGAAGAAAAAGAAAAAAAACAAGAAAGAGAAAGAGGGAAGCAAAAAAACAACACAAAAAGAGTAGCAGTAAGAAAGTGAGGAGTGAGTGTCACTTGGCCTTCTGAGATATGGACTTGTGGAAACCATAAAACGCCGTAGCAATATACTTATTCTGGGTCATATTGTCAATTATTGATGGAAGTAAAGCACAGAGTTGCCCAGTTTTGAGCATAAGGGTTCTTCTTTCTTCTTTCAGAGCAGAGCAATCAAAAATATAGTGAGTGATTTCATTTTTTAGTTTTGAATTACAGAAGGTACAAATCGGGTCCTCACCGCAGAGCATCTTGGTGTGGTTTTCTCTAAAAAAACTTGAAAGTATACTAACTTGTGCGAGTAGTCTTACAACCGGGAAAGGAAAATCCCCTAAAAGGTATCCCTCCGTCATGAAAGATATGTGAATGTCTTTGTAGTGAGAGTATAGCTTAGATTTATCCATTATTGTAAGGTCGTCTTGTATAGATTGGTCTGCCGCTGTTTTTAAGAGCCCTGTAATCAGGCTCCTCAGCGTTTCAGGATCACCACAGGAAACAAGTGCAGCGGATCCATTAGTGTTAAGCAGTTTGGTGAGCTTTTTAATGAAACCGATGGGTGTGCCCGAAGCATTAGTCAGTTCCCGTGTTCTATTAAAACATATACGCAGCAATCTGTCACTGCTCATATTCAACACCCGCAGCCAATACTTCAGGGTTAATTTTAAAGCTGTTACACTCAATGAGATACGACCGGTTTCTAATCTGATTATGTAGCCTGGAGTGTATCTGAGCAGATTCAGGAACCTACGGATAAATATGTCTTGTATACTGTCCAGTAATTCTTTATGCTCTGTTGCCCACAATGGAGCGACATACATCAGGACAGCTCTCACTATTGTATCAAAGAGTTTGATTGATAAATTTATTGACTTTGCTTTAGATTTTATTAATATTGGGTGTGTGGCGTTAATTGCTGTAAGTACCTTTCCTTCAAAGTAATTTGCCGGGTGAGTAGTTGTTATTGTTGGTGTCAGAGGGAATCCCAAGTATGTATATCTTGAAGTTATTGTTATAGGTTTATCATTCCAGAACCATCTATCCTTATTTGAGGGTTTACCTCCATTACGGAACACCATAATCTTTGACTTGGACTCATTTAGTGTCATTAAGTTCTCATCGAGATATTCTTTCAGTATTTTGATCTTCTTTTGGAGGTTCATCCTGGACTCACCTATAATTGGTATGTCGTCGGCGTACAGCATTAAATGTATATCTCCAAATTCTGGCAAATTTACACTCGTCAGGTCTGAATTATTATAAATTTCGATTAAGTCCGTGATAAATAATATAAAGAGCAGTGGGGAAAGTGGTTCTCCCTGGAGGACTCCCGAGTTCGACTTAGATCGACAAAAAAGACATATAGTTTACCCCTCTTTTTTCTTAATGATAGTTGGATTAAAGTAGTTAGTGTAAATATGTGGTCAATGCATGATCTTCCTTTTCTAAATCCCGCTTGGTTTTCCGGTCTAACCCTTCTTGCCTCGACCCATTCCTCCAGTCTTGATCTTAGGATTGAAGTGAAAAGCTTTGATACATTGCTAATCAGTGCAATACCTCGGTAGTTGGAGGGGCTGTTCTTATAACCATTTTTAAAGATTGGGAGTATAGTGGAATTAGTCCAAATTGCTGGGTATTTTCCAGTCGTCATAACACTATTGTAGAGTTGTTTCAACAGCAATATGTACGAATCAGGGAGTATTTTTAATACTTCATTGGGGATGCCATCGGGCCCGCATGCCTTGTTACTCTTCAAACCAGCTATCTCCTTGTATATGTCTGCATTGGTTATCTCTGAGTCCAATATAGGGTCGTTCCAAGAAATCACATTATGTAAATTCCAAATTCTCAATTTTTTCTCTGTAGTCATTAGTTCGCGGTAAAAGTTCAGCCAGTCCTGTATAGCTATTTCTCCTTGGATTATAGATGTGCTTTTGTAGAGCGCAATAGTTTTCCATAAGGTCTTTGAGTCATTAGCATTTCTGAGTATTTACTGTTTTTCATTATCAAAGCCTTTCCTTTTTAGATCCAATAAAGCGAGATATTTCTTTCTGGAAGAAGCATAACATTCCCTGTTTTCCAATCTATTTGTTTTACGATATTTCTTCAGACTTTCTTTTGCCAGTTTTTTCATATCATAGCAGTCCTTATTGAACCACGGCTTAGATTTCCTGGGGCCGCCCTTAATTGAGTACGTTATTTTTGCAGATGACATTGCTTCCAAAATTCGCTGATTGAAAGTATATACAAGGTCATCGGAGGCTGGTATGTTTTTTTCCCGCAATTCTTCCAGATTAATTTTAAACATTGCGAGTCCCTCGGCTGACCATCTATATCTCATAATATTATAATCTTCCCGTTTGGTTTTTTTCTCATTGAAGTTTTGGCCTTTTATCGTTTAAACCAAAGGGTGATGGTCAGGGTACAGTTGGTCATCGACTTTGAAGTCCAGTAAAATTTGTAGTGAACCCTGTGAGAGTATGCAATAGTCAATAGTCGAAGAGCCTCTTTCTGATATGTATGTAAAATCTCCATCTTTATCCCCTCTAGATCTTCCATTAACTATTGTCAAAGAATTATCTTCCAGGAAATCAAGAAGTTTATCAGACAGAGATGATATTATATGAAGATCATTTATTTTATTTGAGAGAGATTTCATAAAGAGGTCGGCACACGACTTATTTGTTCCTGGGATGAGATTTCTTTCGAAGCCCTTATCCCACCATCAAAATCACGACCAAAATAAAAAATAAATCTGAGTGGAAAGCATTAAGATTCAGAAAAAAATTAATATTTTGTCAATAATTTATATTGTATCATAATTTTTCTAATATATATATTATGATATATTTAGGTAAAATAATGAGAATGAGAAATAAAATGTGCTGACAATGCCTCGGAAAAATAGAATAGGAGCGAAGTACGAAATCTCGTCCAAGACACTGCGACCTTCAGAACGGCCGTGTTTCCTCTGATTGAGAAGTTTAATAAAACAAACCCAAATAAGCATCAAACTCAGTTTTATTGAAGTCTACAAAAATAGTCGTGTTTTTAAACTCCCACTTTTAAACATCAATATCTTCTATAAAATGTTTGATATCAAACCTTAATTTTGAGAGCTTCAAAGCATTTTCCTATCAGAAGGGTTATAAAATTTGAAATTTATTTGATTATAATCAAAAATTAATCAATGAGCGAAGATAAATTGTAATATTAATGAATTACAGATGTACCGCTCATAAATACCTCATAATATTGAGTCCAAGTTGCAAGAACCTCAGAGGAATAATATCAAATTTCTTAAAATATAATTCTATCAACTATTAATTTTATATTTCGAAAGATAAGTACTGCAAATATTCTAAATCTGAGAGATAAAGTTTATTCAATATACATATTATTATCTCCACCAATCAAAGTGATCATATCCCTATATACTGAGTATATGTTACAGGGGCACCAAGTTTGAAACCCCATGCTGTAGGGTTATACAACCTCGGAAACACCTGTTACAGCAATGCAATAGTCCAATCCTTGGCCCATACCACAGCTGTTCTGGAGAATTGCCTTTGGAAATTCAACCCTGAAAACGTCAATCCAGACAGTATCAGTGGCGGACAAATCATTAAGAAATTTGGAAATCTTCTTGGCGCTCTCTGGAAAGAAGAAAACTCTTTCAGGCCCATTGAATTCCATAAGCAAGTTGGAATATTCGAGAGCAAGTTCGGAGATTACTCAGAACAAGACTCGATGGAATTCTTGCAATTTCTACTTGAGAATCTCCACAATGATCTCCATTGTACACAAGAAACTGCACCCTTCGACGACACCATCAATGAGGGCAGAAGATTCTGGCTAGAATACCAGAAAAACGAAAATAGCCCAATAGTCGATATTTTTGCTGGACAAACGGTCTATGCCACCCACTGTCAAAACTGCCCAAGAACCTCGCAGAATTTTGAGGCCTTCTGGCATCTTTCTCTACCGATTCCCGAAAAGAAGGGAATTTCTTTGACGGACTGTTTTGACCAATTCTTCGTAAAAGAAATTATCAATGACTACATCTGCCCTGATTGCAGCAAAAAAGGATCTGTAAGAACAGTCAACGTAATGAACTGGCCCAATATCCTTATTGCACAATTGACTCGATTCTCGGATTTTGGAGGGGGCAAGAACAACAAAATGGTAAATATCCCGCCTATTCTAGATCTGGCGCAATTTGGATCAGACAAAAAGTACCTACTATATGCCATTGTCAACCACTATGGAACCCCACATACTGGCCATTTTACATCGGTCTGCAAACATCCAACCTCTGGCGAATGGTTCACCATGGACGACCACAGAGTGAAGAACACCAATTCGAACAAAGTCATCACGAAGAACGCCTACATCTTGTTCTACGAACAAATGAAATGAAGAAATGATGCGCAGCACCAATTTTAATTGACGATTCTTCAATGTCAAAGACTGCTGAACCTTTAATGGCAGATCTATCGGTAAGTAGATTTTATATTAAAAAACTTTAAAACTCTATATTGTGCTTATCCATGTGTGCCTCTATATATTAAATACGTTCAGTATATATATATTTTTAAATATTTTTATAGAGATAAAACTTACGTGTAGGTTGATAAGATAAATTTGATAGTGTTGTGATCAATCTATTTGATTTAAAACAGGAGTCAGGGGCAAGAACTTACAAGAAGTTGGCTGAGAGTAGTCCCGAGACCAGCAATGGTACAGCTGGCGTAGTGACGGCGTCGGAGAGTTCTATTCATTAATCATTGAATCGAGAGTTTTCACAGAATAATATATGCTGATTTGTTTTGTTTTTTAAGAAAATCATTTCCGTATATAGGCAAATGTGTATATTTTGCATTAGAGAAAAATCGGTTATGTAAATATAAAAATGATATCTATAGGATATGTGTGCGCACACAGAATTTGGGTTGCATTGACTAAATAAAGGCTTATATTCTGTGGTGTCTTTAAAGTTTGAGGCAACAAATAGTATAAAACAATACACACAGAAAGTCGCTAATCCAGTAATCTTAAGTCGCAAGAAATACCGGGTGTAAATAGGAAGGATATTGCGTCAGACAACGTGGTTTGATAAGTTCTAACTTCCTACTATTTGAATCCTTCATCTTTATACGAGTATATCCTCACAGATTAGTTCCATTCAAAAACCGTTATGAGGTAATGTTTCTTATATAATATGATTTAAATCTATATTACTATTAATTCACATGAAGCTAATATTGACCCTTTGAAGAATAATTTTATTATGATTTGTCTAAGAGCGTCATGATCGTCTTTATGAATTCATGATTAGAATTAAAACATATTTGAAAACGACCAACAAGTCACTTTTCTAAATTTATTGAATGCTTAGTCTAGATACAATGTATGCTCTCATAATTTAAAGTATATAGTGATTTAAATCTGTTAGAAACTATGGTATGCCTTCATTCTGTAAATTAAATGTTCATATATTTTTTGCAGATCGCATTGTGTCGCCAACCAGCGCAGATTGGAAAACAAATTGTTCCATCTGTTTATGCGAAAGGACCGCAAATGCAAGTATTCAATTTATTTCATTTTTGCATAAATATATAACTCTTCTTTCTCTGTTTGGTGAAAATATTTGAATTCCTGTGTTGTACAAGGTGCGTTCATTAATTTCCAGGACTGCTCTGTATCTTTGAAAAAATAAAACAAATTAGAAAACTAATTTAATATTTTTTTAAATATGCCCCTCCTGCCTAAATACATCTGTTCCATCTTTTTTTCCAATTGTCGAAGCAGGAGATAAAATCGCTTTTTGAGAGGTTCCTCAAAGTTGCCTTCGATTCAGCTTGTATCATATCAACGTTGTCAAATTTCCTTCCTTTTAACTTCATTTTCAATTTAGGATAGAGGAAAAAGTCATTGGGGGCTAAATCGGGAGAATAAGGTGGATGAGGGATCTGTATGGTTGAATGCTTGGCCAAAAACTGCAAAACAACATGGGCTGTGTGCGGCCCGCGCATTATCGACGTGAAATATCCAGTCATTGTTTTGCCATCTTTCAGGTCTTTTAAGGCGCACTGCCTTCCTTAAGCGCCTCATTATCCCCAAATAAACCTCTTGATTAATTGTACGTCTGAAAGGAATAAATTAATGGTGAACCAAACCATTAATATAAAAAAATGTAACAAGCAATGTCTTGACTTTGGATTTTGTAAATCTTGCCTTTTTGGGTTTCGGTTCCCCTCTTTCAATCCATTGGCTGGATTGACGTTTGGTTTCCGGGTCATACTGATACACCCATGGCTCATCCCCGGTAATGATTTATTGCATCCATTCTGGATCGGTCCGAGTCATTTCAACCATGTTTTTGCAGACATCCATTCTTACCTCCTTTTGTTCCTCTGTTAGAATCCGGGGAACAAATTTTGAAGACGTTCGGATCATGTCCAAATCTTTTGTTACTATTTGATGACACAGTCCTACAGATAGTCCAGTCTCTGAAGATAAGTCTTTAATAGAAATTCTTCTGTTAGATTTAATTAATTCCATTATTTTGAGCTTGTTTTCCTCGCAACGTAATGATCTTGGACGCCCAGTATGCTGATCATCGTTTATCTTTTCCCGACCTTTTTGGAAGCGTGAAACCATTCAAAAGTTCTTGAACGGGATAAAGCTGCATCGCCAAACGCTTCTTTAATCAATTCATACGTCTCAGTAGCATTTTTTTCAATTTAAAATAAAACTTAATGCAGATTCTCTGCTCTTCGAAATTGGTCATTTTAAAATTAGAAATGCGAACCTTACAATGAAGTTGTTTTGTTCTATTTTTAGATCGGCCCGTGTGCCACGAGACTCGTGCTTTCAGTCAAGTGTGGTCGAATGTCCAATATTTAACTCTGTATAAAAATTTTTCATTAGCTTTTTTATTTATTTTATTTTTTAAGCAGTCCTGGAAATTAATGAACGCACCTTGTATATCTATAACCTCTTATGTGTGTTTCTTAATTGAGAATTTATATATATATGATCATATATAAGGATCATTATATGAAGAACAAATTGAGAGAGAAATATTTAACTATTTTTGTTTTAAACACTATAGTAATATTGTAGAAGGGCAGCTTGCGCCCGAAAGCTCGAATTAATTTTTCAAATAAAGAAACTTATCCTTTATGAATATATTCATTATTATACTATAGTAATATTCTCAAGTTATTATAGATCAACAGTATATATTACTTCGTATAATATATTTTGTGCCTTGTGTTATATGATTAATATTTGTTGTTTTGTTGTCCAGACTTTGACTACGGCTGGTCCCTACAAGATCTTCTTTGATGTTTTTTACTTTTTATTTTATTTTTATTTATAAACATATATAACCTTTTCTTTTTTAAGTTCTCAAAATTCAAAAAGGCGTTTATTTTTATGACTAATATTGGTTAAAAATTAATATTGGCAATATAAAATATATTTGATCCTTTGCCCAATCAATTCCTGGTACTGTTTGGGCAGGGAGAACATCCCAGATTTTCTTTGTTTTTTGAACCAAGAAAATCTGATCTATTGTTTGAGGTTGTTGACCTCATTTCAGAGTTCCAGGGAACTCCCCATTTTTAGCATTACCAGCGTGATGTTCAGAGATGTACCAGATGGTACGGAATGGCATTCAATGCTGGCGATACTGAAGCCGTATTCTGATATGAAATGGAATTTGCATCTGAAGAATGGCATATCCTTATTTTAAAACCGAGCAGTGAATGATTGGCAGTAAACATTGAAGAAATGCAGATGATATTAACGTGCATCGAGAATTTTTAATCCTATTGTCCAATAACAGCTGCTACTGTTAGAATGGGAGAACTAGTAGATAAACCTTCTCTTCTGAACCAGTAAATTCTGGTGTTTGAGGTAGAGTACCTCAGTTCTGGTGATCCAGGGTTCTACTCTGGCAGGCGTGGGTGGGAGCCTGTCAGGGGAGGGGGGAGGCCCCTCTCGCTTGAGCAGTACCTGGGGATCAATGAGATGGTACCAGTTTTGTGGCGCCATGCCACTTCTCAGGAAAATAGCATTCCTTTTTGATATTTGAATATATCAATTGAAAAATGGATAATGGTTGAAACCAACGCCGATGGTTGAATGATCTAGCAAATGAACAAATGAGGAATAGTTTCTGTCCAAATATGTGCTGAAGATCTGAATTGATTAGGCAAAATTGAATATTTCGCGGATTCTCTATATAATAAAAATGCATCTTCCCTCTTCTCAAATTGACATGCAATATTTATTCAGAATTGGCTATGAAGAACAAAAAATGAATTTTAATTGAGAAAATATTTCAGACACATTTTCAGCAATATAAAAAAGTGATAAAAGCAAAATATATATAATCAAATTCATATATGGAATTTTATTGAAATGATTGAGCGCACGAAATTTTTATTTATTCATTCACGTGAATTAAGAAGCAGATATTAAATTTGCATATAGAATATTAATTGAAATATATTTCTGTTTGAAAATTTGTATATGGTAAAGGATCAAATATAAATTTTATTCAATAAGATTTTCCCAGATTCTAATAACGTAATCAAGAGCAATTTATAATAGTATCTTTTGGAAGATTTTATAAAATATAATTGAAATATGAAGGCCTCTTACAATCCCAACAATTATTCAATGAGAGAGCATTTTCACCAATCTGTTAAATTGTAACAAACATGAAAAATAAAAGGTAAAAATGAAATTTGTCTTTATTAACACTTACAAATTACACTGATTCAAAATTTTCGAATAAAGGAATAGACATAATACATTTAATATTGTAAGCCACTTTTACGCAGGACATTGAATATAACTAAGTAAAATTCTTCAATTTTTTTGAAAGATTTACTGGCCAAAGTATCTCCAATTTGAAGAACTATGAATGCCGGCCAAGCAACCTCTAACTTAAAATAAGAAAATTCTAATTTGGGACTTAACACTAAATTGAGAATTATATTTGAAATTTTTATGTCTTTTTTTTTCAATTAGAGAGATAATGTCAATATTCATCTTCAAGTTAAAACATTTTCTATTCTAAAAGGGACAAATTTTGTGTGTGTGGATATAGTGGTGTTTTAAACTTTAATACACCACATCTTATAAAGTTTAAAATTACTATATTCTGAAACTCAATACCAAAACCTTATAGTTCGAATTAAATTTATGAAACAAAATTATGGTACAGTAGAACCTCCCTGTGTAGGATATCTAATTGCAGAGCCAAAGTGTCCTTTAGAGAGAGGTTTCCTCTTACCGGAGAGTTGCTAAATTGTAAAAAAGGTAATTTTGCAAATGAAAACTGTCCTTTGTTGAGAGGTGTCCGCTGAAAGGAGGTTCTACTGGATTTTTACCAACGGTATATAAAAGTTTAATAAAAATATTTAAATGTTTTTTTTTTTTCTCATTTTTTAATTGATATTTTATATTTAAAACTCTTTACATTTCTCTCTCTCTTAAATACAAATGTTATTCAAAATTTATTTCCAAAATAAGGCAATACGAGTCCCAAGAGGGGGCGCTATAGACATGTTTTACTGTATTTATAAAATGTTTTGAGTCGGCCAACAGGAAAGAAAGAGAATATGGTTTTACGGTATACTAACGGGCTAAATAATTTTATGTTTCTTTTTTCTTAATTTTTATTCACATGGTTAGCGTATTTACTCGAATTTGGCTTAAATACCCATTTCTAGGTTTTCCGTAAAACTTCTCAGAATACATTTTTGGTTGCGGAACGACATTTGAAAATTATCCCGCATGTGTTTCTTTAGAACGAAAAATCGAAATTCCCATCCCTGGACACTTTATTTTTTCGTTTATCATTACTCTTCACAATTCATCTTTTCATACATCGTTGTTTCTCCTTAAAATAAATTTCGATTTTTCTTTCTAAAGAAACACATGCGGGATAATTTTCAAATGTCGTATTACAATCATAAGCCTCATTATATTGTATTATAAATTACATTTTTGGTTGTTGATTTTCAGCTAAAATCCCGCTGACGAGGGCCAACAGCCCGAAACGCATATGTGGTTGGCTTTTCTAGATTTATCAAGAAATGGATTGGCCAAATGTTATAGAATAACTTAAACCGACGATTACTTGATATTTTTACCACTAGATAGCGTTCGGTCATTTGAAAATGATCATGTGAACGGTTTGAAAATGTCTCATATGTTATAACTAAAAATATATATACACATTTATAAAAGTTATTTATGTGTAATTTATATGTAATATTCTACTGTTTTAAAAGCTGATGTCCATAGTTTAGTTGAATACCATTTCTAAGATTTCGGATTTTGAATTTTCGCGGGTTACGTATATTCGAATTTCGATCTTTTTGTGGCTTTATGTTGGTACTCATGTCTCTCACTTATGCCGACAAGCTCGGCCATTTTGAATGTTCACTCAATTTTTTACAGCTGCTTTGCTTGCAGGTGTTTTGGATCGTCTTCGATTTTTACCTATTTAAAAAAATGGATCAAAGAACCTGTATCAAATTTTGTGTGAAAAACGAAATTAAGTGCGCGGATGCATTCCGAATGTTGACTGTGGCATACGAAGAAGCTACCTTGGACCGAAGAAACGTTTATCGGTGGTACAAAATGTTCTCAGAAGGCCGAGAAGATGTGAATGACGAAGAGCGTGCAGGACGCCCGAGCACTTCAACAACAGACGAAAAAATTAATGAAGTGGAGAAAATTATATTGGCCAATCGTCGAATCACCGTTAGAGAGGTTGCTGAGGACCTAAACATATCGATTGGCTCGTGCCATTCGATTTTTATCAATGATTTGGGCATGAGACGGGTCGCCGCGAAATTCGTACCAAAATTGCTCAATTGCGACCAAAAACAGCATCGCATGAACATTGCTAATGAGATGTTGGACTCTGTCCGCGACGACCCAAATTTGCTCCAGAGGGTCATAACTGGTGACGAAGCGTGGGTTTATGGTTATGACGTGGAAACCAAAGCTCAATCATCTCAATGGAAGCTGCCGCACGAACCAAGACCGAAAAAAGCGCGCCAAGTTCGGTCGAATGTGAAAGTTTTGCTGACAGTTTTCTTCGATTGCAGGGGCGTGGTGCATCATGAGTTCTTGCCACAAGGTAGAACGGTCAATAAGGAATATTACCTGCAAGTTATGCGCAATATGCCCGAAGCAATCCTCCAGAAACGCCCGGATTTGTGGAAGAACAAAAATTGGCTTTTGCACCACGATAACGCCCCTGCTCACACATCGTTGCTTGTGCGCGACTTTTTGGCCAAAAACAACACACTAATGATGCCGCAGCCACCGTATTCCCCAGATATGGCCCCCTGTGACTTTTTCTTGTTCCCTAAACTGAAGAGGCCCATGAAAGGACGACGTTACGCTACGCTTGACGAGATAAAGACGGCATCGAAGGAGGAGCTGAAAAAAAATTTAAAAATGATTTTTTGAATTGCTTCGAAGATTGGAAAAACCGGTAGCACAAGTGTATAATATCTCATGGGGATAACTTTGAAGGGGACAAAATAGGTATTCATGAATGAATAAATACTTTTTGAAAAAACACAAAGGTCGAGATACTTTTTGAACACACCTCGTATATATTAATTCGAGTGAATCAATATATAGAATACATTATACACTGCGTGACATTGAAAATAGAACACCAAGAAAAAAAGGCCAGAAAGAGATGAAACTTGGCAAACAAAGAGAGAGGCAGGAATGAACAATAAGTGATTTTCATTTCAAAATGATATTCATAATACAGAACAATAATGGCGTCGGCTCAGTAGCAAGTAGGATCACCACGGATGCACGCAGCAACACATCTAGGTAGAGAGTCAATCAGTCTACGGATGGTGTCCTGAGGGATGGCTCTCCATTCCCTTTCAACCATTTTCCCCAGTTCGTCTTCTGAACGCGACTGATGCAAAGCATTTAAACAGCGTCCAATAATCTCTCAGTCGTGCTCGATTGGTGAGAGGTCAGGAGAGTACGTTGGCCATGAAGGCATATTTACATCTTGAAGAGATTGTTGGCTAATGCGAGCAGTGTGCGGTCGGGCGTTATCCTGCTGATAAAGGGTATCAGGTACCTCCTGAAGGTAAGTGAGTGTCACCGGTCGCAGAATTTACCAGTTACCTTCCGGGATCCTGCTCCAAAGAATACAATTTGAACCGTTCTGTCAAAAAAACTGATAGTTATGATTTTTTTAGATAGGATATATGTTTTTTTTTTCACATTCTTCTTTAAACAAAAAGAACCATCATTGGACATATCAACAGTGAGTTTTAAACAGCTTTGACAAGAAAAATAAAGATACACTCATCCTGGGTTCAAAAACTAAAATAATCCGCAATACCTATAAATAATGAACAAAACGGAGGATGGATTTCTTTTATATTTTACATTATCAAAGCTTTCGGGTATCACAAACTCTTTTATAGAAGTATATGACAAAATAAATCTTAACCTTTAACTATTTTCTTTATATTATTTTATTCGCATGTTTTTAAATTGTATATAATTGTATTGAACAATTTAATACATCTAAATATAGGATATATTATATATATCTGATAATTTAAAACCCCAGTCATATAAAATAAAAGGATTTAAAAGCGCGAATGTTTCTTTTTTACATAAAACGAACTTCTACTGTCCTTACTGCGATGAAAAAATATATTGGGAGGGCTTGGCTCATCAGTGGTGAACCCTCCCAGCGGTTTCGCCAATTTAATCCACCAGACCGCTTCTCAGAGCTCTAATACTGTATTGGATCATTCTGCTTTTATATGCTACACTGAAGGATGGAATCTTAGAAATGGTTTTCAAGTAAACTATGGACATAAGCTTATAGGACAGTAGAATTACATTAAAATATTTGCTTCGAGCAATGCTCTTCAGCAAATTATAAAGACAAGGCCAGTTAGGAATAAATTAACACAAAGCAATAACGCGCCATCTATACATATAAAATAAAAGGATTTAAAAGCGCGAATGTTTCTTTTTTACATAAAACGAACTTCTACTGTCCTTACTGCGATGAAAAAATAGTGTAGCATATAAAAGCAGAATGATCCAATACAGTATTAGAGCTCTGAGAAGCGGTCTGGTGGATTAAATTGGCGAAACCGCTGGGAGGGTTCACCACTGATGAGCCAAGCCCTCCCAATATATTTTTTCATCGCAGTAAGGACAGTAGAAGTTCGTTTTATGTAAAAAAGAAACATTCGCGCTTTTAAATCTTTTTATTTTATATGTATAGATGGCGCGTTATTGCTTTGTGTTAATTTATTCCTAACTGGCCTTGTCTTT
Source organism: Cordylochernes scorpioides (assembly GCA_030710605.1). Taxonomy (NCBI): domain Eukaryota; kingdom Metazoa; phylum Arthropoda; class Arachnida; order Pseudoscorpiones; family Chernetidae; genus Cordylochernes; species Cordylochernes scorpioides. The sequence continues at coordinate 19,234,745 of CP092873.1, read as the reverse complement.
ATAATTTGCTGAAGAGCATTGCTCGAAGCAAATATTTTAATGTAATTCTATTGTCCTATAAGCTTATGTCCATAGTTTACTTGAAAACCATTTCTAAGATTCCATCCTTCAGTGTAGCATATAAAAGCAGAATGATCCAATACAGTATTAGAGCTCTGAGAAGCGGTCTGGTGGATTAAATTGGCGAAACCGCTGGGAGGGTTCACCACTGATGAGCCAAGCCCTCCCAATATATTTTTTCATCGCAGTAAGGACAGTAGAAGTTCGTTTTATGTAAAATAGAAACATTCGCGCTTTTAAATCCTTTTATTTTATATGTATAGATTGCGCGTTATTGCTTTGTGTTAAAACCCCAGTCATTCTACCATGTCCCTGCATATGTCCCACCACCTCGTACCCTGTACCAACTTACTGTATGACATGATGTACTGCTAAGAGCCAAATAAAATACGGACTGTATGTCAGACAGACAGAGAAAAACAAGAAGATAATACGATTATAGATTTTAATAAACGATTGCAGTTAGGCCTAGAGTTAAGAAGAAAGATTCCCATCTCGCATCATTAGCGCTAGGTCAACGACACTTTTATTCCAGAAATTTCCAAGACAAAGGACCCTGGAGTTGAATTCGCTGAAAACAACTTTATTTAGGTCAATGCTCCATTCTCACATTTTCTGCTATAACATCAAAGATGGCTTCCCAGTCGTTTGGACCAATCAAGGCGATTCTTCATCTTCCATGGTGTAATGAATGACCAATCAGAATCTCAATAGAGGCCACGTGACACCACCCGACTGAGGAAGCCTCAGTAGCGTCTCCGAGTCTCATCCGTACAAGACGTGTCTTCTGATCCAGCGTAAATCGCGGGGCGTAAGCTCACTCTCCTCCATGCTCCCTGTCTGTCAGCATCGGTTCTCTTGACCAACCAATCCTGTGTCCTCACTCCTTCCATCACGACTGCAAAATTCACCAATACAATCCCAACTTCCAGTTGACAGCACCTTCGCTATCACAACTACCACAGAGCAAACGGAGAATCGGCAAGATTATCCACAGAGAAAAGAGAGTCGACCGGATATCACATCGATTCTCATAGAGAGTCGACAGGATTCACATCGATTCTCACATATATTTTAGTTAAAGATTAAGTTTATTTTGTCATATACACTCCTGTAGGGGTTTATGATACCCGAAGGTTTGAGATAATATAAAATAAAATAAGAAACTTGTATATATTTTATATATTTTCTCTCTATATATAACCTTAATAATATATACATATCATTTTGAAAATATAGCAATCCATATTTAAATAATTAGATATTATCTGAAAAAAGGCATTTATTGGCCAACCGAAATATTGCAAATAAATATTTTATTCAATCCAATATATACCTTTTTATTATCAAATATATAAGAAAACTATTAAAAAATTACCATTGCCAAAAATAACCATCCCCCAGCTCTAATTTTTAATCGGTATTGTACCCCTACCAGGGTCAAAGTTCAGACCTTTCCTGTTCCCTGTTTTCCTGTTGTTAAGTTCTACGGCGCCAGGTTGTCAAGGCTACCGCTGGGGACGTCATCCTTCATTTAACTTTTATCTTCCAAGCAAGTTACAATAATAGGAGATATTTTTATTTTATATACGAGTATATTATATAATCTAATAATTTTATTATTTTATAATTTAAAAAATATATATTTTATTTTCATTTATTGATAATTTTACATTTTCTATTATAGTTTAAGAATATTCCTTTTTCATTATTGTTGTAAATATGTAGTTAATTAAACTATTTTAAAAATTCACTAATATAGAATTCATTCCATAAATTCTATATAACTGTGGAAAATATCGTATTGTAATTTTCTTATAGTAATTTAAAATAAAGCTACTTGAGAGAGAGAGAGAGAGAGAGAGAGAGATAGAAAATAATTATTATTCTGCTTTTCTTTCAAGATGACACGATTGCAAAAATACCATTAAGTATTTATGTACTCAAAAGAACCAACAATTAATCTCGGATCATAACAAAAATATATCTTAATATAATTGAATCGAACTGGCTTTGGCCTCCTAGCACTAAGGAGGAATCACCGCCTAATTCTTATTTTAACGCTGGTTTTAATTATCTGCTTCTTGACTCTCTCAGCGAGTTAACTATAACTCCTTCATACTTGAATAACTGCTATTGTCTCGTCTCACTAACTCTAATGACTCAACCTCGTCTACTTTAATAACTCAATAACTCACTTTATTTTCTAAAATCAAGATTATATACATTTCTAAAATTTACATAATTTAACAATAATTAACAAAAGTAAATTCTAACAATTTTGCATATTTAAGGCTGGAACAATAATAGTGAGCAAAAACAAATTTATTATAACATATATGTGCATATAGTGTGTGTGTGTAAATATAGAATATAATATATATATTTTTGGTAATTTAAACCAAAACCTTAAATTGTATATTATATAAAAAATGTATGTTGTATAGTAGAAACACATTTGTAAATAATTATACTCATGATTGACATGTGTCATTATATTATCCTATGTGATGTACTTTGTACAAACTGAGAATAAATAAATAAAAATCTGTAATAGATTAAGAGTTGAGCTAAAGAAAGAGAATGAGATAGAAATCCAACAACGAGGCCTAAAGATAGGAAACTGTCAGGGCATTGCCAGAGTGTACAATATCGCTTCCGATCCACGTCCTTGTTGCATTCTCTGATATCAAATACTTTCTCTAAGTAAAGATATATAAGCCTCCAACAGGGCCATAAATAAATAGTCACTTTACCATCAGCGGAATCCCTCGGCGGTTGTGTCCAAGGTCCACCTCATCGACCAGGAAGAACAGTAAGAACTCTTCTATCTCCATCTTTCGTTCCTAGCTCTTTCGCTCCTTATCTTTTCACGGAACTTGCCTAGTACAACTGTGTCTCTTCGTTTTTTGTGTATGGACATTTCCAAGTCTTCCACTCTGCCTCGACCACGACTGACTGTACTCTGTGAGAACTGTTAAAGGTCTTCCAAGGTGCAGAGAGGTACTGGAAAACTCTCCACGCCCTGACTGTCCCTCTCGGTTACTACAAGTTTGCCCCTCTCGGTTACCACACCACAGCGAGAGACCCTCGGTTACTAGCAGTCATGGGGCCAAGTGATTTATGGAATCTAAGGGTAATACAAAGGACGAGGCAGGTTGAATGGCACCTAAGAGGCCAGCGGCCCAAGAAGCGACAAAGTCCAGGAGGGTGTCTGATCCGCAGTAGAAGTTTGTTATGTATTTAAAAAAAGAAACATTCGTGCTTTATAATACTTCCATTTCTTATACATAGATGGCACGTTATCACCTTATATTACATTCTAATATATTCAATTTGCTTCAAATTTTGCCCGCTCTTTATTTTATCGCAACAGTAAATAATGTTGTAGATCTATATCAATTTGTAAATACTAGAGATAATTATCATAGATTTAACTATTTTTGTAAATATATTTTATGATTATCTTTCTAACCTGAAAGGTTCAGGTTCCTGAGGTATATTATTGATTCTCTCTTTTTTTTTCTAGTATAATATGCTTATAGCTGTTTCTGTTTAAAATGTAAATCGACGCAATTATTTCTAGCTGGGAGATCGCGTTTTGTGTGTATATAAATAAATAAATTCAAATATTTTTTTACGGGAAATTTATCCGAAATAGAAATTATATTCATGGGAAATAAGGTGGTAGAGCTGGAAAATAATTTTTTTAAATCATTTTTTAAAATATTCTTCTAAATTTATAAAGTTGATTATTTTATCAATGAATGTATTCCAAGTTAGATATCATATATATATATATATCTGCTATATTTGAGTAAAAAATCTCAAAATTTGTATCAAATAAAATTGTTTTTATTTTTTTTTTTTTCGCACATGGAATATACGCGTGGTGTTTGTAGTTTATATGTTAATTTTGTAATTATTCTAATTTTTTTTGATTCATAGAAGCATTTTTCTGATAGACCATATTCAATTTTTATCATCATCATTTTAAATATTTTTTTTGTATTTTTTCTTAATAAGTTATCAAATCATTTTGTAATTGTAGTTTCTTTTTTGTGTTCCTTTTTAAGCAATAAAATATATAGAACTAAGGCGTAATATTCAATTCAAGCATATGGAACCAACATCGATTTATTTTTAAAACAAAGCAAAGTCAAAAGCTTATACAACTTTCACTTTTTCATACGTGTGGTACAAGTTTTCAAATTTGTCCGAATATCACCCTTATATTGATTAATTAGTTGTCTGAACTTCTTGAATAAATATTTTAGTTGTTTCAAAAATAAATCAAAAGAAGAAATGGCAACTACACAGAATGCTTTGTGGGTTTTAAAGCAATATATGATCTCTGCATTATAATAGATTTTGTTTTGCGTCGTTTTGAACATCCATTAGTCCTCCAGCTATATCTAATAAACCTCTCTCTCTCTCCTGAGGTATATCGGATTACTGGAGCCACCACGTACTAAAGTCACCAACTATCCGTGTTGACACGTCTACTGGTGGACATCCAATTTATCAGATGTGTCCTTGGACCAGTGGATCAACCAGACGCATTCTTCCGACATCCATTATTGGAGGAGGTATGTGGACGACATCTTCTGTATAATCAAACCGAATAAGCTCCAACCTATACTTAACACTCTACATTCCTTTCACGCAGACATCAAATTCACATACGAAACAGAAACAAACCTAGTATTGCCTTTTCTGGACATCCTCATTATCCGCACTCCACACAGATTGCACACAGCAGTTTATTAGTTAATTCTACCATCAACTATGTATATCTATGTTTTGTACATATTGTAAATGGATGACAAGGCCAAGATTTCAGAGTGAAATTGGGGGAAGATGAGTGGAGAGATGGTTATGTGTTGTCGGGGAGGGGCAGACACTAAAAATAGCATTTCCGTGTGGAGAGGACTATGTGAGGTATCAAAATTTCCTTTTTGTTCAAACACAGCAATGTGTGAACGGGTACAGCTAGGTGGAGCAGATAATCAAATATAAAGTTATCTTGACAAGTATAGATTCAGTAGGGATTGGATGTTTCTAGAATCGTTTTAACAAATGTTCGTTCGGCAAACTTTTACTCGGGTAAAAACCGGGAGAAGCCGACAGCTTCATGCAGCGTACAAAAGAAGTCGCCAACTACCTTAGAATTAATATAAAATATTTTCAATATATATATTGACTTCACCCGATTGGCATATACCCGTAGTTCAAGATTTTACCAAAAGAAATATCGAAAGGAGAAGAAATTACAAGAAACTATTTGCCTCACAATATCGTTCTTCCTCTGCTAATATACCGCTCCAGCTGATCATTCAACTTTCTAAAAGCTTTTACATTCAGATAATTTCATCCTTATATTGGTGAATTTGTAATTTGTATTTCTTGAATCAATATATTTGTTTTCATATTTTTAATGAATTTTAAAAATAAAATGAGAAATTTCCGCTCAAAATCTGGGTTTTCAAAACCATATTTATTCCGTTATAAATATTAGAATCGATGTTTTATCTTCGTTGAAAATACACACATCAATCACGAAACATTATCAAACGAACTTTTCAAATGGGGGGGGGGGACGATAAATGATTTCTAATTTTTTTATATCTTGTTTTTGGTTAGAAATTAATACATTGTTATATTTATATTTTTTCTAAATAGAAAGTACTCATTTTATGAGATAAATATATTTATTAAAGAAATGGGAAATAACCATTCTAAAGGTGATATATATTTTTGAGTTTAAAATATTTTATTAAATATCTTTAATACAAAATAATTAAATCCAGAAAGTATTCAGTTGACAAGAACGTAGAATATAAATAATCGTATCAAAAAAAGACATCGAGTTTACAGTCAACAAATCAACATGTACACTAATGTCTATTATTAAATAGTTTCTTTTAAATTTTTATCAAAATTTTGACCAAGAAAATTCAAAGTGAAAGATTCAATATTTATATATTTACTGAGAGATTTTCAATGTATAGGTGATTATTACTTGTTGTATAAATTAAGAAAATTATTTTCAAACTTTTTGGAGAAAGAGAATATTTTCATTTTTTAAGATTTCCATCTATCATTCAATAAATATCATGGAATAGGATAAATTAATATTTGCTTTCACCTTTTGATATAATTATCTGAATAATTAAAAGAATAATAATATTTCTAAAGGCACTTGTATGATTCAAGAAGTGCTTCCAAAAATATATTGCGATACATATGTAGAGATTCTTTGTCCGGCTTACTAGTTTATGTGGTGGTTAAGCAATTACACTCACATAAATAATTTCTTGCAAAATCAAGCCTTTTATTAGAATCACAATGGCTACACCGCTATGGCTAGTTTGTTCAGGCAACCAACAGAATGAGAGGCAGAATAACAATAATAATAATTCAATCAAATAAGAAAATATATATATAAATTAGACAATAAATATTTTGCATATTTGCAACAAATTAATATGATTTTTTTTAAAACCAATTAAAATTTACATAACACAGAAATACCAAAGAATAATTTACATGTCCCCTACATCACTCCCCTTCCAGTGACGGAAGTCACGTCCAATAGACTCATTGTACCTGGAAGGAGGTTTTATCCGTCTTCCGCTGCGGGTCTCCTTTGGCAACTCGAACCGCACCCCAGGCTTAGCAGGTCGCAGTCCACTGGAAGGCCCGATGGGACCCTCTCTGCTGGCAGGTTTGATGGGATCTTCTCTGCTGGCAGGTTGATCTAGTGTTCCCAAGATGTAAGCGGGCTTTAACCTATCTACCGATATCTTCACTTCCCTGTTCTTAATTCTTAGTGTAAAAAAATTATCAGATTTTTCAAGAACTGGATAAGGTCCTTCGTAATATGCTTCTAAAGGCTTTCTAATTCTATTTATTCTCAAGAAAACTTGATCAGATTTAAATAAATCTTTATGGATAAAAATATCTTTGGTTACATTGTGATTCGTTGCTATTGGTCTAACCATGTGCATATACTCTATGAGGTTCGATATAAATAAACTGGAATCAACTCGACTTACAGGTTTCTCAAAGAATTCTCCAGGTAATTTAATGGTTTTTCCATAAACCATCTGTGAAATTGAAAAACCTGTATCCTCTCGAATAGCAGCGCGTAACGCTAGAAGTATTGTCGGCAAAGAATCGGTCCATTTGACTGAATTATGAGCTTTAATAGCAGTTTTAAGTGTCCGATTAAAACGTTCAATTTTACCATTACTCTGAGGATGGTAAGGAGTAGTATGTAGCAGTTTCGTACCGCATATCGCTGCAAGATCTTTGAATACTTGGGATGTAAATTGTCTTCCTTGATCTGAAACTATAGTGTAGGGAGTTTCGAATCTTGACACCCAGTTATTATAAAAGGCTAGGGCTACACTCTCAGATGTTATGTTCTCCAAGGGTATCACTTCCATCCAGGATGTATATCTGTCAATGCAAGTGAGACAATAATATTTTCCATTTGATGGAGGTAGTGGCCCAATTAAATCAATATGTATCACACTGAATCTTTCGTCGGGCTCTCGAAATGTACCAATTTGGGATTTTGTGTGCCTTGATACCTTTGTTTTTTGACAATTAATGCAGGCCTGGGACCATTTTCGAACGTCTTTTTTGATTTCTTTCCAGATAAATTTTGATTTAAGCTGATTAATTGTAGCCTTTATACCCGAATGATTTAGATCGTGAAATTGATGAAAGATTTGGATTCGAAATTTTTCTGGAATAAACGGTCTTATATTTTCTGTTGACACATCACACCAAAGCATTTTGCCAGATTGTAATGGATATTGTTTAAATTTTAGCGATGTATTTTCCTTGAGTAGATTAAGTAATTCATCACTATTATTTTGTTCTTCTGCAATTTTATCATAATCAATACTTGTAACTGCTTCTATTCTAGACAACGTATCTGCAACAATGTTTTCTTTACCACTAATATGCCGGATGGCTGTGGAAAATTGTGAAATATATTGAAGCTGTCTCTGTTGTCTTGGCGAAGCTTTTTCATTATTTTGTTTGAAAGCATATACTAATGGCTTATGATCAGTGAATATATAGAATTCTCTTCCTTCCAACATATATTTAAATTTTTTAATTCTCAAATAAATTCCAAGTAATTCCCTATCATAGGTACTGTATACCTTTTGAGCATTATTTAACTTCTTCGAAAAGAATGCTATTGGTTTCCAACAACTATTTTCACATTGCTGCAACACTGAACCAATGGCATTATTAGATGCGTCTGTACAGAGCGATAATGGAAGTGCAGGGTTGGGGTAGCATAATAATGCAGCACTTGCTAAGTCTTGTTTACATCTTTCAAATTGCAACTTAGCTTCTTCTGACCAATCGATTTTTCTCTTATCATTCTTTTTTGAATCCCTCAGATAATCATGAAGAAGAGCCTGCGTAGAAGCTGCATTCTCAAGATATCTACGATAAAAATTTACCATACCTAGGAAGGTACGCAATTCACGTTTCGTCTTTGGCAGTCTATAATCTAGAATTGTTTGAACCTTAGATGGAAGCGGTTGAGACCCTCCATTTGTTATCCAGTGCCCTAGAAATTCCAATTGGTCAACTCCTAAGATAGATTTATGAGTTTCTGAAGCCACTAATATATCGTCCAAATAGGGAAATGTAAAATCCAAGCCACGAAGTACTTCATGAATAAAACGCTGAAACGTAGCTGGTGCATTTCTAAGGCCAAAGCTCATGACGTTGAACTCATAAAGTCCAAATGGAGTTATTATGGCTGTTTTAGGCTTGTTCTCCTCGGCAATGGGGATCTGGTAATAGGCCTTAAACAAATCAAGCCTAGAAAAAATCATCTTTCCACTTAAAATATGCTGAAAATCCTCCAATCTAGGTATTGGGTAGCGATCAGGCAAGGTTTGAGAATTTAGTTTTCTGTAGTCACCACAAGGCCTTAATGTGCCGTCTTTTTTGGTGACCAGGTGAAGTGGACTAGCCCATTGTGATTTGGATGGCCTGATTATTTCATGCTCGAGCATAAATTGAAACTCTTGTTTAGCTTCATTTAATATTTTTGGATCCAATGGTCGAGCTCTAGAGAACACTGGCGGTCCTTTTGTTATTATGAAGTGCTTCACATCGTGATTAGCTTTCATTATTCCTACGTTGGGCCTCGTAATATCTGGGTAATTAGCCAATAGTTTAGAAAAATTTGACATTGTTCTATAAGAGCTAAAATTCTCTTCAGAGATTGAGCAGATATCACCTTTTATTGTCAGGTTTTTTTATCCGTCAATCAATATTTTTTCTATTAATATCGAGGATTAATTTGAAATTATTTAGAAAATCTGCTCCAAGTATACCCCTGTTGGTTTTAGCTATTACAAATGGCCATTGGAATTGTCGCCGTAGACCAAGATCCAAAGATAATATTTGAGTACCGTACGTGGAAATTTCCGTTCTATTGGCTGCATAGAGCTTGAAATCGTTCAGGGTGGTCCCAAGTTTTCCTTTGTAAGGTATTAATGAAACATCGGCTCCACTATCCACCAAGAATCGCATGCCAGTTTTTTTGTCACTTACGAATAAACGGCTATTGCGACGTATGTTCTGTCCAGCAGCAGAGTGCGTCGCACCACTTACTGCTGGTTGGAGTTTTCCGAATTTACCCATTCACATGGCTTTTTACAGTTTCCAGGTAGGCATTTTTTTCCATACCTATAGTGGAAATAGCAGAATTTTCCCCTTGGATTATATCCGCCCTTAGATCGGGAACGGGAGCGCGCATTATAGTGATAATCACGTGATCTTCGGTCACGAGATCTACCTTGATGCTCCATTTTCATGCTTTCTATTTTCTGTTCCAGAGATTCTATTTTTTTAATAACATCTTTGTTTCATTCTCCGGCTTAGCTGCCTCATAGATCTCCGTCTTGGGGTTTAATTCGGCTATTCTATCTGCCATTACTGCCAATTAGTCGAGCTCTTCCTCGCTAATTATCAAAATTTGCTGAATTGCCTGTGGAAGTTTTTCGAGCCATAGCGTCTTTATAAATTTATTGGATAAGTCCTCTGTTGCTAATGACCTCAATTTCTGCAACAGCTGGCTAGGCTTTAGATCACCTAGTTCGATTCCTGATAACAGTTTTCGAATTCTTTTAGATTCGCTATCTTTGAATATTCTCAGAAGTCTCTCTTTTGCCTCTGAATATTTATTTATTTCTTTAGAGGTAATTATATCCCAGATGTTCTCGACATATTTTGGCTCCAATTGAGCGATCAAATAATTGAATTTCGTATTTTCTGTCTTTATATTATTTATCAAGAACTGAGCCTCTACTTGATGGAACCATATATCAGGTCTTTCAATCCAGAAAGGTGGAAGTTTAATATTTACCTTATAGGTTTCAACTATTTCCGTTTCCTCACTTTTCATTTTATCAATTCGTCGTGCTAGTTCTTTTGTTCGGCTCACCAGTTTATGTAGAGATTCTTTGTCCGGCTTACTAGTTTATGTGGTGGTTAAGCAATTACACTCACATAAATAATTTCTTGCAAAATCAAGCCTTTTATTAGAATCACAATGGCTACACCGCTATGGCTAGTTTGTTCAGGCAACCAACAGAATGTGAGGCAGAATAACAATAATAATAATTCAATCAAATAGGAAAAAATATATATAAATTAGACAATAAATATTTTGCATATTTGCAACAAACAAATATGATTTTTTTTTAAAACAATTAAAATTTACATAACACAGAAATACCAAAGAATAATTTACATGTCCCCTACACATATGATACGTTTATCATCTGACAAAATATTTCTTTGATTTTTAATAAATTGATCGTTTCAACACAGAATATTTCTATGTTGATTTCTTCATGGAATATAAATTCTTCAAAATTGATTCTTTTCGTTATTTTCAAATAAAATTTCCACATTATATAAATGATCGTTAATATATATTTTCAATATTTCAACATTTCCTTCTCAAACTATATTGGAAAATAAATGCTTTCATTACTTCTGTTGATTTTCATTGTGAAAAGAAAAATTGAACTAGATTGATAAATATCTAAAAAAAAATTATTTCCATTGTTCTCCCTCTTCTGGACTAAATATTATTTTATTCAAAGTTGAGATTTATTTAAATTGGCAATAAGATATTAGCAATTCCAATACATTGAACGTTATGTTTTAAAATATTAAAAAAAAAACATATAAGTTATGTTCTTGTTTGAATTGATATTTTTACAAAATATTAAATTTGATAAAACCTTAAAATATAAAATAAGACATTACCGCCACACACATGTACACATATGAAATAAAATCATTAATCATGAATATTTCTTTTCATATGGAGATAACAAATTTCTACTGTTTTTACTCATAATTTAATTTAAATAAATATAGTAGAAGTTTGTTTCTATTTTTGAGAAATTGGAATATTGATAAGGTCAACGGTTTTGTCAATTTAATCTGACAGATCGCTTTCAGAGTTCTAATATCTGCTTATATACATTTAGCAATGTAGGGTGAAATATATTAGGTATTAATGGAATGGTATTAATGCAAACAATGGACATAATATTTTAGGGGGAGGACAGCAAAGTTACATATAAATATGTTTATATAAAAACGACATATCTTGAATTGAAACTAAGCTCTGTTTATCTTGTATCTACGATGTTGCGTTTTTTTTTTGTACCTTGAAATTTATAAATTTCTATATATATATTTTTTGATAAATCATAAAATATATTCGTAAAATTTGTTCATGAAAATGTATTTCGAATATAGAGAAATACATAAATAAATCTTTAATTAAAATGGCATATATTGACGTTAGGTGACGCTGGGTTTTTTTGTTGACACAAATTAATGTTTTTGTTTTGAAAATAGAGCAATTCATTGATAAATCTTTATTTAAAAAGGCATATATTGGTTCAAAATATGTCTTTTTAATTAAACATTAATATCTATATATATATGTCGTATTAAGGTAGTCTTTGAATAATTATAAATTTAAAACTCTAAATTTGTATATAAGAAATAATAGACGCGACAAAAAGAAACGCAGCCATTTTCCCTTTGTTTATTTTCCAACTCCTTTGTTCTCCTCTTCTCCCTCTTACCCCTCGGGTCGTTGGTCAAAAAATTATATACAAGCATTGACTATTTACTCTTTGATTATAGATATTAAAATATATGGATTTTAAAATAAAAAATGTGTTGACTATTTACAAGTAGTGTGGGAATTATATTGCATTGAACCTGTGTGGGTGTGCGCAAGATGAAATTCGTAGCTGCACAGTCTAGATAAATTTTTTGATTTTTTCTGAATTGAAAATATCCTAACGAGGTTATGATATACTATTGATATTTTAAACTGTTATTTATTACATATTTATTCTCTAATAAGTCGATAGGATTCGAACAGTGCGGGGTTAAAAAGCTAAGACTACGGATGGTAGATCTCTCGGCCACGATTGATCACTTTGAAAATGTTCATATCTTTCTTCATCCTACGATCCCTATTCTTCCTATCGTTGGCCACAAGTTGGCTAGACCTATGATCCAACCTGGAAGTCTGGATAACGTTGTCTGTCTACTTTTTCCTATGATATACTCGTACATTGAGTTTACGACTCACTCAATGGAAGTACATAGGTCAAAGCACTACAACCAAAATTTTCTTCTCTTTTTTTTTTTTTAAAGGATGATCTCTAATTCGAACTAACATTTTGAAGTGCTCATCTTAGGATAGGTTTTACCGAACATCGATTTTCGAAACTAACCGATGGGGTTATACCATATCTTAGAGGATGATGTGTTTAAAAATCCAAAATTTTCTTTTTTCTCTTAACCCTCGATAGTTTATCTTATAAAAACGCTTATACTATTCCAATAGTTGTTCTATCGTATTGCTATACGTAAATTAACTTATTACTATTGTCCTAAATCTGTAGGCCTTTACATCTTGTCTGTCCTACACCAGACAAAACGAACGGAGGTATGCGGGGTTGTTATACCCGACTAACGATAAGCGCTAGCCTCTGCATATTGTAAGGTGGCTAAAGATCTTTATAGGCTATTTAAACCCACACACGCATTAAGTGTTTTTATGTTCACATTTTAAAGTAATATATTCTAGTCTTCAAGGTCATATATCATGTGAGTTTATAGCTTGATTAAAATTATCATATCGCCTCATATAATCCAACATTACATTTATATACAAATTTATATATTCCACTATTCTAACGGTCCATTTTATCAAGAACATTTTATAAGAGATATGTAGGTTTGTTTGTATGGGTAGAGGCAAGATATAAAACAATAAAGGAAGAAGGTATATACAAGATAATGTGTGTTGACGGGCGGGCCCCATTTGCCTCCCCTTTGGAATGTCGCTGCTTTCTCAATTGACCGGACTTTACATCCCATCTCTCTCTGGGATGGCTCTAGGTTTGTTTTATTATTCCTGGAAGGGTATATATTATGACATATGGCCCCCGTTGAAGAAGGCTGAACATGGTTTGAGTATACTTAAAGCTGGAGAAGCCAGGAATAGAGAAAATAATTTTACAGTTGAAATTAGTTAAGGTAATGGTGACATAGTTTTATGTAAATAAAATATTGTATAGTACAAGTAAATATTATTTACAAGCAGTTTTACAACACCGGAGGGTTTGATATTGTACTATAAGGGAAATGACATTGAGGAGTGTGAACAAGGAGAAGGGAAGTCACAAACACATGATGAAATTCTGGAGATCATTAAGGCTGGGGAACTCTACACTTTAAGATATTTTTCAGGCGGACATGGCAAGGGGAAACTTGTCATGGGCTTTCTATGCTATAAGTGTAGAGTACGAGAAATGAGATTGAGGTTGGCAATTGTGTGAGCTCAGGACTGAGGTAAATATAGAACTACATACAATGTTAGAACCTTGGCGAACAGAGCGAGGGGAAACTTGCCCTGGGCCAATCTACCTTATCTATGTAGTTACTTGTGTAGCGAGTCCGAGGGGAAAAGTCCCGTGTGTAGGTGAGGAAGTCGAATGGACTTATTTTTAATTTGCGGAAAGTATGCGCGCACAGTGCCAAAATTGGGACGAGGACGGCGTTGTCCGAACCTTGGTGTTTGAACCTTCGTGGGAGCTTGTGCAAGGCGATGATTTCTCGGTGGGTTGAAAGTAAGACCCATGTCTGCGCGAAATGATGACGGACCGGACAGAATCAGCGACGATGTTTAACGTACCTCCGTGGGAAATATCGGAGGTAGGCTATATCGTGCTGGTTTGGACAAGGGACAAACATATATTTGAAGACAGGGTCCGTGTGGCGAACGTGTGGCGCAAGAAGAAGAAGCGAACTGTGTCGCTCGATGCAGATTGTTCAAGTGCGAACAAAAAGGAGTTGATAAATATCTAGCAGTTAGTCAATCTGCATCCTGTGACGAACACACCATTGGCTAGATGGTGTGGGTCGGTGGATATGCTAGAGATGAACTACGAAATATATTATCATACATGAAGGGCGAAGATTAGGATTTTGAAATGACAATATTGTTTGCAATAATGTTCGATAATTGATTAATCAATAATTATATAAAAGGTCCTGAGCTGGTATAAGGCTGACAAGGTTGTAGGAATGAGTGGGACATTAATGGGAAGATAGATAAGAGTCACCAAGGGTTGGTTGTAAGCAAGGCTCACGTGATGGTTGAAATTCTTCGACGCCTGACTTACAGGGTGAATTTTGAGTCGTTTAGGGAAAGAAATTATTTTTCGTGAGTCGTGCTTACAAGTAGGAGAGGTCATATACAAATAGGTATACAAAAGTTTAGGTGCTGGAGGCATATTTTTATAGATAAATTGATTATGAAAAATCTATTGTTAATAGTAAAAATCGTAAAGCATTAATAGGTAGAATTCCAATTTTTTTCTCCTTTTTTTTTTTTCAAAGTTACGTTAAAATGGAAATTATTTAATTAAAATGACGATTGTTAAATTCTACTGGTAAGGTAACTAATTAAATGAGTTACAAATATCTAGATAGATAGTATGGAGAATAAAATCATTGTTAATAGGCGTGAAGAGAATAAATGGAGCTAATTATGTAAATATTGGGACAATTTACAAGGAATGACTTATTTAAGAATGAATGGTAGGGGTTAAAACAATTCCACTTACAGGTTATGCTGGTTTAGAGAGCAGGTAAGTTCATTGAGATTCGGGAGAGTTCTGTTTGTGACACTGTGCGTACCAGTGTTGTACATCACAGTAGCGGCAGGGATATGGCGGAGTCTTGTCCATGATGATGGAAGGTGTCCTGCTCTGGCGCGGCGATCGTTCTTGGGCAGGTCTAGTGCTGGAAGAAGTAGGCGGCAGCTTCATCTCCGTCGTAGGCGATCACTTCTTCAGGGTAACGGTTCAAAGGTTGGCGAAGAAGGGGTTGAGGGCTCGAAGAGGAGTGGTTACAGTTGAGTTGGGTTTGGCCGATCATCGTGGCTTGGCTTCTTGTTTCTTCATACTCTGGTATATGAGGGATTTGCTTCCCGGCCAGGTCTTATCCTGTCGACTCTTCTGTGATATGATCCTGTCGACTCTTTCTGTGATATGATCCTGTCGACTTTCAATGTGACAATAAAGTGGTAATAATGTGGTGAGGAGAGAAATAATCACACGACGAGTTGGAAGAGGAATCTGGAAGCCATCCGAAAGAGAGGGAGCGCTACCGCTGAACGGCCGTTTGTCGCACGCCCCCCGCAAAACTGTCCAAAAATAGTCCTCAGGTGTTAACGGGCGGGCCCCATTTGCCTCCCCTTTGGAATGTCGCTGCTTTCTCAATTGACCGGACTTTACATCCCATCTCTCTCTGGGATGGCTCTAGGTTTGTTTTATTATTCCTGGAAGGGTATATATTATGATATATATATATATATATATATATATATATATATATATATAAATGAATGTATGTGTGTGTGTGTCTGTCCTTTATGCCTGACCAAACCACTCATTGGAACGCCATAAAACTTATTTAGTTATTTAGTAGGGAAGTTATTTAGTATAGTAGTGGGAAGGTTTCTGATAAATAATTTAATGAATATATTTAATATCCTTAGAGGTTTTTGCAGATTTGTAGATTTAACTCGCAAGCAGCGCCCCCATTGCGACGATATGATAACAAGTTTTTTTATCTATACGTTTTATTATCACTAAGTTTATTATCTTAAAGATTATTTATCAAAAGTAAGATTTTCTACCTATTAATTGCGCACAAGTCAAAGTTAGTTATCGAATATTTTTCAAGGGATCGGGAAAAAATGTTCACTAAGTCAAAGTTAGTTATCGAGTATTTTCAAGGGACCGGGAAAAAATGTTGACTAGATAAAACGATGATTTTGTAAGGTAGAAAATTAGGAAAGACAAAATTCAGGATGACACGGCAATTTATTTGAGACAAGAATAATGATACAATTCCAAGGCAAGATACTATTCCTTTAACTTACCGAGGGAACCAATTAATATTGATTTTATTCAACTTATCGAGTATTTTTCAAGGGACCGGGAAAAAATGTTCACTTTATCGAGAGATTCAAATTTACGAGTTTCAAATTATCAATATATATATATATTTTTTAATAAGTTTATAGAGAATTGTTTTAACAAATGTTCGTTAGACAAACCTTTACTCGGGTAAAACCCGGGCGAAGCCGGGTACATCCGCTAGTATTAAAATGAAATAAACTGACAAAGGTTGGCGTTCAGCCAACTGAAATATTGGTAAAATAAATGATATTTTGATCCAATATATGCCTTTTCAATTATATAAATATATATATATGTTAATCCTAAACATTTACATTACTAGCCATTAAAATTGCTACCCAAAAAGGCTTTTAAAAAAAAAGAAACAATTTCAAGCAAATAAAGAAATACTTTCTAAATCTCAAAACAGATGGCGCGCTAATGCATCATAATGATTAATATGTCTTAAATGTAAACTACCATGGTAGAGTAAACTGGCGAAACCGCTGGGTGGGTTCACTACTGATGAGCCAGGCCCTTACATTAATTTTCATTTCAGTAAGGACAGAAAAAAAATTGATTAATTTGTAAAGAATCATACGTGTCTATAATAGTTTTAAATTTTCATAATAATCATTATTCTAGTATTTATGTAAATAGACGAATTATAAAACTTATATTTTATATGAAATCCACAATTAGAAACTTTGATGGAGAAACAGTTCAGAGAGCGGCTTCAATCCTTATTGTAAAATCCAATGCTTTGATTCATAGGAATCAACTGTGATATATTTTGTTTTAGACTGGCGACCTAAACCTGAAGGGCCCACATCAGTTGACGTAAGTAAAATTTCCCAATTTTACAAATACAGACTTTATTGTTTTGAATGTTTGATATACAGTTAAACCTGTTTATAGCGCCCCCTCTTGGGACTCGCCACAATAGGGTGCTATAGAAGGGGTGCTATAGACAGGACACTTTTAATGTAAATGTTTACATTTTAATGTTCAAAATAGGGCGCTATAAAGAAGAAGGCGCTATTTAGTTGCTATAGACAGGTTTAACTGTATATTTATGTTTATTATCATTATTGAATAACAAATAACGGTAAATACATTAATCATATAAATTAAATACCAGCTAGTTATGTAATGTTGCCAAGTGTCTACGAGCAGGTAATTGGAGGCTTTGTATTGTGAATCAAAATGTAAAAAATAGTGTTATATTTACCACCATCCGAATATATTTTTTAAAATGATAGGTGATACCCTTGTCTGTCTAGAGTAAGTAACACTCGAAGTACTATTTTATTTATTTAATAAACGGAGATGTGAATTTATTTACTCAAATTGAGTTTTAAAATCTAAAGAAGAATAGGTAGCCTCTGACAGCAGGATTCCACGGTTCTCCAACCACAGGATGCTTGGTGTTTGGGTTACTAATTTCGTTATGGGTTGACTACTCACTTACTCCTACTTCAGTTTTTATTGAACATTTCACTTTTCTATCTTTTTTCCATGACTTCTAGCTTATATCTTTTTACCATTCCTCTAACTTTGGCCTGTTACACATTTTTGGCTTTACTCCTGCACCCTTTTTCTTGATTTTTGTCTATATTATACTTTTCTATCCTTTTCCATGGCTTACTTCTAGCTTATATCTTCCCAGCACTCCTCTAACCTTTGTTCTTTCACATATTTTGGCTCTACTCCTCCACCGTTTTTCTTGATTTTTGTCCTTCCTCTACTTTTTCTAGCTTTTACCCTTCCATCAATATTGCCAACAACTTCCATACTTCTGCTTCAACTAAGTAACTACTCACGCAGTTTTTCTCGCATTCCTCATCACACCCACTTTTCTAACTGTTTTAATCCGTTTGTTTGTACACAACAACCCCTTGTATCAATATCAAGGGGATATATCAAGCCACCAGGTTTCGGTTTCTTTTTAAATTTATCATTCACTTCTCATAAGGGTTCCATGAGGGACTCCTAAGGGTTCATTTAAAATATTGATTACTTGATAACTAATGCTATTCTTTTCTTGGTGGTAAAGTTTGATATATGGCTATTTCGACTCCATTTACTATTCTGATGGGATCTGGGTTTACATATACAGTAGAACCTCTATTTAATGGACAACCCGCTAGAAGACATCTCTCCACAAAGGACAGTTTTCATTTAAAAATTATAATTTTCACAATTTAGCAACTCTCTGGTAAACATATACCTTTACCTAAAGGACACTTTAGCTCTGAAATTAGGTGTTCTTTAAAGGGAAGTTCTACTGTACCTATATTTCATACTTTGAAAAAGAAAATTATCCCTGGGAACTTGATATTTCCACCTTAATTTAGTTTATATGAAATATTAGGAATTGATATATAGTGAACTCTTGTAATTCCCTGCAGGATGACGACCAATGCCCGGTCCCACCTCCCACCACGCCGCTACATCGGCCCAAACAGGCCAAAAGAAAGTAAGTTTCCATCCACAACATACACAGATCTAGGTGACATTAAATGATATTTCCAGACCCAACTCCGGCTTTGACAGGAAGAGTCCTGTCACCAAGAGACTCCTGAAGGTCAAACACCTTCTTAAAGATTTGAAAAAGAAGCTGCAGTACGTCGAGTACTACGGTAATTATGTTATTCCACTTAGATATAAAATCACAACAAGTGATTCTAAATACTATCTATGGAATATCTCTAAAGATTCAATGTGAAAATATTTAAAAATTTAATAAAATTACCTGATAAACTTTTATAAAAATATTTTAAAACCTTATTCAATAAGTTTATTCATTACAAAAACACTGCCAGCTTTCGATCTCTCTCTCTCTTCAACAGGCGAATTTATAACTGAGAGTGAGCACGGGGAGGAACACGAGATATATACATTTTATATAGAGTTAAAATTTCTTTTGATTTATCTTTCCATTATCTCTAATACACGTGGTACAGACTAAGATAATCATTGTGGTTAGTAGTTAGCGATAGCTTGTACTGTAAGTGTATCATATATTCACTCATGTAAAATTAGTTCAACCTATGTACTCACAAGGGTTCTAGAACCCCGTTTACACTTAAAGGTGTATATGGACTTTGCAAAAATAGAGCACCTTTGGAATAATATTTAATGTGCCTAATGGGGCTTCAATCCTGAGTAATGGTTTTCGAAAATAGACGGCTCGTACATATCGCCAGACATTTCTTTCTTTTATACACAGTTATTTTTATCGTTTTTTCTCTCTTTCTTCTTGTTAATATCAGATGACTGATAGCGGCCTAAAACTATTGCAAAAATTTATGTATAGACATGTGAAGGCATACATGTATGACAGGGCAAATGTCCCTAGGGAGACATAGCGCTATAAATTGAAATAAATAAAGTCAAAAGCAATTTTTCAGTGAAAGGCGCTAATATAGAGAAAAAAATATTCATTTTTCCAATTTGAAAATTATCTTATAAAATAACTTTTTTCCTTGTTGCAGACGAAGCTGCCTGTACTGCTGCTCCTTCAACAAAGAAGGTAAATACATAACGCTACCCCCATATCTGATAGCCTTTCCATTTAAAATAATATTGAAACTATTCTGAATATATATATATGATCATTGAAATATTACCTTCAAGTAACCCTCCGCATATATTAAATATGCATAGAGACTAGTTGTAACTGGAAAACTGAGAACTAAAGAATGTAAATCACACACTTATTTTATTATCCCTGGTACACGTAGTACAGGCCATGATAATCATGGTTGGGAGTTAGCGACTGCTTTTACTTAACTACACTACATGTCTACACATGTTAAAAGCAGTTCGACTTTTGCAATTACAAATCTGCCATAGCCCCGGGGATCACAAACTTGATTACTTTAATATACAGTGGTACCTCGACATACGAGTTTAATTCGTTCCGCAACCTTGCTCGTATCTTGAATTACTCGTATCTCGAAGCAAATTTCCCCATACAAAACAATTGAACTACCATTAATCCGTTCCAACCTCCAAAATGTCACCCCAGTTATTTTTGTTACGTGGTTTTAAATAATAAAAACGTATTTATAAATATCAAATATTTATTGCACAAAAACAAAAAAGAGAATGTAAAGAAATAAATTAGATATCCTCACTGGTCTTTGCCTTTTTCGCTACATTTTTCTCGTTTTCACCTGTCACCCACACCATCAGCAGTTTCTCCATATTTTCATGAAGGGAGGTTCGCAGCTTGGAAATTATCGTAAGGCCCTTAGCCGGCGTTACACTCTTTATCGACTCCTTCCGTTCAAGCACAGAACATATCATGGACGTACTACGGCCATACTGCCTCGACAAGTCAACAACTCGAACACCTTGCTCATGTTTTTCAATAATTTAACGTTTTAATTCAATACTCATCATCTTATTCTTAGCACTTGACTTTTTACAAACTTTCTTCCGATCCATGGTTATAAAAATAAATGAACTAAAACTGTAAATGTAAACGCAACACAAAACGCGAACACAAAACACAACTTATCACAGCGGAAAGCACGCTCCTAACTGATCGTGATGGCGCGACTGCGTGTTACTACCTGTTGTGTTTTAACTTTAAAAGCACACAAAAATATAATAAACTTGAATTTATTTATTCAAGTCTCAAAAAACAAAGCTTTGCATATAGATCAAATAATAATGAAGAAGAAGAACGACACATTTTAGGAAAATCAAAACAAAAAAAAAAGTACTGGTCAAAAAGAAACATTCAAAATCACAGATTAATATCTTCAACACTACCGAACAGAACTCGTATCTCGAATTTCGGTCGTAACTAAAAGCAAAAAATCACTTGCTCGTCGGCTCGTATCTCGAAAAACTCGTATTTTGGGGCGTTCGTATGTCGAGGTACCACTGTACCTTTTAATTGTATACATTATAGAGAAATAGAAAGCCATAATGTATTGTGTTGTATTGGCTGCATTTAAAGTTGTGGCTAAATTTGAACACCTATTAATTTATTTTTGGTGATTTGTTCTTTAACTGATTAATTTCATAAATTTCCATTAAAGGTTTAAAGGAAATCATGTTTCAATAAGTTTCCATAGCATATATATTTTATAAAATTTTATTTCAGTTATAAATAAATCAGTTTAAGGATATATTTAAAGTATTTCAGAGATTTTTGTTAAACTTTTCAATATGTAAATATGTAAATTCCTGTTGTGAAAAAATTGGCCTGATGATGAGCTTTTCATTTTTTTTAAATTGGAATTTTATAAACGAGCGTAAACCACCAACCCAAACATTTTAAAGAGCTTATGATACATTATAAAGGACTGCGGCGTATGATTATAAAGCAACACTTAAAATTTCACCGCATAAGCTTCTTTTTTGTGAAAAATCAATATTAATTTCAAAGAGAAATATGTACTATTTCTAACTTTTTGGATGACGTATGAAAAGGTTGAATATATGAAGAGTAATGGTCTATATATGATTGGATGACGTATGAAAGGGTGAAAATATGAAGAGTAATGGCGAACGGAAAAATAAAAAGGAAGCTTATGCGGCGAAATTTTAAGTGTTGCTTTATAATCATACGCCGCAGTCCTTTATAATGTATTATAAGTTAATTTAAGTATTAGTTAGGAACGGAAAAATACGTCCAGGGTAGCCTAGTGGACATGGCACCTGCCCGGTAAGCAGAAGGTTGTGGGTTCGATTCCCGCCCCTGGACACTTTTATTTTTCCGTTCGCCATTACTCTTCATATTTTCACCCTTTCATACGTCATCCAAAAAGTTAGAAATAGTACATATTTCTCTTTGAAATTAATATTGATTTTTCACAAAAAAGAAGCTTATGCGGTGAAATTTTAAGTGTTGCTTTATTTTAAAGAGCCTGTAACTAATAAAAATACAAAAAAAAAAGTTGCTCAGACCAAAGCAATTTCTTTATACACTCAATAAAATAATAAAAAATGGAAAAGAAAAACAAGTAATTTCGAAATCTTAATTTAGCCAGATTATTCTCTTATGATAGTGAAGAAAACATTAATAGATGGTGTTTATAAGTCGAAATTACATAATAGAGATTTATAGCTTACTCCACGCTGACGAGCGCCAACAGCATTAAACGCGTTCATTTATGACTTTTCTTGAATTATCAGGAGTTGGGTTGGCTAAATATCAGGGAACAGGCTAAATCAATGTTTAGATGATTTCTGTTCCACCAGATGGCGATCTGCCTTCTGAAAAGCATATGTTTACTTGTCAGGATATGCCTTTTTTATTTTTAATATATTAGTATATATAATGCTGAACCTTGTTACAACTATTTATTGTTCATTTATTGACTTGATTGCTCATAATGCAGACACCCGAAAAAGTTATTTTACATTGAAATTTACTGTTCATGATAAAATTGTGGAAATTGTTTAAAAAATACAAAAATATTTTCTCACAAAGAGTTTGTTTTTATGAAATATTTTTTATATTAATTAACTGTGATGAAAATAGTGTTTCTGGCGCCTTGACAACACATGGCCATCCCCCACTCATCTTCCTCTAACTTTACTCTTGTCATCCATGTTACAGTACTGAAGACAACATTCAGTAGATGGTGTATATATAGGCCGAATTTACATGAATATTATTTTGTATATAATGATGAACCCAGTTAATATAACTATTTATTGTCCATTTATTAACTAGATCTATGTATTACCAGTTACAAACAAGACACGCTATATCCGATCTGGATAACTGCGCGTGAAACTATTTACAATAATTCATATTGTAGTAGAGTAGGTAACAGAATTGTCAAAAAGAAAATAAACAATTAAGAAAAAGAGCATTAAATAAACATATACATTAAACAAATAAGCAGATAGAAGAATTCGCAAGGTAGTTATTTACAATATGTTAAGCAATGATGGAAGTTGATTTAATGAAGTTATCTGTAATAATTAGTATCGTGGAGAGAGAAAGTTTATCAATTTGAGCTATTTACAATGAGTTATATTCTAAAGTAAAATATGAATTATTTACAATGATGTAAATCAAGTCGCATAGTAGTGTAGTTCCTCAAGCTGCATGAAGCTGTCTATTAATAATAAAAAGTCTGCAGAACCTATTAAATTTCATATATCTTTCCCTATTATAAGCTATTTGACCCAGATAGGTTCTTTTCATTTTGCTCTGCTGTCTTAGGTTTGATTGAATTAACTGGATTGCTCATTATGGGGGAACCTAATAAGTAATTTCACATTGAAATAAACTGTGATGAAATCAAAGCCGACCATGTACTGATGAGATCCATAGCTTTAAAACATGACATACAGGTTAGCCTTAGTTTATGTTTCTAATAACTGGTATATCGTGGGGTATTCATTATCCTCACCTACAAGTTTGTATTAAGGTCATGAACATAATACGAGAATCTACAGGACAAGAAACAACTGTCCTGGTTTATAACAAACACCTACCCACATATTCTCATGCCCAGCAATGGCCGCAGCCTTGCAGAAAATTGACATAGACCCAGAGCAGCAGCTTTACACATCCAAGATAGTGGAAATTGCTGCTGCTATGATAGAAATGCATGGTGATATCTGAGGCTCTTCATTGAACACGACTACAACAACAATAATTTCAATAATCAGAACAGTACATTTTGAAGAAATAAAGATAAACCCAGACATGACTAGATAATACAGGAACTGCAATAATTGTCACAGCAGCCAACTCACTCAGAACCACATATACAGTTGCCCGGCCTTCCTTGCAGCCCTCTATATGGCAGACATCAATCCAGAAGAGGACACTCATACAGACAAGGCACCTCAGTTGTCCGGTATTGTGATCACGGTGAATGGACCGATCTGATCTGTTCCATGGACAAAACACCACCACCAAATGGTTTTCTGATATAATAAACATGATGGAATTATATTGCATGTATTTTACAATAAATAATTGCAATTTCCTCCCCCCCTCCCATTATATGGCGATCTTCTAATGTATTTTCATTTCTTGGTTTAGAATAGTAAATGATATGAATATATATTTATCCACTTTATATATAAACTACGAATTTATTCATGTTTATTCATTTCACTTAAATATATAATCGAATTTTGTTTTAGTAACCACTTATTTAATATATTCAATAATTATGTAATATTGTGAAATAATTCAACGAATTATTTTTTTATTTGTTTTAACTTTTTATGTGGTAATTTGTTATCACTACAATATAAAAGGAGGAGTTACTCTTTTGTTAGAAATATATTGTATTATTCAGAGTCCTATCATATATATGTATTAAAGCAAATCTCAGTAGAGTGGAACACGTAGTAAAAGGGTTTACATAGGAGACAGGAGAAAGAATCTTCAAGAAGTAAGAGTGAACTGAGAGTCCATCAAAGCTCAGAGTGATGTAGTTACTGCGTCAGAGAATTCTTGACACTAAGAAGAATCCTGATATCTCAATAAACTTCTCAGATAATGGGCCTAATGCTGGGGTCGGTAAACTACGGCTTGTGAGCCACATGCGGCTCTTTGGATGTGAAATTGCAGCTCTTTATATAGTTTCATACGTAAATATTATATATACAAGTACTATTTATTTTAGGCAAAAAGAATTCTGGCTCTTTAAAAATTAATAAATTTTGTAAATTGTAATTTTTGACTCTTCCGACTCAAAAGTGTGCCGAACCCTGGCCTAATGCATTAAACTCTGAGATCGTAAGAATTGAGTTAACAATTTTTTATAATATATCTCTAGATATTTGAAATGTTACCTCAGACTACGTGGTCTGAAGATGTTAATCTTCTTTCTATATATTTATTATAAAAATTATTATTATTGTCATCATTGATTCTTAATATATAACTTGAAACAATAATGTATAAATCCTTAGTAACCTACCTTCCCAATATTATATTTTTATTTAAGTTCTTCACTATTCATAGCTTTCAAATTTTAATTTTAAATCTCTCTACAATCAAATATAATTTCAATGATATAAATCAACATTTTTCTCATTATCTCTTTTTTACAGGGCTAGATAAAAAAGTGCGGGAACTCTTCAGCAAGGCCAACTCATTGACATTCACGCGGAGATGAAACTGCAATCTCTTCAGCGGGTTACAACCTGAAATCTGAATTACCAGAAAATATCGCTAAAACTGGGCTGATATAATAGAGGAATATTATTCTGAAAATAAGATGTAAAAAGGAACAAGAATATCTCACCTTCTCCAAAGGAAGACATCTGCGCCTCTACCTGACACATCTCTCCAGACCAATATAGCCCAGAACACGGCAAAGCCACGTCAAGAAGAACACTATCGAATAAATTAAAGATTCCCGAAAAAATACTCGAATAATCAAAGGAGAAATCTTCTATTGAAACTTCCACTCAAATAAATCTTTTAAGGAAGAAATTCTAATGAACTATATTGGAGCTCTTACTTCAATTGGAGAAATGCTCTATTTGCACAGATAGGAAAATCTTTGGATAGTAGTTCACGTCATAAAGAAGCCCTTTTCAAAGAAAAAACTACTAATTGCGGGTTATCCTATATTAGCGAGGTTATTATTACCATGCAAATTCTGAAATCCTTCTACTAGGTGCTTTCCATCTCTCCCTCAGTGAACAAGTCCAGAAAATTCAAGTGGTTGGATTTCATTCTCATGAATGGAGTAAAAATCACTAATTTTTCAAATATGATCGCTGTGCTCAACAAAGGTTTCTTAGCAAAGATGTATCCCGAATTCAGTTTCAGATGCTCTAAATGTTATTGATTGATAAATTAAAGAGGGAACAGCCTCTTGATCATTAGAGCGCCATACTTTCTCCAGCCATCTAGCAAGGAAGTCTGTGCGACCACCATCGTGACTCTGGACTCTTTATACCAATAAACTTCACAGCTGGCTCTCGTGGATATATCAAACACCCCAGCGCCAGAGTTTGGTTCAGCAAATTTTCGCTATTCTGTTTGGCTTTAAACCTGAAATACTCATGTTTCGCTCCCACTGGTATTTCTGATGGCCAAATGTTCTGTCAAAACATGATTAACAATAATCTAATATTAGAAAACGTCCAGATCTCTTGCACAGCTCCAAAGCATTCTCTTCAAATAGATCGAACTGCTTGGGATCAATAATGGGGCTATCACGAAAGTCATATTCTCCCTCCTAAACTTAAAAATATATATCTATAGAAATTGGCCAATAAACGAAACTTTAAAATCATTTGCTCAACTTCAAAATAATTGAGATGAAGGTTTCAAGTATCTTTTAAAATATTTTCGTCAATATCAGATCAAATATCAAGTGCTCGCATGGATTTCCGCCTTGCCTACCTTAACGCGGGCGGCTTTGCTGCTTGTGATCGGAACCCCGATATCGACAAAAATTTCATTCAGTAGACAAAAATCAAAATTCTTGACAGCAAAACTTCTGTATGGGAGATAAAGTAGTTATTGCTTTAGAATTTGGCGATAAGAAATCCAGCTTCACCTTTGGGCCTGTTATTCGAGTACTCAGGCATCTGTTTATATTTGCTGACAAGAAGGCTATCCAGAGATTCTTAATCTGAGGTCTGGACATCGAGGGAGGGGCGAATTACTTTCAAGATGAAATCTTGTGCGACACCCATCGAGAACATGTCAGCAAGAGAAATAAGAAGAAAGAAATATGATCAAAATAATTCTAGGCTCAACAATCAGGTCTCTTGGCAAATGATTATGTGATAAGGGCAAAATTGTTTGATATAATTCGAGAATTTTTGTTTCTTATCAGTGCGGACTATCCATCTCTGCCAGCTTTCGAATGTGCTCATCGATGTGAAATCATGCAGAACACTATCTATAAGAGTCGAATAATCGAAGACAATGGGTTAGAGACACGGTTTTACTTGAAGGAACGATTGTTTCGTGCTCTTCAAAAGACACCAGTAGATTCTAATGCTGCGTGACTTCAAGCTTCACATTATATCAAAGTGATCCATTCTAGGATTTTGGCAAGGATCAGATATCTATTTCCCTTCACCGTCTACCAAAAACGAAAAGTACATGATTGGATAAGTTTCCATTTGAACTGATTAACGTCTTTGAAGATTGTTAAGAATTCTTTCTATTAACTCTTCAAGAAGTCCCAGAAATACGGCGCCATGCATCCATCAATGCGGTTTAGCGTAATATGACTGATTCATACCCGCATTATTATCCATGTCTCACAGGACTGTGATACCGACGACCAACTATATGGGTCTTAGGTAACTGCTCCTTCATCTCCGGAACATCATTCCAGAATGCAAGCGTTAATCCTTTCAAATATGAACATATTGCTTCCCTGACAAGTCGCCTAGCTTGCAGAGAAGAAAACCGATGTCCATTATTCTAACTTAAATATAGTCTGTATTTGAAGATACGCTCTAGAAAGGTTTCCTAGGGTCATTCCTGCTCTCCATTAAATTGCGACTGGTCGTCGTGGGGTGAGGCAGCAGCAACAGCAGGAATAATCGGCGCTAGGATTACTTCTATGTTATACATGCTCAACAAGTCAAGCCAAGGCAATGCTTCGAATTCAGCGTTTTTCATCGTCTACGTTGGTTAACTACTGCTTCGTCTGTTTTGGCTGCTCGGCCAAAATAACATCTTGCCATATGAAAATAATATCGCTCTACTCATTCGCGAAGATTGGCAGATGAAAAACGCCTAATTCTTCGAGGACCTCAGGCGTACCTCAGCAATAATAGATAATTTCTTTAAGAAATGGGTCTTCTAGTACAGCGGATGGAGGAAACGCACCGACTTCTCATTGGGCATTTCTTGAAATAGGAAGATATGACCATCGTTACTCCAACCCAATAATACACACCTAAGAGTAACATTTGCAATAATTAATTGAGAAAGTCATCGCTAGATGGTTTTGATTTTTCAAAGACTCTTGGGGAATTAAGCCAGAGGGGCAAAGCTTTATTATTCTACGATAGCCAGTCCTTTCAGCCTAGTGATACTATCATCTCAAGACAGTACGCAAAATTGACGCTATCTGTTGTGGGGAATCTATAGCACCTTATGGTTTCTATTAACGTCCTGGCGGGCCAATCTCCGTGTGGCAATAATTTTCACTCATGCTGGACAAGAGTGCCATGCGACTGGCCTTGCGCATCCAGGTTCATCTTAGCCGAGCGATTCCGCGTGCGCTTTTTATAACTCAGCCACAAGTACTGAACCTGTATTCGTAACCTGGTTTACATCAGATCGTGCTTCTCCATCTTTCAATGGCCATGAGAATTACGAACCTGGATACTTGAACGAGGTCTGAACAAAGAAAGACATTGGGATCAGCGCCTCTATGAAAGGCATAACTCTAAATTTTAATAATCATTAAAAGAAATAAAATGAAGTGAATAAATTCCACAAGTGTCAGATGTAACCCGTTCATGACATTCTTTAACTTGGAACATTGCGCGAGTTTTTGAGACCAAAGGCCAATGACTAAAATTTTGCTGTACTATAAGCCTGAACAGGAGATATCTGATTTTAATGTCAGATTAGCTGATCCATCTATCCACCTTCTTCGGATTGGTTTCTGTCCTCTATGAAGAAAGAAGATGCCTCCATCAGGATTGAAAATTTCCATTAAAGGCATAAATGGGTGAGGAAAGGCTTCGGATTTAGTGCCTCCTTTTACTGCTTTGGAGTTGCAACCTTCCCGCGCTGCTTCGAAAGAATACGAGTAAAAAAATGTAGTCGCTTATGCACTTGAAATCATATCCAGGAGGGGCTTTCAATTTAATCTCAAGACTCTTGAAAACATGGCCTCAGGGGTTTCTCTCAATATGAAAAAATCTGCGGCGTTGGTTTTTTATGGAGCACCGTATGATTCTGCTATGGGAAGTTCTTGCACGTCCAAGTCACTTATTGTCTTGACCTGCACAATCACTGATCGGAACACTCGGAGAAAGAGCCGAGTGTTATGGCTCACCGGAGGCAGCTTGACTCAGCCTGTCAGCCAAAGGTAGAGTCGGCCTGAAGAACATTGCGCCAGTTTAGGCTGGGCTGAATGAAAGTGTTCAATCTTCACCGCGCGGAAACGTCGATGGCTACTCTCTATTGGTCCTGAGACAGGGGATGTGCCGCAAGGTTCTGACATCTAGCACTCGGGTAGTATGATGAGATTACTAAGTCTTTAGGAGCCCATGTCCAGCGTCCTTGATTATTGTCATGTAGAAAATTAGGAATGACAAATTTCAAGATGACACAGTAATTTATTTTAGGCGCGCAATCACAATATAAATATAAATACCAGAGATGTAATGAGGTATATTTTAACAGAGTAGCGAAATATATACAGTAGAAGCTCCCTGTGAAGGACACCTAATTGCAGAGCCAAAGCGATTTTTAGTAAGAGGTGTCCTGCTACCGGAGAGTTGTTAAATTGTAAAAATGGTAATTTTGCAAGTGAAAACTGTCCTTTGTGGAGAAGTGTCCGCTAAAGGAGGGTTCTACTGTACATTGATAATTTGTATATAAAATAATAAATATGTTGATACACAATAGGAACTACCGGGATCTCTACTCTGAAAGTATGAAGGTTCTCTGCGTCAGGAAATATTAAAAGGGTTTTACGGCCACTAGATCTTCTATATACCGAACTCTGGTTCAGACGACTGCCATGACTTCTTCAATGGCTCTCCTTCCATGCTGCGTTTAACCTGTACTGCGCTCCTGATCCAGCGGCATCTATGGTCCTATTATCAGCATCTACTGAAGGAAAAGGCAAGAATCAGCCATTGGATGGTTCGCAAAGCGTATACAATCATCCTTCGGGTCTAAAGAACGCTAATTACCCGCATTATCATCCACGGAATGCTCTTGGAAATAGCTCAGTGCAGAAATGCACATCCCGTTGGAGAAACGCTGACGATATAGATGTACTCCTCTACCATCTACTGAACCGACCTGTCTGGTAACTATCTCTCAGGACACGACGCGGACATTGCCCATCGGCTGGCTGACATCCTCATCCAAACCATCCTGCCTCGAGCCATGTCACATGCGCCTATTTGAATCAAGCAATATATCTCTTATCCACAGATACTAAAGTTGCCGAGCTGCCCGATCTCTGCTCCGGGTTGTATTCGCCTCTTGCGACGTGCCCCAGAAATCGCATGCCTGGTATTCAGCTTCGACATATAATCCCGAGACAATGAAGATAACTGCGGTGGCGAAGGCATCAACAAGTACATATTTAAAGTTAAGGTGGGCAATACCTGCCACTTCATCGACCTGCCTACTCTAAGGGAAAGAACCTCGGCTTTCTATTTTGATGACGGAGTCCTTCCATCAGTGGTACACAGGTGTATATGTTAAACATGTTCACGTAAATATTTATAATATTACAACAAAAAATATCTTTTTTTTTTAAATCATAAACACAAATATATCTGAAAAATAGTACAAATGTGATATTGTACTGGGATAAGCTGCATAAATTATGAAAAAGGCATCTCCATATCTTGCAACTGAAATATCGGAATAAATATCAACTATTCTCGTTGATTTTTCGACCAACAGCGTCCATGGTTAGCTTTTCTTGATCAAACAAGAATGGGTATTTGGCCAATTCTGGAATAATTAAAATCAACGATAATAGTTGAGATTTATTCAAATAGATGGCGCAAGCCATCAGCAAATTTCAATTGCACGATAAGGAGATGCCTATTTTCATAATTTAAATATATCTGTAATATATTTATATTTTAACGTTATTTGTTGTATTGTTTTACATAATTAAGTTTTAGATTTTGTTTGTGTTTGTTTTGCATGTATTGAATTAATGATTGATATATATGTGTGTGTTCGTGTATTCTTTGATTTGGGCAGTCTGCTCGTTGGCAGCAATAAACGTTTATCGTTCGATTTATCTACGCCTGTTGCTTGCAATTCTTACCGCCACAAGTGGTGGAGAAGCTGGGTACCGATACCATCACGGATACCTCTGTCAGAAGAAGCCGTCGCCTAGAAGGCCTGGAACCACGTTTTGATTTCGACGAAAATAATAAGCCAATCAGAAAAA
The DNA here is from genome assembly GCA_030710605.1 of Cordylochernes scorpioides. Lineage (NCBI taxonomy): Eukaryota > Metazoa > Arthropoda > Arachnida > Pseudoscorpiones > Chernetidae > Cordylochernes > Cordylochernes scorpioides. The sequence continues at coordinate 19,203,040 of CP092873.1, read as the reverse complement.
TGTCAATATCGGCTGGAGTTAACACGGGTGTTAATACTTGCAAACATTTGACAAGAAACCCAACTGTGTTTAGCGGCAATGGAACGGAGGATTGTGGCAAATGGATGAAGGATTACGAACGTATTGCGAGATCGAACTGCTGGGATGCCACGATGAAATTGGCGAACGCACCATTCTTTTTGGAAGGGACCGCTGGCCAATGGTATGATAACAACGAAGAAGGAATGGATTCGTGGGATATGTTTAAGGAGATGTTTAGCCGGACATTCGACAATAGCGGTGTCCTTCTCAGACGCGCTAAGGACAACCTTCAGAGTCGAGCTCAGAAGAGTACAGAATCCTGTGAATCCTACATCCAAGACGTTCTGAGCTTGTGTAGGCAGGTGAATCCCGATATGAGTAAAGAAGAGAAAGTGGCACATCTAATGAAAGGTGTGGTAGAAGATGTCTATCAGGTCATCTTGATAAAGGAAATTGATACTGTTGAAGCCTTTGTCGATTGGTGCCGAAAGGTGGAGGCTTGCAAGCAGCGACGCATCGGGAAACCAAGGTTTGAGCGACTCCCTAACGTCGCAAGTATAGAGCAACCAAACTCCTCGTCCCTGGAAGATCTGATTCGACGAATCGTGAGAGAAGAAATTAAAAGTGCCCTACATTCCGAACCTATAGTGCCGGAGGTGAACTCCCTGAAGAAAATTATTCATGAAGAGGTTGAGAGAAATCTGACCCCAATTGCGCAGCAGGGTCCATACTACCAAGAACAACGCCGCCAATTTGAAGGACCGGCGAAACCACCCCCGTATTACCAGCAGCAAAGTCCTACAAGGCTGACAACTGCCCGAAGAAAGACTGACGAATGGAGGACGGTGGATAATATTCCCGTTTGTTTCCAATGCGGACGCCCGGGTCACGTCGTCAGGTACTGCCGAGAGCGGCGAGGGATGGTGGATCGACAGCCACCGGGGAGATACCACCCTGTCCAGAACGGCCCGCGAACGATCTATAATAGCAATGAAACCCCAGGCCGCGCAAGTTACCGAAGCCCGTCGCCCTATCCAGGTCGTGGCCGATCCCCAGCTGAACGTCGCCCCTCGATATCGCCAAGCCGACGATCTGGCCGATCACCTTATCGTGAGGAAAACTAGAGCAAGCGCCCTTCGCTGGAGGTAAGGTCGCTGAGGAGATTATAAATCCTCCGCCGCTCATAGCCGCTAAACTATCACAGAATATAGTTGACGTTACTATTGACGATAAAACTTTTCCTGCCCTTGTCGACAGCGGCGCTTCGTTTTCGGTTATTTCGGACCACTTTAGACAACAACACAAAAATACTATGTTCAGTGACGCTGGCATGACACTTAGAGTTGCCGACGGGAAATATATCGTTTCCAGGGGCCGATGTACGTTACGTTTAGAAATAAACGGATTAGTACAGCCGTTTGAATTCATTGTTTTACCAAGTTGTAGCCACGACATCATTCTCGGTTGGGACTTTCTGGAGGCGTCAAGGGCTATAATCGATTGTGGTAGCGCCGAGATTCTGTTAGAAAAAGCAGAACTACCAGAGGATTCTTCGAGCATATTCCAAACTGTGGCCGCCGATGATAGCTTTATAATCCCCGCTGGATCAACCAAGCAGATAAACGTAATCAGCGAAGCTATACTCGGTGTGAGTGATGTCGTAATGGAGCCTTCGAGGATCCTCTTTCTAGAACGTGATCTGATGGTTCCCGCCTCGATCTTCGCTGTCCAGCATGGAAAAGGGAGAATTTGGATAACCAACATCGGCACATGTGATCGAACTGTCCCCAAAGGAATGTGTATTGGAGAGATACAGGTACTGGAAGAGGGTCAGCTGGCGGTCATCGGTGATGCTTCGGACACCAATCGGCAGGGGATTCTTGGACAAGAAAACTCTCCAAACATTGCCTCGATGATAAGCCCTGATCTATCCATGCTTGAAAGGACCAGGATATGTTCGATACTTGGGAGTTTCAGCGGCTTATTTGAATTTAATAAGTTTCCGTCTAATCTGACGAGCACAGCCAAGCACAAGATAAATACAGAGGACCATCCCCCGATTAAACGCCGTCCATATCGAGTGTCGCAGGTCGAACGTCAAACCATTCAGAATGAGGTCGACAAAATGTTGAAAGGAGGTATAGTTCAGCTTTCCGAAAGTCCTTGGTCCTCTCCTGTGGTATTAGTGAAAAAGAAAAATGGTAGTTGGCGTTTCTGTGTCGATTACAGACACCTGAATAAAATCACAAAAAAGGATGTATATCCACTACCAAGGATTGACGATACACTCGATTGCTTAAGAGGGGCGAGTTATTATTCTTCCATGGACCTCCGTTCTGGTTACTGGCAGATTGAGGTGGATGAGGCAGATCGCGAAAAGACCGCCTTCATTACACCCGACGGATTGTACGAGTTCAAAGTTATGCCGTTCGGGTTGTGTAACGCCCCAGCGACATTTGAAAGAATGATGGATACCTTGCTGAGGGGGTTGAAGTGGTCAATGTGCCTTTGCTATCTGGACGATATTATTGTGTTTTCACCCACCTTTGACGAACATGTTCGACGCCTTGAATTAGTTCTCAGGTGTCTCTCAAAGGCTGGACTTGTGTTAAATCCAGACAAGTGCTTGTTCGGAACAAAACGACTAAGCATTTTTGGGCATCTGGTGGATGGAGAGGGCGTGCACCCCGACCCGGGTAAAGTTGATGCTATGTCCAAATTCCCTACTCCCAAATCCCTTACTGATGTAAGAAGTTTCATTGGAATGTGCTCATATTATCGTCGTTTCATTAAGAATTTTGCTCAAAAAGCTGAACCACTACACAGGTTGTTGAGAAAAGACACCAGATTCGAATGGGGACCAGATCAACGGCAGGCCTATGAATCCTTGAAGTTGGCACTCGCGTCGGAACCCGTCTTGGCCCACTTTGACGAAAAGTATGCGACCGAACTGCACACCGACGCCAGTGGGTTTGGAATTGGTGCGGTTTTGGTCCAGGTCCAGGGAGGAAGTGAAAAACCGATTGGATATGCATCAAGAACGCTGTCAACAGCTGAAAAAAATTATTCAACAACGGAGCGGGAGTGTCTTGCCGCGATTTGGGCGATCGGCAAGTTCCGTCCATACCTATTTGGTCGCTCGTTTACAATTTTGACGGATCATCACTCGCTCTGTTGGCTTTCGGGACTGAAGGACCCGTCGGGAAGACTGGCCAGGTGGGCCTTAAGACTTCAGGAGTACAATGTGAACGTGGTATATAAAAACGGCAGAAAACATCAAGATGCCGATTGTCTCTCACGCAATCCAATCGAAGCGAATAACCCAGGGGAATCCGAAGATGACATACCAACATTAGCTGCTTTAACTGATATCGTCGCGGAACAGCGGAAAGATCCGGTAATTGTGAGAATATCGGAGGAATGTTCGAGGAACGATCAAAACCGCTTCAAAATAATCAATGGAGCTCTTTACAAGCGGAATTTCGACCCAGTGGGGCAACCGTGGCTATTGGTGATCCCCAGGCATTTGCGCCCTGACGTCCTCAGAAGTCTCCACGATAATCCAACTGCCGGTCATTTAGGGTTGGCTAAAACCCACGATAGAATTAGGAGGAAGTATTTTTGGCCAGGTCTTCTGAGGAGCATAAGAAAATATGTCGGTCACTGTAGGGAGTGCCAGCGTCGTAAACATGCTCCCTTGCGACCGCCCGGATTGCTGCAACCGATACCACCCACCTCTGTTCCGTTCCAAAGAGTCGGAATTGATCTCCTCGGAAGATTCCCAATATCCCATTTAGGAAATAAATGGATAATAGTTTGCACAGACTATCTGACGCGATACGCTATCACCCGAGCCTTACCATCGGCAGACGCTCAGCAAGTGGCCAAGTTCGTCCTGGAGGACGTAGTGCTTAAACATGGAGCACCACGAGAAATAATTACTGACCGGGGTAGGGTTTTTCAGTCTAAACTAATATCCGAGCTGACGGGACTTTGCTCTTCGGCCCAGAGATTTACCACGGCGTACCATCCTCAGACGAATGGTCTCACTGAGAGACTTAATAAAACCCTGGCCGACATGATGTCAATGTATATGGACGTCGAACAAAAGGAATGGGACGTTATTCTTCCGTTCATCAAGTTTGCTTACAATACGGCGAAGCAGGACACCACCGGATTCACCCCATTCAGCCTCATCCATGGACGAGAAGCTGAAACTACGTTGGAAACATTGTTTCCTCTTTTAAAAGATGAAGATCAAGAGGACTATAATCGAGAGATAGTGACTCGAGCAGAGGAGACGCGACAATTGGCTCGGCTACATACACTGAGAGCGCAAGAGGGCAATAAACGACTCTACGACGCCAAACATCGAGAAGTGAGCTATCAGCCAGGCGATAAAGTATGGATATTTATACCCGTTCGGAAAATAGGGATATCCGAAAAATTAATAAAACGATATTTCGGCCCTTATAGGGTGACGAGACGCATTTCGGATGTGACGTACGAAGTTGAAAGTCTATACACTACTAACCGCCGTCGTAAGCCAAAGGAAATTGTGCACGTAGTGAGAATGAAGAACTACCGTGACCCGGACGAACAACTGGACCTACCCGAGGATGAGCCTGCAGTCTGACAGCGAGGACGCTGTCCTTTTGGAGAGGAGGGCATTGTAGCGTTATTTGTTGTATTGTTTTACATAATTAAGTTTTAGATTTTGTTTGTGTTTGTTTTGCATGTATTGAATTAATGATTGATATATATGTGTGTTCGTGTATTCTTTGATTTGGGCAGTCTGCTCGTTGGCAGCAATAAACGTTTATCGTTCGATTTATCTACGCCTGTTGCTTGCAATTCTTACCGCCACAATATATATTACTAGCGGATGTACCCGGCTTCGCCCAGGTTTTACCCGAGTAAAGGTTTGTCTAATGAACATTTGTTAAAACAATTCTCTATAAACTTACAAAAAAATAATAGATATATTTTGATAATTTGAAACTCGTAAATTTGAATCTCTCGATAAAGTGAATATTTTTCTCGGTCCTTTGAAAAATACTCGATAAGTTGAATAAAATCAATATTAATTGGTTCCCTATGTAATTGGAAGTTAAAGGAATAGTATCTTGCCTTGGAATTGTATCATTATTCTTTTCTCAAATAAATTGCCGTGTCATCCTGAATTTTGTCTTTCCTAATTTTCTACATTACAAAATCATCATTTTATCTATTCTCCCAATATATATGTTGTAGATGAATGATAAAACTAACTTTGACTTATGCGCAATTAATAGGTAGAAAATTTTACTTTTGATAAATAATCTTTAAGATAATAAACTTAATGATAATAAAATTTATAGATAAAAAAACTTGTTATCATCGTCGAAATGGGGGCGCTGCTTTCGAGTTAAATCTACAAATCTGCCAATAACTCTAAGGATATTCAAGATATTCAAGAAATTATTTTTCAAAACCTTCCCGGGGATATACCTAATAATATCCCAAAATTTCACGGCGATTGGAAGTATGGTTTTTGAATCTATAGAGTGCAAACATACAGAGACATTCAATTATATATATACTAGACGAATGGCCCGGGCAATGCTCGGGTTTTACCCGAGTGCGTATATATTTTAAAAACGTTTTAATTCAAATACTATTCGTTACAATTATAAATTGGCGCCAAGGATGTCACTCTTGTGAAACGTCCCGTTCCAAACTGTGTGTTTTTAAAATGTTTTAATTAAAATACTATTTGTTACAATTATAAATTGGCGCCGTGGATGTCTCTCTTGTGAAACGTCCCGCCCCAAACTGTGTGTGTCTTGAAAATATAAAAATAAAAATGTGAATTTTCATAAAGATTTCATCATGTCGATTTTTTTTTGCATTTCACCTACTAAATCGATAGAGATAATTACATTTGCAACATGAACTTAGGTATATTGACTAAATAGAAAACTGCATAGTAAAAAAGATCATTTTTTAAAGGCACCATATTGTTTTTTTTTCAATAAAATCGAAACAAAAATTAACGATAAATAACGATAATTGCCTTAAAAAGAAATTGCCTTAAAAAAAAGAAACATTCGCGGTGATTTTGTCTTGCATTCGTTTATACAATTATTATATACGAATGACCCGGGCAACGCCCGGGTTTTACCCGATTAAATGCTTTTATTCAAATACTATTCGTTACAATTATAAATTGGCGCCGTGGATGTCATTCTTGTATAATATATAAATGAGTTTTAAAAATTGTAAAAAAAAAAAAAAAATGCATCGGCCGGGAATCGAACCCGGGCCGCCCGCGTGGCAGGCGAGCATTCTACCACTGAACCACCGATGGTTATGAAAAATCCCATCCGTGAGCTTCAGACAGACAAACAGACAGAATAAGGCAAATATATAAGTAGATACTAGCGGATGTGTACCCGTCTTCGCCCGGGTTTTATCCGAGTGAAAGTTTGCCTAACGAATATTATATATTATGAAGTATAATAAACAATGCTAAAGATTAGTTTTAATTATTAATCAAGATTGTGTGTGAATATGTGAGAAAGATGTAATATCGTTGTTGTTTTCTTGGCCGACTGTTTTACATATGGTGTTATCTTGAAATTGCTTGTTTTGAATATTTTTTTAGATTGAGTTGAATGAATTGCTGATTTTTTTTGTATTTATATATAAATAAAATTAACTCTGTTGAATTTTTTTTGTATTTTATCGATAAAAGCAAAGTTATGTATTTTAAAGTTAGGAAAAATATTTTGATGTTAAGCAAAACCTGCTCCATCTCGTTTTACATAAATGTTGAAAATTTGGTCGAAATTGATGCATTGTAACGAAAGTTTTTAGCGAACACCACTTATGAAATTTCCATTTATATAGAAGATAGACGAATGGCCCGGGCAACGCCCGGGTTTTACCCGAGTGCGTATATATTTTAAAAACGTTTTAATTCAAATACTATTCGTTACAATTATAAATTGGCGCCATGGATGTCACTCTTGTGAAACGTCCCGTTCCAAACTGTGTGTTTTTAAAATGTTTTAATTAAAATACTATTCGTTACAATTATAAATTGGCGCCGTGGATGTCTCTCTTGTGAAACGTCCCGCCCCAAACTGTGTGTGTCTTGAAAATATAAAAATAAAAATGTGAATTTTCATAAAGATTTCATCATGTCGATTTTTTTTTTTTTTGCATTTCACCTACTAAATCGATAGAGATAATTACTTTGCAACATGAACTTAGGTATATTGACTAAATAGAAAACTGCATAGTAATAAAGATCATTTTTTAAAGGCACCATATCGTTTTTTTTCAATAAAATCGAAAGAAAAATTAACGATAAATAACGATAATTGCCTTAAAAAGAAATTGCCTTAAAAAAAGAAACATTCGCGGTGATTTTGTCTTGCATTCGTTTATATAATTATTATATACGAATGACCCGGGCAACGCCCGGGTTTTACCCGATTAAATGCTTTTATTCAAATACTATTCGTTACAATTATAAATTGGCGCCGTGGATGTCATTCTTGTATAATATATAAATGAGTTTTGAAAATTGTAAAAAAAAAAAAAAATGCATCGGCCGGGAATCGAACCCGGGCCGCCCGCGTGGCAGGCGAGCATTCTACCACTGAACCACCGATGGTTATGAAAAATCCCATCCGTGAGCTTCAGCCAAACAAACACACAAACAGACAGAATAAGGCAAATATATAAGTAGATTTACTCTTCATTGTTGGCTTTTTATCTTACATTTATTCTTCATTGTTGGCTTTTTATATTACATTTACTCTTCATTGTTGGCTTTTTATCTTACATTCTTTCTTCATTGTTGGCTCTTTATATCATATTTAGTCTTCATTGTTGGCTTTTTATCTTACATTTATTCTTAATTGTTGGATTTTTATATTATATTGTTGTTTTCTTGGCCGACTGTTTTACATATGGTGTTATCTTAAAATTGCTTGTTTTGAATATTTTTTTAGATTGAGATTATTAACTAGTATGTAAAAAAATTAACTCTGTTGAATTTTTTTTTTGTATTTATATATAAATAAAATTAACTCTGTTGATTTTTTTGTATTTAATCGATAACACCGAAGTTACGCATGTTAATGTTAGGAAATATATTTTGATGTTAAGCAAAACCTGCTCCATCTCGTTTTACATAAATGTTGAAAATTTGGTTGAAATTGATGCATTGTAACGAAAGTTTTTAGTGATGTCCACTTATGAAATTTACATTTTTTTAATATAGATATATATATATATAATACAGAGATAATAAATCAGAGTGCTGAAAATATAACAGATTAATTAATATTTATCCTTTTTTTTCAAAAAAAAGATTTTTCAAACTAATAATTAGATAGAAACCTTTCTGGTAGTATATTAAACAATTTCTCAAAGTTAAATTGCGATGAAATGAGTAGTTTGGTCCGGCATAAAGAAGAGGCATATAATCATTTTTTTTCTATATGCATGATAATATTTAGAGCAGATTGTCGAATTATAACAGATAAATTAGAATATTTATCTTGATTATTTTTAGGCGAAAAGTTATTTCAAAATTTTATTTGCTAGAAACCTTCCCAGTACTATACTAAATAACTTCCCAAAGTTTCATGGCGTTCCAATGAGTGGCTTGGTCAGGCATAAAGGACAGACACACACACATACATTCATATATATATATATATAGATATTATATAGTATTAAATATATATATAATATTTATATTTCTTTTTAAGTTCTATGCAAACATTCTCTCTCTCTCTCTTTTAAAATTATTTTCAGATAGAAATCACGCCTGGAGAATGATTATCAAAAAATAAATAAAACGTCGTATTTTCTTTCTAAATAGATACCAAATACTAGGTGACATTTATTGACCGTTTTCCCAAGTTAGGGAATTCAGGTCGGTGACAAATCCACAATCTATTTTGTGGAGACAGACAATTGATGACGCCTAATACAATTTTATTGGCGTTTATTTTGACCGAAATGAGACCTTTATTTTTTGTTTATGAAATTCTATATGTACATAAAAAAGACCTGTTCAAATCTAAATCTCTCTCTTTTTTGTGTGTATAGTTCAAGGATATTAAATATTGAGCTTTAGAATAAAAAGTTTATTTAGTATATTTTAAAAGCTTTCTCTCTCTCTGTTTTTTTATATATATTTTTTTTCGTTTTATCAACATTTTCATTATTGTTAATTTCTCATAATTAGTTCGGATTGTGCACCTTCCTGTATTAACAATAAAATACGTTAATTTGTTTCTCTCTGTTTTTGCACTTTGAATCTCATTAAGGTTTACGTAGTCTGATTAAGACTATCATTTGGGTAGAGGCAAGACAAATCCACATTGAAGTAACTAAATGTCTCAATTGTATTATAAATTTGGTCCTTCTGAATATATTTATCTGAAATTGAAACCTTCCCCAGAAAACTAAAGCAGAGCCAAAAATTATCCATAATGACCATGACATAATGGGAATGAATGAACGACAGCTATTAAGAATTCTAATGATCTCTCGTGTGTCTATGTAATGACAGTTTCAAGAGAAGCTGTTTACTGTAGATTCAATGGTGATGGTCTTTATTACATTTTAATGTATCTTTCCTTCTTATCACAAGAGAAGATTCTATAATTGGTGCCGTATACATCAGTCCTGGACCAAAGGATTCATAACGAGTCTTTAGTTAGAGAGAACCTAGGACTCGCCTCACATTACAACTATCATAGAAAGGAGATATTTACTTCCTCTAAATGTCAAAGTTTGACCATCTTCCCGGGCCAAAGAATAGCAATCTGCTCGATGAACTAGTCTGAAGATCTCAATAAACCATTCAATCGATAGTAGCGACAGGAAAAGAAAGAGACTTTTATGTTTTGGAAAGGTTCTCATAGTCTGCAATGGCTTAATTTCAAACAGACGTATACCTCTTCCCATGTTCGAAAGAGTAACATTGACTGAGCAAAGATAAAGTAATAATATTTTAAAATCCACATGTAAGACATTCAATTGTAAGGTAACACGTTATCCATATTTTTTATTTCCCTCTAAATACGAATGTTTCTTTTAAAAATTTTAACAAAATTTCTACTGTCTTTACTGAGTGTAAATATAGTTGAGAGGCCCTGCTCACCAGTGATGAACACTCACAGTTGTTTTGCCTATTTAATCCACCAGATCGCTTATTGAGCTCTAATACGATTATTCTTATATAGACGAGAGACAATGAATGATGGAATCTAAATTATGGTGCATTATAGAAACTACTGGGATGAGCCTTTGGAACAATCCCATATAAATATTGACATCGAGCAATACTTTCCGCGCGAGCAATAAAAACAAGAAATAAAATAATTATAAGGTAACAACGCCCTCTATATATAAGAGATAACACTATCAAACACTATTGTTTGTTATGATATAGTAGCGCGTCATCTGTTCTGAGAATTCGAAACTATTATAGAAACGTATGATACTTTCACAAATTAAACAATTTTATCTACTGCCCTTACTGCAATTAAAAATTAATGGGAGGGCCTGGCTCATCAGTGGTGAACCCTCCCAACGGTTTAAACTGGCGAAACCGCTGGTAGGGTTCACCACTGATGAGCAGGGCCCTCCCATTAATTTTCCATTGCATTTACGTCATTTATAAAATTCTATAGATATAAAAAAATATTTATATAAACTATTATACAAATGCTGATTAAAAAAATCAAAATATATATATCTATTAAGAGGACAAACAAATAAATAAATATAGGCCACTAGGAAATAACTAAGGAACCAAGGAATACATATTAGGCTGTAGATATCATTATTAGGAGATGTCTATCTGGTCCCCACCACTGCTATTCAGAGGCGATTTCTGTATTTGGATGATTTGGGGTGAGCTCAGGAAATAGTATGCCATAAACTTCCGGAATGTCTACTCTTCTGTTAATAATATTGTGCTTTCTTGATATTATGGATTCTATGATGAGTGTCTGTTGTTTTTTGGGGATGTTGGATTAATGGGTTCTTGGTTCGGATAGTGCGAAGGAAAGACCTGTTTCTCTTACATGATGATATACTAGAGATCTATTGTCCTGGTTTTCGATATTTCGTTGGTGTTCTAATATTTTTATATTTATATTTCAACTGGTTTCACCTACATATTTGGTTTTGCATTCCTTTCATTCTATTGAATATATGGCATTCTTAATATTGGAAGGATAATTAAGACTATTGCTTTTTGTTATAAGGTTTCTTAGTAGCGAACTTAAACTAAGTGAGTTGCAGAAGAAGGTTTTAATGCCGAATTTTTTCAGATGACGAGCTATTGAAATGGATACTGGTGAGTAGGGAATGCTGCAAATAGATTTGTAAACTGGGGAATTTGTATTTCAGAGAGGCTATGGAAATTTCTTAAATGATAAAGGATATTGGCAGGTTTTTAGATTTCCTAAGATATTCTGGGTCTCTTCTGTTTAAAGGTTTGAAGCGAGCAGTGGCTATGGACACGTTTAGTAAGGGTCTTTATTGTATTGATTTTATGGCTGAGAGGGCAGTAGGAGAAAAAACGGATATATTCAGTGTTGAAGGAAGGCTTATAGTGAACAGTTGTTTGGAATTTATTCTGTATACACATGGTTATTATATATAAAATATATATCTTGACAAGAATAAATTCAGCAGGGAGTAGATTTTTCCCCTGAAAATATTCATTTAACAAATGTTCAGAAATCAAACTCTCACTCCGCTGGTTAGTTTCACTTATAAAAATATGAAACCAGATTATCAGATGTTGAATGAAGTTCAAAATGAGTATATCGTTCACAGGAAGAAGTAAGCCCACCTTCCGATTGCTGCTCCCAAATGCCCAGCGAAAACGAGTAAGACACACCTCAAGGTATCATTTCAGGATGACCCTAACTTGTTTATTCCAGATCCGGGCCGATAGAAGCCACCCCACAATCAGCCAACGTGGAGCTCCCAAGTCTGGAAGGTAAGATCATATATTTTATTTGAGAGCTATTTTATAAAGAGGCCGGTACAAGACTTATTTGTTCCTGGATGAGATTTCTTTCGAAGCCCTTATCCCACCCTCGAAATCACGACCAAAAAATATCAAGATTTGAAGCATTAGGATTAATAAAGCTGACGTTTTGGAAATTATTTATATTATATTAGAATGTTTTCAATATAAATGCATTATATATATTTATTATATTTATAATATATATTCATTCAGGCCCCCTTCTATCGGCTGTTCTTCAGCTGTGTTAAAGCATCTTGTCATTCTACTTTTTGATTGGGGCGGATTTTATGCAATGTCGTTAGCCTAGGGATCTTAGCTAGGTTGGCGTCAAGCTCCCGGAAATTTTTAGTTTTTGGGACGTTTATAATATTAAAAAATAAATTTTATCAAAAAGACTTATATCGGTCGACATCTCAAGATAAAGCATTCAGCCAATGTGGCATATTGGCTGTCCAGCTTAATATTTTCCTTTTCCATCTTCAAAGTTTTCACAGTTTAGAATGATTGAAAACAGAGTTAAATGCTAGAAAATAATCTAATATGGTAAGATAATATAAACAGCTGTCAACTCACTTAAATCTATTCAAATTGCGTATTGCGCTAATTTATCCATCTTTCCCTTCTTGTAAATTAATATTGCAGTTACTATAGTTAATTTGAGGGATATAGCATTTGTGTTGGAGGCATTTTTAAATTATTCAATTGTAACTCTTATTGGCGATTTAATGTAAAATATTTTCTCCAATAGAAGGGCTTTCTTGCCGAAACCTTGAAAGTTTTGTGAATAATGAAAATATTTTTAAAATGAAACTTTTCCCTGGAGGTGTCTAATGTTCTTATTATAAAGGTTTACTATATTTCCCTGGTAAAGGCCATTGTCATAACTTTTCGACGCATCATATAGAATACCGTTATTATAATAGGATGTCTGAATTCACAATATCTGGAAAGGAAATATTTTTAAAATTGACTCAGATAGAAAAATTAATAGTCTTTTGATTTTGTTTTCATTGCCATTTTACTTTGATACCTACATGCTATGAATACTCTCTAGAAAATATAATTTATGATATCATATGTTATATCTGGAGGTATTTGAAGGTATTAAAAATAGGCTAATGTATCCAAAGTGTGTCATTTATTACAGACAAAAAAAATATTGGATATAATTATGGTGATGAGCCTGAATCACTGGTCGTTCAATCAAAGAGAGTTCGGATAGGAGACCTTAAAGAGGTGAATAATCATATTGATACTTTAACTTTATTAACATCCTATAACGCGATATCTCAAACTCAGGGATAATTGCGTCAATACATTTTTAACATGATAACAAATTGGCTATATACCAGGTCTATTAGTATGAAACGCGAAAATTTTCAGTGAATTCACAAGTTCACCAATTCCATACAACAAAATATTTTTTATTCAAAGTAACTGCCCTGATTAGCTATACACTCGGACCACTTTTCAGGCAATTTTCGAATTCCTTGTCTGAAAATTTATATTCCTTTTGAGTCGAACCAGTCAACAAGTCATTTTCGGAGTATGTCTGAGTTCGAAAATTCCTGGTTTTTTAGGGCGTGTCCTAAAGATGTGAAAAGGTGGTAGTTCGAAGGCGCTAAGTCTGGTGAGTACGGCGGGTGGGGTAAGAGTTCCCAGCCCAAGTCTTTTATGGTGTTTTTGACCACGGTAGCATTGTGGGCTGGAGCGTTGTCATGCTGCAATATCAGGTTGTTGTGCTTTTCACGCCATTCCGGTCTTTTTTCATTCAACGCCTCTCTCAAACTGTGCATTTGTTGTTCGTAGCGACTAGTATTGACCATTTTGCCAGGTTTCAGGAGCTCGAAATATACTACGCCGGTCTGGTCCCACCATATGCAAAGCATTGCCTTTTTTGGGCCTAGGCGTCTGTTTTGGAAATTGGCCGGGCCGGCCCCACGACTTTTGGCGCGTAGGATTGCTGAAGTGGATCCATTTCTCATCAGAAGTTACGATTCAGTGCAAAAATGACTTCTTTTCATGCCTGGCGAGCAGCCCTTCGCAGGTTACCAGACGCCGTTATTGCTACCTTTCGCTCAACTCGTGGGGGACCCATCTGGAAAGCTTTTGGGTCATTCCGAGGCTGTTTAAACGTAGAGAAACAGCACCTTGAGACACCTGGAGCTGTTTTGCGAGTTTCTCCTGCATTTGGGTACTGTCCTCATCCAACAAAGCTTGCAGTTCAGCGTCCTCGAACTTTTGGGGCGGTTTTCCATGTGGTTCATTATCAAGTTCAAAATCGCCACTTTGGAATTTTTTAAACCACCTGTAACACTGCGATTTGCTCAGAGCGTTGTCTCTGTAAACCTCCTCGAGCATTCAGTGGGCTTCAGTGGCACTTTTCTTCCAGTTGAAGGCGAACAACAAAACTTCCCGCAAATGGGCACTTTTTGGCTCGGAAATCGCCATTTTCCATGGGCTCCAGAAATTTTTCACGATTTGAATTTTTCTAAAACTGCACGCATGCTGATGCCACATGAGTCAAAGAACAAAACGCCTACAACAGCGCCACCGTCGGCTCAAATAAAGTTGCACAGCGGCCTCTGGCGCCCATTTTCGCGTTTCATACTAATAGACCTGGTACAAGGAGAAAGGAGAAAAAAGACAAACATACAAAAGCAATTCTCTCAAAATTTCCTTTCCTTCCATATTGATAACAAAAACACAAATAAAAATTCCCTAATATGTTATTTCCATGGCTAAGTCAATATAAAAAGATGGTTTGCAAGGTTTGGATGAGTATAGGATAGGGGCGATGCACGGAATCTCGCCCAAGACACTGCAACCCTCAGAACGGCCGTGTATCCTCTGATTGAGAAGTTGAAAAAACAAACCTAAATAAGGATTTTCATTCAAATTCAGTTCTATTTATATCTACAGAAATGTCGTGTTTTTAAATCCAACTTTTCGTCAGCGCGTGATTCATATCTAGCGTGGCTTAAACTGCTCCCACTTTTAAACATTACAACCTCCAAAAATGTTTGACTTCAAACCATAAATTTGAGAGCTTCAGATAATTTTCTTATTATTATTTTAGGAAACTCTAAAAAAATTCAATGAAATTCAATAATAATCAAAAATTGATCAAAGAGCGAAGATAAATTGTGTGATTAATGAATTACAGCTCTGCCGCTCGTAAATACTTGATAACATTGAGTCCAAGTTGCAAGAACCTCTCAGATGAATAAAATAAAATTTCTCAAAAAATAGTTCAATTAATTGATAATTTTATATTTCGAAAGAGAATTACTGAAAATCTAAATCTGAAATAGACTGAAATCAATATACATATTACATATAATATGATAATATCTTTAAATATTGAGTATATGTTACAGGGGCACCAAGTTTGAAACCCCGAGCTGTAGGGTTGTACAACCTCGGAAATACCTGCTACAGCAACGCAATAGTTCAATCCTTGGCCCATACCACAGCTGTATTGGAGAATTTCTTCTGGAAATTCAAAACTGAAAACATCAATCCTGACAGTATCAGTGGCGGCCAAATCATTAAAAGATTTGGAAATCTTCTGGACGCTCTCTGGAAAGAAGAAAACTCTTTCAGGCCCATTGAGTTCCACAAACAAGTTGGAATGTTCGAAGAAAGGTTCGGAGACTACTCAGAACAAGATTCGATGGAATTTTTACAATTCCTCCTTGAGCGTCTCCACAATGATCTCCACCAGCCTCGTGAAGCTGAATCCTGGGACGACAGCATCGATGAGGGCAATAAATTCTGGCGAGAATATCGAGCGAACGAAAATAGCCCAATAGTCCATATGTTTGCAGGAATAACAGTCAATGCCACCCACTGTCAAAACTGCCCAAGAACCTCGCAGAATTTTGAGGCTTTCTGGCATCTGTCCCTACCTATCCCCGAAAAGAAGGGCATTTCTCTGCTGGACTGCTTTGGCCAATTCTTCGAAAAAGAAATTATCAATGACCACACCTGCTCTGAGTGCAGCAAAAAAGGATCTGTACGAACAGTCGACGTATTGATTTGGCCCAATATTCTCATTGCACAGTTAATTCGATTTTCTGTTTTCGGAGGGGACAAAAACAATAAAATGGTTGACATACCGCCTATCCTGGATCTGGCACAATTTGAATCAGAAACAAAGTACAAACTGTACGCCATTGTCAACCACTACGGAACCCCACATACTGGACATTTTACATCGGTCTGCAAACATCCAACCTCTGGCGAATGGTTCACCATGGACGACCACAGAGTGAAGAGCATCAATTCTAACAAAGTTATCACCAAGAACGCCTACATCTTGTTCTACGAACAAATGAAATGAATAAATGATGCGAAGCACTATTTTTAATTGACGATTCTTCAATGCTTAAGATTGCCAAAATTATAATGGCAGATCTATCGGTATGTTGATTTTATATTAAAAAATTTAAAACTCTATATTGCGCTTTTCTATGTGTGTTCCCGTATTATAAATACCTTCAGTATAATTTTAAACAATATTTTTATAGAAATAAAACTTACGTGTAAATTGATAAAACAAATTTGAATAGTGTTGTGATCAATCTATTTTATATAAAACAGGAGTCAGGGGCAAGGACTTACAAGAAGTTGGTTGAGAATAATCCAGAGTCCAGCAATGGTACAGCTGGCGTAGTAACGGCTTCAGAGAGTTCTATTCACTAATCATTGAGTTGAGAGTTTTCACAGAGTGATATATGCTGATTTGTTATTTTTTTAAGAAAAATATTCCCTAAATATGCAAATATGTATATATTGCAATAGAGAAAAAACGATTATGTAAATATAAAAAGGATATCTATAGGATGTGTGTGCGTATATTTTGGGTTGTATTGTCTAAATAAAGGTTTATATTATGTGGTTTGTGTGTCTTAAGATTTTGAGGCAACAAATAAGTAAGAAACAATACACACAGAAAGTCGGTAATCCAGTAATCTCAAGTCGCAAGAATTACCGGGTGTATTTAACTACCTTTATGTAAATAGGAAGGATATTGCGTCAGACAACGTGGTTTGATAAGGCTTACTTCTTGCTATTCGAATACTTTATATATCCTCACAGATGAGTTCCATTCAAAAATCATTATGAGGTAAAGTTTCTTATATAATATTATTTAAATCTATATTACTATTAATTCACATGAAGCTAATATCAATTATTAGAAGAAAAATTTTATTGGGAATTTTCTGAAAGCGTTTATGAATTCATGATTAGATTCGAAACATATTTGAAAACGACCTGAAAGTCACTTTTCTAAATTTATCTATTGAATGCTTAGTCTAGATACAATGTATGTTCTCTTAATTTAAAGTATATAGTGATTAAAATCTGTAAAAAATTAATGATATAACTTTATTTTGTAAATTAAATGTTCATATATTTTCTGCAGATCACATTGTGTAGCCAACCAGCGCAGATTGGAAAACAAATTGTTCCATCTGTTTCTGCGAGTGGACCGCAAATGAAGGTATTCAAATCGTTTCATTTTTGCTAATAATATATAACTCTTCTCTCTTTATTTGGTGAAATTATTTGACTTCCTGTATTATGTATCTATAACCTCTTATGTAAGTGTTTTTAATAGAGAATTTATATATAGATCATATATAAGGATCATTATATGAAGAATAATATTAGAGAGAAATATTTTACAATTTTTTGTTTTAAACACTATAATATATTAACACAAAGCAATAACGCGCGCGCGTGCCATCTATACATATAAAATGAGGATTCAAAAGCACGAATGTTTCTTTTATACATAATACAAACTTCTACTGTCCTTACTGCGATGAAGAAATATACTGGGAGGGCTTGGCTCATCAGTGGTGAACCCTCCCAGCGGTTTCGCCAATTTAATCCACCAGACCGCTTCTAAGAGCTCTAATACTGTATTGGACGATTCTGCTTATATACGCAGCATTGAGGGATGGAATGTAAGAAATGGTTTTCAAGAAAACTATGGACATAAGCTTATAGGACAGTAGAATTACATTCAAATATTTGAATCGAGCAATGCTCTTCCGCAAACAATAAAGACAAGGCCAGTTAGGCATAAATTAACACAAAGCAATAACGCGCGCGCGCCATCTATACATATAAAATGAGGATTCAAAAGCACGAATGTTTTTTTTATATATAATACAAACTTATACTGTCCTTACTGCGATGAAGAAATATACTGGGAGGACTTGGCTCATCAGTGTTGAACCCTCCCAGCGGTTTCGCCAATTTAATCCACCAGACCGCTTCTAAGAGCTCTAATACTGTATTGTACGATTCTGCTTATATACGCAGCACTGAAGGATGGAATGTAAGAAATGGTTTTCAAGAAAACTATGGACATAAGCCTATAATATATAACATACATATGTAATTTTTTTGAAAAAGTATTTCTCAAGGTATTATAGATCAACAATATTATAGAATAAATAAACTTCCTGAGTAACTCGTAAACAAATTAATATTAAATAATATTTTTATATACATTATTATATATATAAATATAGTATTTATCATTAATTTGTTAACGTGATAATCCTGTTGAAGGACTGACAAGTCCGAAGGCTTGAAAATAAAAAGTTTTACAAAAAGTTAACCCTGGAAGCTTCATTTATTTCATAATATTATAAATCGGAGAAGAAACGTTTATGTGTGAATCATCAATCTATATTACTTCGTATAATATATTTCATGCTTTGTATTATTTGATTAATCTTTGTTGTTTGTTTTCCAGGCTTTGACCACGGCCTGTCCCTCCAAGATCTTCTTTAATTTTTTTTTTACTTTTTATTTTATTTTTTTATTTAAACATATATAACCTTTTCTTTTAACATTTCAAAATTCAAAAAGGCGCTTCATTAATATGCGCAATTATTGGTTAAAAATAATATTGGCATTATAAAATATATTTGATCCTTTGCCCAATCAATCCCTGGTGCTGTTTGGGCAGGGCGAATAACCCAGATTTTCTTGGGGTTTTTTTAACCAAGAAAATCTGATCTGGTGCTTGAGGTTGTTGACTTCATTTCAGAGTTCCAGGGACTCGCCAGTTCTAGCATTACCAGCGTGATGTTCAGATGTGTACCAGATGGTACAAAATGTTATGCATTGCTGGCGATATTGATGCCGCATTCTGTTATGAATTGGAATTTGCGTCTAAAGAAGGGCATATCCTTGTATCAAAACTGAGCAGTAAATGATTGGCAGCAAAAATGATGAAATACCGATGACATTAACGTGCATCATGAATTTTTAATCCCATTGTCCAGAAACAGCTGGTAGTGTTAGGATGGAAGAACAAGCAGATAAACCTGCTCTTCTGAACCAGTAAATTCTGGTGTTTGAAGTTGAGTACCTCAGCTCTGGTGATCCAGGGTTCTACTCTGGCAGGCGTGGGTGGGAGCCTGCCAGGGGAGGGGGGAGGCCCCTCTCGCTCGAGCAGTACCAGGGGATCAATGAGATGCTACCAGATGGTACAGTTGAACGTTACCAGTGCAATGGGGCCATGCCACTTCTCAGGGAAATAGCATTCCTTTTTGAATTTGAAAATATCGATTCAAAAATGGATAATGATTGAAACCAACCCAGATGGTTGAATGATGTTGCAAATGAGGAAAGGTTTTTTGTCCAAATATGTTCTGAATATCTGAATTGATTGGGCAAAATTTAATACTACGCGGATTCTCAATATAATAAGAATTCATCATTACTCTTCTCAAATTGACATGGCGAAATTTTTTCAGAGTTGGCTATAAAGGGCAAAAAAAATAAATTTTCATTGAGGAAATATTTCGGAAATTTTTGGTAATATAAAAAAAAGGGATAAAAGCATAAATATATATAATCAAATTCATATATGGAATTTTCTTGAAATGATAAAGTACGAAATTTCGTTTACTCATTCACGTAAATTTAGAAGCAGATATTAAATTTGCATATAGAATATTTATTGAAATATACTTCTGTTTGAAAATGTGTATATGGTAAAGGATCAAATATAAATTCAATTCAATAAGATTTTCCCAGATTCTAATAATGTAATCACGAGCAATATATAATAGTATCTATTGGTAGATTCTCAAAATTATATGAAATGTAAAGGCCTCCTATAATCCCAACAAAATTTCAATGAGCTAGCATTTTCACCAATATGTTAAATTGTAACAAATATGAAAAATAAAAAGTAAAAATCGAATTTGTCTTTATTTACACTCACAAAACGCACTTTTCAAAAATTCCAAAAAAAAGGAATATACATAATGCATTTAATATTGTAAGCCACTTTTACACAAGACACTGAATGAATATATTTAAGAAAAAATTCTAATTCGGGATTCAACGCTATATTGAGTATTATATTTAAAATTCTTTTAGTGTGTGTGACAGTAACAATCAAAATATATTTATTGACTCCTCATTCAATATTTACAGAACCAATTCAAATAACTAGAATAAATAAAAAATAAATATTTGCACAATCAGCCAGGAAGTCACCGCGCGAGAGTTCTCTTCCAGGCGATGACAGGGTCCTCGATACCAACACCCAGGCCAACCTGTACAAAGTACCAGTAGATTCGGGCCTTCACTGACGAAAGGAAGGCTAGCCTGTCGTTCTCGAGGCTAGTCCTGAAAATCCATGACTGTAGGTTAGGGGGTCTCCCGATGATTGTGAAAGCCTCCCAAATGGTGGTCGGTGGTGGCCCAAGGAGCCGTTGGCGGATTCGCAGGCGGGAGAAGGCGGATCGACCAGATGCTGGATCGGCTGGGTAAAGCAGGGCATGCAGGGACAATCGCTGAGCGACATCGCCATGCAAAAAGGCGCGGGTTGAAGGGAGGCGGCGAGCGATCCCACCTGAAGCAGCTCGGCGCAGTGGTCGAAGAGATGGTAGTGGGTTGTCGTGTAGATCTTCACACGATCCAGGAAGCCCGCAGGTACAAGGATCCTGTCCAGTCGGCTACACTCAATGCGGTCACCATGGCTAGCTACCCTGGTGGGCAGTGTCGAACTGGGTGGCTATGTCCACCAGCGTAGCCAGATCCTGAAGAGTGGAGGGAGCATCCACAGAGACCGATGAGTATTCCCGGTCCTCCCTGTTGTTGGAGTACCCAAGGACCAAGGCTTCCTCTTAAATCTCAGCTGCCGCTATTAGCTTTGTTGACAGATGACAAAGTGCCAGGCTCCTACCCGGAGTGGCCAGCTCGCGCGCGTTGATGGTGGCGACGCGGAAGCTCATGGAGCCTATCCGCTAAGTAGGCCTCCGGCCACCACGAGGCGCTTGTAGATGGAGAAGGCTGAGTCTAGTTGCTTCTGCGTGAGAGCACATACCAGCTAGAGCAAAGCGGTCTTCTGGGCGGCTATGAGGTTGGTCATCAGGGACTTAAGCTTGACAGTGGAAACGAGGGCACGTAAAACCTCTTTCCTTTAAAGGCCAAAGTTGTTCAGGCTCGGCAAACAGAGCCTCGTTTTCCTCCACCTCCATAACATCTGCCCAGATCTTTTGGGTCTCTTTAGCACCGTTCGATGGCGACTTTGCTACAAGCCATCCGCCGAGGCAAAATATGCATATCCCTCTCCATCGGGCACATTTTGATTTTTAGCAAATTCTCGAATTTTACTTGAAATTTCGTTTTTTAAATTAGTTTTCGCCACCCTCTCTGCATTGGCTTGGAGTTCTGAGTTGGACCTTTCAGGCACACGTGCATCTCTTAAAGGGCATTCAGCCAATACTATATTTGGTACATCTTCCATCACACCCTATCAAAGTCAGAAAACGGCGGAGCTTGAAAAGGCGTGGCCACTCGCTCTGGTGTGTGTGTGCAAGCTTATATCCATATAAAATAACATTAATATTTACACTGAATTATTGAATATTTTATAATAGTCCTATATAATAGTAGAACGGTATGAAGATTAATCTGACGAAGCCAATTGCATAGTCATATATTTTCATTTTGAATAAATGAAAACAATTATTTTCTAAAGGAAGGAATTCTAACATTTATGCACTTTATATAAATATTTTATATAATTGAATGTGTGCCTGTCTGTATGTCTGTTTTAAATATTTGTGTAAAAACCAAACATCCAA
Source organism: Cordylochernes scorpioides (assembly GCA_030710605.1). NCBI lineage: Eukaryota > Metazoa > Arthropoda > Arachnida > Pseudoscorpiones > Chernetidae > Cordylochernes > Cordylochernes scorpioides. The sequence goes on along the minus strand of CP092873.1, from coordinate 19,180,828 downwards.
TCGCCGTGAAACTTTGGGAAGTCGTTTACTATACTACCGGGAAGGTTCTGATTTGAATTTGATTTGAAATAATTATTTGTTGCAAATTTATTTGCAAATTTTCTACTTACTCTCAAGCAGCGCCTCTTGCGGCATCCGGTGAAATTACATTTATAAATTGTTAAAATGCTAAAATGTGTTCCAAGTATAATAAATTTTTTATTTTAATTTAGACACTTTCATGATGATATTTAATGGTCACAAAATTATTGTTCAATTGAAATTCGTTTTCAATATTGTTTAATATCACAAGTGAATAAGCATGTTTATTCTACCATCAACTATGTATATCCATGTTTTGTACATATTGTAAAATAGATGACAAGGCCAAGATTTGAGAGTAAAATTGTGGGAAGATGAGTGGATGGATGGCCATGTGTTGCCGGGGGGCAGGCCCTATGAATAGCATTCCTGTGTGGAGAGGACTGTGTGAGGTATCAAAATTTTGTTCAAACACAGCAATGTGTGAACGGATACCGCTAGGTGGAGCAGAGTATCAAACATGTAGTTATCTTGACAAGTATAGATTCAGTAGGGATTGAATGTTTTTAGAATCGTTTTAACAAATGTTCGTTCGGCAAACTTTTACTCGGGTAAAAACCGGGAGAAGCCGGGTATATTCGCTAGTAATAGATAAAGCCAACCTACAGCTTTCTGCAGCGTACAAAAGAAGTCGCCAACTACCTTAGAATTAGTATAAAATATTTTCAATATATATATTGACTTCACCCGATTGGCATATACCCGTAGTTCAAGATTTTACCAAAAGAAATATCGAAAGGAGAAGAAATTACAAGAAACTATTTGCCTCACAATTTCGTTCTTCCTCTGATAATATACTGCTCCAGCTGATCATTCAACTTACGAAAAGCTTTTACATTCAGATAATTTCGTCCTTATATTGGTGAATTTGTGATTTGTATTTCTTGAATCAATATATTTGTTTTCATATTTTTAATGAATTTTAAAAATAAAATGAGAAACTTCCGCTCAAAATCTGGGTTTTCAAAACCATATTTATTCCGTTATAAATATTAGAATCGATGTTTTATCTTCGTTGAAAATACACACATCAATCATGAAACATTATCAACCGAACTTTTCAAATGGGACGATAAATGGTTTCTAATTTTTTTATATCTTGTTTTTGGTTAAAATTAACACATTGTTATATTTATATTTTTTCTAAATAGAAAGTACTCATTTTATGAGATAAATATATTTATAAAAGAAATGGGAAATAACCATTCTAAAGGTGATATATATTTTTGAATTTTATATATTTTATTAAATATCTTTAATACAAAATAATTAAATCCAGAAAATATTCAGTAGACGAAAACGTAGAATATAAATAATCGTATCAAAAAAAGACATTGAGTTTACAGTCAACAAATCAACTTGTACAATAATTTCTATTATTAAATAGTTTCTTTTAAATTTTTATCAAAATTTTGACCGAGAAAATTCAAAGTGAAAGATTCAATATTTATATATTTACTGAGAGTTTTCAATGTATAAGTGATTATTACTTGTTGTATAAATTAAGAAAATGATTTTCAAACTTTTTGGTGAAAGAGAATATTTTCATTTTTTATGATTTTCATCTATCATTCAATAAATATCATGGAATAGGATAAATTAATATTTGCTTTCACCTTTTGATTTAATTATCTGAATAATTAAAACTAATAATAATATTTCTAAAGGCACTTGTATGATTCAAGAAGTGCTTCCAAAAAAAAATTGTGGTACATATAATACGTTTATCATCTGACAAAATATTTCTTTGAATTTTAATAAATTGATCGTTTCAACACAGAATATTTCTACTTTCATATTATAAATGATCGCTAATATATATTTTCAATATTTCAACATTTCCTTCTCAAACTATATTGGAAATTAAAATGCTTTCATTACTTCTTTTGATTTTCATTGTGAAAATAAAAATTAAACTAGATTAATAAATATCATTTTAAAATATTTCCATTGTTCTCCCTCTTCTGGACTAAATATTATTTTATTTAAAGTTGAGATTTATTTAAATTGGTAATAGGATATTAGCAATTACAATAAATTAAACGTTATATGTTTTAAAATATTTAAACAAAACATATAAGAATGGGTGTTTTTGTTCGAATTGATATTTTTGTATGAATATACAGTTATAACTACATTTGAGAAAACCTTAAAATATAAAATAAGACAATACCGCCACACATGTACATAAATGAAATAAAATCATTAATCATGAATATTTATTTTCATATGGAGATAACAAATTTCTACTGTTTTTATTCATAATTTAATTTAAATAAAGATAGTAGAAGTTTGTTTCTATTTTTGAGAAATTGGAAGAGAGAAAAGGTCAACGGTTTTGTCCATTTAATCTGACAGATCGCTTTCAAAGTTCTAATATCTGCTTATATACATTTAACACTGTAGGATGAAATATTAGGTATTAATGGAATGGTATTAATGCAAACAATAGACATAATATTTTAGGGGGAGGACAGCAAAGTTACATATAAATATTTTTATATAAAAACGACATATCTTGAATTGAAACTAAGCTCTGTTTATCTTGTATCTACGATGTTACGTTTTTTTTTTTTTTTTTTTTTTTTGTACCTTGAAATTTATAAATTTCTATATATAGTTTTTCGATAAATCATAAAATATATTTGTAATATTTGTTCATAAAAATGTATTTCGAATATAGAGAAATGCATAAATAAATCTTTAATTAAAATGGCATATATTGACGTTAGGTGGCGCTTGGTTTTTTTTTTGTTGACACAAATTAATGTTTTTGTTTTGAAAATAGAGCAATTCATAAATGAATCTTTATTTAAAAAGGCATATATTGGTTCAAAATATATGCCTTTTTAATTAAACATTAATATCTATATCTACTTATATATTTGCCTTATTCTGTCTGTTTGTCTGAAGCTCACGGATGGGATTTTTCATAACCATCGGTGGTTCAGTGGTAGATTGCTCGCCTGCCACGCGGGCGGCCCGGGTTCGATTCCCGGCCGATGCATTTTTTTTTTTTTACAATTTTTAAAACTCATTTATCTATATATATAATTGCCTTATTCTGTCTGAAGCTCACGGATAGAATGCGCGCCCATTGGCTGCCGGCGAACACGTGTCCTCCCTGCCCCCCTCTAGACAACCCTGTTATCAGCAGTGTGTTACATCCACCTGTCTATACAGACCACCCTGTCTATAGCGGTCACCTTGGGCAACCCTGTAATCAGCAGTGTGTTACATCCACCTGTCTATACAGACCACCCTGTCTATAGCGACCACTCTAGACAACCCTGTTATCAGCTGTGTGATACATCCACCTGTCTATACAGACCACCCTGTATATAGCGGCCATTCTAGATAACCCTGTTATCAGCTGTGTGATACATACACCTGTCTATAGCGGCCACTCTAGACAACCCTGTTATCAGCTGTGTGATACATCCACCTGTCTATACAGACCACCCTGTCTATAACGGTCACTTTAGGCAACCCTGTTATCATCAGTGTGTTACATTCACCTGTCTATATAGACCACCCAGTCTATAGCGGTCACTTTAGGCAACCCTGTTATCAGCAGTGTGATACATACACCTGTCTATACAGACCACTCTGTTTATAGCGGCCACTCTAGACAACCCTGTTATTAGCTGTGTGATACATACACCTGTCTATACAGACCACCCTGTCTATAGCGACCACCCAAGACAACGTTTTTAAAATATATTCGCACTCGGGTAAAACCCGGGCGTTGCCTGGGCCATTCGTCTAGTCTACTTATATATTTGCCTTATTCTGTCTGTTTGTCTGAAGCTTTGTCTGAAGCTCACGGATAGAATGCGCGCTCATTGGCTGTAGATACGATGTACTAGAGCGCCATCTGTTATCAAATTATAAAACTATTTTAGAGGCGTAATATTCTTTTTATTATTTTTTTATTTATTTATTGTTTTTTATTATTTTTTATTTATTTATTTATTCATTTTTATTTTTTTTTTATTTTTATTTATTTTATTTTTATTTATTTATTTTTTTTTTTTTTTAAATTTTTTTTTATTTTTTTTATTTTTTTTTTATTTTTTTTTTATTTTTTTTTTTTTTTATTTATTTATTTTTTTTTTTTTTTATTTATTTATTTTTTATTTTTTTTATTTATTTTTTATTTTTTTTATTTTTTATTTATTTTTTATTTTTTTAATTTTATTTTATTTATTTTTTTTATTTTTTTATTTTTTTTGTGTAAGTTTGCCTCTCTCATAAACCTGTCTATACAGACCACCCTGACTATAGCGACCACTCTAGACAACCCTGTTATCAGCTGCCTGTCTATACAGACCACCCTGTCTATAGCGGTCACCTTAGGCAACCCTGTTATCAGCAGTGTGATACATCCACCTGTCTATACAGACCACCCTGTCTATAGCGACCACTCTAGACAACCCTGTTATCAGCTGTGTGATACATCCACCTGTCTATACAGACCACCCTGTTAATAGCGACCACCCAAGTCAACGTTTTTAAAATATATTCGCACTCGGGTAAACCCCGGGCGTTGCCCGGGCCATTCGTCTAGTATATATATAAATGAATGTATGTGTGTGTGTGTCTGTCCTTTATTCCTGACAAAACCACTCATTGGAACTCCATGAAACTTTGGGAAGTTATTTAGTATAGTACTTGGAAGGTTTCTGAAAAATAATTTCTTGGATATCTTGAATATCCTTAGAGTTTTTTGCAGATTTGTAGATTTAACTCGCAAACAGCGCCCCCATTGCGACGATGATAACAAGTTTTTATATCTATAAGTTTTATTATCACTAAGTTTATTAACTTAATGCTTATTTATCAAAAGTAAAATTTCTACCTATTAATTGCGCACAAGTCAAAGTTAGTTATCGAGTATTTTTCAAGGGACCGGGAAAAAATGTTCACTAGATAAAACGATGATTTTGTAATGTAGAAAATTAGGAAAGACAAAATTCAGGATGACACGGCAATTTATTTGAGACAAGAATAATGATACAATTCCAAGGCAAGATACTATTCCTTTAACTTCCAATTACCGAGGGAACCAATTAATGTTGATTTTATTCAACTTATCGAGATATTTTTCAAGGGACCGGGAAAAAATGTTCACTTTATCGAGAGATTCAAATTTACGAGTTTCAAATTACCAAAATATATCTATTATTTTTTTCATAAGTTTATAGAGAATTGTTTTAACAAATGTTCGTTAGACAAACCTTTACTAGGGTAAAACCCGGGCGAAGCCGGGTACATCTGCTTGTATTAAAATGAAATAAACTGAAAAAGGTTGGCGTTCAGCCAACTGAAATATTGGTAAAATAAATGATATTTCGATCCAATATATGCCTTTTCAATTATATAAAAATGTATATATGTTAATCCTGAACATTTACATTACTAGCCATTAAAATTGCTACCCAAAAAGACTTAAAAAAAAAAGAAACAATTTCAAGGAAATAAAGAAATACTTTCGAATTCTCAAAACAGATGGCGCGCTAATGCATCATAATGATTAATATGTCTTAAATGTAATCTACCATGGTAGATTAAACTGGCGAAACCGCTGGGTGGGTTCACTACTGATGAGCCAGGCCCTTACATTAATTTTTCATTTCAGTAAGGACAGAAAAAAAATTGCTTAATTTGTAAAGAATCATACGTGTCTATAATAGTTTTAAATTTTCATAATAATCATTATTCTAGTATTTATGTAAATAGACGAATTATAAAACTTATATTTTATATAAAATCCACAATTAGAAACTTTGATGGAGAAACAGTTCAGAGAGCGGCTTTAATCCTTATTGTAAAATCCAATGCTTTGATTCATAGGAATCAACTGTGATATATTTTGTTTTAGACTGGCGACCTAAACCTGAAGGGCCCACATCAGTTGACGTAAGTAAAATTTCCCAATTTTACAAATACAGACTTTATTGTTTTGAATGTTTGATATACAGTTAAACCTGTTTATAGCGCCCCCTCTTGGGACTCGCCACAATAGGGTGCTATAGAAGGGGTGCTATAGACAGGACACTTTTAATGTAAATGTTTACATTTTAATGTTCAAAATAGGGCGCTATAAAGAAGAAGGCGCTATTTAGTTGCTATAGACAGGTTTAACTGTATATTTATGTTTATTATCATTATTGAATAACAAATAACGGTAAATACATTAATCATATAAATTAAATACCAGCTAGTTATGTAATGTTGCCAAGTGTCTACGAGCAGGTAATTGGAGGCTTTGTATAGTGAATCAAAATGTAAAAAATAGTGTTATATTTACCACCATCCGAATATATTTTTTAAAATGATAGGTGATACCCTTGTCTGTCTAGAGTAAGTAACACTCGAAGTACTATTTTATTTATTTAATAAACGGAGATGTGAATTTATTTACTCAAATTCAGTTTTAAAATCTAAAGAAGAATAGGTAGCCTCTGACAGCAGGATTCCACGGTTCTCCAACCACAGGATGCTTGGTGTTTGGGTTACTAATTTCGTTATGGGTTGACTACTCACTTACTCCTACTTCAGTTTTTATTGAACATTTCACTTTTCTATCTTTTTTCCATGACTTCTAGCTTATATCTTTTTACCATTCCTCTAACTTTGGCCTGTTACACATTTTTGGCTTTACTCCTGCACCCTTTTTCTTGATTTTTGTCTATATTATACTTTTCTATCTTTTTCCATGGCTTACTTCTAGCTTATATCTTCCCAGCACTCCTCTAACCTTTGTTCTTTCACATATTTTGGCTCTACTCCTCCACCGTTTTTCTTGATTTTTGTCCTTCCTCTACTTTTTCTAGCTTTTACCCTTCCATCAATATTGCCAACAACTTCCATACTTCTGCTTTACTAAGTAACTACTCACGCAGTTTTTCTCGCATTCCTCATCACACCCACTTTCCTAACTGTTTTAATCCGTTTGTTTGTACACAACAACCCCTTGTATCAATATCAAGGGGATATATCAAGCCACCAGGTTTCGGTTTCTTTTTAAATTTATCATTCACTTCTCATAAGGGTTCCATGAGGGACTCCTAAGGGTTCATTTAAAATATTGATTACTTGATAACTAATGCTATTCTTTTCTTGGTGGTAGAGTTTGATATATGGCTATTTCGACTCCATTTACTATTCTGATGGGATCTGGGTTTACATATACAGTAGAACCTCTATTTAATGGACAACCCGCTAGAAGACATCTCTCCACAAAGGACAGTTTTCATTTAAAAATTATAATTTTCACAATTTAGCAACTCTCTGGTAAACATATACCTTTACCTAAAGGACACTTTAGCTCTGAAATTAGGTGTTCTTTAAAGGGAAGTTCTACTGTACCTATATTTCATACTTTGAAAAAGAAAATTATCCCTGGGAACTTGATATTTCCACCTTAATTTAGTTTATATGAAATATTAGGAATCGATATATAGTGAACTCTTGTAATTCCCTGCAGGATGACGACCAATGCCCGGTCCCACCTCCCACCACGCCGCTACATCGGCCCAAACAGGCCAAAAGAAAGTAAGTTTCCATCCACAACATACACAGATCTAGGTGACATTAAATGATATTTCCAGACCCAACTCCGGCTTTGACAGGAAGAGTCCTGTCACCAAGAGACTCCTGAAGGTCAAACACCTTCTTAAAGATTTGAAAAAGAAGCTGCAGTACGTCGAGTACTACGGTAATTATGTTATTCCACTTAGATATAAAATCACAACAAGTGATTCTAAATACTCTCTATGGAATATCTCTAAAGATTCAATGTGAAAATATTTAAAAATTTAATTAAATTACCTGATAAACTTTTATAAAAATATTTTAAAACCTTATTCAATAAGTTTATTCATTACAAAAACACCGCCAGCTTTCGATCTCTCTCTCTCTTCAACAGGCGAATTTATAACTGAGAGTGAGCACGGGGAGGAACACGAGATATATACATATTTATATAGAGTTAAAATTTCTTTTGATTTATCTTTCCATTATCTCTAATACACGTGGTACAGACTAAGATAATCATTGTGGTTAGTAGTTAGCGATAGCTTGTACTGTAAGTGTATCATATATTCACTCATGTAAAATTAGTTCAACCTTTGTACTCACAAGGGTACTAGAACCCCGTTTACACTTAAAGGTGTATATGGACTTTGCAAAAATAGAACACCTTTGGAATAATATTTAATGTGCCTAATGGGGCTTCAATCCTGAGTAATGGTTTTCGAAAATAGACGGCTCGTACATATCGCCAGACATTTCTTTCTTTTATACACAGTTATTTTTATCGTTTTTTCTCTCTTTCTTCTTGTTAATATCAGATGATTGATAACGGCCTAAAACTATTGCAAAAATGTATGTATAGACATGTGAAGGCATACATGTATGACAGGGCAAATGTCCCTAGGGAGACATAGCGCTATAAATTGAAATAAATAAATAAATAAAGTCAAAGACAATTTTTCAGTGAAAGGCGCTAATATAGAGAAAAAAATATTCATTTTTCCATTTTGAAAATTTTCTTATAAAATAACTTTTTTCCTTGTTGCAGACGAAGCTGCCTGTACTGCTGCTCCTTCAACAAAGAAGGTAAATACATAACGCTACCCCCATATCTGATAGCCTTTCCATATAAAATAATATTGAAACTTTTCTGAATATATATATATGATCATTGAAATATTACCTTCAAGTAACCCTCCGCATATATTAAATATGCATTGAGACTAGTTGTAACTGGAAAACTGAGAACTAAAGAGTGTAAATCACACACTTATTTTATTATCCCTGGTACACGTAGTACAGGCCATGATAATCATGGTTGGTAGTTAGCGACTGTTTTACTTAACTACACTACATGTCTACACATGTTAAAAGCAGTTCGACTTTTGCAATTACAAATTTGCCAGAGCCCAGGGGATCACAAACTTGATTACTTTAATATACCTTTTAGTTGTATATCTTATAGAGAAATAGAAAGCTATAATGTATTGTGTTGTATTGGCTGCATTAATAGTTGTGGTTAAATTTGAACACCTATTAATTTATTTTTGGTGATTTGTTCTTCAACTAATTAATTTCATAAAATTTCCTTCAAAGGTTTAAAGGAATCATGTTTCAATAGGTTTGCATAGCATATTTCATGAATTTTATTCCAGTTATAAGTGATCAGTTTAAGGATGTATATTTAAAGTATTTCAGAGATTTCAGTTAAACTTTTCAATATGTAAATTCCTTCTACACCTCTATATATATATTGTAGGCATTTGTGAAACAATTCGCCTGATGATGAGATTTTCAATTTCTTAAAATTGGAATTTTATATACGAGCATAAACCACCAAACCAAAAATTTTAAAGAGCATTTAACTAATGGAAATACAAAAAAATTTGCTCTGACCAAAGCAATTTCTTTTTACACTCAATAAAACAATAAAAAATGGGAAAAGAAAAACAAGTAATTTCGAAATCTTAATCTAGCCAGATTTTTCTCCCATAATACAGAAAAAAACATTAACTAGATGGTATATATAAGCCGAAATTACCTCATAGAGAATACTAATATTAGTATATATAATGCTGAACAACTATTCTACAACTATTTATTGTCCATTTATTAATGCAGACACCCAAAAAGGTTATTTTACATTAAAATTAACTGTTCATGATAAAATTGTGAAATTTTGTTCAAAAAATACAAAAATATTTTTCACAAAGAGTTTCTTTTATATATAACTAGCCGAATGACCCGGGCAACGCCCGGGTTTTACCCGATTAAATGTTTTTATTCAAATACTATTCGTTACAATTATAAATTGGCGCCGTGGATGTCACTCTTGTGAAACGTCCAGCTCCAAACTTTGTGTCTGAGAAGCGATATTTTTATAGAAAGATGATATAGCTTTTGTTTTCTGCTCGAATGAATGTTTTTCTGTTAAAAATTTGTTCCTGCGTACAAAATAATGAACTGGTTTCACCCGTGGTCTCTGCTTTTTGGAATTTTTCCCGATATAATTTTGTATCTGATAATCAAACATGATACAGCAATATCGTCATCATCATTTTCTGAATAAAAATATATAGTTTTAATAATTGATTTATATATTTTTTTAAAATAGCCTATCGTCTTCTCCGTATTTTTTACCTATGTATGGGAATTTTGGTTTGAATTAGTGAACAACTGCGAATTTGTATACCGGACATAGAGACAGACATACAAACATTCATTTTTATATATATAGAGATAGAGAAGAGATATAATTTTGTATCTGATAATCAAACATGATACAACAATATCGTCATCACCATTTTCTGAATAAAAATATATAGTTTTAATAATTGAAATATATATTTTTTAAAATAGCCTATCGTCTTCCCCGTATTTTTTACCTATGTATGGAAATTTTGGTTTGAATTAGTGAACTACTGCGAATTTGTATACCGGACATACAGACAGACATACAAACATTCATTTTTATATATATAGAGATATTAATATTTTCCCGATATAATTTTGTAGCTGATAATCAAACATGATACAGCAATATCGTCATCATCATTTTCTGAATAAAAATATATAGTTTTAATAATTGATTTATATATTTTTTAAAATAGCCTATCGTCTTCCCCGTATTTTTTACCTATGTATGGGAATTTTGGTTTGAATTAGTGAACAACTGCGAATTTGTATACCGGACATACAGACAGACATACAAACATTCATTTTTATATATATAGAGAAGAGATATATAGAAGAGATATAATTTTATATCTGATAATCAAACATGATACAACAATATCGTCATCACCATTTTCTGAATAAAAATATATAGTTTTAATAATTGATTTATATATTTTTTAAAATAGCCTATCGTCTTCCCCGTATTTTTTATCTATGTATGGAAATTTTGGTTTGAATTAGTGAACTACTGCGAATTTGTATACCGGACATACAGACAGACATACAAACATTCATTTTTATATATAGAGAGATATTAATATTTTCCCGATATAATTTTGTAGCTGATAATCAAACATGATACAGCAATATCGTCATCATCATTTTCTGAATAAAAATATATAGTTTTAATAATTGATTTATATATTTTTTAAAATAGCCTATCGTCTTCCCCGTATTTTTTACCTATGTATGGGAATTTTGGTTTGAATTAGTGAACAACTGCGAATTTGTATACCGGACATACAGACAGACATACAAACATTCATTTTTATATATATAGAGAAGAGATATATAGAAGAGATATAATTTTATATCTGATAATCAAACATGATACAACAATATCGTCATCATCATTTTCTGAATAAAAATATATAGTTTTAATAATTGATTTATATATTTTTTAAAATAGCCTATCGTCTTCCCCGTATTTTTTTACCTATGTATGGAAATTTTGGTTTGAATTAGTGAACTACTGCGAATTTGTATACCGGACATACAGACAGACATACAAACATTCATTTTTATATATATAGAGATATTTTTATATTAATTAACTGTGATGAAAAATGCTGTTTGTGGCGCATGCCCCCCCTGATAACCTATGGTCATCCCCCACTCATCTTCCTCTAACTTTACTCTTGTCATCCATGTTACAGTACTGAAGACAATATTCAGTAGCTGGTGTATATATAGACCGAATTTACATTAATATTATTTTGTATATAATGATGAACCTAGTTAATATAACTATTTATTGTCAATTTATTAACTAGAATGCCATTGTGGGGGCACCTAATAAAGATGCTTAACATTGAAATTAACTGTGACGAAATCAAAGTCGACCCTGTACTGATGAGAGCCATAGCATTAAAACATAGTATTCAGGTTGGCCTTAGTCGATTTTATAAAAACTGGTATATTGTGGGTTATTCACTATCCTCACCTAGAGGTTTATATTAAGGTCATGAACATAATGCAACAAGAGCCTATAGGAAATGCAACAATTGTCCTGGTGTGGAACTAACACCTACCCACATATTTTCATGCCCAGCAATGGCCACAGCCTTGCAGAAAATTGACATGGACCCAGAGAAGTACTTTTACACACCTAAGGTAGTGGACATTGCGACTGCTGTGATAGAGATACATGGGGACATCAGAGAATCTTCATTGGACACGACAATAACAACAACATAAAGCATATTTAAAGGGAAATGCTGTTCTATTGCTGTTATATAACTTTCTCCCGGAACTTTATATTGTATTCTAGCCTACAATCGTCCTGTATCTTCACAAATGTAAACATTTTTTGGAAAATTCAACAAATTCCATAACTTCTTTCTTTAGACGTTATAAAATCGAACTCGCCCCTGTATGGTTCAAAGGTTGATATCCCAAATCCCTGGTATATAGATTGACCTTTGACTAAATTTACTAAAACCTGGCGTTGTGGCTCATTCTTTTTATCACCATCGTTAAGTGTTTTCCTACCAAAATACCCCAGCCCATACTGTTGCACCAAGTTGCAGCTTTGCAGGGTCGTCGACCTTGGTTTCTTCCTTCTTGGTGTTATACACGTTTCCCGAGCGGGTTTCCGTATTCAAAGCAAATAAATAAAGTAAAAGTAAATAAATAAAATTATATAAAAATAAATTACCTTTCAAAGTTATTGTGTTTATTTATGCGTGGTCTTCCTCGTATGTCGTGATGCGTAGTCTCCCCTAGGTCCTCTCTCGCTCCAATAACCCATCAAGATATATGTACAATAAATATTACAAAAGGAATGAAACTATAAAAAGGAATTATGATAATCTAAATATTCTGTTTTAAATAAATATTAAATATCATAGAATATTTTGAATAAATTAAAATTGATGTAATACTTCCCCCTCTCCAGAGGTTGTCACGTCCTCGTGAATGACCTCATCCATTCTCTCATAATAAGGCTTGATTCTTGAAACATGAACTATCAGAGGGTCTTGGCCCGGATTATCTTTCGGTTCTATTAGATAATTGACGCTAGACATCTTCTTTAATTATCTATATGGACCAAAATATTTTCTCAGAAGTTTCTCACACTTTCCTATTTTCCTAATTGGTGTCCAAACTGCTACTAATTCTCCTGGTTCGTAGCTTCTTTCCAAGTGTTTCTTGTCATAGTTCTTTTTAATTATTTCTTGAGTCTTTATTGTGTTGTTAATAACTAATTTTCTTGTTCTGTATATTTTGTCTAAGTGATGTTTTATGTATTCATCATAATCATCCTTGTCAATGTCCACCGAGATATTCCTGTCGTCCAAAAGAGACGTGGGTTCTCTTCCAAACATCAGGAAAAAGGGAGAATATCCTGTGGTTTCCTGAATTGTAGTATTGTAAGCGTGAGTGATGAACGGGAGTATTTTGTCCCAATTCTTCTGATCAGTTATCACATAAATACTGAGCATATTGATCAATATTCTATTTAACCGCTCTGTCAATCCATTAGTCTGGGGATGATAGCTCGTTGTGAAGCAATGTTTAATCATGCACATTTTCATCACCTCTTTCATTAAATTACTGGTAAATTGAGAGCCCCTGTCACAAAAAAAGATATTGCGGGGCTCCGTGCCGGAGAAAAATATCCTCTACTTGAAATTTTGAAACTTCTTTCACTGTTGCTTCCGAGACTGCTCTTGTTTCTGCATATCGAGTGTAGTAGTCCGTCAGCACGATTATCCATTTTTCTATTTTTCGTAGATGGAAATGGACTAACAAAGTCAATTCCAATTCTTTCGAAAGGAAAGTTGGCTGGGGGAATGGGTTGTAGTAGTCCAGAAGGTAATTGGTTTGAGCCTTTCCTACTTTGGCAAAGGTGACACGTCTTAACGAATTCTGAGACACCCTTTAGCATGGATGGCCAAAAGTATTTACTCTTTATTCGGTACATGGTTCTGGCGACACCCAGATGGCCATTCGACATATGATTGTTATATTCTTTCATAATTTCTCTCTTTTTATTCTCTGGAACCACATGCAACCACGCCCTGCTTTCAGGGTTCGGGTTTTTCTTAAAAAGACATCCATCTTCTTCTTTAAAGTTTTGCGCAATAGATCGCCTGCCTCCATTAAGGTTTTTCTTAACATTTTCGATAAACTTATCCTCTTCGTCTGTTATTTTATTTAAAAATAGCCTCTCAAAATCCTCATCCCAATTAGTTTCTGGTAAGGGTCCCCTAGATAAGCCATCGGCGTCCAGATGCTTCTTTCCTGATTTATGTATTATATCGAAGTCATATTCTTGAATTTTCAATGCCCATCTTGCCAATCGACCTGTTGGGTCCTTCAAGTTTTTGAGCCAGCAATTTTGACATTGACCAGACAACGGCCAGACATTCTTTTTCAGTGGTTGAATAATTTTGCTCCGCTTTACTTAGGGTACGACTCAAATATGAGATCACCTTCTCTTCACCACCAATGTCTTGGACAAGTGTTGCACCTATGCCGATGTTGGACGCATCAGTATGAATATAAGTAGGCGCATTTGGATTGAAGTGACCTAAAATTGGTGGACTTAATAGTGCTGTTTTTAGGGTTTGAAACGCTTCCTCTTGCCTTTCTGTCCAGGTAAATGATGCATTTTTTTAATAAGGTTGGTCAAAGGGTCAGCAATTTTAAAGAGATATCTTTGATAAATGTTCTATAATATGAGCACATTCCCAAAAAGGATTGAACTTCTTTGACCTTTGTGGGCCGAGGAAAATTTCTGACAGCTTTTATGTTATGTTCCGCGGGTTTTATACCATGTTTGCTCGTTATATAGCCGAGAATCTCCAATTCTTCAAAAGTAAATCGGCATTTTTTGTCGTTTAATCTTAAATTATATTCACGAAAACATCTAAAAACAGCTTCGAGTCTTTTGAGGTGCGTTGGAAAATCCGGGCTATATATGATAACATCATTCAGATAACACAAACAAATTTGCCATCTCAGATTTCCAAGCATATTCTCCATATTTCTCTCAAAGGTAGCAGGCGCGTTACAAAGTCCAAAAGGCATCACGTTGAATTCATATAATCCATGTGCTGTAGTGAAAGCTGTTTTCTCTTTGTCTCTTTCTTCGACTTCAACTTGCCAATATCCAGATCAGAGGTCTATTGCTGAGAAATATGTGGATTCTCGAAGAGTATCCATAACTTCGTCTATTCTAGGCGTTGTGGCTCATTCTTTTTATCACCATCGTTAAATGTTTTCCTACCAAAATACCCCAGCCCATACTGTTGCACCTAGTTGCAGCTCAAAAGCTCTACAATTTTTTATATCATATATTCATGATTTAATTGTGAAAAACGTTCAAAATTACAAAATATTTTCTCACAATGATATCATGTTGTTTCACCAAGTTGCAGCTTTGCAGGGTCTTCGACCTTGGTTTCTTCTTTCTTGGTGTTATACACGTTTCCCGAGCGGGTTTCCGTATTCAAAGCAAATAAATAAAAGTAAAAGTAAATAAATAAAATTATATAAAAATAAATTACCTTTCAAAGTTATTGTGTTTATTTATTCGTGGTCTTCCTCGTATGTCGTGATGCGTAGTCTCCCCCTAGGTCCTCTCTCGCTCCAATAACCCATCAAGATATATGTACAATAAATATTACAAAAGGAATGAAACTATAAAAAGGAATGATGATAATCTAAATATTCTGTTTTAAATAAATATTAAATATCATAGAATATTTTGAATAAATTAAAATTGATGTAACAATATGCAACCTCAACAATAACAGAGAATTAACAACAACAATTTCAAGAATCAGAAAAGGATATTTTGAAGGAATGAAGATAAACCCAGACATGACTAGATCCTAAAGGAACTGCAATAACTGTCACAACACCCAACTCACTCCGGACCATATATACAGTTGCCCGGCCATCCTTGCAGCTCTCTATATGACAGACATCAATCCAGAAGAGGACATCCATATGGACAAGGCACCTCAGTTGGCCAGTATTGTGATCAGGGTGCATTGACCGATCTGATCTGCTACGTGGACAAAACACCACCAGCAAGAGTTTTTCTAAGATAATAAACATAATTCAATTTTAATGCATTTGTTTTAAGTAAATAATTGCAATTGTCCCCACCCCCTCAATCACTATATGGCGATCTTTTAAGGTATTTTCATTTATTGGTTGTAAACAGTAAATAATCTGGATAATATCCACTTTATATATAAAAACCTACAAACCTATTGATGTTTATTCATTTTGGTAGATAATTCATGGGAAATCATTAGATCTCTAGAAACACTTGGTTATAAGCTAGATGTACTTAGTGATATCATAATTGGAAAAATCCTGAGTGATAAACTAGACAAAACAACAAAGCGTAGCTGGAACATGACAATTGACAGTAATCACATACCCTCCTGTTCAGAATTATTGAAATTTTCAGAAAACCATTCAAAGGCACTTAATACGAGTGAAATAGAAAATGGATTGTCCCTAATTAAACGCTCCATGAATTTGCAAGTACACAATCTAAAAATACTTCATGAATTTTTAATCGAATTTTGTTTTAGTAACCATTCATTTAATACATTCAAAAATATGTAATATTGTAAAATAAATAAATAAATTGTTTTTTTAGTGGTTAACTGTTTATGAGGTAACTTGTTATTGCTACAATATAAAGGGAAAAGTGACTCTTTTGGTACAAATATATTGTATCATATTTTATGTCATATGTATTATTGAGGTGAATATCAGTCGAGGTGGAAAGTAGTAAAAGGGTTTACATTAGAGACAAGAATATGTAATACATAAAGTATGCTTCACGATTTTTCGTGTCATCCTTGCGCAGGGGCCATGCATTTCTTCTCTGTATCGTTTCAATTTTAGCATATGCACCGCCGAACAAGCGTGTACAGCGTACAAGATTTTACATCTTTGTTGATTTTAAATCTCAGAGAGAAACTGAAAGTTAAGCAGAGCTCAGAGTGATGTAGTCATAGAATTCTGGCCACTAGGATAAAATCCTGCTTTCTTAATAAGCTGCTCAGATAATGGGCCTAATGCATTAGCCTCTGAGATCTCAAGAATTCAGTTGGCAATTTTGTATGATATATATTATATAATCTAAAAACACAAATATATTTTATTTAAAAAATATATATATATTATTTTTATTTGTTGACAATTCTACTGTGTTCACCATCGTTTTTAGAATGATTTTCAGTTTTGTTGTAAATATGAGTAGTTAACATATCTATTTTTTTAAATTTACTAATATAGAATTAATTTCATAAATCTCTATTATATAAAAGTCAATGTCTGTCTGTTTCGCGATAAACTCAAAAACTACTGAACCAATTGGTACCAAATTTTGCATGTCGCTTTTTATAAACCTGAGGAAAATATTCGGCTACATTTTGATTAGTATTTCTGGCTATTTCTTTTTTTCATTTGAAGAACTTTTTTTTACGCGGAGTAAATACGAGGCGAAGTAACAACACGAGGCCAATTAAGCGACCAATGAGCGTTCTGCATTTCTTTTCAAGTTGCTTGCGTACTTTTTTTTAAATATCTTTTTATACGAGCGTCACTTTTTTTTACAAAAGTATTGAGAGAAAAATTTATATTACTAAGTTACGGTAAGTGCACACAATGCAATTTTAAAAACACTTTACAAAATTAGCGTTACTGTATGTAAACAATGGCTTTCATATTTTTTATTAATTTTTGTTCTGGGCTTTGTTTTTTTTTATATATATCTTTCTTCTAATATATAAAAGTCATTGTCGTCTGTTTCGCGATAAACTCAAAAACTACTGAACCAATTGATACCAAATTTTGCATGTCGCTTTTTATAAACATGAGGAAAATTTCCGTATGCATTTTGATTAGTATTTTCGACTATTTATTTTTTTCATGTGAAGATTTTTTTTTGCGCGGAGGTAATACGAGGCGAAGAAACAACACGAGGCTAATTAAGAGACCAATGAGCGTTCTGCATTTTTTTTTTCAAGTTGCTTGCGTACTTCTTTTTAAATATCTTTATTAATAAGAAGTGCTACTTTTTTTCACAAAAGTATTGAGTATTGAGAGAGAAATTTATATTACTAAGTTTACGGTAAGTGCACCTAATGCAATTTAGAAAAATAAACTTTACAAAATTAACGTTACTGTATGTAAATAATTGCTTTCGTATTTTTTATTAATTTTGTTTTGCCTTTTGTTTTTTTTTTATTTCTTTTAAAAAATAGTTCAAAATGCAGTCGCAGTCATTAGCAAACACATATGTTTGCCTATTTTTCATGTGCTCTTTTATTTTTTACAGAAAAATATTTACATGCCAGTATTTTGGATTAATATTTTTATAAACCTTTTTTTTTTTTCTTATTCTTACTGAGAAGATGGGCATCTCAGTCAAGATCCATCGCAGTTACTCATTCAACTCGGGCAATTTCAAGGGTTAATGCGCTGGGGCCGGTAACTCGGGGGTTGGGTGGAAAAGCTGCTATCTATTTAAACTATAGTGATTTTGAAACAACTAAATGGATTGCAAAAAAATAATTAAATCAAATATCTAAACACAAATATAATACAATTTTTGCAATCACACACGCTTTTTTCCTGTGGTTTATGTGTTACTTCTGTATTGCTATTCTATGGCACTTCTACTATTTATTATTGATGTACTTTCATTATGAAGGAAATTGCACTCAAGGGATTTCTCGGGCGAAGCCGGGTCATTCGCCTAGTTCTATATAATTGTGAAAATAATTAATGTGTAATTTTTCTTCAGGGAATTAAATATAAAAACTACTTGTAAGTGTATAATTGTTGTTCTTTTATCACGACTGCACCTTCAATCTTTTATCATGATAACCTTTATCTAACCGCAAACAAATTATTCATAACATATATATCTCAAGAATTTAAAATGTTACATCAGACTATATGTGGTCTGAAGATGGTAATCTTCTTTCTATATTTCATTATTAATATTGTTAATTCTTGAAATATAACTTGAAACAATAATGTATGAATCCTTAGTAACCTTGCTTCCCAATATTATATTTTTATTTAAGCTCTTTGCTATTCATATCTTTCAAATTTTAATATTTAAACCCTCTACAATCATTATAACCTCCATGATAAAATCAATATTTTTCTCATTATCTCTTTTTTTACAGGGCTAGATAAAAAGTGCGGGAACTCTTCAGCGAGGCCAACTCATTGACATTCACGCGGAGATGAAACTGCAATCTCTTCAGCGGGTTACAACCTGAAATCTGAATTACCAGAAAATATCGCTAAAACTGGGCTGATATAATAGAGGAATATTATTCTGAATATAAGATGTAAAAAGGAACAAGAAGATCTCACCTTCTCCAAAGGAAGACATCTGCGCCTCTACCTGACACATCTCTCCAGACCAATATAGCCCAGAACACGGCAAAGCCACGTCAAGAAGAACACTATCGAATAAATTAAAGATTCCCGAAAAAATACTCGAATAATCAAAGGAGAAATCTTCTATTGAAACTTCCACTCAAATAAATCTTTTAAGGAAGAAATTCTAATGAACTATATTGGAGCTCTTACTTCAATTGGAGAAATGCTCTATTTGCACAGATAGGAAAATCTTTGGATAGTAGTTCACGTCATAAAGAAGCCCTTTTCAAAGAAAAAACTACTAATTGCTGGTTATCCTATATTAGCGAGGTTATTATTACCATGCAAATTCTGAAATCCTTCTACTAGGTGCTTTCCATCTCTCCCTCAGTGAACAAGTCCAGAAAATTCAAGTGGTTGGATTTCATTCTCATGGATGGAGTAAAAATCACTAATTTTTCAAATATGATCGCTGTGCTCAACAAAGGTTTCTTAGCAAAGATGTATCCCGAATTCAGTTTCAGATGCTCTAAATGTTATTGATTGATAAATTAAAGAGGGAACAGCCTCTTGATCATTAGAGCGCCATACTTTCTCCAGCCATCTAGCAAGGAAGTCTGTGCGACCACCATCGTGACTCTGGACTCTTTATACCAATAAACTTCACAGCTGGCTCTCGTGGATATATCAAACACCCCAGCGCCAGAGTTTGGTTCAGCAAATTTTCGCTATTCTGTTTGGCTTTAAACCTGAAATACTCATGTTTCGCTCCCACTGGTATTTCTGATGGCCAAATGTTCTGTCAAAACATGATTAACAATAATCTAATATTAGAAAACGTCCAGATCTCTTGCACAGCTTCAAAGCATTCTCTTCAAATAGATCGAACTGCTTGGGATCAATAATGGGGCTATCACGAAAGTCATATTCTCCCTCCTAAACTTAAAAATATATATCTATAGAAATTGGCCAATAAACGAAACTTTAAAATCATTTGCTCAACTTCAAAATAATTGAGATGAAGGTTTCAAGTATCTTTTAAAATATTTTCGTCAATATCAGATCAAATATCAAGTGCTCGCATGGATTTCCGCCTTGCCTACCTTAACGCGGGCGGCTTTGCTGCTTGTGATCGGAACCCCGATATCGACAAAAATTTCATTCAGTAGACAAAAATCAAAATTCTTGACAGCAAAACTTCTGTATGGGAGATAAAGTAGTTATTGCTTTAGAATTTGGCGATAAGAAATCCAGCTTCACCTTTGGGCCTGTTATTCGAGTACTCAGGCATCTGTTTATATTTGCTGACAAGAAGGCTATCCAGAGATTCTTAATCTGAGGTCTGAACATCGAGGGAGGGGCGAATTACTTTCAAGATGAAATCTTGTGCGACACCCATCGAGAACATGTCAGCAAGAGAAATAAGAAGAAAGAAATATGATCAAAATAATTCTAGGCTCAACAATCAGGTCTCTTGGCAAATGATTATGTGATAAGGGCAAAATTGTTTGATATAATTCGAGAATTTTTGTTTCTTATCAGTGCGGACTATCCATCTCTGACAGCTTTCGAATGTGCTCATCGATGTGAAATCATGCAGAACACTATCTATAAGAGTCGAATAATCGAAGACAATGGGTTAGAGACACGGTTTTACTTGAAGGAACGATTGTTTCGTGCTCTTCAAAAGACACCAGTAGATTCTAATGCTGCGTGACTTCAAGCTTCACATTATATCAAAGTGATCCATTCTAGGATTTTGGCAAGGATCAGATATCTATTTCCCTTCACCGTCTACCAAAAACGAAAAGTACACGATTGGATAAGTTTCCATTTGAACTGATTAACGTCTTTGAAGATTGTTAAGAATTCTTTCTATTAACTCTTCAAGAAGTCCCAGAAATACGGCGCCATGCATCCATCAATGCGGTTTAGCGTAATATGACTGATTCATACCCGCATTATTATCCATGTCTCACAGGACTGTGATACCGACGACCAACTATATGGGTCTTAGGTAACTGCTCCTTCATCTCCGGAACATCATTCCAGAATGCAAGCGTTAATCCTTTCAAATATGAACATATTGCTTCCCTGACAAGTCGCCTAGCTTGCAGAGAAGAAAACCGATGTCCATTATTCTAACTTAAATATAGTCTGTATTTGAAGATACGCTCTAGAAAGGTTTCCTAGGGTCATTCCTGCTCTCCATTAAATTGCGACTGGTCGTCGTGGGGTGAGGCAGCAGCAACAGCAGGAATAATCGGCGCTAGGATTACTTCTATGTTATACATGCTCAACAAGTCAAGCCAAGGCAATGCTTCGAATTCAGCGTTTTTCATCGTCTACGTTGGTTAACTACTGCTTCGTCTGTTTTGGCTGCTCGGCCAAAATAACATCTTGGCATATGAAAATAATATCGCTCTACTCATTCGCGAAGATTGGCAGATGAAAAACGCCTAATTCTTCGAGGACCTCAGGCGTACCTCAGCAATAATAGATAATTTCTTTAAGAAATGGGTCTTCTAGTACAGCGGATGGAGGAAACGCACCGACTTCTCATTGGGCATTTCTTGAAATAGGAAGATATGACCATCGTTACTCCAACCCAATAATACACACCTAAGAGTAACATTTGCAATAATTAATTGAGAAAGTCATCGCTAGATGGTTTTGATTTTTCAAAGACTCTTGGGGAATTAAGCCAGAGGGGTAAAGCTTTATTATTCTACGATAGCCAGTCCTTTCAGCCTAGTGATACTATCATCTCAAGACAGTACGCAAAATTGACGCTATCTGTTGTGGGGAATCTATAGCACCTTATGGTTTCTATTAACGTCCTGGCGGGCCAATCTCCGTGTGGCAATAATTTTCACTCATGCTGGACAAGAGTGCCATGCGACTGGCCTTGCGCATCCAGGTTCATCTTAGCCGAGCGATTCCGCGTGCGCTTTTTATAACTCAGCCACAAGTACTGAACCTGTATTCGTAACCTGGTTTACATCAGATCGTGCTTCTCCATCTTTCAATGGCCATGAGAATTACGAACCTGGATACTTGAACGAGGTCTGAACAAAGAAAGACATTGGGATCAGCGCCTCTATGAAAGGCATAACTCTAAATTTTAATAATCATTAAAAGAAATAAAATGAAGTGAATAAATTCCACAAGTGTCAGATGTAACCCGTTCATGACATTCTTTAACTTGGAACATTGCGCGAGTTTTTGAGACCAAAGGCCAATGACTGAAATTTTGCTGTACTATAAGCCTGAACAGGAGATATCTGATTTTAATGTCAGATTAGCTGATCCATCTATCCACCTTCTTCGGATTGGTTTCTGTCCTCTATGAAGAAAGAAGATGCCTCCATCAGGATTGAAAATTTCCATTAAAGGCATAAATGGGTGAGGAAAGGCTTCGGATTTAGTGCCTCCTTTTACTGCTTTGGAGTTGCAACCTTCCCGCGCTGCTTCGAAAGAATACGAGTAAAAAAATGTAGTCGCTTATGCACTTGAAATCATATCCAGGAGGGGCTTTCAATTTAATCTTAAGACTCTTGAAAACATGGCCTCAGGGGGGTGTCTCTCAATATGAAAAAATCTGCGGCGTTGGTTTTTTTTATGGAGCACCGTATGATTCTGCTATGGGAAGTTCTTGCACGTCCAAGTCACTTATTGTCTTGACCTGCACAATCACTGATCGGAACACTCGGAGAAAGAGCCGAGTGTTATGGCTCACCGGAGGCAGCTTGACTCAGCCTGTCAGCCAAAGGTAGAGTCGGCCTGAAGAACATTGCGCCAGTTTAGGCTGGGCTGAATGAAAGTGTTCAATCTTCACCGCGCGGAAACGTCGATGGCTACTCTCTATTGGTCCTGAGACAGGGGATGTGCCGCAAGGTTCTGACATCTAGCACTCGGGTAGTATGATGAGATTACTAAGTCTTTAGGAGCCCATGTCCAGCGTCCTTGATTATTGTCATGTAGAAAATTAGGAATGACAAATTTCAAGATGACACAGCAATTTATTTTAGGCGCGCAATCACAATATAAATATAAAATACCAGAGATGTAATGAGGTATATTTTAACAGAGTAGCAAAATATATACAGTAGAAGCTCCCTGTAAAGGACACCTAATTGCAGAGCCAAAGCGATTTTTAGTAAGAGGTGTCCTGCTACCGGAGAGTTGTTAAATTGTAAAAATGGTAATTTTGCAAGTGAAAACTGTCCTTTGTGGAGAAGTGTCCGCTAAAGGAGGGTTCTACTGTACATTGATAATTTGTATATAAAATAATAAATATGTTGATACACAATAGGAACTACCGGGATCTCTACTCTGAAAGTATGGAGGCTCTCTGCGTCAGGAAATATTAAAAGGGTTTTAGGGCCACTAGATCTTCTATATACCGAACTCTGGTTCAGACGACTGCCATGACTTCTTCAATGGCTCTCCTTCCATGCTGCGCTCAGCCTGTACTGCGCTCCTGATCCAGCGGCATCTAAGGTCCTATTATCAGCATCTACTGGAGGAAAACGCAATCATCAGCCATTGGATGGTTCGCAAAGCGTAGACAATCATCTTGCGGGTCTAAAGAACGCTAATTACCCGCATTATCAGCCAGGGAATGCTCTTGGAAATAGCTCAGTACAGATATGCACATCCCGTTGGAGAAACGCTGATGAGATGGATGTACTTCTCTACCATCTATTGGGCCGACCTGTCTAGTAACTATCTCTCAGGTCACGACGCGGACATTGCCCATCGGCTGGCTGACATTCCTCATCTAAACCATCCTGCCACGAGCCATGTCACATGCGCCTATTTGAATCAAGCAATATATCTCTCATCCACAGTTACTAGAGTTGCCGAGCTGCCCGATCTCTGCTCCGGGTTGTATACGTCTCTTGCGACGTGCTCCAGAATTCGCATGCCTGGTATTCAGCGTCGACATATAATCCCGAGACAATGAAGATAACTGCGGTGGCAAAGGCATCAACAAGTACATATTTAAGGTTAAGGTGGGCAATACCCACCACTTCATCGACCTGCCTACTCTAAGGGAAAGTACCTTCGGCTTTCTATTTTGATGACGGAGTCCTTCCATCAGTGGTAGACAGGTGTATATGTTAAACATGTTCACATAAATATTTATAATATTACAACAAAAAATATCTTTTTTTAAATCATAAACACAAATATATCTGAAAATAGTACAAATGTGATATTGTACTGGGATAAGCTGCATACATTATGAAAAATGCATCTCCATATCTTGCAACTGAAGTTGCTGATGGCTTGCGCCATCTATCGGAATAAATATCAACTATTCTCGTTGATTTTTCGACCAACAGCGTCCATGGTTAGCATTTCTGGATTAATCAAGAATGGGTATTTGGCCAATTCTGGAATAATTAAAATCAACGATAATAGTTGAGATTTATTCAAATAGATGGCGCAAGCCATCAGCAAATTTCAGTTGCACGATAAGGAGATGCCTATTTTCATAATTTAAATATATCTGTAATATATTTATATATATTACTAGCGGATGTACCCGGCTTCGCCCGGGTTTTACCCGAATAAAGGTTTGTCTAACGAACATTTGTTAAAACAATTCTCTATAAACTTATAAAAAAAAATAATAGATATATTTTGATAAATTGGTACTCGTAAATTTGAATCTCTCGATAAAGTGAATATTTTTCTCGGTCCCTTGAAAAATACTCGATAAGTTGAATAAAATCAATATTAATTGGTTCCCTATGTAATTGGAAGTTAAAGGAATAGTATATTGCCTTGGAATTGTATCATTATTCTTGTCTCAAATAAATTGCTGTGTCATCCTGAATTTTGTCTTTCCTAATTTTCTACATTACAAAATCATCGTATCATCATGATAATATTTAGAGCAGATTGTTGAATTATAACAGATAAATTAGAATATTTATATTGATAATTTTTAGGCGAAAAGTTATTTCAAAAATTTTATTTGCTAGAAACCTTCCAAGTACTATACTTAAATAACTTCCCAAAGTTTCATGGCGTTCCAATGAGTGGTTTGGTCAGGCATAAAGGACAGACAGACACACATACATTCATTTTTATATATATACTAGCGGGTGTACCCGGCTTCGCCCGGTTTTACCCGAGTAAAGGTTTGTCTAACGAACATTTGTTAAAATAATTCTCTATAAACTTATAAAAAAATATAATAGATATATTTTGATAATTTGAAACTCGTAAATTTGAATCTCTCGATAAAGTGGGTATTTTTCTCGGTCCCTTGAAAAATACTCGATAAGTTGAATTAAATCAATATTAATTGGTTCCCTATGTAATTGGAAGTTAAAGGAATAGTATCTTGCCTTGGAATTGTATCATCATTCTTGTCTCAAATAAATTGCCGTGTCATCCTGAATTTTGTCTTTCCTAATTTTCTACATTACAAAATCATCATTTTATCTATTCTCCCAATATATATGTTGTAGATGAATGATAAAACTAACTTTGACTTATGCGCAATTAATAGGTAGAAAATCTTACTTTTGATAAATAATCTTTAAGATAATAAACTTAGTGATAATAAAACTCATAGATAAAAAAACTTGTTAACATCGTCGCAATGGGGGCGCTGCTTTCGAGTTAAATCTACAAATCTGTCAATAACTCTAAGGATATTCAAGATATTCAAGAAATTATTTTTCAAAACCTTCCCGGGGATATACCTAATAATATCCCAAAATTTCACGGCGATTGGATGTATGGTTTTTGAATCTATAGAGTGCAAACATACAGAGACATTCAATTTTATATATATATAGATAATACAGAGATAATAAATCAGAGTGCTGAAAATATAACAAATTAATTAATATTTATCCTTTTTTAAAAAAAAAAAAAGGTTTTTCAAACTAATAATTAGATAGAAACCTTTCTGGTAGTATATTAAACAATTTCTCAAAGTTAAATTGCGATGAAATGAGTAGTTTGGTCCGGCATAAAGAAGAGGCATATAATCATTTTTTTCTATATGCATGATATTTTTAGAGCAGATTGTCGAATTATAACAGATAAATTAGAATATTTATCTTGATTATTTTTAGGCGAAAAGTTATTTCAAAATTTTATTTGCTAGAAACCTTCCCAGTACTATACTAAATAACTTCCCAAAGTTTCATGGCGTTCCAATGAGTGGTTTGGTCAGGCATAAAGGACAGACACACACACATACATTCATATATATATATATATATATATTATAGTATTAAATATATATATAATATTTATATTTCTTTTTAATTTCTAAGCAAACATTCTCTCTGTGGGCGCCACCAATGACGACTTGTATATATTTATATATATATATGTTTTTTTATCAATTATTTTATTTATTTATATCTATTTATTCATATATTATCATTATATAATCTTATTAATTCATATTTATATTTATTCTGTATTTAATCTTATATAATCTTATATGGACATTGAAATAAAGTAGTTTCAATCTCATCTCTCTCTCTCTCTCTCTCTCTCTTATAAAATTATACATAGATAGAAATCACGCCTGGAGAATGATTATCAAAAAATAAATAAAACGTCGTCTCTTCTTTCTAAATAGATACCAAATACTAGGTGCCATTTATTGACCGTTTTCTCAAGTTAGGGAATTCAGGTCGGTGACAAATCCACAATCTATTTTGTGGAGACAGACAATTGATGACGCCTAATACAATTTTATTGGCGTTTATTTTGACCGAAATGAGACCTTTATTTTTTGTTTACGAAATTCTATATGTGCATAATAAAGACCTGTTCAAATCTAAACCTCTCTCTTTTTTGTGTGTATAGTTCAAGGATATTAAATATTGAGCTTGAGAATAAAAATATTCTTTAGCAAATTTAAAAAGCGCTCGCTTCCTCTCTGTTATTTTTTATATCAATTTTTCGTTTTATCATCATTTTCATTATTGTTAATTTCTCATAAATCGTAAGGACTGTGCCCTTTCCTGTATTAACAAGATATCAATAAAGTATGTAAATTTGTCTCTCTCTGTTATTGAACTGTAACTCTCAGTAAGGAGTCCGATTAAGACTATTATATGGGTAGAGGCAAGACATATCCACAATAAAGTAACTAAATGTCTCAATGTGAATAGAAATTAGGTCTCTCTGGAAATATTTATCTGAAATTAAAACCTTCCCCAGAAAACTAAAGCAGAGCCAAAAAATATCCATAATGACCCTGGCATAATGGGGATGAATGAACGACAGCTATTAATAATTTCAATGAGCCCTCGTGTATCTATGGAATGACAGTTTCAACAGAAGCTGTTTATTGTTTGATTCATGGTGATGGCCTTCATACATATGTAATGTATCTTTCCTTCTTATCCCAAGATATGATTCTTGAATTGGTGCTGTGTACATCAGTCCTGGACCAACGGTTTCAACGAGTCTTTAGTTAGAGAGAACCTAGTAATAACCTCCAACTTACAACTATCAAAGAAAGGCGACTCTTACTTCCTCTAAATGTCAAAGTTTGATCACCTTCAGGAATGAACTGCAGGGATGAGCCAGTCCTCGGACCTTACTAAACCATTCAATCGGTAGTAGCGACAAGACAAGAAAGAGACTTTATTTTTTGGAAAGGGTCTCAACAGACGTACACCTCTTCACATTTTCGAGAGAGGCACATTGACTGACAAAGATAAAGTAACAATATGTTGAAATCCACATGTAAGACATTTAATTGTAAGGTAACACGCTATCCACCTTTTTTCATTTCCCTCTAAATGTTTCTTTTAAAAATTTTAACAAAATTTCTACTGTCTTTACTGAGAGTAAATATAGTTGAGAGGCCTCGCTCATCAGTGGTGAACACTCACAGTTGTTTTGCCTATTTAATCCACCAGTTTGCTTATTGAGCTCTAATACGATTATTCTTATATATGCGACAATGAATGATGGAATCTAAATTATGGTGTTTTATAGAAATTACTGGGATGAGCCTTTGGAACAATCCAATATAAATATTGGCATCGAGCAATACTTTCCGCGCAATAAATAAAAACAATAAATAAAATAATTTTAAGGTAACAACGCGCCATCTATATCCCAATATATATAAAAGTCAGTGTATGTATGTATGTGTGTTTGTTCCTATGTCGGCTATACACGTCCACAATACGTGACTAATCTCACTGAAATTTTAACAGTATATAGAATAGAATCTGGAAAAACTTATAGTGAAAATTCCAGGTCTCTATCCCGAATATTCGTCGAGTTATTTGCAAATTGCTTTGCAAATTTGCCCTTCGCTAGCAAGCAGCGCCTCTAGCGGTGAAGATGGGAGGTAATATCAGCTGACCTAATGTACATGTGAAACGTGTTTTAACAGGACATAGAGAATAGTTGAAAGAGATATTTGTCGCATTTTTAGACAAAAGAAAATTGAAATTGACAGGTTCTGGGCACATATAGTTGTTTTTTTTTTAGTCAGAAAATGATTATGACAATATTGCTGTATCATATTTGATTATCAGATACAAAATTATATCGGGAAAATTTCCAAAAAGCGAGACCACGGGTGAAGCCAATTCATTTTCAGTATGCAGGATCAAAATTCTAACATAAAAACATTCATTCGAGCAGAAGATACAAAGCCAGATCATATCTCTATAAAAATATCGCTTCTCAGACACAATGTTTGGAGCGGGACACAAGACACGGCGCCAATTTATAATTGTAACGAATAGTATTTGAATAAAAACAATCGGATAAAACCCGGGCGTTGCCCGGATCATTCGGCTAGCATTAAAAATAACACTATTGTTCGATTTTAGATTTGGGTATTGTATTTATTTTGACTTGAGTTATTGAATGAATGAATGAATAAAGTATTTATAAAGAAATAGACTAGATTTTAGTTAATTAATGAATGAATGAACTCCTTAAAGAATAGATTAGGTTTATTACCACGACTTTGATTACAACCATAATAATAGTAGAAGATTATAAAACATCAACAAAACACCAACAGTGCCAAATAATAATATAAACTTCACAGATTAAATAAAATAAATTAATTAATGAAAACAAAATGAATTTAAAAAATGCAAATAAATGAGTAAATGAATATTTACAATTGACTCCAACATACTCCCCCACAACCTTGAACTATATTTCAGTTCAAGAGCTCACTCCCTGTAAGGCAGAGGACATATCTTGGTTATTGGTCTCTTCAGAAGGCCTTTAGGGGTACGAAGAAGCACCACTCTGACATGATCATCTTCTCCTGTGAATATCTGGACAATTCTCGCCAGTTTCCATTGTAGTGGTTTGTTTTGTTCTTTCAACATAACCAAATCTCCAATGTTGACATCCGAATGTGAAGTCCTCCACTTCCTTCTTTCTTGGAGTTGATGTAGGTATTCACAGCTCCAACGGTTCCAGAAGTAGTCTCTTTGAGGTTGAATCAGACTCCATCTGGAGCGAAGATTCAAAGTAGAGTGATCAGACTCCGCATCATGTCGCATAGCATTTCCTATAAGAAAATGTCCTGGTGTTAGCGCTGTTAGGTCATTTGGATCATTGCTAACAAAGGTTAATGGTCTGGAGTTAAGACAGGCTTCAATTTGAGCCAATAAGGTCAGTAACTCCTCGTAGTTCAACAACCTAGATTTAATCGTTTTAGATAAGATGGTTTTAACTGATTTAATGCCAGCTTCCCATAATCCACCAAAGTTAGGTGCCGACGGAGGAATGAAATGCCAATTAATGGATTCTATGTCTGAAAAATCTTGAATATTAGCAGCCTTGAACAACTTCCATCGTTCTTTCAAAATGTTGCTTGCACCCTTAAAGTTAGTTGCATTGTCTGAGTATATATCAGTTGGTCTTCCTCTTCTAGAGATGAATCTTTTCAATGCTGCAAGAAAGGTTTCCGCAGTCAAATCTGATGAAATTTCTAAGTGAATGGCTTTGGTGGTGAAGCAAACGAATAGGACTATGTAGAATTTGAAAATAACTTTGCTTCGTTTCAGCATAGGTTTAGCTTGAATGGGACCGGCCAAATCAATACCAATCTTTTCAAATGGTCTACCTGGAAGAAGTCTATTTTTTGGCAAGTCTCCCATTATCTGATGAATAGCCTTAGATTTACCCCTCAGGCAAACGAGACATTGATTTAAGACCCTTTTGATTAAGTTTCTTCCAGAAGGAATCCAAAACTTATTTCGAATCAAAGATAAAGTTAATTGAGTTCCAGAATGAAGATTGTTTAGGTGATAGTGTAGTACAATTAATTTGGTTACAAAATGATCTTTAGGAATTAGCATAGGATGCTTCTGATCAATATCTAAATCCGAGTGACGTAATCGTCCGCCTACTCTAAGAATTCCTTGGGAATCTATAAAAATGTTAAGCAAAATAAGCTTGCTTTTTCTTGGCAAAGGAATATTTTTTATGCAAGCATTGATTTCTGGGGTGAATTCACATCTCTGAATAATCTTGACGATTTGTAATAGAGAATCTTTTAAGTCTTGGGATGTTAGAAATGAGAGTCTTTGAGTTGGCTGTTTTCTGGTGATATTAATAAATCTTTTACACCAAGCCATGACCCTTAAAAGTTTGGTAAAGGAAGAATATTTTGACAAAAACTCTGGGCAGGGTTCTGCTATTGTAGCATGCAGTATAACACTACGCTCTTCTAAACCCATAGAAGGGTCTATATTGAATGAAGGAATATTTTCCGAACCATCTAATGTCAACCAAACGGGTCCACGCCACCACAATTTTGAATTGATCAAACAGGAAGGCAGAATTCCTCTCGTAGCAAGGTCTGCTGGATTTCGCTTGCCTGATATATATTGCCATGAATGGGCTGCAGTCAGATCTTGAATCTTTGCCACCCGATTGGCCACAAATATCTGCCACTTCTTTGATTCAGAAGTAATCCACGCCAGAACAATCTTTGAATCTGTCCAATAGAATTGTTCATCGATATTAAAGGGAAGTGCTTGAGTTGTCTGCGATTGAAGTTGCGCCAACATCAAGGCTGCGCAAAGCTCAAGTCTTGGTATGGTTATTTTCTTGATGGGAGCAACTTTTGTTTTTGCTGTCAAAAGAATGTTCTCAATTTGATTATTCTCATAAGTTATTCTTAGATAACAGACAGCAGAATAAGCCAACTCCGATGAATCACAGAATCCATGCATCTGCATATTGGAAATTAATAAATTCCTTTGGAATATACATCTTGGAATACTGATTTGTTGAAAATGCTTCATTTCTCTTTCAAAAGTATTCCACTTTCTTTGAATAGAAGCAGGTATATCTTCATCCCAGCCTATTTTCAATTTCCATAATTCTTGGAGGAGAAGTTTTAGCACAACTGTGGTAGGGGAAAGCCAGCCACAGGGGTCATAAATTCTGGCTATAGCCGATACAATTTGTCTCTTTGATTTAATATCAGCTGGACCAGATTTACAAGAAATGTTGAGGGTATCATAACTTGGATCCCATTGGATTCCAAGAACGTTCACGCCTGATTCCTTTCTATTAAATTCCATCACCTCACCTTTTCCTCTCAATAATAAAGGTAAGTCTTCAATTATAGAAGTTTCATTGGATACCCATTTTCTCAAAACGAATCCACCAGAACCCAATACAGCAATCAATTGTTGCATGAGTCCCTTGGCGTCTTCCACTGTGGGGCATCCAGTCAAAAGGTCATCCACGTAGAAATCCTCACGAATAATCTTGGATACTCTTGGATTAGAAACTTGTACCTCATGGGCAATCTCATGTAGAGTTCGAATTGCCAAGTAAGGAGCACATGCAAGGCCATGAGTGACTGTCAACAAGTTATACTCCTGCAATTATAGATCTTTACGATCTCTCCATAGTATGGTTTGATATTTAATATCGTCTGGATGTAATCTAATCTGCCGATACATCTTTTCAATGTCGGCCACTAAAGCAACAGAGTTCGTGCGGAACTTGAGTAGGATGCTGAATATATTATTTTGAAGTTTTGGACCTACATGAAGGAGATCATTCAATGATATTTGGGTGGTAGTCTTGGTGGATGCATCAAATACCACTCGTAACTTATTTGGCTGTGCCTTTAGAATACAGTGATGAGGAATGTAATATTTTGGTTCAGTCTGCAGAGAACAACTTGCCTGCATATGACCTAATCTTATATATTCATTCATAAATTGTTTATATTGAACATATATTTTCATTTTGTTCTAACCTTTTCTCTAGATTAAGAAATCTGCTAATTGCGATGGATTTTGACTGACCTAATTTTTCAGCTGATTCCTTAAATGGAAGCCTTACAATATACCTTCCTGATTCATCCCTGACTACATTTTTTAAATAATGACTTTCACAATCCTTTTCTTCCTTTGTAGGAATTTCTTCTGAAGGAATAGATTCCAATTCCCAGAACCTTTTTATTAAATCTTCAGATTCCAATTCAGAAGAGAAATGTGCTAAATTTCTGAATGACTGCCGTTCACTCACTGAGGTCGGACCATATACGAGCCATCCCAATTTTGTATGGATAGCAGATGGCTCATTTTCATTTCCATTTCTCCTTCCTTCCTGAATGAGGTTGAATACTATATCTGACCCCAAGATTACATCTATTTCTCTCGATTTAAAATATGAAGGATCAGCCAGGATCAATCCCTTCATATGTGAATAATTTATTTTCTTGACCGTAAAACTAGGAATATTGTTTGTTAACTTGGTAAGAACCAGTGCTGTAGTCTCAAACGATTGATGATCAAAATGAGAAGAAAACCTGATAAAGACCTCACCTAGGGAAGATTCTACAATTTGATCTCCCAAACCTCCAACTGCTATATGTTTACGTCTGATGGGTATTCCTAGCTTTGCCGCGCACTTTTCAGTGATAAGGCTTCTTTGACTTCCATTATCCAACAGAGCTCTACAAATTTGATCTTCTCCATTTACATATTGTATATGAATTATAGCTGTAGATAACAGTATTTGTATAGAACCATCTGCTCCACTCAAACAGCAGGATGTGCTTGTTGAAGGTACACTCGATGGTTGTACTGATTTGGGAGAGGTAGACTGAACACTAGATGATTCCCTTTGTCTTAGAGGACTTGAAATCACATGCAACAAGGTATGATGATTTCTGTTGCAATGGAAACAACGATTTGTGATTTTACAATTCTCAACAGAATGATTGCCACGCAAACAATTAGAACAAAGCTGGTTCTGTTTTACATAACCTATTCTATCTTGAATTGACATTTGTCTGAATTCATTACATTGATTCAATTTATGCCTCAATTTACATAGTAGACAATTTTTGAAACCTACATTGATGTATGTATGTATTTACTCTTTTATTCAAATTTTCCTTTGAGGTAGTGTCCTTCATTGTATTCATTAAAGATTGAGCTTGTTTTGCCAAAAAGGAAATAAACCTTTGATATGAGGGCAGTTCTTGATTATCATAGGACAATTCCCATTGTTGTCTGATTGGAGTATCCAGCTTCTTTTGTAAAAAATGTATTAACATAATGTCTACCATTTCATTTCTTTCCAAACCTATTGTCTCTAAATTTCTAAGAGATTCGTTGCAGATATCCAACAACTCATATATAGCCTTCGAGGTAGAGATCTTATATAATTTGATTTTAAATATTTTATCTAATTGAGAGAATATTATCTCTCTTTTATTATCATATCTTTCTACCAAAGTTTTCCAAGCTTGATTATAATTATTTTCAGTGATCGGGAAACCCTTTATTATACGAGCTGCATCACCTTTTAAGGAAGAATGTAAATATTGTAATTTTTGTATATCGGAAAGAGTCGTATTTTTATCTATTGTAACCAAAAATAGGTCCTTAAAACTCAACCACTGAGACATCTCACCGGAAAATACCGGCAAATTAAATTTTGGTAATTTAACATTAGATATTACACTTTGTTCCGATTTGACTGGCTGAGAAACGTTCTCTACTTCCAATATTTCTTCAATTTGAAATACAAAATTTTCATAACGATTCTTTACATCTATGTATTCTTTAAATAGTGTTTCACTGGCTTCCAAAGCATTCGATCTAACTATTTGATAATAGGTTTCTTTGATGGTTTTAAATAATTCGGCAATATTTGTATGATAAAGTTTCAATCTACGTATATTTCTCTGTTGACAAATTTCGTCAAACTGCTTTGCATAGGTATTGAATTCTTCAACATAAATTTTAAATATTGGTATATCAGAATTCGCCTTTTTAGACATGATTTAGATTGCTTAAATATTTATATTTCGTTTGATTCTATTCACCACGAGATAATTTAATTTTTCACTTACCCAATTATCCGTGGATCCGGCTCGATTAGGACCAGAAAGGATGTTCGATTTTAGATTTGAGTATTGTATTTATTTTGACTTGAGTTATTGAATGAATAAAGTATTTGTAAAGAAATAGACTAGATTTTAGTTAATTAATGAATGAATGAACTCTTTAAAGAATAGATTAGGTTTATTACCACGACTTTGATTACAACCATAATAATAGTAGAAGATTATAAAACATCAACAAAACACCAACAGTGCCAAATAATAAAATAAACTTCACAGATTAAATAAAATAAATTAATTAATGAAAACAAAATGAATTTAAAAAATGCAAATAAATGAGTAAATGAATATTTACAATTGACTCCAACAACTATCAAACACAATTGTTTATTATGATACAGTCGCGCGCCATCTGCTATGAGAATTCGAAACAATTAAAGACGCGTATGATAATTTCATAAATTAGATAATTTTCTCTACTGACCTTACTGCAATGAAAAATAAATGGGAGGGCTTGGTTCACCACTAATGAGCCAGGTCCTCCCATTATTTGTCCCATTGTAGTAAGGTCAGTAGAAAGTTGTTTAATTTGTAAAAGAATCATCCGCGTCTATAATGGTTTTGAATTCTAAAAATTGTTCATTTTACACAAATTCAACCCTTAACTTTTATTACTACTGCGATATAAAATAGTGGAAGGGCTTGGCTCATCATTGGGGAACCCTCCCAACAGTTTCCACAAATTTTGAGCTTTTTAGAGATCCAATACTGTATTTAAACCATTCTGATTATTTATGTGAAAATGAAGGATGGAATCTAATCCATTTTTTTGAATTATGGACATAAGCCTTTAGGACATTATCTTTAAGTTTCATTTTCAAATTATTTCTCTTTATTTAACTACCTTGGGTTTTCTTCTATCTTCTTTATTAATAACCTACCTATTTTTTTAATTCACGAATATAGGATTCATTTTATAAATTCTATATTACTCTGAAAAATATTTAATATATAATTATTTTCAAGTAATTTAAAATAAAAACCACTTGATAAGTAAATAACTATCTTTCCTTTTTTACGACTGCACCTCCAATTCTTTATCATTCCAACATCAGAACATTATAATCATAACATATATATATTCAGATACCCATATACATATATTCCCAATAGTTTATTCAGTAGTTTTGGTGGATAAATAACAAATATATATTTCTAAAATATCATAAAGGTCCTCTTCCGTCAAAATAAACTTCAAAACTAGACGCCATCTATTGACCTCCGCCGCAAACTAGCGGCCTTGGGTCGGTGACAAAGCCACAACACCAGCTTTGGCAAACTGAGAAATCTCTATCTAGAGACCATGGTTTTTGTCTAATAGCCTTCGTCAGCCTAGGGCGGAATTTATTCCAATGAGATTCACAAGGGATCTAATGGAATCTTCACAATCTGTCAAAGACGTGTTTAGTTGGCAAAGTGACTGGGCCAAATCAATTGTCAAAATATAGATGGAAATTTTCCCGGCATGAAATTGTTCTAAAAATATATAAGGTTCCTTCCCGTCAAATTTAAAGGCATAACTAGACGATGGTGTCAAATTTTCCGTCTAAATATATATTTTTCTTAAAAAGTATAAATTCAACAGGAAGTGGAGGTTTATCCTGAAAAAAATCATTTAAAAAATATCCGGTAGTCAAACTCTCACTCGGCTAGTTAAATTCACTCATAAAATATTGAAAACAGATTATCAGATGTTGAATGAAGTTTAAAATGTGCATATCGTTCACAGGAAGTAGTAAGCCCACCTTCAGAATGCTGCTCCCAGACGCCCAACGAAAATGGGTAAGATTCACCTCAAGGTATTATTTCAGGATGACATGAACTTGTCTGTTCCAGATCCGGGCTGATAGAAGCACCTCCACAATCAGGCAACGTGGAACCCCCAGTTCTTGAAGGTAAGATCATATATTTTATTTAAACCAGAGATTTCTCTCATAAAGATGTCGAGTAAGACGTATTTGTTCCTGGGATGAGATTTCTTTCGAAGCCCTTATCCCACTCTCAAAATCACGGCCAAAATAATTTTAAAAATCTGAGTGGGAAGCATTAAGATTCAGAAAAAAACTGATTCTTTGTGAATTATTTATATTCTCTCATATTTTTTTTCTAATATATATATTATGATATATTTTGGTAAAAAAATGAAAATGAGTAATGAAATGTGTTGACAATGCCTTGGAAAAATAGGATAGGGGCCACGTACGAAATCTCGTCCAAGACACTGCGAACCTCAGAACGGCCGTGTATCCTCTGATTGAGAAGTTATAAAGACAAACCTAAATAAACATCAAACTTAGTTTTATTGAAGTCTACGGAAATAGTCGTGTTTTTAAACTCCCACTTTTAAACATCAATATCTTCCATAAAACGTTTGATTTCAAACCATAATTTTGAGAGCATCAAAGCATTTTCCTATCAGGAAGGGTTATAAAAATTAAAATGTATTTGATTACAATCAAAAATTAATCAATGAGCTAAGATAAATTGTGAGATTAATGAATTACAGATGTGCCGCCCATAAATACTTGATAATATTGATTCCAAGTTGCAAGAACTCAGATGAATAATATCAAATTATAGTTCGAACAATTAAAAATTTTATATTTCGAAAGATAAGTACTGAAAATATTCTAAATCTGAGATAGAGTTCATTCAATATACATATTATTACTTGTCTATCAAAATGATCATATCCTTAAATACTGAGTATATGTTACAGGGGCACCAAAATTGAAAACCCATGCTGTAGGGTTATACAACCTCGGAAACACCTGTTACAGCAATGCAATAGTCCAATCCTTGGCCCATACCACAGCTGTTTTGGAAAATTGCCTCTGGAATTGCAAACCCGAAAACATCAATCCAGACAGTATCAGTGGCGGCCAAATAATTAAGAGGTTTGCTAATCTTCTGGACGTGATCTGGAAAGAAGAAAACTCTTTCAGGCCCATTGAATTCCACAAGAAAGTTGGAATGTTCGAGGAAAGGTTCGGAGACTA
Organism: Cordylochernes scorpioides; assembly: GCA_030710605.1. Lineage (NCBI taxonomy): Eukaryota > Metazoa > Arthropoda > Arachnida > Pseudoscorpiones > Chernetidae > Cordylochernes > Cordylochernes scorpioides. The sequence goes on along the minus strand of CP092873.1, from coordinate 19,142,956 downwards.
CTCAGAACAAGATTCGATGGAATTTTTGCAATTTCTACTTGAACACCTCCACAATGATCTCCATCGGGTTTCTGAAACTGACCCTATTGCGGATGGCATCGATGAAGGCAGTAGATTCTGGCACGAATATCGAGCAAAGGAAAATAGTCCAATAGTCCATATGTTTGCAGGACAAATAGTCTATGCCACTCACTGTCAAAACTGCCCAAGAACCTCGCAGAATTTTGAGGCTTTCTGGCATCTTTCCCTACCAATCCCCGAAAATAAATACATTTCTTTGCTGGAATGCTTTGACCAACTCTTCGTAAAAGAAGTCATCAATGACTATATTTGCCCTGAGTGCAGCAAAAAAGGATCTGTAAGAACAGTCAACGTAATTAACTGGCCCAACATCCTAATTGCCCAATTGATTCGATTCCCCGATTTCGGAGGAGGCAAAAACAATACAATGGTAGACATCCCGCCTATCCTGGATCTGGCGAAATTTGGTTCAGAAGCAAAGTACAAACTGTACGCCATTGTCAACCACTATGGAACCCCACATACTGGCCATTTTACATCGGTCTGCAAACATCCAACCTCTGGCGAATGGTTCACCATGGACGACCACAGAGTGAAGAACACCAATTCGAACAAAGTCATCACCAAGAACGCCTACATCTTGTTCTACGAACGTGTGAAATGAATAAATGATGCGCAACACCAATTTTAACTGACGATTCTTCAATGCTAAAGACTGCTGAAATCATAATGGCAGATCTATTGGTATGTAGATTTTATATTAAAAACTTAAAACTCTATATTGCGCTTATCTATGTTTGTCCCCGTATATTAAATACGTTCAGTATAATTTCAAACAATATTTTTATAGAGATAAAACTTACGTGTAGGTTGATAAGATAAATTTGATAGTGTTTACCAATCTATTTCATATAAAACAGGATTCACAGGGGCAAGGACTTACAAGAAGTTGGCTGAGAGTAGTCCAGAGTCAGGCAATGGTACAGCTGGCGTAGTGACAGCATCGGAGAGTTCTATTCACTAATCAATGAATCGAGATTTTTCAGAGTAATATATGCTGATTTTTTATTTATTATTTTTTTTTTAAGAAAAAAATTTCCGTAAATATGCAAACATGTATATTTTGCATTAGAGAAAAAACAGTTATGTAAATATAAAAAGGATATCTATAAGATATGTGTGGGTAGATTTTGGGTTGTATTGTCTAAATAAAGGCTTATATTCCGTGCTTTCTTAAGATTTTGAGGCACCAAATAAGCATAAAACAATACACACAGAAGTTCGCTAATCCAGTAATCTCAAGTTGCAAGAATTACCGGCTTTAATTAACTACCTTTATGTAAATAGGAAAGATGTTACGTCAGACAACTGGTTTGATAAGGCTTAACTTCTTACTATTTGAATACTTTATCTTTATATATCCTCACAGATTAGTTCCATTCAAAAATCATTATGAGGTAAAGTTTCTTATATAATATGATTTAAATCTATATTACTATTAATTCACATGAAGCTAATATTGAACCTTAGAAGAATAATTTTATTGTGATTTTTCTAAAGGCGTCATGATCGTCTTTATGAATTCATTATCAGAATCAAAACATCTTTGAAAACACCCAGCAAGTCACTTTTCGAAATTTATTGAATGCTTAGTCTAGTTACAATGTATGTTCTCATAATTTAAAGTATATAGTGATTAAAATCTGTAAAAAACTAATGGTATACCTTTATTCTGTAAATTAAATGTTCATATATTTTTTTTCAGATCGCATTGTGTCGCCAACCAGCGCAGATTGGAAAACAAATTGTTCCATCTGTTTCTGTGAGAGGACCGCAAATGAAGGTATTCAATTTCTTTCATTTTTGCTAATAATATTTAACACTTATTTCTTTATTTCTTGAAAATATTTGACTTCCTGTATTATGTATCTATAACCTCTTATGTATGAGATGTTTTAATAGAGAATTTATATATATATTACATATATTACATTACCTAAATAAGAATCACTTCGACTCTACTAAGAGAAAGTCACATTCAAATAATTAAAAAGGAAGGTGTAATTTGTAAATTCTTCAAAACTGAAAGCATAGAAGAAATGGCCCACTACATCTCTGAATGCACTATTGTTAACGAGTAACGGAATTAGATCTTAAAGAACATTATCCAAGTCTACGTGAACCCAGTTCAGCTAATCAGAATAATGTCAGAGAAAAAATATATCGCGATAGAATTGTTGAACTTTCATAAAGCGTTAGAGAACAAGGTAATCTCCAAGGACTGAAATTACAGAACAATTTCCTTTCATAGTTAATTTGTATAGTGTTATGTTGAATACTCTGATTTCCTTTTCATTTTCCCTTCTCTCCTTTTTCTCCATTTCTCCATGAAAATGATGTATGGTGAGTCCTTTCAGGACGAAAATGTCCTAATAAAGCTGTTGTTGTTGTTTTTATATATATAACTAGACGCCGACCCGGGCTTCGCCCCGGGATTGACCCATGTGCATATCTACCCGAGTGATATATATTTAGATAAGATTTTTTTTTAAATAATTGTTTTTACTCAAGGGAATGTTTGTAGTCTAGTACGTTGATATAATCAATCTATCTGAATATTAGGAAAGGTCAGGTAATTTTTTTGTAGGGTGATGCTCTGAAAAAGAACGCTATACCACTTTATCACTAAACAAATTGGCGAGTCAAAAATAAGCAACCTAAACAATCCATTAGCTTTGCAAGATAAGAACAGAAATAGAGAAATGCAGGCAAAATTTTCAACACAAATCAAAATCTTCAATCCGCATTATTTTTTTATTTTTTTTTTTTGCTTATCCCTAGTACACGTGGTACAGGCCATGATAAGCATGGTGGGTAGTTAGCGACTGCTTTTTACTGTAAGCGCACCACATGTCTACACATGTGAAAGCAGTTCGACTTTGCACTTACAAATGTGCCAGAGCCCCGTTTGGTTACTTGCACTCGCTGGTGGGGTTGGACTTTTGCAAGAATCGGGGGGGCCATTGGAGCATTTTTTTTTTTTAACAGAAAAAAGTGTCCAATGCGGGGATCGAACCCGGGATGTAGTGGTCGTATTTTGTTTCTATTACATTACATGGAATAGTTTTTTTTTTTCTAATAAAATTTACTGACCTCTTTGTTCACTGAAACCGAAACAATTTGATGAAACTATTGATATAATCAATCTATCTGAATATTAGGAAAGGTCAGGTAATTTTTTTGTAGGGTGATGCTCTGAAAAAGAACGCTATACCACTTTATCACTAAACAAATTGGCGAGTCAAAAATAAGCAACCTAAACAATCCATTAGCTTTGCAAGATAAGAACAGAAATAGAGAAATGCATGCAAAATTTTCAACACAAATCAAAATCTTTAATCCTCATTATTTTTTTTTTTTTGCTTATCTCTAGTACACGTGGTACAGGCCATGATAAGCATGGTGGGTAGTTAGCGACTGCTTTTTACTGTAAGCGCACCACATGTCTACACATGCGAAAGCAGTTCGACTTTGCACTTACAAATGTGCCAGAGCCCCGTTTGGTTACTTGCACTCGCTGGTGGGGTTGGACTTTTGCAAGAATCGGGGGGGCCATTGGAGCATTTTTTTTTTAAACAGAAAAAAATGTCCAATGCGGGGAGCGAACCCGGGTCGTAGTGGTCGTATTTTGTTTCTATTACATTACATGGAATAGTTTTTTTTTTTTTCTAATAAAATTTACTGACCTCTTTGTTCACTGAAACCGAAACAATGTGTATGTTAGACCACTCTTTGTTCAACCTTACACATTGTTTAGGTCTCTTATTAGGTGCAAGATGTATACTTATGCTAAAATGGTAATTTGGGTAAACATAGGTAAATTCATGTTGGGCAGTATTGTTCAGCAAGCCAACACAGATATAACATTACGGTATGAAGCAAGTTGTGCTAAAACTAATATTTCCAATCAAATTATCAAAAAATAACACATACTATGTAATATAAACACATGTATGTAAAATAAACACAATAAAATAACCAATAATTAAAAACCATAAATTTTTCTAACACAGTATACTTCTTAAGTAAGAATACCTTACCATGAAGGTTGAAAACCCTACACATTGAAACATGTGAAAAATGTAGCATGTGTGGTGTATGATGGGCTTGAAGAGAAAATATTTAAAAAAGATATTTATTGAAACTTTTGTAATACCACACAAAATATGCATATTTACAGTTACAACTTGTCTAGCACCAAAAGATGTCATTTGGAATATAGAGTTATATCTACGGATATGCAGCAAGAAGGACTTCGATAGAGGATGTAGGCCAGAGAGCAAAGAGAAAATAGGTTCTGGAGGGGACTCAATAGCAAGTAGAGAAACTCTACCTTGTTTACAACAGAGGCCAAAGGGTTCATCTCTAAATCTCAAAGCAGAGCAAAACTGGCATACCCGAGACATTTGGCCTATATCGACAGATGAATCAGCTGTATAATAAATATGGGTATTATACTGCAAACCTGAAAACGGCTTATGAGTCCAAAGCTGAATACGCTGAACAGGAACTTGCATAGTTTTTGCAGCTGCGACGCGGGCTTCAGAATACCTAAGACGGCGAAGCGCACGACGCGTCTCACTTTGAAGTGGTGTCTCAATAGCTATAGCATTCCTATATCTCCTGGAAGCAGCCGTATTCCTACCAATTAAAGGTCGGCTGCGGCGAGGCATATTCTGAAAAAAAATATTGAGATTAATAACAAAAGCTTAAAAACCAGCAATTTATAAACAAAGCATAAAAAATACCTGTCTTTTTGAGGTAAAAATCAAAATTCCTACCAATTAAAGGTCGGCTGCGGCGAGGCATATTCTGAAAAAAAATATTGAGATTAATAACAAAAGCTTAAAAACCAGCAATTTATAAACAAAGCATAAAAAATACCTGTCTTTTTGAGGTAAAAATCAAAATCCCTAAATTTTTTCTCCAAAATAACCTTCGAGATATGTTAAAAAGATTATAAAAAACTAAAAGCATAATATTAAAGCTAAAAAATTAATGTACAAAACCATTTATCATTAAAAAGCCTCAAAAATAGACCAACCGCAGGACACGGCAATGAAAAAGCATGCTTTTTTGAGGAAAAAAATCAGCAATTTATAAACAAAGCATAAAAAATACCTGTCTTTTTGAGGTAAAAATCAAAATTCCTACCAATTAAAGGTCGGCTGCGGCGAGGCATATTCTGAAAAAAAATATTGAGATTAATAACAAAAGCTTAAAAACCAGCAATTTATAAACAAAGCATAAAAAACACCTGTCTTTTTGAGGTAAAAATCAAAATTCCTAAATTTTTTCTCCAAAATAACCTTCCAGATATGTTAAAAAGATTATAAAAAACTAAAAGCATAATATTAAAGCTAAAAAATTAATGTACAAAACCATTTATCATTAAAAAGCCTCAAAAATAGACCAACCGCAGGACACGGCAATGAAAAAGCATGCTTTTTTGAGGAAAAAAAATAGAAATAAGAAAAATAAGAAATAAGAAATAAGAAAAAAGCATGCTTTTTCTTCAAAATAACCTTCCAGATATGTTAAAAAGATTATAAAAAACTCAAAGCATAATATTAAAAAGCAAAAAAATTAATGTACAAAACCAGTTATAATTAAAAAGCCTCAAAAATAGACCAACCGCAGGACACGGCAATGAAAAAGCATGCTTTTTTGAGGAAAAAAATAGAAATAATTTTCTAAAATACAAAATACAACCCCTATATGTTAAAAAAAACTATAAATAATCTAAATATAAAATACTTAATCAAATAAATTAAAATATCTTAAATAAAATTTTGAAAAAGGACCTCAAAAAGACAAATAAATGAATCTGTTAAAGAAATCCCTCGCTTATTTGAAAATATAAATAACCTATTTTTTAGATACAACCTATATATGTAGAAAATATAATAAATAAACTGTATTTAAAAGATAAAAGCAATAATTAAAAAACTCCATAAGAAAATTTAAAAAAGGACTTCAATAAATAAATACCAAATATTTCGAATTAGAGCAGTTATTTTAAACGGCGAATTAGATCAGTTAAATCTAAAAATGAAAATATATATATAAATAAATAAAACATACAAAATATTTCAAGAGCAGTTATTAAGCTACGCTTGGCATCATAATGTTCGCATGTAAAGCTATTTCAGGCCTTACATATTTCTAACAACCTTTTTGAAATAGGTTTTTGAAACATGGAAATGAAAATATATATATAAATAAATAAAACATACAAAATATTTCAAGAGCAGTTATTAAGCTACGCTTGGCATCATAATGTTCGCATGTAAAGCTATTTCAGGCCTTACATATTTCTAACAACCTTTTTGAAATAGGTTTTTGAAACATGGAAATTATAATACTTCAAATAAATAGAAATAGAGTGAACACAAATAAAACATACCAAATATTTCGAATTAGAGCAGTTATTTTAAACGGCGAAGTAGCGGAAAGTAGCGGAAAGTAAACACTTTTGAAAGTATAAATACTTTTACTCTGTTGAATTTTTTTGTATTTTATCGATAACAGCAAAGTTATGTATTTTAAAGTTAGGAAAAATATTTTGATGTTAAGCAAAACCTGCTCCATCTCGTTTTACATAAATGTTGAAAATTTGGTTGAAATTGATGCATTGTAACGAAAGTTTATAGTGATGTACTCTTATGAAATTTGCATTTTATTAATATAGATTATATATAAGAATCATTATTTGAAGAATAATTTTAGAGAGAAATATTGTTTTAATTTTTGTTTTAAACACTATAAATAATATTCTCAAGGTATTATAGATCAACAACATATATTAGTTCATATAATATATTTTGTGTCTTGTGTTATATGATTAATATTTGTTGTTTGTTGTCCAGGCTTTGACCACGGCTGGTCCCCCCAAGATCTTTTTTAATTTTTTATTTTTACTTTTTATTTTTATTTATAAACATATATAACCTTTTCTTTTTAAAATTTTCAAAATTCAAAAAGGCTTTTTATCTACGTGCGCAATTATTGGTTAAAAAAGTAATATTGGCATTATAAAATATTTGATCCTTCGCCCAATCAAATCCTGGTACTGTTTGGGCAGGGAGAACATCCCAGATTTTCTTGGTTATTTAGAACCAAGGAAATCTGATCTATAGTGTTTGAGGTTGTTGACCTCATTTTAGAGTTCCAGGGAACTCACCAGTTCTAGCATTACCAGCGTGATGTTTAGAGGTGTACAATATAGTACGAAATGCTATGCATTGCTGGCGATACTGAAGCCATATTCTGTTATGAAATGGAATTTGCATCTAAAGAATGGCATATCCTTGTATTAAAACTGAGCAGTAAATGATTGGCAGCAAAAAATGATGAAATGCATATGACATTAACGCGCATCATAAATTTCTAATCCCATTTTCCAATAACAGCTGGTACTGTAAGGATGGGAGAACAAGCAGATATACCTGTACTTCTGAACCAGGAAATTCTGGTGTTTGAGGTAGAGTACCTCAGTTCTGGTGATCCAGGGTTCTACTCTGGCAGGCGTGGGTGGGAGCCTGCCAGGGGAGGGGGGAGAGACCCCTCTCGCTCGAGCAGTACCAGGGGATCAATCGAATGGTACCAGATGGTACAGATGAACGTTACCAGTGCTGTGGCGCCATGCCAAATGTCAGGGAAATAGCATTCCCATTTGATATTTGAATCAGATGGTTGAATGATCTTGCAAATGAGGAAAATTTGTGTCCAAATATTTGCAGAATATCTCAATTGATTAGTCAAAATTGAATACTTCGAGGATTCTCTATATAATAAGAATTCATCATCACTCTTCTCAAATTGACATGGCGAAATTTTTTCAGAGTTCGCTATGAAAAGCAAAAAATGAATTTTTATTGAGGAAATATTTCGGAAATATTCGGTAATATATTTTAAAAAAAGGAATAAAAACATAAATATATATAATCAAATTCATATATGGAATTTTCTTGAAATGATTAAGTACGAAATTTTTGTTTACTCATTCACGTGAATTTAGAAGAAGATATTAAATTTGCATATAGAATATTTATTGAAATATACTTATGTTTGAAAATGTGTATATGGTAAAGGATCAAATATAAATTTTATTCAATAAGAATTTACCAGATTCTAATAATGTAATCACGAGCAATATATAATAGTATCTATTGGAAGATTCTTAAAAATATATTTGAAATATAAAGACCTCTTACAATCCCAACAATTATTCAATGAGAGAGCATTTTCACCAATATATTAAATTGTAATAAATATGAGAAATAAAAGGTAAAAATGAAATTTGTCTTTTTTTACACTTACAAATTACACTGATTCAAAAATTTCGAATAAAGGAATAGACATAATACATTTAATATTGTAAGCCACTTTTATACAGGACATTGAATGAATATAACTAAGTAAAATTATTCAAATTGAAGATATTTCGGCCAGTAAATATTTTTTTTAAAGAATAACTGGCCGAAATATCTTCAATTTGAAGAACTATGAATGCCGGCCAAGCAACCTCTATCTTAAAATAAGAAAATAATAATTTGGGACTTAACACTATATTGAAAATTATATTTGAAAATTTTATGTCTTTTTGTTTAATTAGAGAGATAATGTCAATATTAATCTTCAAGTTAAAACATTTTCTATTCTAAAAAGGACAAATTTTGTGTGTGTGGATATAGTGGTGTTTTAAACTTTAATACACCAAATCTTATAAAGTTTGAAATTACTATATTCTGAAACTCAATGCCAAAACCTTATAGTTTGAATTCGATTTATGAAACAAAATTATGATACAGTAGAACCTCCCTGTGAAGGACAACACCTAATTGCAGAGCCAAAGTGTCCTTTAGGTAGAGGTGTCTTCTTACCGGAGAGTTGCTAATTTGTAAAAATGGTAATTTTGGAAATGAAAACTGTCCTTTGTTGAGAGGTGTCCGCTAAAGAGTGGTTCTACTGTATTTTTACCAACGGTTTTCAAAAGTTTAATAATAATATTTAAAGGCTTTTCTAATTTTTTTATTGATATTTTAAATATAAATTCGTTACATTTAAAATAAAAATGTTATTCAAAATTTATTTACAAAATGAGGCAATAAATATTAATTCGAATGAATCAATGTACTTTATGCTTAACAGGCTTTATTGAATACATTATACACTGCGTAACATTGAAAGTAGAACACCAAGAAAGAGAGGCCAAAAGTGATGAAACTTGGCAAACAAACAGAGAGGCAGGAACGAACAATAAGTGATCTTTATTTTTAAATGATAGTCATAATACAGAGCGAGAACGGCGTCGGCTCAGTAGCAAGTAGGGCCACCGCGAACGGCGATGCACCCAGCAACACGTCTAGGTAGAGAGTCAATCAGACTACGAATGGCGTTCTGAGGGATGGCTCTCCATTCTCTTTCAACCTTTTTTAACAGTTCGTCTTCTAAACGCGGCTGAGGCAAGGCATGGGAACGGCGTCCAATAATATCCCAGATATGCAATATTGTTGAAAGGTCAGGAGAATACAGGGATCAGGGAAGCATATGTACATCTTGTAATATGATTTCCTGTAATAAAGCCTCTTACGTGTGTTTCTTAATAGAGAAGTTGAAGATAGTATATATATCATATAATCTAAAATGTAATATTTTATTTTTTTAAAACATATAATTTATTTTCATTCATTGACTGTTCTACATTTTTGACCATATATTTAGAACATAACACTTTGAATATTGTTGTAAATATCTATAGTTGACCTACCTATTTTTTTAATTCACGAATATAGAGAATACATTTTATAAATTCTATATTACTGTGAAAAATAATTTGATGTATAATTTGCTTCAAGTAATTCAAAATAAAAAATACTTGATAAGTAAATATTTATCTTTCCTATTTTCACGACTGCACCTTCAATTCTCTATCTTTTTCAACAACAAAACAAAATATTCATAACATATATATATATATGATTATGAGGACCTGTTGACTCTTGTAGAATCCTGTCGACTAAATATGTGATGAGGTATCCAGTCGACTTAACACAGGATGGGGAGTTTTCCAGTACCTCTCTGCACCTTGTAAGACCTTTAACAGTTCTCACAGAGTACAGACAGTCGTGGTCGAGGCAGAGTGGAAAGCTTGGGAATGTCCACACAAAAACCGAAGACACAGTTGCACTAAGAAAGTTCCGTGAACAGATAAAAGTTGAGCTAGGAGCGAAAGATGGAGATGGAAGAGTTCTTACTGGTCTACATGGTGGATGAGGCGGACCTGGGGTATAACCGACGAGGGCTCACGCAGATGGTGAAGTGACTGTCAAGTGAATGTATTTTTGGCTAAGACGGGGGCCTTTTATATATTTTATGAGAAAGGGAGTATTGCATTTCAGCAGATGTGAAGAGCGTGGGTCGTCTGGTGAAATTCTAAACTGGCGCCGTGGCAGTTTCCATCTTTAGACCTTGTTTTGGGACTTCTAAATCTATCTCGATTTTAGACGTTTTTGACCTTTTGCTTTAGCTCAACTCTTAATCTATTGTAAATCTATTACAGAGTTTTATTTATTTATCCTCAATTTTTACAAGTACATTACATATGATGATGTAATGACACATGTCAATCATGCGTATAATCATTTACAGATGTGTTTCTATTATAAAACATGACAATCTTGTTATAAGTTGTATACAATATGGGGTTGTTGGTTTAAATTACCATATATATATATATATATATATATATTTATATGGAACCACAAAGACTAGCAGTAATGGGGCCAAGTGGTTTATAGAATATAAAGGTAATACAAGGGACGAAGCAGGGTAAATGGCACCTAAGAGGCCAGCGGCCCAATGAGCGACAAAGTCCAGGAGGGTGTCTGATCCGCAGTAGAAGTTTGTTTTGTATTTTTAAAACGAAACATTCGTGCTTTATAA